>JAIUCV010000023.1:7589355-8837238 GCA_026724425.1 Erythrophleum ivorense
AGGGTTATACTATAGGCTATATTGGATCACTAAACCCTATGTGATTTGGATAGTCACTATGTCTTGTTAGAGGCTGCTGGTGACTTGTGGGTACAATAACTTTATTGGCCCACTGCCAATATCATATAGGCTTACGGAGTCGCACATAAAATGAATCAACTTGAACAAGAATGTCTAAATTCATTGAACCTAGAATGTATCTAAATTTGATGAATGTTATGCTTAATTAGGGTGAGATAATTATATATATATATAATATGTTAATATATATACATATTATATATGTAATTAATTCAGAATATAAGTATATATATTATTTAATATATATATTATATGTAACACCCTAAATTAATTAAAGGTGTTAATAATGTATTTGTACTAATTAAGAATAATTATTATGGAATAATTGGGTAAGCTATATGAACAAAAATTTATAGAGAAATAAGTTATTAATATGGGTTTAAGATTTCGATTAGATTAAAGCTTAATTTGGGCCCAAAATTTATTTGAATAAGCTATGGGTAAGGATTATGGAGGCCCAATGATTTTAGATGCAAGCCCAACTCCTTATCATGATATTTGGGCCAAGAGAGATCACCTAGTAATAGCCTAATTTGAATTAATGAAATGTTGGTCCAAGACCCAATTTACATGAGCCCTTATAGTTAGCCCAACACACATTATGTAGACCCATATTAGATTAACTCTTGTCCTGACCCTATCAAATTGTTGCAGCCCAACTTATGAAATAAGGCCCAACAAGCATAAAAATCTGAACCCACAAGGAATTGGGCCATTGGGTCAGCACATCCCACTTCTAGATTTAAGTTTTCTGCAGCCCATCTCATATGGCACCAACCTACTTGAAATAATAGGCCCATTGGACTAGCCCATCTTCACTAAAACCCTAAGAAGCCTTCTCTCCACCCATTTGGCTGCCAAGGAATTCATGTTTTGCAGACTAGAAGGCCATTTTCGCACTTAAGAAGAGGGACTAGGGTTTTTCTACATTCCTCTACCATTTCTCACTTCTAAAGGAAGATTTAGCCAAGGTAATCTATACAAAACATGTCCCTCTCATTCTTCTCTTCATTTTGGTCCAATTAGTTTCTATTTTTGAGCATTTTTACCTCCTTTCCATATCTGAACCTTGGTGTTTTGGTGTTCCCTTGGAAGATTTTCGGAGTAGAAACTAAAGGGGTGATTGGGTAAGTATTTCCCTATCAATTTGTGTATTATTTTGCTGGAAAATGTCCTCAAGGATTGATTTTCATGATGGATTCTGTTATTGTACGAAATTACAAGGAGATGAAGGTGAAACAATGAAAATTCTGGGCTTGATGACTGAAATCCGAATTTGGGAATGTCCCATGATGTGTTCTTGGTAGTTGAGGCTCAACTCAGTCTATTAACCTCTTAGATGTATAAGTAAGTGATTTATCTCCTTTTATGAGATGTGTGTACTAAATTCCCATCATTTGGATGGACTTTTGGTGCATGGCCTGTGTATGTGCGAAAATGAAAATGTGGAGAGTGAATTGTCATGAGCTTTGATATCTTGACCGGGAATTTGAGCAATTGACCCTTAGGACACTTGGGCAAGAAGTTCTGAATGTGCTCTTGTTAAGATTTATCTATGGATAGGGAAACTTTTACTAATGGTAGTCGAATGATGATGATTATGCTTATGTTAGGCTTGGTGTGCTTTAAATCATGATGGTAGCTAGAGGATGAGTAATTGGCTTCATTGAGGTAATTGGGGTTAATTTTCCAATTCCATGTATATGTTCATGTTAATATGATATTGTTTGCATATATATGATTTTGAAATGCTAAATGATTAGTTGACTACTTGAATTGTTATTGTGATTGGACCTTGTGAGTCCATGGTGGAGCTGTGGTGCGTTGCCACCCATGCATGTGCTTCGATCGAGCACTGGGTTGTGATCAAACCCCACATGCACTGAGCCCTGGTTGTGCTCATTACGGAGTAGGTGCCGTGGACGGACCTCTCCGGTGTTATTGGCTATTAACATGTTGTGTATGACTGCTGGTATGGGATAGTAGTTATTGGTAGTTCAACTGGTTCATTTGTGAATTGAATTGATGATTCTGGTATTGATGATATGAAATTGCATCGGATTGATTAACTTATACATATATATGGGAATTGCCTTTTGTTATTGAGATTGTATATCTCACCCTGTTGTAGGCTAACATTTTCGGGACTGGGACCTTTTAGTGGCAAGGAGAAAAATTAATAGAAGCACATTAAATAGTTTGGTAGCACATAGGTTTGAAGGCCTTGTTGAATTGTATCATAACTAGATTGCTAGTTTTGTATCATTGCTGCATTGCATCATGAATTGCTAAGTATAGGGACTGTATATGTAATTTAACTAAACATTATGGTTGTAATTAGCTAATAATGGATAAATGACTTGATCTTGTATAAACATTAAGCATGGGCCCCATGCACCTTGTGACCAGAATACATTTGCTGTCATAAATTATGGTTTTGTTGATGTGTAGTAGCTTGGTAAGTTGAAACCAATACTTTAAATCTTGAGATGGATAAGGATAGATTAATTAGGCAAATCAAGTAAATAAATACCATTAAAGGTTCACAAATAGAGGGAGAGTGGTCCTAAAGTGTCCCTAAAAAGAGAATAGAGAGTTTGAGGCAAGGTTTTAAGAGTAGTAGGATCAGAAGGCATTTGGCCGCGGCTAAGATATTGTTAGCCGCAGCCAATAATGGCAAAGTTGCCCAGGGAGAGTCCCAGGGAGCAATTCGCTGCGACGAATGTGGAATTAGCTATGGTAAAATGTGAGAGGTTAAATTGGGAGTCGTCTAGAGGGGAATTGGCCGTGGCGAAGTGTGGAATTGGCCGTGGCGAAATTTTGTGAAAATGAGTCAGGCATTCCAGAAAGGAATTAGCTGCGGCGAAAGGAGGTATTGGCCGCGGCCAATGGCGAGAGGCGAGCGAGGGAAGTTTTAGGAGGCTTCTTCGCTGCGGTGACATGTAGGTTGGCTGTGGCAAAGGTCTAACGCGCCGTGGCAATAACGATGCGAGGGTAAAGCCGAGGGGAATTGGCTGCGGCTAAGGGGAAATTGGCTACAACGAATGTTCTGAAACTCTTATATTGACTAGAAATCTTGGTTTTCCTTATTGTAACCTTAAGGGATGACTTGTAAACATTGATAGAAGATAAATATGAATTGAAAATGATAGGTAATAGAATCAAGGCTCATAAAATCAATGTTCGTTTCCCCTGATATACGTAAGTGTTGGTAATATACATGGTTGATGACTCTAATAAAATTAAGGTTCAAATTTTCCCGTATTTCCATAATGTAATTAGTTTTAATGCCACGTAACCCTGCTTATGGTTATTAATCAGTATTTAACCTTAATTACAATGATTAGAAGTTATGGTCGTCACATTATATATATATATAGAAATTCAAAATATATATACTTATATTTGATATAAATATATATATGGTATTATATATTTAATATATATATATATTTATTTATAAATGAATTAGTTCAAATTGAATTTATGAGATAAATTTGAATTTTAACTAATTTGTTTAAGATTAATTTGGATTAATTTAAATGATGTATTTAAATTTACTAATTTAATCTAAATACATCTATAAAAGGATAGGTATGCTAGGGTTTAGAAACACACAAAAGGGGTCAGATTTCTAAAACCTTAAGCCGTCACCCTAGAAAGAGAGAGAGCGGTCGTACACTTAGAGAGAGAAAGTGTACAGAGCCTAGAGAGAGAAGATCTTCTTCTTTTCAATTCGCGTACGAACATGGTGAATGAAGGAGCTAGCATGCCTTTCAAGTTGCCAGATTATTCGTATGGATACCGGTAAAGGGGTTGCGCATAGACGTCAGTTCCAGAGATCTGAAAGGACAGCATAGACGTTAGTTCCAGAGATTTGAAACGACAAAGCATACTACAAAGGTAATATTTTATCTCATACTTGGTTTAATCAAGTCAACGGATCCATGGGGAAGAAACGATTTAAAATTTTTGTTGTGTGTACAATTCGTTTCTTTACCTCATATGCATCTTCCCTTGGGAAAACAAAGTAATGTCCATAAAGGAAAAAAATGCTCCTAGTCTCGGCCTAAGGGGGTTTACATAGCTAGGGAGAGTTTAAATTTTTCTAAGCCTATTTTTGAGTCATATATGATGAATGAATATGAGGAGAAGCCTTGGAAAAAATTTAGAAAACTTAGAGAATGAGTTTGTGCTTTATATTCTATAATATAATCTAAAGAAGCAACATGTAGTTAGACTCTTGATTTTGATTATATGATGACTCCAAGAGGCTTAAAAGGAGTCAAGAATCATATTTGAAAAGAAAGATTAGAGCCTAGAATTTATTTGAGAGGTGTTACTTCATTAGGTTCATTTATGAAACCATAATGGGGTATATAGGTTAAGTTAGTGTCTAAGCAAGTTGTATGCCCTTAGAATTGAGTTCATGAACCTAATTAGCTTCGATGAATTGTGTCTAGGCCAAGAGAAAGCATTCCTACACATTTGTGTGTGTAAGGCCAAAAGAGGGCGCATTCTTTCAAAGGAAAAGTGTGTGGTTGCTTCCAAGGTAGCTCTCTTCACCTTCTCTCATGCATGGATGTGTGCTTAGCTTGTCTTAGAATGTGTGTATGTGTATTTTTAAGTCATAAAAAGTATACTAGCATGATTACATATGCCATGGTACCATGATGATATGTTATGTTTTTAAATAATGTTATGATATTTGTTTGGGTTTGCTTGAGTGTGAAGAGCTCAAGAACTCTTAACTATGGTAAGGATGAGCTAAGAACCCTTAGAATTGGTTTAGACAAAGTGAAGAGTCTCCCAAGATGAGATAGACTTCCAAGAGCAAGGTTGATAAGTGCTAATTTTCATATGTTTTTATTCACATTTATTATTGATTTTAATGATTAATTTGAGCTTAATTGGATTTATTATATACAATATTTGAATTTGTGGTTAATTTTGGAAAATAATACAATTTTGAATTAATTAGGAGGATTTTTGGATTTAAATTGTTAAGATTTTATTCTCCAAAATTCTTTGATGATTAAATATTTGCAATCTTTAAAACACTTTTTAATTTTGTGCAGAATTTTCTTTTGGGCAAATGAATTGAAAAATTAAATTGAATTAAATTGAAAAAATGATGATTTTAAACGCATAAAGTATTTTAGTGCATTTTTCTCTCCTTTGTTTATATGTAGATTATGTGCAAATAAAATATGGATATATATATGTATATATATGCGTGAGATGAAGCTGCACACTTGAGCTTGAAAAGAAGAAGCAGCAAATGCAGAAGCCACGAATTTCAGGAAGCTGAATCAAGAGGAAGAAAACATGTAAGAAATGAATAAGTGAGGCATAGCTACAACACGTGAGACAAAGGTGATTAGAAGCTAGATGCATGGTTCTGTTCAACGTGGAAGATGACGTGAAGGATAAGAAGCAACACGTTGAAGCTGAGAGCAAAATGAAGAACAACAGAAGCAAGAGAAAGCTGGGAGCTGGGCTGAAGTTCAGGCGAGAAACACAAGCTGAATGGTACACGAAGAAGCAGAAAAATCACAGGTTATGATGAAGTGAAGGAGCTGCAGTACGTGGAAACCATGCTGAAGCTATCTCGTGAACTCACATTCATGCAAACAGAGAAAACGATGAAGCATGCATGGGAGAGCTAGTTGCAAGCAGAGAAAAAGAAAGCTCGAGCAACTGAAGGAGCTGCATGAGCTGAATGAGGAAGCTCCAGAACATGCAGAAACTCGAGCTGAACTTGCATGAGCTGAGAGGGAGCTCTGGCTGAATGAAGAGAATAAGCTGCAACCGAGGATAACGTGAAGAAGAGCTGCAGAAACAGTAGAAGGAATTCAAGTATAATAAAATAACTAATGGGACCCACTCTCATATACACATCCATGCAACTCCAAGCATATACGCAAGAAGAAAACTCAAGGAGAGGCTGGGCACGTGAATAATAACGCGAAGAAGGAGATAAGAAGCTGCATATGATTCATTAAAAAAGGCACGTGACTGGGCAACAGCGTACATCGTCCAGACTTCATTCTATCTCATGTCTCTCCAGCACATTCATGCCTCCTTCATTTAAATCATTGGACCCTCATCCATTCACACAATACAAGCCATCCCACGTCTCTATATTTTCGAAAATTCATGCCTATATATATCAAGCCATTCATTCGTTCAAGGCACCACTAAACCATTCATCACACCCTCTTCATTCAATCCATCGTCCATCCATACACCATATATCCATCCATATTCCAACCATTCCATCGTCCACTCCATCCTCTTCTATTCTCCATTCCATCCATCCATCCATCTCCACATTCCATGATTTTCTAATCCACCTTGAGGCTAGCTAGGAGGAAGTCCTTGGAGAAGCTTGAATCCATGGAAAAAATTCAGAATTTTGGCTAAGAATTTTCTTATTTTTCCTACACTTTTTCTCTTTCATTTATTTTCTTGGTTAAGATGTATTTGATAAGGAATTTGTGTAATTGTAATTAGTGGCTGGTTAGACACTAATTAGGAAGTGTTTTTGTTGATTAATTAATCTGATTAATTTCAATATTATCTGAATTCCCATGTATGCTTCGAAGGTATTCGATAAAATACATGAGTGAGCTTAATTGTTTAAATTGAGGATTCCTTAATGTTTAGTTGGTTAATTAAATATTTAGGATGATTCAGAGGCTAATCAAATTAGTTAATCAATCAAATTGAGTGTTCATTGATCCTAACACAAGAATTGACAATTTAATTTGGATGTGAGGTTTCAATTCAATATTAGATCGTTGATTTCTTGAATCTTGCGTGGTTACTCAAGATAAATTGTTATGAACACAATTAGGGACTCTTAGGCCAGAATTAATCACAATTAGAATAGGATAAGGATAGTGGATACCAAGGGGCGAATCTAAAGCTAGTCACAAGACCATAATTCACCCAATTAGATAGCAATTAGGAATTTTAATTCAATTTAGTTTTTGTTTAGTTTAATTAAATCAAAACCCCCTTTAGTTTAGAAATTTTAGAGTCCTTTAACATTTAGAACACTCAATTAACCATTGAACGCCAATTCCAAGGGAGATGACCTAGGTTGTGCCATTCGCTACATATTTTATCAACCTAGTATTATTTTGAGGGTTGTACGACGAGCCACTCAAATGTCAAGTTCAAAATCAATGAGGAAAAGGATGAGGCCAATCCATCCACTTGGCAAGCCTTTGGATACCTTGTATGATTTACTCACATGTCAAGTTTGCTTCTTGAATGTTCATGTCATCTATTATGCCTATGTATGCATTTTCAAGACTTGCCTTGCATATGTTATATGTGATTGAAAGGGAGATGAGCTATTGGGATTCTTTGAATCTTATTCCCTCCTCTCTGATATCCTAATATGCTAGGTGGACCTAAAGAACAAGGCAATATGAGCCAACCACATGAGAGATGAAGGATTGACATTAAAATGTGAAAGTTTTATTACTTTAAGGCTATAAGAATGGCATATGTTATAATTCATGGTAGTATATGTCTTATGAAGTTATGAACATGTATAAATATGATGATGTATCATGTATAAGTGAGAGATTATGGTATGTGAATACTAAAATGTAAAATGAGTATATAATGGCAAATTTTGTTTCTTGGAAGTTTGATGCAAATGTGTATATATGGAAGTAGCATGGCCAAATTTAGATGCATGACATTTGGAACCACTTGGGAAGTTCAAACAAGTCATATTAATGTTTTTAGACTTGGCTAAAAGGTGCTAAATATCAATGGAAGCCATTTGGACATTTTGGTACTTTATATGGAGCAAGAAATTGCCATTTTAGAACCTTATGCAACTTTTTGTCATAATGAGCTCTTCTTGGTCTGAGATTTGGCATGCAATTAGAGTTTATTGAGAGCTTTATGGGAAGCTAAAGTATGGAATTTTTGGAGGTTTACAAAATACTTGATGAATTTCCAAAGTTGGCAAAAATTCTGGTTTTGGTAATAGTATTGTTCACACTGATATGAAAATGAAATCTGTCACATAGAGGCCAAATAATGTCCAATTGCCATAAAATTTTATAAGGAGAAACTAGATATTTCCAATGACTTGTGCCAACTAGAAGGTCCATATTTAGATGTCTAGACAGGGAGATATGAATTTTTAAAGATTCTGCCCAGTGTCAGGCGCTCAAATTGACCTCAGGTACTATTTAATTAGGTTTCGAGGTCTAAGTGTGTTTGAGCTGGTCTTAAGTTATTTTTCTCCTCTAGATAACATTTGTAGCTTTCTAGATTTGTATCATTTTCATAGATTGGACTTTTTTGGAATTAATTGAATATTTTTGAAATTTACTACAAAAATCTGTGATAGTACCAATAGATAGTTAGACCTTTGGAATTTTTTGAATATCAAACATCTTCTGTATTGGATATTATAGCCTAGACATATTTTTAGTATAAAGTAGACATGTGTGGCTTTCTAGAATAGTCAAGAATGCATGATGTATATTTTTCTAAAATTAATTATGATTTTTCAAAATTTGTGATAAAAGTGAGAGAATTCTAGCCGAAAATGCATATATATATATTTGAAGCTTTCCTTTGCTTTCCACGAGTTGTAGGCCATTTCTAGGGATGGAAATGAGTTGTATCTATGTAATTAAATATGATACATGAGCTCACATGGTCCATATGTCACCAAATAGAATTTTTATACATGATGCAAAGCTAAAATAATCAATATTTTTATGCTATTTCTATGTTCCTCCATGAAATGCTTAATGTTAAACATGGAAATAGCTTGAGATAAATTAGGAAATTATGGTGTTACACATAGGACATATACAATAATGGATTACAACATTTGCCACTCACATGGCCATAAAGAAGCAAAATCTATGCAAATTGTTGGCAATCCCTTATCTTTCAAGTTATTGGCTCCCATTACCTTGTCCACTTGGTCCACCTAGCATGTCAGGACATTAGAGAGGAGGAAATGAGATTCAAATAATCCCAATAGCTCGTCTCCTTTTCAATCATACATAAAATATGCAAAACAAGTCTTGAAAATGCATACATGGGCATAATGGAATGTGCAATCATTCAAGAAACATCTTTAACATTTGAACAAGTCACACAAAGCATACATATGCTTGCCAAGCAAATAGATTAGCCTCACCCATTCTTCTCAAGGTTCTTAGACTTGCCTTGTAACATCCGATTTTTTGAAAATCCAAGAAAACGTAAAGAAACGCGAGAAACGTAACATATGATTTCTCTGTCAACGTACGAAATTCACCGGATATGAAAAAAAATCCCCCAAATAGAATAAATTAAGGTCTAATAAAATTAGAATAATATTCTAGACCATAAATAATGATGAGTCAAGGCCAGAGGTACCCTAAATTAAGGTTAAAATAGATGAAAAAAAAGGTCCCGAAGAGCCTTCAAAGTCAAGTATGAAGGAGCCAGGGACTAAAATGCAAAGAAAAGTTATATGTTGGGAAAAATGTATAAATTGCCTTAAAGTTCAGGGAACCCTAGTTTCACCTTCTATTCATGGCTTTAAGCACGAATATCAAAAAATCGGACAAGAATCTCAGAAATCCGTGACCCACAATTAAACTCAATTTGATGAGACGAGTCCAATGATATCAAGTTGTCCGGATGGCCAGGCGGGATCCTGTCCAAGATTTGGTTATCTCGATCAGTAGTCATGAGCAAAATGAAAAAAAAAAGTTGTAAGAACTATAGAAATAAAAATAGCTAAAGGGCTAAGAAACCCTGAAAGAGTTTCAGGGACAGAATTGCAGTAAATGAAAAGTTATAGCACAATCATAATACAAAATAGTGAAAATTATACCTATAGACCCGGGTGTCCAATTGACACCAAAATTTATAAGGATTGAGCTTAAGGGCCCCTGACCCATGTTTGAAGCTTAATATGGCCAGAAAGTAGAGGAAATAATGTTTATAAATTTTAGAAAGTCTAAAGGTATATATTGTACCGTAAAACCTTAATTGGACCCAATAGTTAATTCTAAAGGCCCGATAAGAGAAGAGAAGATATGATTAGGGTTTTAGAGAAGATGAAACCCAAATATAAATATAGAATGAAAGGAAAAGAAGAAAAAGATTTTAGTTATTTTAAAGAATTAACTATGGTTAAGTTGGAAACTAACTATGGTTGAATTTAAGTTGACCATGGTTGAGTTAAGAAATTAACCATGGTTACTCTCCATAACTTAAGGGCTAAGGCAAGGCTTCCAAGTGTGTGGCCAAGAATTTTTGGAAGAAGATATTTAGTTATGAAATTAGAAAATCAAAAGAAAAAAAGGAATGGAAGGTTAAGATTTGATCTTGAAAAGGTTGATCCAAGGGTCCAAATTTAGTATGACCATTTAACTTCATTAGATTCATCTTCTTCACCTTCATTCCACCATTTTCACGCCTCACACAAGGAAGAAAGAAAGAAAAACGTGAAGAGAGAGAGAGGGGGAGAAAAAGTGGAAGATGAAGTGAAACCAAGCAAAACTACCACCATTCTTCACCAAATTTCTCCATCTTCTCCATCCTCCAACCATTTCTTCCAAAGGGCAGCTGCATATTCATCTTTTGTTCAAGTTGAAATGTTGCTCTAAGTAGAAAGAGAAAGGATTTTAGTGTGAGAAAAGCAAAGGAAGCAAGGTTTAAGCTTAAAGAGTAAGTTTTCTCCATCTTATACTTGTAAATCACATGCTTTAAGCTAGTTTTGTTAAACCCTGGCTATGAGTTATTTTTTGACAGCGTATGAATCATTAGAAATGGAATTTATATGTTGAATATGAAGGCCTTGAAATGATGTTATATGTTGAACATGAAGGCCATATGAGCTTAGTTATTGTTGTGATGTGTTGAGACTTTAGAAAACACACAGACAGTAATTTTTGGAAAAATAGAAAGCATGGGGAGATGCTGTCCGAATTTTCCCAAAATTTTTATGGTGCTTTCTTAATGTCTTAAAGTCATGTGTACCAAATTTCAAGTCCTAAACATAAAGGAAAAGGCTATGGAATTTTTAGAACCAAAGAAACACACTTTGAGCCTAAACGGAGCTAGATTATGTGATGACCAAAACGTGATGTTGGGGCTGGAATTTGATGATTTTATCCATTCCAATGGATTCAAAAGGGTGTTTTTAGCTAGGAATACCTATGGGAAAGCCCCCAAAATGCATGGGATAAAATTCCTAAATTTTGGCCAAGAAAGGCATACTATTCAGCCATAGTGAATGGAAAGGGAAGGAGTTAGATTTTTCCAATTCCAGTAGTCCCATTAAGTTTAAAAGGGGTCATCCTATTTTAGAAGCTAAGATTTATGTGTTGATTGTAATTAATTATCATTATGATTATAGGGTTTGATGTCGTTTTGGGAACTTCAAAAGCAAGTAAACCGAGTCCCAAGTTGAGGAGCAAAGTTTGCTAAGGTAGTAGTTTTCCTCTCTCTTTCCTTAAGCTTGTATGTTTGTATAATGATGGGTGTTATGCTATATCAAGTTTTGATTTATGCTATAAGATGAGACATGTATGCTTAGATTGTGCTTGGCCTTGTATGAAATTCCTTGTATTGTTATACGATATGTGGGATCTTGACTGGCATTATGTTATGTACTTACATGCTTGCTTGTGAATGAGATTGGTTTACTATTACTGAGATTTCATAATCTCACCCCAAATATAACCTATGCTAGGTCCGAGTTCAAGCAAAGAAAGAGCAAAGAATATAGAAACATAAATCGAGGACCTTACTTTTATGCACCGCATTTTGTTATGTAATTAAATATTTTATAGTACTGCGTGCATGAGTTACGTTATGATACTGTAAGGTACTCAGGTATGAAATGGAAAGCCATATATATACCTAACCCTGAAGTAAAAAGAGTATGACTAGCATGCATAAGATGCAAGAATGCCTGTACTTATATAAAGGAAAAAAAATAATAATAATAATATGACTAATGAGGGGTAAAATTGTCCAATTTGTTGTAGGGGCAACTTTATATGAATTCATATGTGCTCTGCTAAGTAAGCATTTTCCCTGTGTAAAGGGCTTAAAGAGCTTGAAGTAGAGCCCTGAATTAATTTCATACGATTTTTCTATAATTAAGTATGTATTTTCAAAGTTAGATAAGAATTTGGAAATGACCAAATGAATAGTGAAATTGTATGAGGAAGTTTTAAAATGAAAAAAAAAATTTAGTTCAGGTTTCTGTTGACTCTTTTAAGTTTTATATGAGGTAATTGTAGTAGGAAAAGTGTTATAAAATAAGGTATGACATGCCTCACCCTTTTCTTTAAGGCTTTGAATTATGCCTTGCTCTTGGGAGATACTAGACTTTGTCTCAACCATTTTTAAGGGTTCTTAACTCATCCTCATCATGGCTAAAGAGTTCTTGGCCTCTCCACACTCAAGCAAACCCAAGCAAGCATATAAGGCATCCTTTGAAAACATAATATAACATCATGGTACCATGGAATAAAAGCTCATACTAGAACACTTTTTCATGGCTTAAAGCACACATACACACATTCAAAGACAAATCAAGTATACATTCATATATGAAAGAAGGAGGAGTGAGTTACTTTTGTTTCAACCATACACTTTTCTTTTTGAAACAATGCTCCTTTCTTTAGTCTCACACACACAAGAGTGTGGAATTGGTTTCTCTTAGTCTAAGCATAATTTATGAAAGCCAATTAGGTTCATGGAATCATTTCTAAAGCCATACATCTTTCTTAAACACTAACTTAGTCTAATAACCCTTTTATGGTTCCAAGAGTACACTTAATGAAGCAACACCCATAAAATGAGTTTTAAGCTCTATTTTTTCCTTTCATCTATGATTCTTGACTCTTTTTAAGTCTTTTGAAGTCATCACACAATTAAAACAAAGAGTCTAACCACATATTACTTCCTTAGGTCATATTATGGAACATATAAGGCCATCTCACTTTCTATGGTTTTTAAATTTTTTCCAAGGCTTCCCCTCATCTTCACTCATCATATATGACTCAAAAATGGGCTTGGAACAAATTAAAACTATCCTTAGGTACCTCATCCCTTTTAGGCCAAGACTATGAAGGATAAGGGCACCAGTGGACTTTGCTTTATTTTTCTTAATGGAAGATGCATATGGGGAGCCTTCTAGGGATCTTAAGAGCTCATTTAAACATTCATTTAGGCTTAGGAATCATTAGATCAAAACAGATTTTGCAAGGAATAGTTGAAACCCTAGGTTTTCTATCTTGTAATCTAATGGTTCTTTGGTTGTTTTCTTTGCATTCCCTTATTCTCCTCCCTTAAATTCCTAAGATCTACTTTTGGTTCTGCTAAGCCCTCTTGCAGTTTCTCATGCTGGATGAACCGAGAAAGAAAAGGGAAGAGGAGTGGCTACCAAAGGATGGAACTTTTACCTTGTTTTTCTTTGTTTTCTTACTTGAACCTTCCTTTCCTTGGCCTCGTCTCTTTAAATCCGAATTTTCCCCTCTATTCTTCCATCAAAACAGATCCATAAACTTCAATAAAACTGTAGGAAGGAAAGGGGAAATGGAGAAGAAGAGGTTTGCTAAAGATAAAGCATGAAAGAAGCCAAGAATCCATACCTTTCTACCTTGTATTTCTCCTTCTCTTCCTCTCCCTCTTGAGCACCTAACTCTTAGGATTCCTCTTTTGGTTTAGGGTAGAAACATATGTGGCTCAGTGAGTAAGGAGGTGGGGCGTGACACCTATATATAGGGCGGTTAAGAAAAACTTTTTAAAAATCTCAATTTTGCCTTTGTGTCTTGGCATTTTTGTTTCGTGTTCGTTTTAACTCCTTTTTGAGAATCGTCTTTTTTATTATAAAATTTAGGTCCCAATTTAGTAAAATGCATTTGTAATTACTCAAATCAAAGCTAAAATTTTCCCAAACAAATCCGTCAAAGTTTGGGTCCATCATCATTAAAAAACATCCAATAGAGGAGTTTTAACTATCCTAGGGCTTCCCATGGTTTTTAGGGATTCTAAGAACTCAAAACTTTCATTTAAAAAGTTCTCCTATGTGAATTCTAAAATTTGCTCAAAATTACGAAAATACCATTACTTTTCATAAGTCTTTCGTTTAATTTTGTTTCTTTATTCTAGCTCCTTTTTTCTTTTTGTTTGAGCCTGAGATTCTCATTTTTAGGAGTTATACTACTTAAATTTTTTGAGACCTTAACTAATTCATTTCGGAGGACTTGCTTTGAAAACATACCCATTTCTATCGTTTAACGAAAATCAGATATTACATTATTGTTCTATCAATTTTCATAAGGCAAACTTAGTTGTTTTGATCTTAAATTTTTATGGCAATTAGGAGACATCCTAAGCTTTCAAGAATGGTATAATTTGCATGATTTAGATTTTTCTAGAATTAGTTATAAATTTTTGAATTTTGCATTAGAATATGGAACTAGAAAACTTTGCAACTTTGCTTTGAAATTGTGTTGCTTATCTTAAACCTAAAATTAGATCTTGGAATTGTGATGTTTCTGGTTCATTAAGTATATTATGGATGGAAGAAAATGTGGGTAATGCCAAATGGTCCATATGATTAAAATTGAATTATTTTGGCTTTTAAAGACGATTATCTCTACTGCTAAAAGTATGATTTTCATGCAAATTGATGTTTATGCCATTTGTGATGTAAATTGAGAAGCATCTTGATATGGTGTTACATAAAAGGCAAGGTTTATAAATAGTTTACATTCTTATAATCTGCATCCAATTGTCTTACCTAACTCAAAGATTTAAAAACTAACCAAACCATTCTAACTTTAATTATGATAGCATAAGAACTCTTCTATGACAACAAATGGTAGGGAATAGTTTTAAGTTGCAATCTAAAATCCATAATACCTCATCTAAACTCATCTAAGTACCTTGAGCAAGTTTCAATTAACAAATTAAACTTTTCCTCATCGTTAAAACTTTGACGCAACCCCAAATTCCCTTAAATTCAAAATATAACTATATAACACCCCAAAATCACCCAGTAGTTACTCATAATAGCAGAGTATATTATGGCAACACAAAACGGATGAACCATTTCACATTGCCCATGATCAAGGCAACAAAAGCACATTCCTAAGGCTCATAAACCATAATCAAATTCAGAATCACAATTGGTCAATCCATGATATCCATTTTAAACTTATATGATAACAAAATTTTTCATATGACAGTAGTTAATCTAACATCAAATGCAAGTACCATACCCAAAATCCATCTTTTGATAAGATAATCCATCATACATCTATAACAAGTTGTAATTAAGCAATTACAAATAAAATCCTTCCATGATAACCAGAAGACCATAATGACAGCAATGATTCAAGAGTTACTCCTAAAATGTTCAAGTAATAGATCAAATCCAAAATATGCCTCCTAAATTCTTATAAACACCTTATGTAAGTGTAAAGTAGATATTTAATCTCATTTACACATCTAAACCTTTTGTACTAATAGTTGAAACATTAATTTCACAGTACTAAATGTTTAGTCATCATATAGTTCTAAGTTACTCATTAAGAATCATCCAAATACAATTACAAGTATCAATTCGACAATGGCTCAAATTATATAAATAGCCCTTATGCTTGGCAACACATGATGCATTATGTCAATTTTATAACATAATAATCAATTACATAAAAGCTAGTATTTCTACTATACAAACCTAGTTAAACAAAGTATTGAAGTCTATATACTACTAAACTATCATGAGAAGTTTCCATTAGCTTTTCTTTGCTATTAAGAGGTTTGGTCCTGAAAAATTTTAGCTCACAGTGGGCCAAAATATCAAATCTCAATAACAAAAGGAAAATTTCATATATATGTACATATTAATCAACATAATGCTTTGCATGGACAATTATAACCAACATAAAGCATGCATCATTTTAAATGAAAAAGTTTAACTACAAGTGGCTATAATCCCATACTAGTAGCCATATCCAACAAATTATTGACCAACAACTAAGGGAGGGGCATAATAATGACACAAGCTCCCTATTGAGCACGATTATGGCTTGGTGCATTCATAAGAGTATGATCGCAACTTGGTGCACTATCATGGCACAATGCATAAGTGGAAGTATGATCGTAGCTTCAGATACATGGACATGGTCACAGTCTAGGTTATATAAGCCAAACTTATTATTAGTCATTAAAATAGCATATACAAGTAAACACATGATCAAAACTACACATATCCATGGAATTAACCCCTAGTTACCTCAATGATGCCCAATTACTCTTCCTCTAGCTACAACATGTTTCAAAAGGCCTACCAAGCCTAAAACAAGCATAGTTACCGTTATTTAACCATCACGAGCAAAAGAGCTTCATATCCATGATCAATTTCATCAATAATCTATTAGAAATCACTTGCCCAAGTTTCCAAAGAATCAATAGCACTAATTTAAGATCAAACCACTAAGAACAAATCATGGGTCACTGTGACCTAACATCTTTATTTTCATACATGTAACAGCCATGCACAAAATTTTAATACAAATGATGAAAATTTAGCACATACACCTCATAAAAGAAGGGGAAACACTTACTCGTACATCTAAGAGATTAAATTGATTTGACTCTTAACAACCAAAAACGCACCATGGGCCATTCCCAAAACTTGAATTTTTGCATGTTAACATAGTCTAACAAAAAAATCAATTATAAGGGCCAATTTTTAGCATATTAACACATCAAAATAAAGGGAAATACTTACCCAATAGTTTATCTAGCCTTCAAAGTTGAAAATCAAGTAAGGAAGCATCAAAATGCCCAATTTTTAGCTCCTGAAGTTTGATGAAAAACCTTCAAATGATAAGTTGTTTGGCTTAAAATATAGAGAAAGATGAGTAGAACAAGTGTTTCTTCACTCACCTTAGCCAAATTTCGTGTTTTTTTGGCAAGTCAATGTTTGGAGGGTGAAGAACCATGTGCTTATTCTTTCTTCTATGTTTTACTTTTCCTTTTTTTGTCCAACATGTCTTTCATCATGAAGTGGGAGGGTTCAACATTTAAGTGGGCTTAAGTGAAGGTTTAGGTTGACCTAAAGGCATTTTTGTCCATTGGGTTTATATCTAGGTATTAGGCTTTGGTCTACTAAGTCCAAATGGGTTAGGTCTCAGCTTATAACTTAGCTTGGGCTCTTTAAAATTATTTTTGGTAGAATCAAACTAATTATTTGGCTCTAATTTAACTTTTCCAAAATGATTTTAATTAATATCACCTAAATAAATTTAAATCATACAATAAAATTTATTTTATGTTAAAAATTATCATATTATTATTTGCTTAAAAAAAGGCCCAAATAATTATTTTTCTTGAAAATTCTTGTTTTTTTAATAATTTCCTTAATTCTCACAACAATCTCTTATTTTCTCAAATTAAATTCTAAATTTTCATAATTTCACTTGACTAATTTTAAGATGTTATACATTGAGCACTAATTGACGCTTGTATTTGTGAATGAAGTATGTATGGTGTTGTTCTAATGCTAAGAACATTCACTGAGTAGTATGAAAACTACGTGCCAAGTATTCTTAGAAGTATGCAAATTTAGATTTCAAGATTATAGGTTGTGTACTTTTCATTTTGCCTTAAGTTGCCATGAGGAGACTAGATAACTTCCTTTATGAATAAAATTGACATAAGATAATTAATTTATACATAAGCAGTAACAGGGTCACATTAATGGTATTAGAGTGTTTCATCTAGTAGATACTTAACAAAAATAGAAATTAGGGAATTTAGTAGTTTAACTTTATATGATATGCAAGTGAAAGTAAGTGATAGTGGTACCTACACTTATGTGCCCATAATGATGCCATAGAGTTTTCCATAAATAGAGTAAGATTTGTTGAGCTTGATCACCTTGATAATAACAGTTCTATTTGTGTAGAAAGCTATGGCATGAGGCAGGAAGAGTAACTTTAATGGCACTAATGCAACAATGGCATGATCAATGCCATTGAGAGGATGGCTGCCATCATGTGAGAAAAAGCTAAGGCAATGACTATTGCCATAATGTAACATGTTGCTACCACAAACTTACTAGTTCAACAATTAAAAGAAAATAGAAATAAAAATTCAACCCCAACTACTAAGGAATAAGAAGTAACACTAGAAAATCTAGCCTTAGCTAATGCAATCAAGGATGTGGCACTAAATCCAATACCTAACTTGAACTATCAAGGTTTATCAAAATTTAGCAAGGTTAAGCCATAATCTTTTAAGGGAAAGTATAACTCCTCTATAACATTTGAATGGCTAAAGGAGCTAGAGAAAATATTTGAAGTACTGGGATGTGCAAATGCTTGAAAAGTGATGTTTGTAGTATATATGCTAATATGTGACACAAATAACTAGTGGAAAGAGGCTAAACAGATGATGGAGGCCTATAAGACTAAGATAACTTGGGAAGTTTTCAAGATTGTCTTTCTTAAGAAGTACTTTCTAAAAAATGTGAAGAATGAGAAAGAGATAGAATCCTTATGACTGATTCAAGGGAGCATGACAGTGGATCACTATGTGGCTAAGTTTGAGTCTATGTTAAATTTTGTGTCACACTAAAATAAAACCTGAATAAAGCTTAAAAGGTGAGAAAGTTCAAGGTAGGTGATGAATGCTAGTTTTATATACATGAATCCTCCTAATTTTGGTATTTTAATAATTAAATATGGTTTAATGGATGTAATTGAATGGAATTTGATTTTAATTAGCTATTCTCTACATTTTAAGAATTAATTTACAAATTATTGGTTTTTAATGCTCAATTTTATCTTAAATAATTTTTGTGAATATTCCTATTTGATTTTTTGTCTATTATTTTTGTAGAGTTTTTATAGGCAATTAAATTTCTAATGGTGGAGATTAATTAGAACATGAATGGGAAGTTTTAAGTTTGAATAAATTGGCCAAGGAGATTTACATTCACACTCCATACATGCAGATTATATATGCAATAGCTTCACTAAATCATGGATTCCTAGATTGAGATGCACATTCAAGTTCATCACGTGGGGCTGGAAGACACAAGAAGCAATGTAAGCTTATGAACGTAGGAAGAAAATGAAGAACATGGAACAACATGTGAGATGCATGTGACCATAGGTTTATGAATTTGGCTGAGGTAACATAAAAAAAGGGTTGAAGTGGAAGAATGATGTTCAGAACGGATGGGGCAGTAGTGAAAATAGTGGGAAGCTCGAGTTGTGAGTCTAAGATGCAGTCTGGGTTCAGAATAATGCAACAGCTCATCACACCATGAACAACCACGCTACAAACACACAAGCAGCAAGGAAGCAATACATAAAATGTGAGAAATGAGAGCCACCCATGCAAAGCCACGTGGAGAAGGAAAACACGTGGAAGAATCATATGAACATGCTATGGGTCTGATGCTAAAGGAGAGAGGTCTTGAGTTGTTTCATGTAGCCTACTCTCTCATCTCACTCATGGGCTAGATACACTCATCCACCCACCTGCATCTCACACTTTCATCCACGTCCAACTCCTTCATTCATATCCATGCACACACAAACCTCACGTGGGCAAGAGAAATGAGGGAGACACGTGATTAAGAAGAGACTTGGTTTTAATGTGAAAGGGAGCCACGGGTTTTGTTCTTTCTATAGGAGGAGGCTTTAAGATGATAGCTAGCATGTTCCCATTAGTCTAACCTCCATACATTCTCACATTGTAGCACACTTCTAAAAGCACACACGAGGCATGGGTTCACCATAAACATGAGCTACTGATGCAAGAGAAGTCTTAAGTTTCATGTGAGAAAAGGCATGGAGATTAACACGTAAAAGAAGCTAGAGCATGTGGAAAGGAGGCTTGGGAACAACACGAAGGAAGAATCCATAAGCTGAAGCTAAGAATGAAGAAGTAGCTCATGGGTTGAATGGGCTAGGAGCTGGCTGAAGAAAAGAACACAATGGGGGAGCTTGGGTCTAATGTGGAAGGATGAATAGATGTTACGTGGGATGAAAGCTCAATTGAAGAAGCTACACATGCAGAAACAGGGACTGAAACTACGTGAGAAGGTAAAGCTCGAGCTGTTGGTTAGAAAAGCATAAGCAAAACTAAATGAAGCACGAGGAAGGCTCTAGCTATAGGAGGAAATAAAATTAAGAAAAGCCACATGAGAAGCTATGAATGGAGCATGCATATATGGAAGGAATAGGGCCCACACTCATATAAACAAAGGCTGACTTGTAAGCACGTGAAATGATTAATGAAGCAAGTGAAAAGGTCTGGAGGTTGAAGGCAGAAGAAGCATTCATGTTAAATCATCATCCATACACACATTCATCTATCACACCATTCTATCATCATTTTCATTCCACGCCATTTTCATTCCATTCTCCATCATTATTCCACTTTCATGAAGCTTTAATTCTCCATCTTGTGGCTGGCTAGGAGGACAACATTGGAGAAGCTTGAATCTATGGATTAGAAAGGGATGTTAGACTAAGATTTCTTCTCTTTTACACTTTTCTCTTTCTTGTATTATCTTGGTTAAGATTGTATGTGATTAGGAATTTATGTAATTGTAATTAATGGTTGGTTAGACATTAATTAGAAGATAATTTTTGTTGATTAATTGATTGAATCAAGTGCTGAATTATGCATTCTCTTCCAATTTCCCATTTATGCATCAAGGTGTTTGATAAAATGCATGAGTGAGATTGTGTTCTTAATTATCTAAATTGAGGAATTCTTCGAGTTTAATTGGTTAATTAAGCATCCTAAGGTGACAATTTAGAGGTTGATTGATCCATTAATCAATCAAATTTAGTGTTCATTGATCCTAATGACAAGAATTATCGATTTAATACAGGATTGATGTTTTAATTCAACATTAAATTATTAATTCCTTGATTCTTGCATGGTAACTCAAGATACATTATTATGAACACAATTAGGGACTCTTAGACTAGAATTAATCACAATTGAATTGGGATAAGGATAGTGGATACCAATGAACGAATCCTAAACTAGTCACAAGTCTATCATTCAACCATAACTCATGTAATTAGGTAGTGATTAGGAATTTTGTTTCAATTTAATTCTAGTTAGTTTGATTAGAACAAAACTGTAACACCATAAAATTCTAGCTCATCTGATCATACACATATACTTTAGATCATTATCTTCATGGAAGTATGAGAAAAAGGGGAATAAAATAATGACTTTTTGTGTGTTACGTCGAACTTAAAAATTTCATTCGGTGTCACGTGGACCGTGTAAGCTCATACTATACATTCTCATATTTAATTACATTATTACAACTCATTTACATCATAAAATCATGCCCACAATTCATGAAAATCGAGATGAAGCATGGAATATGGAGCTTCATTCTCGGCCATATTTGCTCTAGTTTCTGACCAAACTTTGGAAAATCATAACTAAATCTAGAAAAATCAAAATCATGCAATCTTAGCCATTCTGGGAAGTTATGGATGTCTACTTCACACTAAAATATGCCTAGATCATAACATTCATCATAGAGGATTTTTGACATCCAAAATGGCTCAAAGGTCAGACTAAATTCTGGAACTATCACATAATTTTGCAGAAGATTTTGAAAATATCCAATTAATTTCACAAAAATTCAATCCATGCAAATGATACCAATCTAGAAATATGTGGATGTTAACTAGAGAGAAAAAATATCTTCAGACCAGTTCATTAAGCCTAAACCTCAAAATTTAATGGAACAGTACTTCAGGTCGGGCAAAATTACTGATACCGGATAGAAACTTCAAAAATTCATATCTCCCTCTCTAGACCTCCAAATGAGGTGCTTCTAGTTGGCACGAGTCACTGTGATTGTATAGTTTCTTTGTATGAAATTTCATGGCAATTGGACATCATTTGATGCTCGTGTGACAGAATGCAATTTCGGACCAAATGAATAGTGCAGCAGACCAAAACCATAAAAATTGCCAACTTTGAAAAATTGTCAAATATTCTGTAGACCTCCAAAAATTATGATCTTTAGCTTTCTAAAAAGCTTTCAATGAGACCTAATTGCTTGCCAAAAAGATCTCAAGACTAACTCATTTGGCTAAAAAGTGACATAAGATTCCATTATGATCAATTTTGGCTCCATGTAAGGTACCAAAGTTGCCAAATGGATTTCCCTTGGTTTGTCACCTTTTAGGAAAGTCTAAAAGTACATTTAAGACTTGTATGAGCTGCCAAAATAGTCTCAAACCTCATGTATCTCATTTTGGTCATTCAACCCACACTTATGCACATTTACATGAAGCTTCCAAATTGCATACTTGGGCATTATATACTCAAATTGTATTCTAGAGCTCAAACATTATATCCATACATTTAAACATCACATAATATCATATTTACACATGTCTCAAGGATCATGGACCATTTACAACATCATATACATTGTGAAGCATCATTATGGATTCAAAAAGAATAAAACTAGGCATATAGTTGTTAATCTTTCTCCTTCATTGTTATTGACTCCCATCACTATAGCCACTTAGTCCACCTAGCATGTTAGATCATTGGAGAAGAGGGGATGCGATTCTAAGAATCCCAATAGATCATCTTCCATTCAATCATATATAATATGTGAAAAGCAAGCTTTATAAATGCATGCATGGAGAAAATGGAAGTCATGGACATTTCAAAAGCAAGCTTGACATGTGAATAAATCATACAAGACATTCAAGAGCTCACCAAGTGTTTGGATTGGCGTCACACTTCTCCTCATGGATTTTGGACTTGCCTCACCCATTCTTTAAGAACTTTGGACTCATTCATACTCTTGAGAGCCCATTTTGCTTTTGGGAAACTCTTTCTTTGTCTCAACCAAGCTCAAGGGTTCTTGGTTCATCCTCACCATGGTCAAGAGTTCTTGGCCTCTCCACACTCAAGCAAATTCAACAAACATCATACATTTATTTGAAAGTATAACATGACATCATGAAATCATGGCATATAACATCATGCTAGCATACTTTTCATGGCTTAAAAATATACATACACATATTCTAAGACAAGCTAAATACATATCCATGCATGAGAGAAGGTGGAGAGAGCTACCTTGTATACACTTACACACTTTTCCTTTATGATTCAAGCCTCCTCTTTTGCACACCCACAAATTGGTGGAGATGGTTTCTCTTGGCCTAGATACAATTTATGAGAGCTAATTAGATTCATGAAATATATTCTAAGGCTACATAACTTAGTGAAACACTAGATTCCTCTATAGGCTCCATTATGGTCTATAATTGCACCTAATGAAGCAATACCCCTCAAATGATTTCTAGGCCTCATTCTTTCCTTTCAAATATGATTCTTGTCTCCTTTTAAACCTCTTGGAGTCATCATATCATTAAAACAAAGGGCTTAACATTATGTTGCTTCCTTAGGTCATAATATGGAACCTAAGACACCAAATCAATTCCTATGAGTTCTAAATTTTTTTTCAAGGCCTCCCTTCATTTTTATTCATCAAATATGACTCAAGAATGGCCTTAGAAAAATTTAAAACTCTCCCCCACTACTCAAACCCTCTTTGGCCGAGACATAGCCATCATTTGGGCCACATGGAGGTTTCTTTGTTTTCTTAAAGAAGTAAGCTTATAGGGAACATCTTAGGTGTCTCAAGAACTCATCTTACTTAGACCTAAGAATCATCACATAAGTTCAGAATTTGGAAGGTGCACATAAAACCCTAAGTTTTGCATCTTGAATTCTAATGATTATTTCCTGGCTTTCTTTGCATATTCTTATTCTCCTCCATCAAATACCTAAGATTCACCCTTGGTTTGGTTGAAAATTTAACTCCCTAGGGCAGACCATATGTAGGTTGAAGTAGAGAAGAAAGGGAGTTCAACATAGCTACAATAGAATGCATTTTTACCTTGTTTCCTTGCTTAGTTTGACTTGAATCTTGCTTTTTTCAAGCTTCTCTCTTCAAATCCGAAATTTCCCTTGAATATCTCCCTTGAATCAGATTTATAAACCTCATTTTATGCCAAGGAAGGAAAGGAGAAGGGAGGAGAGGAGGTGTGGATGAAGAAAAGTAAGGAAAATCACCATGAAAACATACCTTAAGCTTGGTTTTCTTCCTCCTTCTTCTTCCTCTCTTGGGCACCTCTCCCTTAGGGTTTTGCTTCTAATTTGGGACTGGAAGATCTGAAGTGAAATGAGGGCAAATGTGAGGTGCCACCTATATATAGCTAGGGTGAAGTGACTTTTTCACAAATTCCACTTTTGCCTTTCATACTTTGCATTTTCGTTTCTCTTTCGTTTTAGCTCTATTTTTAGAACCGTCTTTTCTATTATAAAATTTAGATTCCTAATTAAGAAAAATAGCTTTGGAATCATTCAAATAGGAACTAAAACCTTTCTGAACAAATTCGTCAAAGTTTGGGCACACCAACATTGGAAAACATCCACCGGAGGAGATTTAACTGTCCCGGTGCTTCCCATAGTTTTTAGGGCCTTTGAGAACCCCAAAAAAACTCAAAAATTTTATTTAAAAATCCCTCCTATGTGAATTTCAAAAATTAAACAAAATTACAAAATTGCCATTATGTTTCATAAATTTTCCATCAAAATTTGTTTCTCCATTCTAGCTCTATTTTTCCTTCCATCTAAGGCTAAAATTCTCATTTTTAGGAGTCTAGAATGTTACTCAAATTTTTTAGAACCTTAACTAATTCATTTCAGAAGACTTGCTTTGAAAATGCGTCCATTTTTGTCGTTTAACAAAAATCAGACAATACAAAAACCCCCCTAAATTAGGTAACTCTAGAATCTTTATATACTTGGAAAACCCAATTAAAAATTGAATTCCATTTCTAAGGGAGATGACTTAGGTTGCACCACTAGCTATATAATTTCTCAATTTAGTTTTATTTTGAGGGTTGCGCAACATGACCTATCAATAGGTTTAAAACCAAAGATTAAGGGTGACTGTGATTGTCTTGGAAATTCAAAAGTTTGCTACCCTAATGAACAAGTGTAGAGCCATTAAAAAGAACTTGATGGAGATTAAAAAAGGAAAAACAAAAGAAACAATGCTAAAATAAGAACAGGATAGGAGGTGTTTAAAAGAAGAATTCAAAGCTCAAGCTAAATTTTAGAAAAGGCCAATGAGGAACTTGAAAACCTTTGCATGTGCCAAGTGTGGTAAGACACATGGGAAGAAGTCGTATTTTGTTGGGTAAAATTTAACACCATAACTCTCTAGCCTTTCTCATGCTATCTCCATGACTCATACCATGTACTTCATGAAGAAGCAAGGAAAATGGCATGAAAATAGTGAATATTTTTGTGTTGCGTAACGGATAAATTTTCCATTCAGTATCTTGTGGACCATATGAACTCATTAAACCCATTATAATATTTAATTACACTAATACAACTCAAAACCATCCAAGAAAGTGGCCTAGAACTCGTGCAAGTGAAGGGATTACATAAAAATACTAGGTGCAGCCTCGGGTAGGAATTCTAGCTTTCTATCACAAATTTTGAAAAATCATAACTAATTCTAGAAAAATCAAAATCATAAATTATTTACCATTATGGAAATTTACAGATATCTACTTTATGATAAAAATATGTCCAAACCTCAACAAGGTCGCTATCCATCAAAAATTGATGGAACAGTACCAGAGGTCAACTATCATCCCTGGTACTGACCTCTAATTTTAAAAATTCATATCTCTCTGCTCAGAGGTCCAATTGGGGTGATCTCAGTGGCCACGGAAATATTATCATGTCTAGTTTATTCTTGTAAAATTATATGAGTATTGGATATCATTTGAGCCATGAATAACATAGCTCAAGTTGCTAACCAGACGTACAGTACCTGTATCAGTTTAGCAGAAAAATGCCAACTTTTAAAAATCATAATTAACTCCACAGAACTCCAAATAATCTGTTCTTTAGCTTTCCAAAATTCTATATATAAGATCTACATGTGTGCCAAATTTCATGGGCAAATTCATTCATTTGGTCAGATTTTGATATTGGGTTGCAAATTGGTCACTTTGGTGCCATATAAGGGGTCCAAATGGTTCATATTAAGTTCCAAGGCCACCATGACCACTTGAGCACGTGGGAATGTACCAAAATGACATTCTAAACTTGTCTTAAAGATGCATAAACCCAGAATTTGAAAACTCACTCTCTCACCCCATGCCATACATAAGATTACACAAGGCTAGTCTTGCCATTCTATACCCAAATTGCACTACATCATGCATATACCATTAAATCTCATTTATACATAATACATTAGCATAATTACATATGTTCATAAGGTCATAGGACATATAAAATAATGGATTATAATATTTGCCACTCATATGGCCATAAAAAAGCAAAATCTATGCATTTTGTAGTCATATTCTCATCTTCTAAGTTGTTGGCTCCCATTACCTTATTTACTTGGTCCACCTAGCATGTTAGAATATTGGAGAGGAGGGGATGAGATTCAAAAAATCTCAATAGCTCATCTCCTTTTCAATCACACATAAAATGTGCAAAACAAGTTTTAAAAATGCATGCACGGACATATTGAAATGTATGAACATTCAAGAAACATCCTTGGCATTTGAACAAGTCATACATAACATACATAGGCTTGCCAAGCGAGTGGATTGGCCTCACTCATTGAGTTGTGAATTTTGGACTTGCCTCATCCATTTTCTTTGAGAGGTTTTTGATTCAACTTTACTCCCTCATCCATTTTCTTTAAGAGGTTTTTGACTCAACCTTACTTTTAGCTTCTCTGTCTTAACCAATTTTAAGGGTTCTTGGCTCATCCTCACCATGGCGAAGGGTTCTTGGCCTCTCCATATCAAGTAAACCAAGCAAACATGTTAAACATCATTTGAAAGCATAATGTAACATCATGGAATCATGGAATCATGGAATAAAAGCTCATGCTAGAATACTTTTCATAGCTTAAAACACACATACACACATTCAAAGACAAGTCAAGCATACATTCATGCATAAGAGAAGGAGGAGTGGGCTACCTTTGTTGCAAACACACACTTTTTCTCTTAAACCAATGCTCTCTTCCTTGGCCTCACACATACAAGGGTGTGGGATTAGTTTATCTTGGCCTAAACACAATATATGGAAGCCAATTAGGTTAATGGAATCATTTCTAAGGCCATACATCTACTTGGAATTCTAATTTTGTCCTATGGTTCATTTATGGTTCCTAAACACACCTAATGAAGAAACACTCATCAAATAAGTTTTAGGCTCCATTCTTTCCTTTCACTTATGATTCTTAACTCCTTTTAAACCTCTTGGAGTCATCACACAATTAAAACAAAGAGCCTAATTACATTTTGCTTCCTTAGGTCATTTTATGGAACCTAAGATACCAATTCATTCTTTAGGCCTCCTAAATTTTTTCCCAGGTTTCCCCTTATTTTCATTCATCATATATGACTCAAAAATAAGGTTGGAAAAATTCAAAACTATCCCTAAGTACCTTATCCCCTTTAGGCTGAGACTATGAAACATAAGGGCACCAATGGACTTTGCTTTGTTTTCTTGGTGGAAGATGCATATGGGGAGCCTTTTAGGGATCTTAGGAGCTCATTTAAACATTCATTTAGGCATAGAAATCATTGTATCAAAACAGATTTTACAAGAAACACTTGAAACCCTAACTTTGCTATCTTAATTTTCCATGGTTCTTTTGTTATTTTCTTTGCATATTCTTATTCTTCTCCCTTAAATTCCTAAGATTCATCCTTGGTTTAGCTAGAAATTTAACTCCCTAAGGCTGGCCATATGTAGGTCGAAACACCCATAAGGGAAGGAAGGAGGAAGATCAGGTGAAGAGAGGGTAAAATACCTTGATTTCCTTGGTTCTTCTTACTTGTCCTTCACCTTCCTTGGCTTTCTCACCTCAAATTTGAAATTTCCCTTCTGTTCTTCCCTCAAAATAGATCCATAAACTTCAATAAAATCATAGAAAAGAAGGGGAAATGGAGAAGAGGTTTGCTAAAGAAAAAGCATGAAAAACAACTAAGAATCCATACCTTTTGCCTTGTCTTTCTCCTTCTCTTCCTCTCCCTCTTGTGCGCCTCACTCTTATGGTGTTTCTTCTAGTTTAGGGCAGAAAGTAAGTGAGCTAAATGAGTGAGGAGGTGGGGTACCCTACATATATAGGTGGGGTTCAAGAAAGACTTTTCAAAAATTTCAATTTTGCTCTTTCATCTTAACATTTTTGTTTCTGTTCATTTTAGCTCCTTTTTGAGAACTGTCTTTTCTATTATAAAATCTAGGTTGCCAATTTAATAAAATTCTTTTGGAATCACTCAAATGGAGCTAAAACATTTCTGAATAAATCTGTCAAAGTTTAGGTCCACTGGCATTAGAAAACGTCAACCGGAGGGGTTTTAACTGTCCTGGGGCTTTCCATGATTTTCAGGGCCTTTGAGAACCCTGAAGAACTCAAAACGTTCATTTAAAAAGCCCTCCTATGAGAATTCTAAATTTTACTCAAAATTATGAAAATGTCATTACGTTTTGTTAACTTTTTGTTCAATTTTGTTTCTTCATTCTAGCTCCATTTTTCTTTCCGTCTAAACCTAGAATTCTCATTTTTAGGAGTCTAAAATACTATTCAAATTTTTTAGGACCTTAACTAATTCATTTTAGGGGACTTGCTTTGAAAATGCACCTGTTTTTATCGTTTAACGAAAACCGGACATTACACAAAATGTATGATATACCTATGGAAAGCCTAAACAGTTCTCAAAGGAATACCTACAGAACCAAGGAAAGACACTAGAAGGGAAGTGTTGACTTAAAAGCCATTGACAAAAGGGAAAGTCTTCACTTTAAGTAAAAATGAAGTGGACAAGTTGCCTAATCTTGTACAAGGTATGTGTTTTATTAACAATAGCTTTGGCACTATATGACTCAGGGGCTATGCATTCCTTTATAGTTATTGATTGTGTGAAGGGATTAGGTTTAATTGTTTCTAATTTGCCTTTCATATTGAAAGTTTCCACCCCTATAAGGAAAATGTTTGTACCTCAATTGCTTGTTTGAATTGTCCAATTCAAATAAAAAATGGACCTTTTATCTCTTATTTTGTTTGTTTACCGTTGAACTATATTGATATTATCTTAGACATAGACTGGTTGACTAAACATAGTATGAACATAGATTGTCTACATAAGGTAGTGATGTTTTCAGCCTCTTTAAACAAGATTCTTAACCTTATTGTTGATCCTTAAATATGGTAATAAATGAAGAAGGAATATTGTGTGCTACCCTAAAATCCTTAAAGTAGAATGGGAAATTGAGATTAAATAATATCCTAGTAATGAATGAATACTAAGGTTTTCCCTTATGAGATTTCCACCTCTTTCTATAAAAGGAGATGGATTTTGCCACAGACCTAGCCCTAAGAATTAGGCCAATCTCCATAGCACCATATAGGATGTCTCCTTTAGAATTAAAGGAACTTACGATCCAAATAGAAGACTTGTTTATTAAAAAATTCATCAAATCTAATGGTTCACTTTGGGGAGATTTGGTGTTATGTGTGAAGAAGAAAGGTGAGAGCCTTAGGTTATGAATGGATTATACATAATTGAATAAGGCGATAATTAAGAATAAATATCACTACAAAAAATAGGCTTTTAATTGCAACTATTGTCACTACTAAACGTACAAAAGTCATCGTTAAAAAGTTTTACTTGTGACATTTAGTCATCATTAAGTCGTAGGAAATACCACCATAACAAAAAGGCTTTAATGATGACAAAGAAGCTGCCACTAAAAATGATATTTAGTGGTGACAAAAGTATTTTATTGCAAGAATAAAAACTTTTGACTTTTTTTTTATTGTTATGATGATTTATTATGAGAATTTCTAAAATTTTTGACAAAAAATATGCTTTAATTCTCATAATAAATTATTAGGAAATTTAAAAAATTGAAAATTCTTTTTATTCTCATAATAATTTACTATGATAAAGGAGAAAAATAAAAATTATTGATTTTTTTTATTGTCACAATGATTTATTGTGTGAATTTCAAAAAATTTTGTCAAATTTTGAAAGAAAAATGTGTTTTAATTCTCACAATAATTTATTATAAGAATCAAGAAAAATAAAAAATATTAGAACATCCAAAATTTGTGGTTCACTTAAAATTGCAATTTCAAAATGCTATTTCTCACTATATTTTCACAATAAAAGATCGTGAAAATGTTGGAAAATAATAAAAGCCCTAAGTCATTTTCGGCATAGCCTAGAAAGGGGAGTAGACAAGAAAGAGAACAAAGAGAACTCTATTGAAGCCAAACTTGAGAAGCTTGCATTAAGGGGGGATTTGTGATTTTTGACTAAGGTGAGTTAAGGAAAAGATGTTCTACTCCTCTTGGGTTTTATTTTGTAGAGATTAATATTTTATTTTGGTATTGGTTGGTTTGGAAGAAAAAGGGTATTGGTGGATTGAGGACCATAGATAGAAGAAGAAGAAGAAGAAGAAGAAGAAGAGGCTAACTTGGTAGGTAATATCCATCTTAATCTTAACATCTTATTTTTAAAAACTCCTTGGTTTGATAGTGTTAGGCTTTTTGAATTTTGATTGAGCTTAGAAAAGGTGGAACTTAAATTTAAAGTTTGTGAAATCAGTTTTAGAAGTCATGGAAATCGAATATTTACTTAGGCCAAAAAAAAAAAAGAATTTAATAGTGCTATGATTAAGCTTAATTTAGAGATTACATGTTTTAGTATTGATTCAATGTTGTATACTTTAACTAGGAATTAGTTGAAGGTTTGGTTATAGCTAATAGTTGTTAAGAGAGTAAAAGAAATTATTTGAGTTAGTTAATAAGCATTTAATTCTTGTTATTGGTGTTTTGGAATTGATTTGATGGTTTGGTTGTCCATTTTTCTATTTTTTGTTTGATTACTCATATCTGAGCCATGTAGAGCCCTTATTGATATGAACAGGAGCTAAGTTAGGTTAAGGATTGTGTTAATTTTGGTGGCTCATAATGCTTTTGGCTTTTACATATGGGTTTTTGATCTAATGTGTATGACTTGATACTTGACTTAATGAAAATGTTAGTTTATGAGGTGCTTTATAAAGGAGATGCATGATAATGAGTTATATTGCTTTTGTTATAGTTTAGGCCAAGAAAGCCAAGATCTTGTACTTTGAAATTGTTAGTGTAATAGTATGTGAAACTAATTATATGGCATTTAGGAATTTGTAATTTGAGTAGTCTTATATATTGAACTTGAACTAGAATTGTATAATTAAGTGGCAGAGACTTGTTGGAATTGGTTTGGAAAACCTACTTTTACCAATTTAAGTCGCGGCTTGATTCTAATGGTTTAGAATAATGTACTTGGTTATTTTAGATTTGCCTATGTTGATTTGAGGGGAATTGGAATGGAGTTGCTCAAATTAGATAATTCACTTCTAATTAATCTTTCATGTTGTTGTCATAAAAAGGAGATTTTCCTATCATGGTGTATTTAATGTACTAGGGTGTTCTATGCTTGATGATGAATTAGTTAGCTATGGCATACCTAAATTTGCTATGTTGGCCATTTGTTGAGTATTACTGAGTCAAGCATATGTAATTAGGTGATAATTGTAACATTTGGTCCTCTGTAAATGAAAGAAAATGTGAGAAACGTAATGTACGATATCTCTATCAATGACCAAAATTCATCGGATACAAAAGGAAGTCCCTCGAAAGGATGTAGTTAAGGTCTTGAAAAATTTGGGAAGTATTTTAGACTCCAAAAAATGAGAATCCAGACTCAGATAGAAAGAAAAATAAAGCTAGAATGAAGAAACAATTTCTTATGAAAAGCTTACGAAATGTAATGGCATTTTCATAATTTTAAGCAAATTTTGGAATTCACATAGGAGGGCTTTTAAATGAAATTTTTGAGTTCTCTGGAGTTCTCAGAGGCCTTGAAAACCATGTAAAGCCCCGGGACAGCTAAAACCCCTCTGGTGGACATTCTCTAATATCAGTGTATCTAAACTTTAACAAAGTCATTCGGGAAGGTTTTAGCTCTGATTTGAGTGATTCCAAGGCATTTTACTAAATTGGGAACCTAAATTTCATAATGGAAAAGATGGTTCTAAAAAAGGAGCTAAAATGAAGGAGAAACAAAAATGCCAAGAACAAAGGGTAAAATGAGAATTTTTGAAAAGTGTAACTTATTCCCACCTATATATATAATGCACCCTTCTTCTTCCTTCATTATGCACGACCATGTTCTGCCCAAAACTAGAGGAAAACCCTAGGGGATGAGGCGTACAAGAAGATGAAGAAAAGGAGGAGAAATTCAAGGTAGAAAAGTATGGATTTTCGTGCTCCTTCTCTTCCAAACATCTTCTCTTTCATTCTCCTTTATTTCCTATGATTATAATGAAGTAAAGCAAGAAAACAAGGTAATTTCTTTTTCAATGGTTGTCTTCTTTGATTCCTTTCTCCATCATTTCGCCCCACTTGAGAAAATCCTAGGAGGAGATGATTTTTAGGCAGAACCAAGCATGAATCTAAGGAAAAAGGTGTGGAGATTAAGAATATGCAAAGGGAATTATAAAAAAAAACCATTAGATTTCAAGATGCAAATTCTAGGGTTTCAAGTATTCCTTTTAAATTCTAATTTTGTGTGATGATTCCTAGGTCTAATTAAGAGTTTAAATGAGTTCCTAAGATCCCTAAGATGCTCCCCACATGCTTCCTCCTTTAAGAAAACAAAGAGAATTCCAAGGAGGCCAAGGAAGTCCTATGTCTCGGCCAAACAAGGTTGAGGTAGCTAGGGAGAGTTTTAAATTTTTCTAAGGCCATTCATGAGTCATGTATGATGAATGAAAATGAGAGGAGGCCTTGGAAAAAATTTAGAACTTATAGAAAGTGATTTAATACTTTAGGTTCTATATTATGACCTAAAGAAGCAACATATAGTTAGGCTCTTTGTTTTAATTGTGTGATAACTTCAAGAGCTTAAAAGGATTCAAGAGTCATATTTGAGAGGAAAGAATGGAGCCTAGAATTTATTTGAGGGGTGTTGCTTCATTAGGTGCAATTATGGACCATAATGGGGTTTATAGGACCACCTAGTGTCTGAACAAGTTGTGTGGCCTTAAAATTTGTTTCATGAACCTAATTGGCTTCCATAAATTATGTTTACACTAAGAGAAATCTTTCCTACATTTTTTTGGGTGTGTGGCCAAAGCGAGGGAGGGAATTTCGAGAGAAAAAGTGTGTGATTGTGTGCAAGGTAGCTCTCTCCACCTTCTCTCATGCATGGATGTGTGCTTAGCTTGTCTTAGAATGTATGTATGCGTATTTTTATTCCATGAAAAGTATGCTAACATGATTTTATATGCCATGATATCAAGATGACTTATTATGTTTCTAAATGATGTTATGATGTTTGTTTGGGTTTGCTTGAGTGTAGTGAGACCAAGAACCCTTAACCATGGTGAAGATGAGCCAAAAACCCTTAAGATTAGTTGAGACAAAGCAAAGAGTCTCCTAATAGCAAGATGGACTCCCAAGAGCATGGTTGAATCTAAGAGTTCCTTAAAGAATAGGTGAGAGAAGTCCAAAATCCACAAGAAAATGGGTGAGGCCAATCCACTTGCTTGGCAAACCTTTTTATGCTATAAGTGACTTTTTAAAATGTTAAGAATGCTTCTTGAATGATTTCACATGTCCATATGCCATGCATACATTTATAAGACTTGTTTTGCATCCATTATGTGTGATTGAATGGGAGATGAGCTATTGGGATTCTTTGAATCTCATTCCCTCCTCTCCAATGATCTCACAAGCTAGGTGGACCAAGTGGACATGGTAATGGGAGTTGACCACCTTGAAGGAAAGTGTTTGACAATCAAGTGCTTGAGTTTTACTACTTTAGGGCCATATTTGTGTCAATTGATGTAACCCTTTGATGTATATGATCTATGACCCCTTAGACATGTGTAATTAAGATATTATGTGATGTATAAATGTATGGATATGATGTATGAACCCTAGAACAGAATTTGGGTATGTAATGCCAAGGTATGCATTTTGGAAAGTTTGATGTAATGTGTATATGTATGGATGAAAAGGCAAATATGAGATGCATGAGGTTTGGGACCATTTGGGCAGCTCACACAAGTCCTAAATATTCTTTTAGACTTGCCCAAAAGGTGCCAAGACCAAGGAAAAACCATTTGGCAACTTTGGTACTCTATATGGAACCAAAAATGACTATATATCACTTTTTAGTCAAATGAGCTCTTCTCTTTCTGAGATTTGACATGCAATTAGAGCTTGTTGGAAGCTTTTTAGAAAGCTAAAGACCATAATTTTTAGAGGTCTACAGAATATTTGATAAATTTTCAAAATTGGCAATTTTTCTGATTTTAGTCTACTGCACTATTCATTTGGTCCGAAAATGAAATCTATCTCACAAGGCACAAATGATGTCCAATGGCATAAAAGCTTATATAAAGAAACTAGATATTCACAGTGACTTGTGATAACTAAAAGCACCTCATTTGGAGGTCTAAAAATGGAGATATGAATTTTTGAACATTCTATCTAGTATTAAGAGTTTTACCCGACTTGAGTTACTGTTCTATTAAATTTTGAGGTCTGGGCATGATGAACTAGTCTAGAGATGGTTTTTCTCTCTATTTAACATCCATAGATTTCTAGATTGGTATCATTTGCATGAATTGGATTTTTGTGGAATTAATTAGATATTTTCAAAGTTTTCTGCGAAAATCTGTAATAGCATCAGAAAGCAGTTTGACCTCTGGAATTTTTGGATGTCAAACGTCCTCTGTGATGGATTTTATGATCTAGACATATTTTTAGTGTGACATATACATCCGTAGCTTCCTATAATGGTTAAGAATGAATGATTTTGATTTTTTTAGAATTTGTTATGAATTTTCAAAATTTGGTTAGAAAGGGGGTCAAATCTGGCCGAAATTTAATATGCCTATTTTAAGTTTTCCTTTGAGTTCCATGAGTTGTGGGCCACATTTTATGATCCAAATGAGTTGTATTCATATAATTAAATATAAGAATGTATGGTATGAACTCACACGGTCCACGTGATACCAAATGAAATGTTTATACACGATGCAAAGCAAGAAAATACATTATTTTAATTTTCTTTTCTTGCTCCTTCATGGAAATTATGAATGTAAAGCATGAGAATGTTATAGAATGAGTTAGAAATATATGGTGTTATAATAATTACATTCAAACAAGATAAAACAAAGCTAAAAAAATAAGTATTTTTTATTTTAAAATAAAAAGCCTTGATTTGAGATAGTAGATGACCTTGTTGGTTGGTTGTGTGTGAAAAAAAAAAACCTAATCATACCACCAGGCTCCAAGTTATCACATTTTGAGATTTCTTCTTATTTGCTCCTCCAAACCCATGTTTTTTTTCATTTCTAATTGGAGGTTTACACCATAATGCTTTTCCTAGTACTACTTCTTGGGAAAATTGTCCTATGTAGGTGTCTAACTTTTTTTCAAACCATGAAAGAGGTACTGATAAATTTCCTTAACCTAGAGATGTCATACCATAATGAGATAGCACAATTCCTATGTCACATTGTGCCTATAATGTCATTTTTCATATATTCAACACTTTTGGCAATGAAATTTTTTGACATTAAAAGTGAAAATAATTCATTCTTACTTAAACTATCATACCTTACTATATAACACTTTTCCTATTACAAATACCTCATATAGAACTTAGAGGAGTCAATGGAAACCTGAACTGATTAAATTTTTTTTTTTACTTCAAGATTGGGTATATACATGGCTTTTTGTTACATGCCCTATTATCATACAACATTATAACACAATTCATACATACCATAATCCAAAGACATTTAATTACATGATAAAATGTGATGCGAAAAAGTAAGGTCCTCAATTTATGCCTCCACACCCTTTACCCTTTCTTTTCTTGAACTCGAACCTAACATGGGTTATATTTTAGGTGAGATTATGAAATCTTAATAGTAGTAAACTAATCTCATTCACAAGCAAGCATGTAAGTGCATAACATAATGCCAATCAAGGTGTCACATACCACATAGGAATACAAGAAATTTCATATAAGGCCAAGTACAATCTAAGCATACATGTTTTATCTTATAGCATAAATGACAACTTGATATCGCATAACACTCATCATTATACAAACATACAAGCTTAAAGAAAGAGAAAGGAAAACTACTACCTTGGTAAACTTTGCTCCTTAAGCCTTAGAACTCGGTTTACTTGCTTTTGGTGTTCCTAAACAAATATCAAACCCTATAATCATAATAATAACCCATTACAATCAATAATAAACCTTAACTTCTAAAGTAGTATGACCCTTTTAAACTCATTGGAACCATTGGAATTGGAAAATTCTAACACCTTTCCTTCTAATCCATTATGGTCGAATAGTGTGCATTTCTTGGCCAAAATTTAGAAATTTTATTTCATGAGTTTTGGGGGCTTTTCCATAGGTATTCCTAGCTAATAACACCCTTTTGAATCTATTGGAATGGATAAAATTATCAAATTCCAGCCCCAACAACACGTTTTGGTCATAATGTAACCTAGTTCCATTTTAGGCCCAAAATTAAGTTTTTTTTTTGTTCTAAAAATTCCATAGCCTCTTCTTTTATGTTTTAGGACTTAAAATTTGGTATACATAACTTTAAGACATTAAGAAAAAATAATAATAATTTTGAAAAAATTTGGACAGCATCTCCCTAACAATTCTATTTTTTAAAAAATTACAATCTTTGTATTTTTCAAAATTCCAACACATAACAACAATGGATAAGTTCATATGGCCTTCATAGTCAATATATAAACTTCACTCTTAGGCCTTCATATTCAACATATAAACTCCATTTCTAATCATCCATATGCTGTCCAAAAGTGACCCATAGCTAGGGTTTAACAAAACTAACTTAAATCATGTGATTTTCAAGTGCAAGGTGGAGAAAACTCACTCTTTAAGCTTAATCCTTACTTCCTTTGCTTTTCTCACACTAAAGTCCCTTCTTTTTCCCCTTAGACCAGCACACCACCTTGAAGAAAGGATGAAGATGTAGCTACCTTTTGGAGAAAATGGTAGAAGGATGAAGAAGACGAAGAAATTTGGAGAAGAATGGTGGTAGTTTCACTTGATTCCACTTCCTCTTCCACCTTTTCTCCCTTGCTCTCCTTCTTCACGTTTTTCTCTCTCTTTTTCCTTGTGTGTGGCATGAAAATTCCTAAAAGGAGGTGAAGAAGATGAACTTAAATGAAGTTAAATGGTTATACTAAATTTGGACCCTTGGATCAACCTTTTCAAGATCAAATCTTAGCCTTCTATTCTTTTTTTCTTTTGATTTTCTAAATTCATGACTAAATATTTTCTTCTTAAAATTTCTTAGCCACACACTTGGATGTTCTTTCTTAGCCCTTAAGTTCTAGTGATTTGATGGTTGGTAACCATGGTTAATTTTTTTAACTCAACCATGGTCAATTTCTAACCTAACCATAGTAAATCCTTTAAACTAATCAAAAATATTTTCTTTTTCTTTTATTATATTTTATGTTCATATTTGGGTTTCATCTTCTCTAAAACCATAATTATATTTTCTTTTCTCTTATTGGGCCTTTAGAATCAGCTATTGAGCCTTATAATAGTCAAAAATTAGTGTCCAAGTTCGATTAAAGTTTTACAGTATAATGTATACCTTTAGACTTTCTAAAATTTATAACTATTATTTTCTTTGCTTTCTAGCCATATTATGCCTCAAACATGGATTAGGGGCCCTAAACCCTGATCCTCGTAAATTTTGGTGTCAATTGGATATCCAAGTCTTTAAGTGTAATTTCTACCGTTCTGTGTTATGATTGTGCTCTAAAATTTTCATTTATTACAATTTAATCCCTGAAACTCCTTCAGGGTTTCTTAGCCCTTTAAATACTCCTATCTCCATAAGTGTTACAACTTTCTCTTTCTATTTTGCTCATGGCTATTGATCAGGCTAACCAGATCCCAGACTGGCCATCTAGACAACGTGGCGTCATCAGACTCGTCTCATCAACCGAAGTTTAACCGTGGTCATGAATTTATGACATTCTTGCCAGATTTTTTAATATTCGTGCCTAAAGCCACGAATAGAGGGTGAAACTAGGGTTCCTTAAACTTTCGGGCAATCTATATATTTTTCCCAACACACAACTTTCCTTTGCACTTTAGTCCCTGGTTCTTTCATACTTAACCTTAGAGACTTTTGGGACCTTTTAAATCTATTTTGGCTTCAATTTTAGGGCACCTCTAGCCTTGACTCATTATTATTTGTAGTCTAGAATATTATTCTAATTTTATTGGACCTCAATTCACTCTATATGGGGAACTTTATTTTGTATCTGGTGAATTTTATACATCAACGAAGAAACCATATGTTACATTTCTCACGTTTTCTTATGTTTTCTTGCATTTTTGAGGGATCAGATATTACAAAAATGTAAAAGTCCCACATCGGATAGGAAGTTCCTGGGCTAAGGCCTTATAAGTAGGGGCAAAGCTCCCCCCACCAGACGCTCGTTTTCCTTGAGCGAAGGTTGGGTAACCAAGCCCTCGAAGCTCGGAAGGCGACAAAACCCTTTGAAAGGCAGGGTCAAAGACCCACGAACCAGGGGACAATACGTCTGGTGGCTTTGTAAGTGTGTTGGTATCAGAATCAGCCTAGCCGCATATGCAACCCGAGGATGGGTTGACCCTAAAGGGGGTGGATTGTAAAGGTCCCACATTGGATAGGAAGTTCCTAGGCTAAGGCCTTATAAGTGGGGGCAAAGCTCCCCCCACCAGACGCGCGTTTTCCTTGAGGAAAGGCTGGGTAACTAAGCCCTCGAAGCTCGGAAAGCGACAAAACCCTTGGGAAGGCAGGGTCAAAGACCCACGAACCAGGGGACAATACGTCTGGTGGCTCTGTAAGTGTCCCAAGGAAAACGCGCATCTGGTGGGGGGAGCTTTGCCCCCACTTATAAGGCCTTAGCCTAGGAACTTCCTATCCGATATGGGACTTTTACAATCTACCCCCCTTTGGGGCCAACTCGTCCTCGGGTTGCACATGCGGCTAGGCCGGCTCTCATACCAACACACTTACAGAGCCACCAGACGTATTGTCCCTTAGTTCGTGGATCTTTAACCCTGCCTTCCCAAGGGTTTTATCGCCTTTCGAGCTTCGAGGGCTTAGTTACCTAGCCTTCGCTTAAGGAAAATGCGCGTTTGGTGGGGGGAGCTTTGCCCCCACTTATAAGGCCTTAGCCCAAGAACTTATAATCTGATGTGGGACTTTTACAATAAACATACCATCTAAATTTACTAATCTCATCTTTCATCCTTAATATACTTATTCAATTAGAAATATCACAAAAAGAAGCATAGAATTCGGGTTTAAAATAAGTTTCACATACTAACATCATTACACCCTTTTTCCATGCCATTCCATAATTCTGTCAAAATTTTAAAAATTCATATCTTGAGATAGAGAGCCCTAAATCATGCAAATTAGGACTCTTGCTCAGGACATGAACTAGCCACTGTAAAAAAATGAGATCAAAAGAAAATATTTTTAGAAACAAAAATCTAATGGAATAGTACCACTATAAGATTTTTGTGTATGTACAGGCCTAAAACTTTAACCTTGCATATTTTGAGCTATACAAATCCAAATTGAGTGATCTTGGTAGCTATGGAAAGCTTATAATGGCAAATATATTCATGTAAAATTTCATGAGCATTGGAGTTCATTTGGACCCTCAAATATATAGGAAACCAGAATTGACCAAATGAACAGTGACATGGTATTTATACATAATTCAACCAACTTTGAAAAATCATAAAAAATTATATAGAGCTCCAAAAATTATGTTCTTTTACTTTGTGAAAAGAACGAAATGAGATCTATATGGCTGCCAAATTTCATGCTAAAATTCATCCATTTGGTCTAGTTTTGATTCAAGAGCAAAATATGACTCATTTTAGTACCAAGTTGGCATCAAATGGTCCATAATGTGATCTATAATACAAGTGATCATTTGAGCAAGTCCAACACATGATTTACAACATATATGGGCATCATAGTAGATATAAAACATCATGGAACTCAAAACCACTATCTCACTTGGCTTTATACACACACTTTCCATAAGACATACGTACCAAAAATTCATATTCTTACACATTTGCCTTCAAATATGGTACATACATCATAATATCATACTTTTACATGAGTGAAGGTTTATATTACATAAGTAACATGTACATCCATACTTTGAAATCAAATTACACAAAATCCTATTCTATTGTCAAAGTGGCATAAATCAAGCTTCTTGGCCTCCACTCTTTACCCCATAAGAATTTCTTAGACAAGGTTAAACATAAAATGGGGGAGAGTAAGATTTAAAGAATCCCAATAGCGTATTCACCCTTTCAAGCATACATATATGGCAAGTTATCATGTTAAAGAAATCAATTCTACATTAAATGCTTCCAAATATCAATTATAAACATATTTACAAAGTCATATGGATCCATCAAGGCGAAGAACAAACGATAAGGTCTTTTAGTCTAACTTTACCTAATTATATGGGACTTTTAGATTAGTCTCACCCATTTTAGGGACTTTTGACTTAGTCTCACTCATTCTATAAGACTTTTGGCCTTGTCTCACCCTTACTTAGGGACTTCTGGTTTTATCTCACCTAACTCAAAGGACTTTTGACACAACCTTATCCATTAAGAGCCATTTCACATTTTTTAAAGCAATTCAAGAAGCATGATGTCATTAAATTATCAAGTTAATAGCAATAGTCATGTTGCATGGTTCAAAAATATATACAAGTAATCAATGATAATCAAACAACTAAGATCTACATACAAGAATGGATGAAGAGCTACCTTGAGTTAAGAGAAACAAGTTCTTTCTTTGGTTCTTACTTCCTTGCCTTGACCTCACACACACATTTGGGAGAGGTTTTCTTTTCTTGGCTTAGATACATCAAACAACATACAAAAATATCAATGGAACCATCTCTAGCCTCACGTAAACTCTACATAAGCCAATTCCATCCTATGGCATCCATATGGTTCCATATTGTAACATAATGAAGCAACTCATATAATTCATCATCTTGGCTCCAATTTCTCACTCAATCTAAGTCACATGACTCCATTTAAACTCATTAGAGTCATCACTAACTCAATTCAAAGAACCAAACACCAAGTTGCTTTTTTATACCTAATGGAACCTTAAACTTTCAACTTTTAAAATATGGTTCCTAAATTCAAACCAATGATTTTTTTTGGTGTTTGTTATTCATAGCTAGACCATTCATAATTTTAGAATCAAAGAAAACTCTCCCTAAGTACTTGAAATAAAGCTTGGCTGAGACTATACTTAAGGAAGGCAGCAAGGGAGTTTTATTCATTTCTCTTGGGAAATTGGCATTCATGAAGCATCCTAGGTCTCTTAAGAACTCAAACATACTCATACATATGTTAAATCATCATTAGAAAGCTTCATAAATCCCTAGGTAAAACCAAAATTGTAATTTTCCAATTATGCATTCCATGGCTTCTTACTTGGTTCTAATGGCAAAATCTTAATCTCCATATTCCAAAACTATAATTTCTAGCATGATTCAATGAAAACCAGCCCCTCCCATGTTCCTCCCATGGTGGCCAAACCTATAGGATGATGGAGAGACAAGGAGAAGCAATCTTCCATACTAATACATATATCAAATGAAATGGCTTTTCATGATGGTTAAATAGTGTGTTTAGTTCTTTGTTAAAAGCCCTTTTCTTTATGAGTTTAGATTCAAAACACCTTCCTTTGAGATGTCAAAACCATAAGGAAGAAGTGGAGAATGAATGGTAACTAGCCAATAAGAACATCATAGGCAACTTCCTTAAGTTTTCTTACCTTAAGTGGCTTCAATCTCCCTTGAGTTTTAGTGCTATTTGGGGTGCCCTTTGGATCTAGTTTAGAGCTAAAAATTTTGTGCAAATGAATAAGCAGAAAGTGGAGGGGGCTATTTATATGAAGGATCCATGGTTTTACAATTTTCAATATTCCAACTTTGCTCTTGAATTTTGTTTCCTTCATTTGAGCTCATTTTAATTCCTTTTTTAGAACCATCTTTTCCATCATAAAATTTAGATCCTCTAATTTATAAAATGCCTTTGGTTTCAACAAATTAGATTTAAAACTTTACCAAATCGTTCAGTCAAGGTTAGATCAATTGATGACCTAAAATGTATACCATAGAGATTTTAGCCATTCTAGGGGTTTCTATGTTTTTAGGGCCTTTGAGAACTCCAGGAAACTCAATTGTACTATTTAAAGCTCCCTCCTTTGAATTTTCAAAATGTTACCTAAAATTATAATTTTGTCACTGGCTTTCATATCTTTCCGTTTGGCCATTGTAGCTCCAGTTTCGAGCTAACCTTAGTCTCTAAATGACATTTTTAAATGTTCTAATTAATATCATATTCTTATTTGGCCTCAATTTGCTTTGCTTTAGGGTGTCCCCATATCAATATATTAGTTTTAGTTCAATTTCTAAAAAATTGATTATTACAAGAAAGCCCTAAGATCTTGAGTTTATTCCATTAGATAACCATTTTAACTTATTATGGCTTTATAATTTGCAACTTTAAGACTTTGCACACATAGTTATCTTAGGTTTAATTTACTGTAACACAGCTATGTAGCTCTTATCTAACTAAAATGGTTCAACAATAAGTCCATTTACTAATAATAGAAAGATATTGAATCCAAAATTTCTAAAAAATTCATATACTTGCCTTTTTCATAAATTCCTTGTCCAAACAATTTAATCATAAAAAGTAAAATGTACATAAGATTCTAAGGAAAATCTGGCAAAGTTTTCCCTTATAAAACTAACTATCCAAACCAATAAAATGGTCACATTTCAGTTATAACTCATAGACATAGGAAAATACAGATGATAACAGTGTCATATACCACAACCTGGGCATAAAACATCAACTGAGACTAAATAACTTACGCTGGTGTCATACATCATTGTTTATAGTATTCTAATGTACCTAATATATCATGATGGAGTTAAACATAGTCCATATACATACTTTATACATTACAAAAAGATTTACAAAACCTTCATATGGTTCGACAAGTTCAAACATCATTGTTTCTCTTTTTCTTTGTTGGCACTAGAGCTTCCACCTAGCATTGGTTAGTGGAAAATAGAGATAGGGATGAGATTTAGGAGAATCTCAGTAGTTATACTCAAACTACCCCAAATAAACATTGGACAATCAAACAAGAATGATGTAAGTATGCATAATCATATAAAACTAACATAAATACCTCACATGTTTGCAATATACTTAACTATAGCCATGAAACTCTACTTAGCTTAGGTTTTTCTCTTGAGCTTGGGAGAACTACTGCGTTCATTCCCATTACCCCTCTTTATCTTTTAGCCTTAGCTCATTAAACATAACATGAAAACATGACATATAACTGATGCAAAATGCAATAAAACATATATTGTAATAAAACAACCAATACAATACAATGCATATCAAGCTCAAACAAGTCTGCATGTAATTAGATAGGGAAGAATAAGCTACCTTGGATAGGTGATAGAAACCTAAATAAATCTCTAAATTTTGGACTTTATTTCTAGCTCTGTTTCTTTTTCTTTCTCAACTCTACACTTATAGTGGGTGGAGGCTCACTAGCTTGTCCTAAAATATCATATAAACATATCATTAACATCTAATGCTTATAACTATTCATTTGGTAATTTCACTTTTTCACATAATGGGATACATTATGTAACCTTAAGCATCAAGGGGTGATTTTAAGAATTGCTCTTCTAGGCTTAAAATTTTTTCATACATATTCTATATAGTCATATTAGAATTAATTAGAAGCATTACAAGCTTGGTTACACTAACCTAATGCCAATTGTCTCCATAATGCTCTGTCTTGAACCATAATTTCCAACTTCCAAAATCTAACTTCTATGTTCAATCTAATGCTTCCATAATTGTTCTTGTACCATTTTAAGACTACCCATGGCCCAAGAATCTATTGAATAATTTCCTAACTCTTTTAAATTCCTATTGGCTAAATATGGAACCATAAAACCTTAACTTATACATTTCAAGGTTTTAATTGATTCTACGCTTAGGTTCTTGTTCCTTGTATCAAATAACATCTAAATATACTAATTAGGAATGGAAAATAACTTGGTTAGCTATTGAAGAAGCCTAGGACAAACCATTACACAATATGATCTAACTTGCTTTCTTTTGTGATTTAATGGAAAGTAATGTTAGATATGGAATCCTTGCATACTAAAACCCTTGGTTCCATCAAGAACTCATGAAGAAAAACTCTCTTCCTCACTTTCTCTTTGTAGATTGAAACTTATATGGCCTAAAAACACAACATTTTACAAGTGTTTCAAATGAAGCTCTCTTTACGTAGATTAATTTTCATCGATTAGTTTCTTGAAAAAAATTCCTTTATGGCTTGGGTTCGACCTAAATCCCAAAGTTTTCAAGAAAAGAAAACTACTATTATAGAGCTCTTAGAGAGAGGAACAACTTTCCTAATTGCGCGCGAGGTGAAACGAGGCTATTTACTTACCTAAACGGAGGTTTAAACTTCTTCTTCTCTCTCTCTCTTCCCTTAATGTCATGCCATGGATGATATTTTTTTTGAAAATGGAAGCTTGGAGTAGATGATGAGGTGTATCTTACCTAAGAAGCCTCATTTTATAATTTTTCTAAACGATCATTTTGCCCCTACACACTTGTTTGCTCTGTATGAGGAACAACACTTTGCAATCTAATGATATGATGTATAGGATGTAGCACCTAGGAATACTTGTAAATGAATGTATTCAATGTATATGTATGAGAATTGAATTGATGGTGCATGATGTAGCAATTTTTGGAATGAATGGCAAGTTCTTAGTATTACTCACATGGGTGTATGTGTTGGTGTGGGAGAGTGAATTTTCCAAATCTGGGTTTTTAGACACTTGAACCATGTTTGATAGCCTCTATTGATGCTATCCCACGTGCTCATAGAGCCTTAGAAGTAGGAGAAGCCAAGTTGAGTCCTTGGAACCCCCTTTTTGCATAAGAAAGTGGTCCCTTTGCCCATGATGTCAAAATCTGACCAAATGACCTCTCCTTGCCTTGAAATTTGGCATGTGACTAGATTTTGTCTAGATATTTTTGGGAAGCAAAGATCAAGTCATTTGGAGGTCTGTATAATTTTCTATGATTTTTCAAAGTTGGTATCAGAAATTCAGATTTTCAGAAACACTGTTCATTTGGTCAGTTGGGAAATTGTGTCATCCGAGGGGCAAACGTTGTCCAATGACTATGAAATTTTATAGGCAGAAACTAGACAGTCACAGTGACTTACAGCAACTGGAATCACCTCATTTGGAGGTCTAGAGAGGAAGATATGTAATTTCGAAGTTCCTATCCAGCATTAGTCATCTTACCAGACCCGAGGTACTGTTCTATCAGTTTCCAGGAGCTTGGCTTGATGAACGGATCTGGAGATATTTTTCCTCTCTAGTTAACATCCACATCTTTCCATAGTGATACCTTTGCAAGCATTGGATTTTTGTGGAATTAGTTAGACATTTTTGAAGTCCATATTAGTAAACTGTGATAGCATCAGGAACCCCTTCGACCTGCAGATGATTTTGCGTGTCAAACGCATTGTGTGTGAGATTTTATGATTTGTATATATTTTTCCCATGAAGTAGACAGTCTAAGATTTCTAGAGTGACCAAGAGAGCATGTTTTTGATTTTTCTGTATTTAGTTATGAATTTCCAAACTTTGCCCAGAAATGAGGCCAAGCGACGCCGAAAGTGAACATGCATGTTTCATACCACTTTTTGGTTTCCATGGGTTTAAATCATGTTTTTGAGATTCAAATGAGTTGTAATGGTGCAATTAAATATGAGGATGTATATAATGAGCTCACACGGTCCATGTGACACCGAAATAAATTCTTAACCATGCCACAATGTTAAGTAAATGCATGAATCCAATAAGGGAGACCTCACTTTAGTCTTCCTAGATGTATATGAGCATGTAAGGCATGATGGGTATGAGCTAGAAATGAGGGTGTTAAAAAAATGAAGAGGAAAAAATCAAGAAAAAGGTAAGAAAAATGTGGAATTTTATTCTATTCCCTTTAGTAAACTTATTCCTCTCATTCTTCTCTTCATTTCTATGGTTTCATTGATAGATTTGGTGATATTTTAGGTCTGGTCCAGAGGAGGAAGAGCTGAATTTGAAAGAAAGGAATCCACCACTTGAAAGAGCACTTGAGAAAGGCTAGGAAATCAAGGTAAGTTGTTGTCTTCTATGATTCTTCTTCTTTGCTCCTCCTTGTAAGCATTGTCCCATATAGAGCCCAATCAAAGGGAGATGAATTCTGGTCCTAGCAATGGAGATTCATAGGTTTTGGAGTGTGAGAAGAAAGTAGCTACAAAGAAATCAAAGAAAAAAGCATGAAAATACAAGATAGAAAAGTTAGGGATTCATAGAGACATTGTGAAATCTATTTTGATCCATGAATTCCCTAGCCTAGATGAGTGTTTATTTGAGTTTCTAAGACTCTTAGATACCTCCCCATATGCATCTCCCATCAAGAAAACAAAGAAAGCCCATTGGTTTCCATTTTGAAGCTCATTTCGGCCTAGGACAAAACTATAGGTTAGGGATAGTTTTAATTTCATTTAAGCTTAGTTTTGCATCATATATGATGGGAGGGCATGAGAGGAAGCCTTAGAAAAATTTAAGAAGCCATAGATAGTGAGATGGAGGTGTAGGCTCTATAATGTAGCATAATGAAGCAACCCCTAGCTAGGCTCCTTAAAATAATTGTGTGATAACTCCAAGGAGTCTAAGTGAAATCAAGAATCATAGATTGAAGAAGAGAAGGGAGCCAAGATCATGAATTCTTGTAGTTGCTTCATTAAGTGCCTTATGGAAGCACAATGGAGCCATAGATCAAAGTAGCATCATGTAAAGTATGTATAATGCCAAAGCTTGTTCCTATGAGTAATTCATGTTTCTTTTGGCATGTTTAGGCCAAGAGAAGTTAATGCTCCTTAAACTTTTGGTTGGGCCGAGAAAAAGGAAAGGAAATTTAAAGAAAAAGTGTGCTTGTATAACTAAGGTAGCTTTCTCCTCTTTCTCTCATGCATGAATGTGTGCTTACCTTGTCTTTGAATATGTGTATGTGTATATGTGTGTTTTAAGTCATGAAAAGTGTAACACTCAAAAATTAATTAAGGTGTTAATCATGGATTTGGGTTAATTAAGAATAATTAATATGGAATAATCGGGTAAATTAAGTGAATGGAAATTTTAGAGAGATAAATTATTAATATGAGTTTGAGATTTAATTAGGATAGAAACTTCATCTAGGCCCAAATTAATGTAAGAAATCATGATAATAAGCTAATGGAGACCCAAAAAGTTAGGTGCAACCTAATCTAATTTAATGAATTAAAGGCCCAAGACCTAACTTCCATAAGCTCTTATAAATGGCCTAATAAACCTTGTACAGACCCAAAATAATGGAGCTCTTGAAACTTAGCCCAACCCAATTAAAACCCAGTAGCCCAACATATGAAAGCTAGCCTAACAAAGCTAAAATCTGAAGCCCATTTAGAGTTGGATCTTTGGAGCAGCCCATAACCCATAGAAAATCTAACTTAAACCCTAAAAACTAACCTAGCCACCCCCCGTTCTGCAAAACCACAAGAAACACACACAAAATTCGGAGGTCCAAATGAGAGGCTATGGTTCTTGGCATGTTTCCACCATTTCCTACTTCTAGAGTAAGATTCAGCCAAGGTAATAGTTATATAACTTAATCTTCTCATCTTTCTCTTTAATTTGACCCGATTAATGTTCCAATTAGAGCATTTTCACCCACACCCAAAATCTAAAACTTGCCATTTGATGTTTCCATGGTGAAAATTCGTAAGTTGAGGCTAAGGCTAACATTAGATAAGTATAAACTCTCATTTTTGAGGTATTTCTGCTGGTTTGAGACCCCGATGATTGGATTATAGTATAGGCATTAATTTTTCACGAATTTGCTTAGGATTTAGGGTGATATATTGAAGTTTCTATTAGAGGACACCTCTATTCTGAATTTAGGACTTTGTAGTGTGGGGAGAATTTTGTACCACTAGTGGCCTTTGCAAATTTATCTACAAGTGAGGTAACCGAGACTATATTAATTCCATGCATATATCTACTTTAATGTCATATTTGATATACATGAATGATTTGAAATGCTAAATGAATTGGCTGGCTATTTATTGTATTGTGTTTGGACCTTGTGAATCCAGGTGGAACTGTGGTGCAATTGCTACTCGTGCATGTACTTTGATTGGGTACCAAGTTATGATCAAACCTTAGATGCACTGAGCCCTAGTTGTGCTCATTGGGGAGTGGGTGCCATGGACTGGCCTCTCCCAATATTATTGGCTTTTAACATGTGAAATTATGATTGCTAGTATGAGATATTAATCATAGTAGCCTAACTATTTCCTTTGCTGATATGACTAATATGATTCTAATGTTGATTTTGATTCATGCATATATGTTAATTAAATTTGATATAATGAATGAAAATTTCCTTGGTTACTGAGATTTGCATTTCACCCGGTTTCATGGGATTATACTTTCAAGTGAAGGCTCTTCGGGTAAGGATAAGGGGAAGCAAGTGGATGAAAATCTATAAACTCCAATCATATAGGGAGAAGGCTACACTTAGTGTAACACCCCATAATTAATTAAGGTGTTAATTATAGATTAAGTTAACTAGGAATAATTAATATAGGTTTGAGATTTAATTGGGATAGAAACTTTATCTAGACCCAAATTAAATTAAGTAGGCCAAGGATAAGAGGCTAATGGAGGCCCAATAAGTTAGGTGCAGACCCAACTTGATCCAATGTGATAGAGGCCCAAGATCCACCTTGTATAGACTCTTAGGAAGGGCTAATAAACCTTGTGCAGACTTAAAACAATGGAGATCCTAAAACTAGGTCTGGCCTAACAGAATTCTGCAGCCCAACAACTTAAAAATTGGCCCAACAAAGCAAAAATCTGAGCCCATTAGGAGTTGGACCTTGGAGCAACCCATGACCCACATTTGACCTAACTAAAACCCAACTAAAACCTTAATACTTTAGCCTCTTCCCTATTTGCTAAAACACAAAAACACATCTCAAATTCAGAGGTCCCAAGGAGGCTCTAAGGTTCTTGGCATAATTCCACATTTTTCCACTTCTAGAGTAAGATTTATCCAAGGTAATAGTTATATAACTTAATTCTCTCATCTTTCTCTTCATTTTTGTCTAATTAGTTTTTCATTTGGAGTATTTTCACTATATCCAAAATCTAAAATGTAGTTGTTTGGGATTTTCTTGATGAAATTCGTAGGTTGAGGCTAGGGCTGTCATTAGATAGATATGAACTCTTCTTTTTGAGTAATTATGTTGATTTGAGACCCTAATGACTTGATTATAGTGTGGGTGTTAATTATGTACGAATTTGTTTAGGAATTTGGGTGATATACTGAAGTTTCTGGTGGGGGACATACTCAATCCGAATTTGGAAATTTATGGTGGCTAGGTAAGTGATTCTTAGGTAGTCAATAGTATTTTAAATTCTTTGGGTACTTATTGCAACTATTAATGATGAATTAGAGTAGTAATTCTATGATACTTTGATTATAGGGAGATTTTGGTACTATTGGTGGCTGTTGCAATTGTCTACGAGTGAGGTAACCGGGTTCATATTAATTCCATGCATGTATCTATTTTAATTTCATATTTGCTGTACATGAATGATTTGAAATGCTAAATGAATTGGTTGGCTATCTATTATATTGTGTTGGACTTGTGAGTCCATGGTGAAGTTGTGGTGTAGCTGCCACCCACACATGTGCTTCGATTGGGCATTGGGTTATGATCAAACCCCAGATGTACTAAACCCTGGTTGTGCTCAATAGGAAGTAGGTGCCGTGGACAGGCCTCTCTGTGTTAATGGCCTTTAACATGTGGAAATATGATTACTAGTATGGGATGGTAATCATGATAGCCTAATTGCTTCATTTATTGATATAACTGGTATTTTTCTTATGCTTACTTGAAATTATGCTTATATGCTAATTAAACTGGAATATATGATGGAATTGCCTTGGTTATTGAGATTTATATCTCATCCCGTTTTATGGGATTAATATTTTAGGTGAAGGTTCTTCGGATAAGGATAAGGGGAAGCAAGTGGATGAAAATCCATGAGCTCCAATATATGGGGAGAAGGCTACACTTAGGCTGATTTATTTAGTATAGATGCTAAATTTTGTAATCCTTTGTATAGCATCATCATGTATTCATGTTGCCAAGTGTAGGCTCTTATATTTTGATTACCTAGGATATATTCATTAAGGAGTTAGACCTCATCTTAGCTTGATATCGAATGTATGAACCCATAACACTTGATGTATGAATTTTTCTGAATTTATGGTACGGTACACTATTAGAAATATAATTATGTGAAGTATTAGACATTGATATGAACCATTGATGTGTGAAACCTCTAATGGAATGCATATCAAATGTTAATTTCTAATAGTGCATGAATTCTTGTGGTTATTACTCTGTGTACTTGCTGATATAGGATAGTTGGAAAAGTGGAAATATATATGTAAGTTTTGAATTGGTAATAGTAAAATAGCTTGGTGAATAGGGTAGATAAATACCATTAGAGCCATATAAAATGAGTGGAAGTGGTCCTAGGGTATTTCCTAAGATGAGAATTGGAGTGTAGGGGACGAAATTTAGGAGATGTAGCTACAGGAGGGAATCACGCCGTGGCCAAGAGGGCTTTGCTGTGGCCAAATAAGTGACAGAAGCCGCGACATGAGTAATCTCGCTACGGCTCAAGCGAATAAAATTTTCTTAAAGAGTAACAGTGGTGAGGAATGCCGCGGCATGAGGAATCTCGCCATGGCTCAGAGTGAAAAAAATTGCCCATGAGGGTAACAGAATGAAACCTCGCCGCGGCGCAACATGTACCGCTATGGTGCTGGTCGAGGGAACAAAATAAAGAGTGTACAGTAGCGAATCTCGCCGCACCGCAATGTTGTTCCACCGAGGCGAGGATCGTGGGATTTGAAATAGCAGTTCCAGGAGGCATTTTCGCCGCGGCGCCATGTAGGCCGGCTGCAGCGATGGTCTAGCCGCGGCGAAATTCGTGAAAGTTGTCCAATGATTCTAGTACCTAACTTAGCCGTGGTGCGAATGGTTTAGGCCGCGGCGTAAGACCCTAAACTCCTACCTTTAGCCTAGAAACTCCAGTTTCTTCAATGGTAAAATTAGGAAATGATATAAGAATACCTGTGAGAGGTTTTTGTGTGTTGAAACTGATGAATGGATGAATCATAAACCCCTCTTGGTAGCATGATTTCTTTTATGTAATTTTTGTTTTGTTTGTGGTTGTTTAGTGATGATCCTAACATCAAGGTTCAAATTTTCTTATATTTTCATAACGTAATAAACTGTACCGACTCTAAACCTTGATCATTAATTATTAATTACGTATTTAACTATAATTACCATGTTTAGAAGGTAGGGTTGTCACACTTAGACTGGTTTATTTAGACTAGATGCTAAATTTTGTATTCCTTTTTGCATAACATCATCATGTAATTATATTGCTAAGTGTAAGCTCTTATATTTTGAGTACTTAGGATGTATTTATTGAGGAGTTGGGCCTCATCTTAACTTGATATTAGATGTATGAACCTATAGCACCTGATCTATGAATGTTACTAAATTTATAGTATGGTATACTATTGGAAATATAATTATGTGATGTATTAGATATTGATATAAACCATTGATGTATGAAGTGTATTGAATGTTAATTGTCAATAGTGCATGAATTCTTGTTGTCACTAATCCATGAATTTGCTGACATATGGTAATTGGACGAGTAGAAATTAGTACTTAAGTTTTGAATTGGTAATGGTAGAATACCTAGGTAAATAAGGTAGATAAATACCATTAGAGTCATATAAAATGAGGGAAAGTGGTCCTAGGGTACTCCTAAGAAGAGAATTAGAGTGCATGGGATGAAATTTGGGAGATATAGTTATAGGAGGGAGTCACGCCACGGCCAGGGGAGTGATAGAGGTGAGGAACGCCGCAGCAACGCGACGCAAAACGTGAAAATTTTCCCAATAGAAACACAATGAGCAACCTCGCTGCAGCAACTTAAGTTAAGCCGCGACGAGAATTCAGGAAAAATAATTCGAGTGTCCAATAGCAAGCCTCACTACAACGCAAGAGCTCTCCGCCGAAGCGAGAATCGTTGAAATTTGAACAGTAGTCCCAGGAGGCATTTCTACCGCGGCGAATTCGCATAAATTGTCCAATGATTCTTGAGAAGGTCGGGGCCACAGTGTAAAGTGAAAAATATGGTTTTTAAGCTCTAGAACCTAACTTAGCTGCGGCAGGAGGGTTTTAAGTTGCAGCGCAAGTCCTTAAACTCTACCTTTAGCCTAGAAACCCCAATTTCTTCAATGGTAATGCTAGGAAATGATATAGGAACACTTGTAGGAGGTTTTTGTATGTTGAAATTGATAGATGGATGAATCATAAACCCCTCATGACAGTATAACTTCTTTTATGCATTCTCACATTTGTGGCTGTTTAGAGATGACCCTAACATCAAAGTTCAAAGTTCCTTATATTTCCATAATGTAATAAATTGTATCGACTTCAAACCTTGATCATTAATTATTAACAGTGTATTTAACCATAATTTCCATGATTAGAAGTTAGGATTGTCACAATCATGAAAAGTGTTTTAGCATATGCTTATATTCTATGGTACCATGTTGTTATAATATGTTTTCAAATGATACCTAGTATGTTTGCTTGGGTTTGCTCGAGTGTGGTGAAGCCAAGAACCCTTAGCCATGGTAAGGATGAGCCAAGAACTTTTAAAATTGGTTGAGACAAAGTAAAAAGTCTCCCAAAAGCGAGGTTGAGTCAAAACCTCTTAGAAAAAATGGGTGAGGCTAATCCACTTACTTGGCAAGCCTATGTATGCTTTGTATAACTTGTTCAAATGCCAAGAATGCTTCTTGAATGATCATACATTTCATTATGCTCATGTATGCATTTTTAAGACTTGTTTTGCATTCTTTATGTGTGATTGAAAGGGAGATGAGCTATTGGGGTTCTTTAAATCTCATTCTCTCCTCTCCAATGTCTTAACATGCTAGGTGGAGTAAATAAGCAAGGTAATGGAAGTCATTAAGTTAGGAGAAGAAGAATTGATAACAAATTGTATAGTTTTGTTCACTTTATAGCAAGACATATGGCATATAATGTAAGTCTATGATGAAAATATTGTATAACCACTTGAACATGTGTATGTACCCAAATATTTGATGTATGTATGGAACTTAGTGTCAAATGAATGTTATTGGGGTTTTTGGACTCTTGATGACAAAGGGTAACATGTATGTCCTTGTATGTGGCATAGGGTGAGAATGTGAATTCTTAAATTCTGGGTTCATGGACCTTTAATACAAGTTTCCTAGGTCATTTTGGCATATTTCCACATGCTCAAGTGATCACACAAGCTTTGGAAGCAAAATTGGGTACCTTGGTGCTAGTAAAAACTATAAAAGTGACAAAACCGAAACCCTACAGCACAAATTGACCAAATGGACAAATCTTCCTATGAAATTTGGCAGACATGTAAAGCTCATTGAGAGCTTTTGGAAAGCTAAAGTGAAAAAAAATCAAAGCTCTATAGAATTAATTATGAATGTTCAAAGTTGGGGTTTTTTGATTGTTCTAGTGTATGCACTATTGATATGTTCAATTTTGTGCTCTGTGTCATTCAAGGGTCAAATGATGTCCAATGCTTATGACATTTTATAGGCATAAACTAGAGGTTATAAGCTTTTTGTGATCACTAAGATCATCTCATTTGATGTAACAACTAAAAATTGCTAAAATTTTCTAAATTTTAAAATTTTTCTAAGTCTGCTGGCTACAGTCCGACTATAGCGAATGTACCTGTTAGCTATAGCAAGAAAAGACTTAGCTATAGTGAAAGTATATGTTCGCTATAGCGAGAATGCTTCTAGCTATAGTAAGTTCAGCATCTCATACAAAAACCAGGGAGTTCCTCGCAATAGCACATGCCATAGCGAGAGCAGGGTTTTGGGACTAATACGTGCTCGCCGTAGCAAGGGTCAGTCTAGCAAAGCATTAAAAAAAGAGAATTTTACTTCTTAAAAAGTCCAAATCCTCTCCTTTTCTTTTAACTGACCTAGGCTTTATCCAAAATAGAGAAAAAGGCTTGAAAGAGAGAGAGAAACCAAGAGAAGTTAAGAGAGAAGGAAGGAAACCAAGAAAGAAAGGTAAGAACCTTTGAAGATTTTCATGCTTCTTCTTCTTGACTTTATTCTTCTCCTTCTAAGTTTCCTTTTCATAGGTGGTTAAGTAAGATAGCTCTATTCTGACCTAGAATGAGCAAGAAACCCTTGAATTAGAGTGTGATAAGTAGAGAAATGCAAAGGAAGTAAAAGAAGAGTTAATGAAATTCTAGAGGGAGAAAACTAGGGGTTCTTACGTACTTTGTAAGGTTTGCCTTAATGAAGAACCCCTAAGCTTTATGAGTGTTTATTTAAGTTACAAAAGAGTAATTGCATGCTATTTAATGTATCTAAGCTCAAGGGAAGCAGCTCCATCTAGTTGTGATTGTGAGACTAAGAAGGGAGAAGAAAAATTAAAAGGAAAGGCTTGTGTTGGCTTGTAAGGTAACTTTCCACTCTTTCTTGTTGCATTCGTGGATATGTAATAGGCATTGTATATTTGTGTATGTGCTTGTATTGTGGGACATGCCATTTGATGTTGTCTTGATGCATTGGTACAAATATGCTTATGTTTGGGGTTGTGAAAATTGCTCAGATGAGGTAGGGCCAAAAGTCCCTTGTAATAGGTGAGGTAGAGCCAAAAGTCTCATGAATAAGTGAGGCTAAGTCAAAAGTCCCTAAACCAAGGGTGAGGCCATACAAAAGTCCCTAAAATAGGGTAAGGCTAGACCAAAAGCCCTTAGAGCATATTCTTGACATTGATATGATATTTATGACATAAAAATCATGTGTTAAATGATTGTGAATGGTTAGATGCCTACTTACATGCTTTGACTTGTTTACATGCCTTGATTTCTTCCTTGAATGAGTGCATGAGCTATTAAGATTTCATCAATCTCACCCCTTTCCCTCTCCCATCTTAACATGTTAGGTAGAGCTCAAGGAAATCAAAGTGCAAATTAAAGAGCCTAGTTGAGCATGTTTAGGTAGTTGTATAGCTTGTTTTGATTCTTTTGATGTAAAGAAGAGCCAAAATGAATATGTATCTATTATTTTTGAGATATAAATATTTGAGCAAGTGTAAATGTATGTATAAATGGTGTGTAAATCATGTATAAAGCCAAAGTAATGAAAATATGATATTTGGCCCATTTGTGGCTTGTATGTAATAGTGTATTTTTGCCCGTAACATAGTGAGTTTGAGATGTGTGATAGTTTGGATCACTTGGGCAACCCGTATGTGATGTAGTAGTGCTTTAAAACTTGCCCAAGAGATGCTAGAACATGTAGGAGCCCATTTGGACCCACTTTGAACCATATCAGGGGTCAAAATTGCCAAATTCGTGAGCTCTGTCAAAATATGACCAAATGAGCTTTTCTTGATATAAAATTTAGCATGACTCTAGAGTTTGTAGAAATATTTTTGGAAAGCTAAAGTACAGAATATTTAGAGGTCTAGGGAAATATTTGGTGAATTGTTGAAGTTGGAGAATTTTCTAGTTTTAGATAATGCACTGTTACCATGTGTCTAAAAATGAATCTATGTCATTCATGGACCAAATGGTATCCAATTGCCATGAAATTTTATGGGTATAAACTATACATACACAGTGACCTATACCAACTTGAATCACCTCAATTGGAGGTCTGTAGAGGGAGAAATAACTTTCTGAAGTTCTACGTCAACATCAGGGAAGCCATCCGACCTTCGTTATTATTCTATCTGTTTTCGAGGTCCAAAGCCACTGAAATGATCTAAACTTATTTTTCCCTCTAGTTAACATCTTTATATTTCCAAATTGGTATAGTTTGACTAGATTGGATTTTTTTTGAAATTAGTAATGAATTTTTGAAATTCATGATAGCAAGCTGTATCGGTACCAGGGATAGTCGGATCTCTGTCTCTTTTTCGATATCAAACATGATTCAAACACTAATATTGTGGTTTGTAGTTATTTTTAATGTAAATTTAACATCTATAGATTTCCAGAAAGATATGGTTTGCTTGATTCCTATTTTTCTAGAATTAGTTCTGATTTTTCAAAGTTAGAGTCAAAAATCTAACTTTTGGGCCTGTTTTGAAAAATTATATTTTGGGGTTTTTGGCTTTATATCCATGGTTCATGGGTTGTTTTATGCTATGTATGAGTTTTATAAATGGAGTTTGAATAGATAATGTGATTAATGGGTTCACAGGATCCACAAGGCAAAATATGAGCATTTAAACCCCGATATATAGCATTGAAATGCCATAATTTACTTTTTTTTTTGGAAATCATATGGAATCAAGCCTAAGTGGAGACTAGTTAAGGCTAATATATTATGGTGTTACATTTGGAGCTTTAGGTAGAGAGTTTTGAAGTTTAGTGTTAGTACCAATAGCGCCACTTGATCTCTTATATTGTTCCATCATAATTTAGTTTCTAAACGAACTTGATGTGGCCTAAAGATATTTTTGTCTTAGAGTTAACACCTATAGCTTCTCAGAATAACCAAATTTGTAGGATTTGGATTTTTTTAGATTTAGTTATAAATTTCTAAAGTTTATTATAGTAACTTGTGATAGTAGCCCAAATAGCTAAAGCCTTGGGTGCTTTTTGATTATCAAATGTCTTCCAATTAATGTTTCATGACCTAAAATTATTTTTATCATATGAAAGACATTCAGAGCTTTCTAGAATGGTACAGGTTGCTAGATTTTGATTTTTGTGGAATTAATTACAATTTTCCAAAGTTAATGCATAAATCTTGGAATTCCAACCCATGGCTACACACTATATTTTCATGTGTACCTTCCACTTGCACGAGTTCTAAGCTACTTCTTGAGCTTGTTATGAGTTGTATTTGTGTATTTAAATGTGAGAATGAAATGGATGAGTCCATATGGCCCACTGAATACCGAATGAAAATTTTATCTATGATGTAATGTAATTAAATTGATTATTTTTAATGGTTTTCCTTCTTCCTCTTGTGTTGTTCATGGAAGGAAGCCTAGAATTTATATGAGATGAGTTCTATAAATATGGTGTTACACTTATATTTCAACATAGCTTTCCCCAAAGAAACATTGCAATTTTCCCCTCCCATTTTGACCTTATTACACATAATGATTCACTTTATTATGGCGCTTGGGCAAAGAACTCCTAATCTAGAATTCCCTTGATCAAAATTCCAATACAAGGTCCAAAAGTAGGTGATGATACTAAGAACAAGGTCTAAAAGCATCAATTATCATTATTTAGTTATTTTAAAACTAAAAAATTTAGTTATTAATTATAATATAATTCTATTTTTCAATTATCAATATTTCTTCTTGTGAAGCTTTCACTCAAACACCTTGTAGGCATGATAAAATTTATTCAATAATCATAACCTAAAAAGTAAATGAGAAAACTCATATTTCATAACTTAAAAAAAATTATGATTCTAGAATGCTTAGATAAAAATGAAAAGAGAGAAGAAATTTGTAAAGATGGGCATTAGATCTTAATAAGACAAAGTGAAGCAATGAGAATCACAAATCAAACTACTTGTAACCTAAACCATTCAATAAATTAGCAGTAGAATATTTTAAAGAATAACATTACCCAGTTAAAATTCCATACTAGCATAGATGAAATTCATGGAGGTGTGATAACAAATCATAATTAAAACCCAATGCCAAAACTAACTAAGACATGCAAGGAATAGGCTAGTTTATACCGTCAATTTAAAACATTCACTAAGTCAACAATACTCCCCTTTGGTTCAAGGTTTGCAACTAATATAACCATAATAAAGACAAACCAATTCCTTATTCATAAAAGAACTATCACAGTAAATACCAGTATATGGGAAACTTGGAACTGTCAGAATTTAGAACACAAGTTGGAGTCAAATATGGCAAGTAATATGAAGTGAGTAATTGAGGATTACTTATCTTGGCTTCTCTCCCATTTTCAATTATATTTTTTCAATGTTTAAGTACCTCTGTCTCTCTTAATCTCTATATCTTCTCTAAAAAATCCCCTCATCCCCCTTTGATTCTCCTCCTCTATATGAATTTCTCCAATGTTTCTTTGTCTGCATTTTCCCACCCTTTTTCAATAATTTCTCCTTGGATTTCATATTCTTTCCATTGATTTATGCTTCCTTTTCAATGACTCTTTTTTCTTTGTTTTCTCACCTCTTTTCAAAAATTTCTCCCTTGATTTTAGACCATTTCTATCAATTTCTACTTTTACCTTATGCTCCCTTTTCAGTGACACCCACTCATTTAATCTCCCTCTCATTCTTAACCAAGTGAAAGATAAGACACATTTAGGGGAAAATGGGAAAAGAGCCATTAGAACTTGTTCCAACATGGAAAGATTATGGTTGGGAAAGATAACATTCCATTTCATGGCCTTTAAATCAGTGCTTCTAATAGCACTATTTTTATTGTATTTGGTTTATTTTTTATTTTTGATTAAAGATTAGATAACTTGAGAGATTGAATAAAGAATAATTAAAAAAGAAACTATTAGTAAATGTTATATAAATAAAATGAGAGCATGTAATTTTTTCAGAAAAGTAATCATAAAAACAAATCTTATTCTTTATGGCTATTACAAAATCAATCACATACATTATAGAATTGGGATCACCAATAGAAAATTTTCTTGTCTTCCCTTGCAAACATTCAAATTTTAGCGAGGTTATGAGGAACAACACTTTGCAATAAAATAAGCTAGTAGAATAAGCAGTAAGGTATGGAGAGACTTGTCTTAGTAGATTTTCAAATCCTACAAATAATATTCGATTTTATAGAACAAAAGTCATATAATTTAGTTTATAAAGAGCCAGAACCTCCATATTTGTGTACTTCCTCCTTTGAGATTTCTTTTTCTTTGCTTTTTTCACTTTTTTGCTGAACATTATAGTTCTTTTCTCAAATACATTTTGTCTCTTATTTTACTTTTATAGGGGAAAGGATGCTCAAGGACATAGTTTAACATAACAAAGAACTAAAATACCTCATAGAGTCCTCTATTTTTTTGCCCTTGCGTACTACCAAATTTGCAGTCATTTCTTGAAAAGTTAAAAAGCCCATTAACATTTAAATATATTATAAAATGCCACTAGTCACCTCTCAAAAGAGGCATGCCTTTTAAATATTAAAAGCCTTATAATTATGGCATCTTAGATTAGAATTAATTTGGCTAGCTGCTAGCATTTATTTAACATTAGCTTTTAAAGAAGAGCTTTACTTCCAACCATGAGCTCTTATGCTATCTATTCATTGAAAATTAACTCTTGACTCATTTCATTTAATAGAAATATTAACATGTGAAGTAAACAAACTGCTATCTAACCACACTCATTAAAATGTTTAGTTAAGAAATAATAATCATATTAGATAAACAAGATAGGAAAACATATTCAACAAGATATACATGAACAAACACAATAAAAACATACATGCAAACAACATGTAGCCACATGTGTATACACAAACACATAACAAAATTAATGCCTATTAAGTCATAAAAGCATAATCTTTGTACAATATCATGAGAATACCTATAAGGCAGGGTAGAGTGTTGATTTAATCAAGGTAGGTTTGTGATACCTTATTCGAAGAGCAATATCTCATGTCAATATAAAATAAGGATCTTGGACGTGTCACAAAGAATAACTATTAAGAATAGAAAGTAAATGTAATACCTTAGCTCATTATTCTTTACTCTACATTCCATAGGTTTATTCTTAAACACTCTCATAGAATTAGCATGCTTAATAGTGAAAATTTGTGTAACGAGAAGCTCAATTAATTCATTTGATACTTTATAGATCATGTGAGCTCATCAATATCATTTCCCAGCCATAATATATCCATACAATTCAGAAACATCACATTTTATCTCATACATCACGAGTTTGGAGCCATGCATCACAAAAACTAGAATTTGCTCTCGGGTTCCCTGTTCTAGATTTCTAATATGAACTTTGAAAAATCATAACTAATTCTAGAAAACTCAAACTCATGCATATGATAAATTTCTAGAAATTTTTGGATGTTAACTCATGACTAAAAATAGTTTCAAATCAAGGAATCACCATTTGAATTATGAAATATGATAGAAATTACCAAAGGTCTTTGCTACATCCTAATACTAACCATAAATTTCAAAAATTTAGTTCTTTCTCTACAGGGCTCCAAATGAGGTGCTTTTAGTGGTTATGTAAATCTTATGATGTCTAGGTTATGCCTATAAAATTTCATGAGTATTGGACTTCATTTGGCCTATGAGTGACATAAAGAAACAAACTAACTATATGAATAATTCACATACCAATTCTGCATAATTTGACTAATTTTAAAAAATCATAATAAATTCTTTAGAGCTCTAAATTAGGTGCTCTTTAGTTCTATGAAAAGCTATAAATGAGACCTACTTATTGGCCAAATCTCATAAAAAAATCATCCATTTGGTTAGACTTTGATTTAGCTCAAGGATTGGTTAAATTTGAAGTCCATATTAGGTTCTTAAGGCACCAAATGATTTTCCTATCCTGCCATAGCCACTTGGGCACTTCCAAAAGCACAATTATAGCATATGGGAGCATGCCAAATGATTTATATCATTATGGAGCTCAAAATCACCTTGCCATTCACATTTATACATATGGAATTCAAGACTCATGAATGGCAAAAACTCACATTTACATACATTTGGTTCCAAAATGAGTTCATACATCATATCTAGATACTTTTGAACATGATCAATGGCCTACATTACATATACATCATATGGATACAATTCTTGACATCAAAATGCTATTAAAATGCCTATTGTTCTACTCCATTGTCAAAGTACTATGCTTCAAGACATTTAGCCTCCATTCTTTGTTTCACTTGGCTCACCTAGACATAATTAAACATTTGTAGGGGAAGAGTGAGATTCAAAGAATATCAATAGCTTTTTACCCTTTCAAACATATATATATGATGCTTTCACATGTTAAAGAATGCATGCATGGCATTTAGGCTACTAGTGAACATACATAAAGCATTTTCTTTGTCATAGAAACTCATACATATCATACATAAGATTTCAAGGGCATTAGCTTTGCCTCACCCATTTTCTTTAGGACTTTTAGATTTGTCTCACCCATTACCGAAATTACTCACCAAAGGAGTTTTAACCGTTCTAAGGGTTCCTATGGTTTTTAGGGCCTCTGAGAACCCCAAAAAGCTTAAATTTTTCATTTAAAAATCCTCTATGTGAGTTTTTTAAAATTTTCAAAAATTATGAAAATGCCTCAACTTATTTTTCAAAATTTCTTAGCTCTTCTAGCTTAGGTTTCTGGGCAACTTAAGTATCCAATCCTCATTTTTAGGGGTTTAGATTATCACTCTAATTTTATTTGAAAATCTCACCTTTCTGACCTTTTTTTGGCAAACTGGGTGTTACAGTAAATTCATGGTAGAAAAATAACAAGAGAATAGAAAGTAAACTAAAAAATGCACATATCACCTAGCTTTCATATAATACAAAGAATAAGAAAGTGGTATTCGCATAAAAGCTAAAAGAACAAAATGAACAAAGTTATTGATATTATATGTGACTAAGAACTACTGATCAAATTAAGAATAAAGGAAAAAAGAACTATTTTAAGTGGATTTAATAGGGCTTTCATAGTTTGATGGTATATACCTCATTCATAACTACCTTTAATTATTGATGCAAAAGAGAAAAAATGTTGAGACTTTGATATTAGAAAGGCCATAATTGATTATTTGAAGAACACTTTAACGAAAATTCTTACATGAACAAATGCTTGAGCATCACAAGACAAAGGGGAAGTAAAAGATGTAGTGAATAAATAAAGAAAAATAACCCTAATCATTGGATCTGTGAAATAAATTAAAGGCAAAAGTAGATCCATGAAATCTTAGACACCTTTTAGAGGAAAAAGATGAGAGAATGAGGGAGGGAAATCAAAGAAGAGAAGAGAACTCACCACTCATTTTAATGGTGATGATTTTGAGCTCCTTCACCCTAACATGTAACAGGAGATGATGGAGGATCTAGAACTATGACACTGATCGGTTAAGGACAAAGCTTTAATGGGAAATAATAGAGGACAAAGATGTAAGGTGAGATGGTAGGAGATAGAGGATGAAGTTGTGGGGTTTAGAAGATGGGAATTTTGTGTCATAAAATGAAAATGGAAGATGAAGGAAGATAATGTAGCATTTTTGTTTTCTTTTTCTTTTTCTTTTTCTTTTTTTAATAATTTAAAAAATGAAAAAAAATTAGTCCCATTTTCATAAATAATTTTTTATTAAAACAAAATTTAATATTAATTTTTAAGAAAATGTGTATAACATTTAATGTGAAAATATACTAAACGAATTAAAAATAATAAATAATATGACCTAATAAATGATAATATAATGAATTAATATGTAATATATATTATATTATATAGTTCAAAATTTTGAAAATAAATTAAAAAAAAATATTCTATTAGTTTTTTAAATCCTAAATTTTAGTTCTTAGATGTATGAATTTTAAAGTTTATTTGATAAAAAAGTTAAATTAATAATTGGTTGGTTTTCTTAAGTAACAAATAATTAGATAACTCATCAAACTGGATAATTATCTATTTAAGGCGCAAGGATGCAAAAGTAAATAAGGGAAAAGTAAATAACAACTTTTAATAGTTATCTAAATTAATTAGGATTAGGTTGCCTAGATTAATTAGTATCTAGAAAAGAGTGACTAGTGTCTTAACTATATATTTTAATTTTGATTTTATTATTTTTTATTTTTCTTAATTTAGTTTTTTAAATTTTAAAAAATTAAGATATATAGTTGAGTATAGTTTCTTAAAAACTTAGGTTCCCTTAAGTTCTTTATCTATTTTAAAATATTATTATTATATTTACATAGTTTTATGCCAAAAAAGAGATTGATAAGGATTGGATATGGTCTACCAAACTTCTTCATAACTCTTTTCTCTTTTTTGCTTTTTTGCTTCAATTTGACTCCAAAATTTACCCTTATGATCTTTTAGTGCCGTTTGCCTCCTCTTTTTTCTCTTTTAGCAAAATTCTTTCCTTCTTCTTTCCTTTTCGTGTGAACAATGCATGTATCGTGAAGACTAGGGGTGTGGCTAGTTAATGACTTAAGGTGTGAATTTGTTTACCATTGAGACACAAGGGTGCATGAATGTCCCAATGTGAATGACATTGAGGGTGGTGGCCTTTTGCAGGTCTGCTAAGGCATGGGTGACTTTCTATACTCTTTGATATGTCTCCTCTCTTGTGTGTCACATTTCTCCATCTTTTGTCAAAGGCAAAGAAAAAGAAGTTGATGGGATGAAACACTAGGGACCTTGTGTTTCGTCTGTTTAGTTTTCTTATTAATTTTTGTTTTTGTTTTGGCACCCTTTTATTTACAACTAAGAATTAATAAATAAAAATTAATTCAATAATTAGATGGTTATCTAAATTAATTAGGATTAGGTGATCCAAATTAATTAGAATATGGAAAAGAGTGATTAGTATCTCAATAATAATTTAAAATTTTAAAACTTTTATATCTTATGATAGGCATTATTTGATTATTAGGTATAATATATATAAATTATATGATTTATGTGTTAGCAATATTTATCATTATATAATTTAATATTATAATATATTGTACATGTATAACTATAAGTCACTTTTTATGGTGACATTAGTCGCCACTGAAGGTTTTGGCGCTATAATCTTTGGTTCTTAAGAAAAATTTTTGTAAAACTTCTACCACTAAAAGTCACTTTTAATGGCGATCAATATGTCAACTTTAGATCATCCTTAAAAGTTTTTGCCTTAAAATTTTTGGTTTTTGGAAAAAAAAATTGTAAAAACTTTTAGTGACAAGGCAACCTAAAGTCACACTAAAAGTTACTTTTAGTAGCGACCTTTTCATTGTCACCACTCAGTGGTGTTTTACAACAACATTCTTTTGGCCACACAAGACTTTTATTGACTGCTTTTTTTATTTGTTGCCACTAAAGGTTTTGACAAAATGAGGAATAGCATTTTAGTGGCAATGTTTAGTAGCAACCTAGCAAAGTCATCACTAAAAGTTTTTTTTGTAATGTTACTCACCTCCTAGGATAGACAATCTTCTTGATCAATTTCGAGGAGCTTCCATCTTTTTTAAAATTGACCTTAGGTTACTGATCACCAAATTAGAGTAAGGACAGAGGATATCCTTATGACTACCTTTAGGACCAAATATGGACCCTATGAATTGCTAGTGATGTCTTTCAGAATAACTAATGCCCTAGCCGTGTTTATAGATCATATGACTAGAATCTTTAGACCTTTCTTGGATTAGTTCATGGTGGCATTTATAGATAACATTCTAATTTACTCAAATACCAAAGGGGAACATAGGGTGCATCTTAAGGGGACATTATAGATACTAAAAGAATAGCAATTTTTTGCTAAATTCAAAAAGTATGAATTTTGGTTAAAAGAAGAAAAATTCTTAAGCTATATAATTTTCAAAGAAGGAGTATCTATAGGCCTTAGTATGATTGAGGTAGTAATTGATTAGAAAGGACTTTAGTTAATCACAAGGATTTAAAGTTTCCTAAGTCTAGCAAGTTACTATTAAAGAGTCATTCAAAGATTTTCCTAGTTGGCCTTAGCCTTAACTAAACTAGCTCACAAGGGAATTTCTTTTGTTTAAACTCCTAAGTGTGAGAGTAGTTTCCAAACTCTAAAGGAGAAACTAACCACCACACTTGTCCTAATCAAACTTGATCCACAAGGAAACTTTGAAGTGTATAGTGATGCTTCCAAGAGAAGTTTAAGGTGCATGCTTATGTAAACTAAGAGAGTGATAGCCTATGCCTTTAGGCAACTTTGGCCCTATGAATAAATTATCCAACTAATGACTTGAAGTAAGTCACTGTAATACCAGAACTATATAGGACTCAATCCATAGCATAAATAGCCTATAGCATTTATTTGCATGAAAATCACACTTTCAGAAGCGGAAATAATCGACATTGAATGCTCAAATAATTCATTATTGGCTTTGGGGACTATATGAGCTTACCATATTCATTTTTCATCCATAACACATTTGTTTAACTAGAATTATCACAAATTGAAGCTCAAATTTAGGGTCCAAGCCATAGAACACGAAATCACATTACACTTGGCATTTTTTCCATCAATTCCATATTCTGATATAAAATTTAGAAAATCATAATTAATTCTAGAAAAATAAAAATCATATAAATTATACCATTCTGGAAAGTCATAGATGTCCCCTTATTGACATAAACATTTTAGCTCAAAAAAACTAGTTTTGCCCTATGTAAATCGATGGAACAGTAACACAGGTTATTGATGCATTCTATAGCTCAACTCCAATTTTAAAAATTTATTTCTCCCTCTACAAAGCTCCAAATGAGGTGGTTTCAGTGGCTATAAAAATCTTATGATGTTTATTTTATGTCTATAAAATGTCATGAGCATTGGAGTTCATTTGGCCCACAAGTGATACAGGAATGCAAACTGACCATATAAATAGTAACTTAGACAATTCTACATAATTTGGCCAACTTTGAAAATTCATAATAAATTTTCTAGAGTTCCAAATTAGGTACTCTTTAGCTTTATGAAAAGCTCTAGATAAAACCTATAATCATGCCAAATTTCATGCCCAAAATTGCCTATTTGGTCAGACTTTGATTCAACTCAAGATTATGTCAATTTTAAAACTACAAAAGGGTCAAATTTGCACCAAATAGTCTTCTAATCATTCCACAACCATTTGAGCACATCTAAAAGTATAAACACAGCCTATAAGAGCATCTCAAATGGTCCAAATCATCATGCATCTCAAAATCACTATCTTAGTTATTCTTACATTCATGGATATCAAAGTATAAGGATATCAAAAACCCACACAACCATTCATTTGATTCCAAATTCTATTCATACATTATATTTACAAACATATGTTTGTGCTCAATGGTTTACATCACATGTACATCATATAGATACAAACTTTGACATCAAAATATGTAAAATTCCTATTCTATTGTCAAAATTCTATGCTTCAAGGTGCTTGGCCCCCATTTCTTTCTCCACTTGACTCACTTAGATATGGTTAGACATATGTGGGAAAAGATTGAGATTCAAAGAATCCAAATAGATCTTTTACCCTTTCAAACATACATATATGGTGCATTTTCAAGTCAAAGAATGCAAGTATGTACTAAAACCATCTTGTAAGTATGCATAAATATTGTCCTATGTCACATAAACTCATACATTGTCAAATATAAGCTTTAAGGGATTTTGGTCTAGTCTCATCCAATTCTTTGAGACTTTTGGATTTGCCTCACCCACATTTAGAGATTTTTGACTTAGTTTCACTCCTTTTTTAGACTTTTAGCTTTGTCTCAACCATTCTTAAGGACTTTTGGCATCTCCTTACCTATTCTAAGAGACTTATGGCAGAACCTCACCCATTCAAGCCATCTTGCATTCAAAAGCATGTTTCAAGAAGCATAATGGTATCATAGCATTTCATCAAATGCTATAAATATATCTCATGGTTCAAATATACATATAAGCATCCAATGACAATCAAACATCCAAGACATGCATGTAAGAAAAGTTAAAGAGCTACCTTGAAATAAGAACACAACTTTTTTCCTTGGTTTTTTCTTTTCCCTTCTTTGCCACACATTCACAACTAGATGAAGCTTGGTTTACTTAGCCTAAACACATCAAATGAGACATAATTACATCATCGGAACAATTTCTAGTCTTAGACAAACTCTATGCAAGCTTACTTTGTTCTAAGATATGGTTATGGTTCCATATAAGTGCATAATGAAGCAACCCCTAGGGTTCATGATTTTGGCTCCAATTTCTCATTCAATCTAAGTATCTTGACTCCATTTAGACATGTTAGAGTCATCATAAATTCAATTCAAGGAGCCTAAACTTAAGTTACTTCTTTATGTCTTAAAAAGGAACTTAAACCTCTATCTCACAAACCATAATTTATATATTCAAGACAATACTTCCCTTAATGTTTATTAATCCTATCTAGGTCATTCCCATCCTTAGAATTAATTAAAACTCTCCCTAGGTGCTTGAAGCATGCTTGGCCGAGACATGAGCAAGATAATGGACCCACAGAGTTTGCTTGATTTTTCTTAGAAAATTGGCACTTGTGAAGCTTCCTAAATGTCTCAAGAACTCATACATACTCTTACATAGGCTAAACTATCCTTTGAATGCTTCAAGAATGGCTTGGCAGAACAAAAACCCTAAGTTATACAACTTAAATTCTAAAGCTTTTCTTTTAAATCTAATTGCATATTCTTGTTTCTCATACTTGATAGCCCTTGTTTCTATAACACCATAATTTCTTAGCTCATTTCATACTATCTCCATGTTTAACATCATGCATTTCATGGAAGAACCAAGAAAATAGCATAAACATAATAAATATTTTAGTGTTACACTACGTATGAAAATTCCATTCAGTGTCATGTGGACCATATGAGCTCAAGTATCATATTCTCATATTTAATTACATGGATACAACTCGTTTCTATCACCAAAAGTGACCTACAACTTGTGGAAGGCAAAGAGAAGCATACAATACATAGTTGTGTTTTAGGCCAAAAATTCCCCTTTACTGTCACAAACTTTGAAAAGTCATAACTAATTCTAGAAAAATCAAAATCATACATTCCTTGCCATTTTGGAAAGCTACACATGTCTAATTTATGATAAAAATATGTCCTAGCCATGAAATACAACATAAAGGACGTTTGACAATCAAAATAATGCAGAGGTCTGGCTGGCTATTGGTACTGTCACAACTTTACCAGCTCAGGCACATCCAGGCATCGAATACCAATCAAACAGTACCTGAGGTCAGTCTAAACGCCTGCTACTGGGCAGAATCTTAAAAAATACATATCTCTCTCTAGACATCCAAATGGGGTGCTTCTAGTTGGCACAAGTTACTAGAAATGTCTAGTTTCTCTTTATAAAATTTCATGGTAATTGGATATCATTTGACCATTGGGTGGCTGAAATTATTTTTGGACCAGTATGAACAGTAACATGACCAAAATCAAAAAAAATTTCAACTTTGAAAATTCACCAAATATTCTCTAGACCTATAAAAATTATGTTCTTTAGCTTTCCAAAAGATTTTCATCAAGCTCTAATTGCATGCCAAATTTCAAATCAAGAAGAGCTCATTTGGACAAAAAGTGGCAAAGGTTTCCAATATGGTTAATTTTTGCTCCATATATGATACCAAAGTATCCAAATGACTTCCCTTGGTATTTGGCACCTCTTGGGCAAGTTTAAAAGCATGATTATGACTTGTATGAGCTACCCAAGTGGTCCTAAGCCTCATACATCTCATTTTGGCTACTCCACTTCCATTTACACACATACTTCCATAATACAAATTTGCCATTACATAACCAAAATGTGCATTTCCATACATACAACCTTAGCTCTCATTTATACATGATACATTAACATAATTATACATGTTCATAACATCATAGGACATATACAACCATAGATTACATCATTTGCCATCCATGTGGTCTTAAAGTAACAAAATCTATACACTTTAATGTCATGCTCTTATTTCTCATATGGTTGGCTTTCATTTCCTTGTTCCCTTTGTCTACCTAACATGTTAGAACATTAGAGAGGAGGGAATGAGATTCAAAGAATCCCAATAGCTCATCTCCCTTTCAATCACACATAAAAGATGCAAAACCAATCTTACAAATGCATGTATGGGCATATTAACATGTGCAAACATTCAAGAAGCATTTTTAACATTTGAGTAAATCATATATGACATACAAAGGCTTGCCAAGTAAGTGGAGTAGCCTCACCTATTCACTTTTAGGTCTTGGACTTGCCTCACCCATTTTAAGAGGTTCTTGGACTCAACCTTACTCTTGGCAGTCAACTTCACTTTTAGGAGACTCTTTACTTTGTCTCAACTAATTTTAAGGGTTCTTGGCTCATCTTCACTATGGCTAAGGGTTCTTAGCCTCACCACACTGAAGTAAATCAAAACAAGCATAACAAATATCATTGAAAGATATAATAGATCATCATGGTACCATGGCATATGAAATCATGCTAAAATACCTTTCATGGCTTAAAACACACATACACACATTCAAAGACCAGCCAAGCATACAATCATGCATGAGAGAAGGAGGAGTGAGCTACCTTGGAAGTAAGCATATACTTTTTCTCTTGAATTTCCACTTCCTTCTTTGGCCTCACACACACAAAAGGTGTGGAAATGATTTCTCTTGGGCTAAACACAATTTATGGAAGCCAATTAAATTCATGGAATTAATTCTAATGCCACACAACTTGCTCACAGACTAACTTGGCTCATTAACCCCTTTATGATTTCAAGAATACACCTCATGAAGCAACACCCATCAAATAAATTCTAGGCTCTATTCTTTCCTTTCAAATATGATTCTTGACTCCTTTTAAGCCTCTTGGAGTCATCATACAATTAAAATGAAAAGCCTAACTACATGTTATTTCTTTAAGTCATATAATAGAATATAAGGCACCAACTCACTTTCTATGGTTTCTAAATTTTTCTCAAGGTCTCCTCTCATCTTCACTCATCATATATAACTCAAAAATGGGTTTAGAAAAATTTAAAACTCTCCCTAGGTACACAAACTCCCTTAGGCTGAGACAATAGAGGATTTTGGCCTTCATGGAGTTTGCTTTGTGTTCTCAAGGGGAGATGCATATGGTGGGACTTCTAAAGATCTTAGGAGTTCATTCAAACACTTATTTAAGTCTAGGAACTGTTGTATAAAATCAAATTTTGCAAAGATCACTTGAAACCCTAGAATTTTCATCTTGAATTTTTGTGGTTATTTGTTAATTCTTTTTGCATATTCTTAATCTTCACACCCTTTTTCTTAAGAATCACCATTGATTCTACCTAAAAACCAAGCCCTCCTATGACTTTTTGAGTGGGGCAAAACATAGGAAGAAGGGAAGCAAGGGGTAGCAACCGTGGAAGAAGAAATTACCTTATTTTTCCTTGTTTTCTCACTTGAATCTTGTGTTCTTTGGCCTCCTCTCATCGAATCCGAATTTTCCCTCTAATTTCTCCCTTAAAATAGATTTATAAACTTTATTATAATCATAGAAAACAAAGGAGAAGGGAGGAGAAGGGGTTTGGAAAGAAGAAAGCATGAAATACTACCAAAATTCCTTACCTTCATGCCTTGATTTCTCCTCCTCTTCCTCTTCCCTTGGTGCACCACTCTCCTAGGGTTTCTTCTTTGGTTTAGGGCAGAAAAATATGAGACTAAGTGAATGCGAGAGTGGGGCGCTCTATATATATAAGTGGAGGAAGAATGATTTTTCAAAAATTTTCGTTTTGCCCTTCGTTTTTGGCATTTTCATTTCTCATTAGTTTTAACTTCTTTTTTAGAATCATCTTTTCTATTATAAAATTTAGGTTCCCTATAATACCATAAATTTTAGCTCATTTTGTGCTATTTTTGTGCTTCCTATTAGACATCTCATGGGAAAATCAAAGAAATAGCATAAAAATAATGAATATTTTCGCGTTGCGTTGTGTATAAAAATTCCATTTGGTATCACGTGGACTGTGTGAGCTCATACCATACATTCTCATATTTAATTACATGAATACAACTCATTTGGATCCTAAAATGTTGCTCACAACTCAAGAAAACTAAAATTATGCATAAAACATATAGGTTTATTTTCGGATAGATTTTGCCTCTTTTCTGTCCAAATTTTGAAAAATCATAACTAATTCTAGAAAATTTGAAAACATGCATTCTTAGTCATTATGGGAAGCTATTAATGTCTATGTCACACTAAAAATATTTCTAGACCGTAACATCCATCACAGAGAACGGTTGACATCTGAAAGTGTCCAGAGATCAAACTGCATTTTGAAACTGTCACAAAATTTTGTAGCAAATTTTAAAAATATTCAATCAATTTCACAAAAATCCAATCCATGCAAATGATACCAATCTAGAAATCTGTGGATGTTAGCTAGAGGAAAAAATATTTTTAGACCAGTTCAGGTAGCCTAAACCTCGAAATTCAATAGAATAGTAACTTAGGTCGGGCAAAACTCTCAATACTTGACAAAATGTTCAAAAATTTATATCTCCCTCTCTAGACCTCCAATTGATGTGTTTCTACTTAACACATTGTGAATGCCTAGTTTCTTTGTATAAAATTTCATGGCAATTGGACATCATTTGGGCCTTATGTGACAGAATTCATTTTCGAACCAAATAAATAGTGCAGCAGACCAAATTCAGAAAAATTGTCAACTTTGAAAATTCATCAAATATTTTGTGGACCTCCAAAAATTCTAGTCTTTGGCTTCCCAAAAATCTCTTAATGAGACCTAATTGCATGCCAAATCTCAGATCAAGAAGATCTCATTTGGCCAACAAGTGATATAGGGTTCCATTATGGTCATTTTTAGCTCCATATAGGATACTAAAGTGACCAAATGGTTTTTCCTTGGTCTTGGCACCTTTTGGGCAAGTCTAAAAGCACACTTAGGACTTGTGTGAGCTGCCCAAATGGTCCCAAACCTCATGCATCTCATTTTGGCCTTTTCATCCACACATATCCCCATTACATCAAACTTTCCAAAATGCATACCTTGGCATTACATATCCAAATTCTATTCTAGATTTCATACATCATATTCATACATTTATACATCACATAATATCATAATTACACATGTCTAAGGAGTCATAAACCATATACATCCTTGGATTACAATATTGGACACAAATATGGCCTTAAAGTGACAAAACTTAAGCATTTGGTTGTCACACTCTTTCCTTCAAGGTGGTTGGCTCCCATCACCATGTCCACTTAGTCCACCTAGCATGTGAGATCATTGGAGAGGAGGAAATGAGATTCAAAGAATCTCAATAGCTCATCTCCCATTCAATCATACATAATATATGCAAAACAAGCCTTAAAAATGTATGCATGGATATCATGAAAGTCATGAACATTCAAGAAGCAAGTTTGGCATGTGAATAAGTCATATAAGACATTCAAGAGCTCACCAAGAGTTTGGATTGGCCTCACACTTTTTCTCATGGATTTTGTACTTGCCTCATCCATTCTTTAAAAGATTCTTGGATTCAACCATACTCTTGGGAGTCCACTTTATTTTTGGGAGACTCTTTGCTTTGTCTCAACCAATCTCAAGGATTCTTGGCTCATCCTCACCATGGTTAAGAGTTTTTGGCCTTTCCACACTTAAGCAAACTCAACAAACATCATACATTCATTTAAAAATATAATATGTCATCATGAAATCATGGCATATAAAATCATGCTAGCATACTTTTCATGGCTTGAAAATAAACATACACACATTCTAAAATAAGCTAAACACACATCCATGCATGAGAAAAGGTGGAGAGAGCTTCGTACATGTAATCGTACACTTTTTCTCTAAGAATTCCCTCCTTTGCTTTGGTAGATGGTTTTTCTTGGCCTAGATACAATTTATGGAAGCCAATTAAGTTCATGAAACAATTTCTAAGGCCATACTGCTTAGATACTAGATTGCCCTATAAGTTCCATTATGGTCCATAATTATACCTAATGAAGCAACACCCCTCAAATAATTTTTATGCTCTATTATTTCCTTTCAATTATGATTCTTGACTCCTTTTAAGCCTCTTGGAGTCATCACACAATCAAAACAAAGGGCCTATCATTATGTTGCTTTTTTAGGTCATAATATGGAACCTAAAGCACCAAATCACTTTCTATGAGTTCAAAATTTTTTCCAAGGCCTTCCCTCATTTTCATTCATCAAATATGACTCAAGAATGGTCTTAGAAAAATTTAAAACTCTCCCTAACTATAGGAACTTGCCTAGGCCGAGACTATGGGAGTTTTTGGCCTTCTTGGAATTCTCTTTGTTTTCTTGAAGAAGGAAGCATATAGAGAGCATCTTCGGGATCTTAAGAGCTCATTTAAACTCTTAATTAGACTGTTCTTCCTTCAAAATAGCCCTCAAAACTTCAAAGAATTCATAGAGAAGAAGAGGGAAAAAGAAGAGAAGAGATTGGCTAAGAGAAGGCATGAAAAACAAGCAAATTTCCATACCTTACGCTGAGATTTTCTCTTCGTTCTCTCCTTCCCTTGGTGCGCCTAAACCCTAGCTCTCACTTTTGAAATTATGTAGAAAATTATGATTCCAAATAAGGGAGAAAGTGGGGTGCCACTTGTAATATCCAGTTCTCTGAAAACTAGAGAAAACATGAGAAACGTAACGTATAATTTCTCCATCAACGAATGAAACTTACCAGATACAAAAGGAAGTTCCCCAAAATGATGTAGTTAAGGTCCTAAAAATTTTGGGAAGCATTCTAGACTCCTAAAAATGAGAATCCCAGGCTCAGATGGAAAGAAAAACGGAGCTAAAATGAAAAAAATATTTTTTTACGAAAAGCCTATGAAACGTAATTGCATTTTCATGATTTTGAGTAAATTTTGGAATTCACACAGGAAGGATTTTTAAATGAAAGTTTTAAATTCTTCAGGATTCTTAGAGGCCTTGAAAACCATGGAAAGTCCCGGGATAGTTAAAACCCCTCCGGTGGACGTTTTCCAACGTCAGTTGACCTAAACTTTGACCAGTTCGTTCGGTAAGATTTTAGCTCCAAATTGAGTGATTCCAAAGGCATTTTATTAAATTAGGAACCTAAATTTTATAATAGAAAAGATGGTTCTAAAAAAGGAGCTAAAACGAAGGAGAAACGAAAATGCAAAGTATGAAGGGCAAAATTAGAATTTTTAAAAAAGTCTTTTTGCCCTAGCTATATATAGGTGGCGCCTCACACTCTTCCTCATTCAACATCAGATTTTTCAACCCCAAACCAAAAGCAAAGCCCTAGGAGAGTGGCACACCAAGGGAAGAGAAGGAGGAGGAAAAATTCAAGCATTTAGGTATGGAAATTTGCTTGTTTTTCATGCTTTCTCTTAGCCAATCTCTTCTCCTCTTTTTCCCTCTTCTTCTCCATGCTTTTTATGAAGTTTTGGGGGCTGTTTTGAAGGAAGAACAGAGGAGAAATTTCAAAATTCAAGTAAGGAGGCCAAGGAAAGCAAGAACAAGAAAGGAAATTCAAGGAAAATAAGGTATTATGCAACTTTTCCACTTAGTCTTCCTCCTCCCTTCCTTTGAGCATATTTTGACCTAGATATAGACGGCCCTAGGGAGTTAAATTTTCAAGTCCAACCAAGCATGAATCTTAGGTAATTAATGGAGAAGAACAAGAATATGCAAAGAAAATAACAAACTAGCCATTAGAAATCAAGATGCAAATTCTAGGGTTTCAAGTGCACCTTCTGTAACACCTTAACCTCTAGCTCGTACCCATCCTGCCCTACCTACTGATATGGCCATGCCAAGCACACAAGGAAGGTCATTTACTCTTGTTCTAGGGCATTATGTATGGGTAGATATTCATTTTAACATCACATGGACCGGGTGAGCTCTTTCTATGCATCCCCATGCTTAATTTGCACTATTAAGACTCATTTCAATCCCAATAATATGCTTTAAACTCATGGAATGCAACAAGGGATATGAGACATGTCATTTCGTTTTTCGGCAGATTTGGCTTCATTTCTGGGCTGAGTTTGGAAATTCCTAACTAAATGCAGAAAAATCATAACTACATGATCTCGGCCATCCTAGAAAGCTTAAGACGTCTACTTCATGCCAAAAATATGTAGAAGTCTCAATATCTAACATATCATGCGTTTGACATCGAAATTTGTCCACTGGTCAGAGGGGGTCCTATTACTGTCACAGTTTACTGATATGAACTTTGAAAATGTCTAACTAATTCCAAAAAAATCCAATGCTTGCAAATGATATCTCTATGAAAAGATGTGGATGTTAGCTAGAGAGGAAAAATATCTCCAGATCAGTTCACCAAGCCCCCGGAAACTGATGAAACAGTACCTCGGGTCTGGTTGAGTGACTGATACTGGACAGGAACTTCAAAATTGCATATCTTTCTTTCTAGACCTCCAAATGAGGTGCTTCTAGTTCCTACAAGTTACTGTGACCATCTAGTTTCTGTGTATAAAATTTCGTAGCCATTGGACTACGTTTGCCCCTCGGATGACACAGTTTCTAAACTGACCAAATGAACAGTATTTTCTGAAATCCGAATTTCTGATGCCAATTTTGAAAAATCATAGAAAATGATATAGACCTCCAAATGACTTGATCTTTAGCTTCCCAAAAAGGTATAAACAAGATCTAGTCACATGTCAAATTTCAAAGCAAGAAGAGGTCATTTGGTCAACTCTTGACATCAAGTGCAAAAAGCCAATTTCTTGGCTAAAAAAGGGGCTCATGGGGTCCAATCTTAGTTCTTCTACCTCTATGACTCTTTGAGCACATGAGAAAGCATCTATAGGGACCATCAATCATGGCTCAAGTGTCTAACAATTTAGATTGGAGAAACTCGCTACCCCATGCCCACTTATACACTCATGTGGCCTATACTAACATTGTGCTTTTCATAGTCAAGACTTGCTTCTTCATTCAAAATGGATCTCATTCTCATATATACATCATAAATACATTGACTTGCAAACATTCATAGATGCTACATCATGTACATCATTAATTTACATCCCTTATCTTAAGTACAACATAATTACAAGAAGTTCTTTTACAAGTCTTCATTAATCTCCCTAGCTTCATGCTTGGTGGCTCCCATCTCTAGTCTCACTTGGTCCACCTAGCATGTTTGGATGGTGGAGAGGAGGAGTGAGATTCAAAGAATCTCAATAGCTCATCTCTCATTCAATCATACATATATAGCATACAAACAAGTCGCACCATGCATGTATGACATGTTAGCATATAAAAACATAATGAAAGCATTTACAGCATTTGAATTGGCCATGCATAAAAGAAAACACTCTCAACATGTGAGTAGGCCATACATAACATATGGAAGCTTGCCAAGTACATGGATTAGCCTCACCCACTCACTTGTGGATTTTGGACTTGCCTCACCCATACTTAAGAGGTTCTTAGACTCAACCCTTGCTCTTTGGGAGTCAACCTCACTTTTGGGAGACTCTTTACTTTGTCTCAACTAACTTGAGAGTTTTGGCTCATCCTCACCATGGCTAAAGGGTTATTGGCTTTTCCATACTTAAGCAAACCCAAGAAATCACATAAAACATCATTAAAACACATAAGGCATCATCATGCTAACATACTTCTCATAACTCAAATCATACATACACACAAGTAAAACAATGTAAGCACACAATTATGCATGAAAGAAGGTGGAGAGAGCTACCTTGTTGGCTAGTCACAACTTCCTCTTTCACTTGTCTCCTCCCTTGTGGATTTCACTACCACTTCTAGATGGGAGAACTTCTCTTGAGCCTAACCACAAAAGAAGCATAGAATTAATTCCTTAACGCTTGATTCTTAAGCTAGGGATCTCTTCTTATCAACCCTACTGAGCTTCTCAAACTAGGTTTCTTTCTCTCACTAGAACCCATTAACTATCCTCTCTCTTTTCTCAAACTCTCAAGCTCTTAAGAAGGAAAGCGAGAAAGAGAAGACTACATAACCTCTAACCTCCCTCAAGAGTGGTTTCCCACTCTCCCTCTTCTGAACCAAGCTCAAGACCTAACCATCTTAGCTACCAAAATGGTAGAAAGAGAGGGGAAGGGGAGAAGAGTAACATGCTAAGAGAAAAGCCATAGAAATCCTTACCTTTCTTGTCCTTTCTTCTTCTCCTAAGCTTCTCTCTCTCTCCTCCGCCCTTTTCTCTCTCCTAAAGTGAGCTTGAGTCGGTTATAAGAAGAAAGAAGGGATTTGGAAGCTCTTAGAAAGTCAAATTCTCTTTTTCTCGCTTTTCCAGACTAACCCTCGCTACGGCGAGCTCGAATAAGTCCCAAACCTCTGCCTTCGCTACAGCGTGCGCTACGGCGAGCAACTCCTTGGTTTTTATATGGGGTGCCCGAACTCGCTATAGCTAGAAGGCAGTCTCGCTATAGCTCGACCATTTCTCGCTATAGCGAACAAGTACATTCGCTATAGCTAGGCTGTAACTAGCAGACTTAGAAAATTTTCAGCTTCCAAAAATTTTCAGCTTTTCTTTTCCTTCCTTTTTCTTTTCTCTTTTCTTTTCTTCTTCTTTCTTTTTCCTGGTTGTTACATTCTACCCTCCTTATAAAAATTTCATCCTCGAAATTTAAATAACGTATCTCATAGGAAGAGTTCTGGATGTTTCTTTCTCATATCATCTTCCAATTCCCACGTGGCTTCCTCGGGAGATAATCCCTTCCAAACCACCTTCACCAGCGATATCGTCTTATTCCGTAACTACTTGAGTCTAACATCCACGATCCGATCTGGTGATACTATATATGATAGATTATCCTGTAACTGCACATTCTCATATTCTATGACATGTGAGGGGTCGGGTTGGTACTTTTTCAATTGGGAAACATGGAAGACGTTATGGACTTGGCTTATGTTCAGAGCAAGAGCTAGTCTATATGCCACAGGTCTTACTTTATCGAGAATCTGGAAAGGACCTATGTACTTTGGACTGAGCTTTTTACTCTTAATGGACCGACCTATGCCTGTGAATGGAGATACCTTAATGAAAACATGGTTTCCAACCTCAAACTCTAACGGCCGCCTATGTTTATCTGCATAGCTTTTCTGTCTACTCTGGATCGTCAGAAGCTTCTTTCTAATGGTTTCTATCTGTTTAGAGGTCTGGTCCACTAATTCTGGGCCTATAAGGCTCCGCTCCCCTAGCTCAACCCAACACATTGGGGACCCACACTTCCTTCCATACAATGCCTCATACGGTGCCATCTGTATACTAGCATGATAACTGTTATTGTAGGCAAACTCCACTAGGGGCAAGTATGTATCCCAGTTCCCTTTCATCTCTAGTACACATGCCCTCAACATGTCCTCTAGGGTTTGGATGGTTCTTTCTGTCTGTCCATCCGTCTGAGGGTGGTAGGCTGTGCTGAATCTAAGTCTGGTGCCTAGAGCATCCTGTAATGATCTCCAGAAATTCGATGTGAATCTGGGATCTCTATCTGACACTATGCTCCTAGGCACACCATGCAGTCTAACTATCTTCCTGATGTACAGCTGGGCTAACTTGTCTAGAGTATAAGTGGCTTTCATAGGTAGAAAATGTGCTGACTTTGTTAACCTATCCACTATTACCCATATTGCATCATAGCTCGATGATGTCCTGGGTAAACCCATGACAAAATCCATAACTATGCTATCCCATTTCTACTCCGGGATATCTAGAGGCTGAAGTAACCCAGCTGGTTTCTGATGTTCTATTTTCACTCTCTGGCATACCAAACATCGGGAGACATAGTCTGCTATGTCTACTTTCATCCCGGGCCACCAGAACATTCTCTTTAAATCTTGGTACATTTTGTTACTACCCGGATGAATGGTGTACTTACTCTTATGTGCCTCATCTAGTATCTTTTCTTTGATCTTAGTATTTTGAGGCACATACAGCCTATCCCTGTACCTCACTATGTCATCCTCAGACAGATTGAACTCCTGGACACTACCCTGAGTTATATGGGCTCTAATTTTCTTTACATGGTCGTCTACTTGCTGGGCTTCTCTTATCTGATCTCACAGGTCACTTTCTATCCAGGTCTCACTCATTAACAATTTTCCTGAACACACCACGCAGGAGAGACTCATGTCTTTGAATCTCTCAATCAATTCCTGCTCTCGGATCATCATACAGGCTACATGTATAGATTTTCTACTTAGGGCATCAGCTACCACATTAGCCTTACCAGGATGGTATTTCAATGTAAACTCATAATCTTTCAGAAATTCTAACCATCTCCGTTGCCTCATATTTAGTTCTTTCTGCTCAAATAAATACTTAAGACTTTTGTGGTCGCTGTAAATTTCTATTGCCGCCCCATATAAGTAGTGTCTCCATATTTTCAGAGCGAATACCACTGCGGCTAACTTTAAGTCGTGTGTAGGGTAGTTTTCCTCATGAGGTTTCAATTGTCTAGAAGCATAAGCTACCACTCGGCCTTTTTGCATAAGTACACATCCTAACCCTTTCTTAGAGGCATCACTGTACACTATGAATGTTTCTTTAGGGTCAGGGAGTACTAGAACTGGGGTCGTGGTTAACTTGCGCTTCAACTCTTGAAAACTACTCTCACATTTCTCATTCCACACAAACGACATGTTCTTTCTAGTAAGCCGAGTCAATGGCATTGCTATTTGAGAAAAGCCCTGAATGAACCTCCTGTAATACCCTGCTAAACCTAGAAAGCTCCTGATCTCTATCACTGTTCTAGGTCTCTCCCACTGTAATACTATCTCTACCTTATGGGGATCTACTACGACCCCTGCCTGGGAGATCACATGACCAAGGAACTGAACCTCAGTGAGCCAGAAATCACATTTACTAAGTTTAGCATACAACTGATTCTCTTTCATGGTTTCTAAGGCTAATCTCAGGTGCTGCTCATGTTCCTCTCTACTTTTTGAGTAGATGAGGATGTCATCTATGAAGACTACTACAAACTTGTCTAGATATGGCCTGAAAACTCTATTCATGTAATCCATAAAAATTGCAGGTGCATTCGTCAACCCGAAGGGCATAACTGGGAATTCATAATGCCCGTACCTAGTTCTAAAGGCTGTCTTGGGAATATCATCCGCCTTTATCCTGAGCTGATGATATCCCAACCTGAGGTCTATCTTAGAAAACACTAACGCTCCTACTAACTGATCTAGGAGGTCATCTATGCGAGGGAGAGGGTACTTATTCTTAATGGTAATTTTATTGAGTTCCCTGTAGTCTATACATAGCCTAAGGCTCCCGTCTTTCTTCTTTACAAATAGGACTGGGGCTCCCCACGATGAGACACTGGGTCTGATGAAACCCTTCTCTAACAGCTCTTCTATCTGTTTCTTAAGCTCTGCTAGCTCGGTGGGGGCCATTCTATACGGGGCCTTAGACACTGGACCTGCCCCAGGTACAATGGCTATAGGAAACTCAACCTCTCTCTCTGGAGGTAGTCCACTAATCTCCTTGGGAAATACCTCTGGGAACTCCCTCACTATAGGAATCTCATCTATACCCTCTTCTACCTCAGCCTGGACTGAAAGGAAGACCAAATACCCCTGACAACCACGCCCTAGAGATCTCTTAGCTTGGGAGGTGGTCATGACAGATAACTCAGCCCTAGTACTAGGCACAGTCCCACACTCAGGTAAAGTAATACACCTGTGGCAACAATCTAGCGTGGCATTATTTGCAGACATCCAATTCATACCAATTATCACATCAATTTCAATGAGGGGTATGCAAATTAAATCAAGGGTGGTCAGGCAATGATTAAACTGGATCACACAATTCAAGCAAGCATGGGAGGTAATGGCTCGGTTTCCAGTGGGGGTGGATACATGCAACTCATATGGCAATGTATGCATACTCAGACCCGACCTCTTAACACAGTCATATGATATAAAAGAGTGGCTAGCGCCCGAATCAAACAAGGCAGTTACAGAAAAATCATTTATCTTAATAGTACCTTGGATTAGACTCGGGGATTGGCTAGCCTCTTGCTGTGATAGGGCGAAGACTCTACCCTGGGTCTGTGGTCTGGGAGGAGGAGCCATCTCTCTCGGCTGTGTGATCGGTAGAGGGGCCTGTGAAGGAGCTTGGATGCAATCTCTGGCGATATGCCCCAGCCTGCCACATCTATAGCACACGTTCTGCCTCGCATAACACGTTCTGGTACCGTGATTCCTGCCACACTGAGGACATATGAGGGGTGGAGCACTGCCTTTATTGGACTGAGTTCTCCTTTTCTTTCGCCTTTGGTTCCATTGACTCTTTCCGCCTCTGTGGCTCATCACTGTAGGCTGGGAACCATCTCTGGATCTCTTGGGTTCAGGGAGGGGAAGAAGTGGTCTGGCGCTGGAGGTAGGCTACATCATCCTGAGATTCGTTTCTGTCACTCTGCATACTTCTACAAGGGTATGGAAGTGCCTAATTCTTTGTGGCACTACCCTGTCTCAGATCTCAGGGAGCAAACCCTTCTCTAGCCTATCTGCCCTCCATTTCTCATCATCATGTCTCTGTAGGTATGAGGAATATCTAGAGAGCTCAATGAACTTTGCCATATACTGGTCCACGGACATCTCCGGTGTCTGTCTCAGCAGAATAAATTCTGACTCCTTCTCATCTCTGATGGAGTCGGGGAAATACTTCTCGTGGAATGTCTCGAGGAATGCCTCCCACGTGATCGGGGCATCCCTCGCTCTCAGTATTGGCTCAGTGCCCTTCCACCAATATATCGCTTCTTTCCGTAACTGAAATGCAGCCATCTTGGCTTTCTGCTCAGACATGCACTCCATAACCTCGAAAATTTGTTCTAGCTCTATAATCCAGGCCTCAGCTCTATCTGTGTTCATCTCACCATCAAATGTGGGAGGCCCAAATTTTCTGAACTGGGTGATCACTTTTCTGATCGAGGTTTGCTGCTCAGCTGGAGGCATCTGAGCTGGTGGAATAGGAGCAACAGCCTGCATGTGTGGCTGTGCATCTGTAGGAGTCACCCCTGAGTGCTCGAGACAATCTGAGTGTGGAGGTGGGTAAGGAGGGGGAGGTGTAGGGCCTTGGCTATCTCTCTCAGCAAGCCGTTCTTGAAGCTGCATAATAACTGCTTGCTGCTGATCCAAGCGAGCCACTATACTCTGTAAGGCTCCAGCAACTAGATCGCTAGGCCCGGCTTCATCAGCCTGAGCCGTTCTGGAAGGCCTACCTCTTCCTCTACCTCTACCTCTACCTCTACCTTGGCGCGTGTCAACCATCTTTCTGAAACATATAACATAGTTTAGTATACATAATAGGGACACATGCCACTTTCATACACTCAATCATCCATAGCAAACTCATGTACACATCTTGGCAACTCACAACATATGCCACAACCCACAATAAGAGCCTGAACCTTTGCTCTGATACCAACAAATGTAACACCTTAACCTTTAGCTCGTACCCATCCTGCCCTACCTACTGATATGGCCATGCCAAGCACACAAGGAAGGTCATTTACTCTTGTTCTAGGGCATTATATATGGGTAGATATTCATTTTAACGTCACATGGACCAGGTGAGCTCTTTCTATGCATCCCCATGCTTAATTGCACTATTAAGACTCATTTCAATCCCAACAATATGCTTTAAACTCATGGAATGCAACAAGGGATATGAGACATGTCATTTCGTTTTTCGGCAGATTTGGCTTCATTTCTGGGCTGAGTTTGGAAATTCATAACTAAATGCAGAAAAATCATAACTATATGATCTCAGCCATCCTAGAAATCTTAAGACGTCTACTTCATGCCAAAAATATGTAGAAGTCTCAATATCTAACATATCATGCGTTTGACATCGAAATTTGTCCACTGGTCAGAGGGGGTCCTGTTACTGTCACAGTTTACTGATATGAACTTTGAAAATGTCTAACTAATTCCAGAAAACTCCAATGCTTGCAAATGATATCTCTATGGAAAGATGTGGATGTTAGCTAGAGAGGAAAAATATCTCCAGATCAGTTCACCAAGCCCCCGGAAACTGATGAAACAGTACCTCGGGTCTGGTTGAGTGACTGATACTGGACAGGAACTTCAAAATTGCATATCTTTCTTTCTAGACCTCCAAATGAGGTGCTTCTAGTTCCTACAAGTTACTGTGACCATCTAGTTTCTGTGTATAAAATTTCATAGCCATTGGACTACGTTTACCCCTCGGATGACACAGTTTCTAAACTGACCAAATGAACAGTATTTTCTGAAATCCGAATTTCTGATGCCAACTTTGAAAAATCATAGAAAATGATATAGACCTCCAAATGACTTGATCTTTAGCTTCCCAAAAAGGTATAAACAAGATCTAGTCACATGTCAAATTTCAAAGCAAGAAGAGGTCATTTGGTCAACTCTTGACATCAAGTGCAAAAAGCCACTTTCTTGGCTAAAAATGGGGCTCATGGGGTCCAATCTTAGTTCTTCTACCTCTATGACTCTTTGAGCACATGAGAAAGAATCTATAGGGACCATCAATCATGGCTCAAGTGTCTAACAACTTAGATTGGAGAAACTCGCTACCCCATGCCCACTTATACACTCATGTGGCCTATACTAACATTGTGCTTTTCATAGTCAAGACTTGCTTCTTCATTCAAAATGGATCTCATTCTCATATATACATCATAAATACATTGACTTGCAAACATTCATAGATGCTACATCATGTACATCATTAATTTACATCCCTTATCTTAAGTACAACATAATTACAAGAAGTTCTTTTACAAGTCTTCATTAATCTCCCTAGCTTCATGCTTGGTGGCTCCCATCTCTAGTCTCACTTGGTCCACCTAGCATGTTTGGATGGTGGAGAGGAGGAGTGAGATTCAAAGAATCTCAATAGCTCATCTCTCATTCAATCATACATATATAGCATGCAAATAAGTCTCACCATGCATGTATGGCATGTTAGCATATAAAAACATAATGAAAGCATTTACAGCATTTGAATTGGCCATGCATAAAAGAAAACACTCTCAACATGTGAGTAGGCCATACATAACATATGGAAGCTTGCCAAGTACATGGATTAGCCTCACCCACTCACTTGTGGATTTTGGACTTGCCTCACCCATACTTAAGAGGTTCTTAGACTCAATCCTTGCTCTTTGGGAGTCAACCTCACTTTTGGGAGACTCTTTACTTTGTCTCAACCAACTTGAGAGTTTTGGCTCATCCTCACCATGGCTAAAGGGTTATTGGCTTTTCCATACTTAAGCAAACCCAAGAAATCACATAAAACATCATTAAAACACATAAGGCATCATCATGCTAACATACTTCTCATAGCTCAAATCATACATACACACAAGTAAAACAATGTAAGCACACAATTATGCATGAAAGAAGGTGGAGAGAGCTACCTTGTTGGCTAGATATAACTTCCTCTTTCACTTGTCTCCTCCCTTGTGGATTTCACTACCACTTCTAGATGGGAGAACTTCTCTTGAGCCTAACCATACAAGAAGCATAGCATTAATTCCTTAACGCTTGATTCTTAAGCTAAGGATCTCTTCTTATCAACCCTACTGAGCTTCTCAACCTAGGTTTCTTTCTCTCACTAGAACCCATTAACTATCCTCTCTCTTTTCTCAAACTCTCAAGCTCTTAAGAAGGAAAGCGAGAAAGAGAAGACTACATAACCTCTAACCTCCCTCAAGAGTGGTTTCCCACTCTCCCTCTTCTGAACCAATCTCAAGACCTAACCATCTTAGCTACCAAAACCATAGAAAGAGAGGGGAAGGGGAGAAGAGTAACATGCTAAGAGAAAAGCCATAGAAATTCTTACCTTTCTTGTCCTTTCTTCTTCTACTAAGCTTCTCTCTCTCTTCTCTGCCCTTTTCTCTCTCCTAAAGTGAGTTTGAGTCGGTTATAAGAAGAAAGAAGGGATTTGGAAGCTCTTAGAAAGTCAAATTCTCTTTTTCTCGCTTTTCCGGACTAACTCTCGCTATAGCGAGCCATAACCCTCGCTACGGCGAGCTCGAATAAGTCCCAGACCTCTGCCTTCGCTACAGCGTGCGCTACGGCGAGCAACTCCTTGGTTTTTATATGGGGTGCCCGAACTCGCTATAGCTAGAAGGCAGTCTCACTATAGCTAGACCATTTCTCGCTATAGCGAACAGGTACATTCGCTATAGCTAGGCTGTAGCTAGCAGACTTAGAAATTTTCAGCTTCCAAAAATTTTCAGCTTTTCTTTTCCTTCCTTTTTCTTTTCTCTTTTCTTTTCTTCTTCTTTCTTTTTCCTGGTTGTTACACCTTCCAAATTCTGATTTTGTATGATGATTCCTAGGTTTAATTAAGAGTTTAAATGAGTTCTTGAGGCCCCTAAGAAGCTCCCCATAAGCTCCCTCCTTCAAGAAAACAAAGAAATCTCCATATAGGCCAAAGATGCCCTATGTCTCGGCCAAAGGGGCTTTTTTGTAGTTTGGGAGAGTTTTAAATTTTTCTAAGACCATTTTTGAGTCATATTTGATGAATGAAAATGAAGGGAGGCCTTGGAAAAAGTTTAGAACTCATAGAAAGTGATTTGGTATCTTAAGTTCCATATTATGACCTAAAGAAGTAACATGATGCTAGATCCTTTGTTTTAATGGTATGATGACTCCAAGAGGCTTAAAAGGAGTCAAGAATCATATTTGAAAGGAAAGAATGAGGCCTAGAAATTATTTGAGGGGTGTTGCTTCATTAGGTGCATTTATGGACCATAATGAGGGTTATAAAGCAATCTAGTATTTAACCAAGTTATGTAGCCTTAGAATATGTTTCATAAACCTAATTGGCTCCCCATAAATTGTATCTAGGCCAAGAGAAATCTTCTCCACCAATTTGTGGGTGTGTGGCCGAAAGAGGAGGCTTGAACCCAAAGGGAAAAGTGTGTAATTATGTGCAAGGTAGCTCTCTCCACCTTCTCTCATGCATGGGTGTATGTTTAGCTTGTCTTAGAATATGTGTATGAGTATTTTCAAGCATGAAAAGTATGCTAGCATGATCTTATATGCCATGATTCTTAATACCATGTTATGTTCCAAATGAATGTATGATTGTTTACTTGAGTTTGCTTGAGTATGGAGAGGTCAAGAACTCTTCACCATGGTGAGGATGAGCCAAGAACCCTTGAGATTGGTTGAGACATAGCAAAGAGTCTCCCAAAAGTAAAGTGGGCTTTTAAGAGTATGGTTAAGTCTAAAGCTCTTAAAGAATGGGTGAGGCAAGTCCAAAATCCATGAGGAGAAGTGTGAGGCCAATCCAAACACTTGGTGAGCTCTTGAATGTCTTGTATAATTTGTTTACATGCCAAGCTTGCTTTTTAAATGTCCATGACTCCCATTTTATCTATGCATGCATTTGTAAGGCTTACTTTGTACATATTATGTATGATTGAATGAAAGATGAGTTATTGGGATTCTTTGAATCTCATCCCCTCCTCTCCAATGATCTAACATACTAGGTGGACTAAGCAATTACGATGAAGAGAGCCAACAACGATGAAGAAGAGAGATTGACAACCTTGTGTCTTGTTTAGTTGATTTTGGAACCATAATAATAGTTCATCAAGTATATGAGGTTGTATATGTACTATGAACGTTGAGACATATGTAAATACACTATTATGTGATGTTTAGACGTATGATTATGATATATGACCACTAGCCCATATTTTGAGTATGTAAGGCTATAGAATGAGAATTTAAAGTTTGATGAATATGTGTATAAGTGAGGGTTGAATGGCCAAAATGAGATGTATGAGGTTTGAGACCATTTGGGCAGCTCACACAAGTCTTAAACATGCTTTTAGACTTGCCCAAAAGGTGCCAACACCAAGGAAAGACCATTTGGCAAGTTTGGTACCTCATATGGAGCCAAATTTGACCATTATAGAACCCTATGTCACTTTTTTTCCATATAAGTTAGTATTGGTCTGAAATTTGACATGGAATTAGGTCTCAGTAAGAGCTTTCTATAAAGTTAAAGATCATAATTTTTGGAGGTCTACAGAATATTTGATAATTTTTCGAAATTGGAAAATTTTAGGGATTTGGTCTGCTGCACTATTCAATTGGTCCAAAATTGTTTTCTATCATTTGAGATTCAAATGATGTCCAATTACCATGAAATTTTATACGGAGAAACTAGGAAATCATAGTGACTTGTACCAACTAGAATCACCTCATTTGGAGGTCTAGAGAGGAAGATATGAATTTTTGAAGTTTCTGTCCAGTATTAGTAGCCTTGCCCGACCAGAAGTACTGTTCCATCAAATTCTGAGATCTGAGCTTAATGAACTGATCTGGAGATATTTTTCCTCTCTACCTGACATCCATATCTTTCTAGATTGGTATCATTTACATGGATTGGATGTTTTTGGAATTAATTGGACATTTTTGAATTTCATATCAGTAAACTGTGACAGCATCAGGACCTAGTCCGACCTCCAGACCATTTTGCATGTCAAACGCTCTGTTTGTGGGATTTTATGACTTGTAAATATTTTTACCATGAATTAGACATTCTAAGCTTTCCAGGATGACCAAGATTCCATGATTTAAATTTTTTTAAATTTAGTTATGATTTTTCAAAGTTTTCCCAAAAATGAGGCCAATTCTGACCGAGAATGAACACTTATTTTCCATATCTCATTTCGGTTTCCATGTAGGGATGTTTTTGAGATGAAAATGAGTTGTAATGATGTAATTAAATATAAAGAAGTATAGTATGAGCTCACACAGTCCACGTGACATGGATTAAAATTTTTAGATATGACGCAAAGCGAAATTAATCCCATTCTCCTTGCTTTTTCTATGGGAAGCCTATATGAATCATGATAGAATACTTAAGAATGACATGAAATGAGCTAGAATTTATGGTGTTACAACTTTGATCAATTTGTTTAGAAATATTTTAAATCCAAATTAAGTAAAACCAAAGGCATTTTATAAGTTAGATGACTTAAATTTAATGATGAAAAAGACAATTCTCAAAAAAGAATTGAAATGAGTCCAAAAGAAAATAGCCAAGAAAAGAGGACAAGAATGGAATTTGTGTTTTAGTATCTTTACTCCTTATAAGACATGTCCTCTTTCTCTTCCTCCCTTAACTGACCTATGTTCCATCCCAAACCAAAGGAGAAACCAATAGAGAAGTGTAATATCCTATTTTCGTTAAACGACAAAAACGAGTGTGTTTTCAAAGTAAGTTCCTCTAAATGAATTAATTAAGGTCCAAAAAAATTTAAGTAGCATTCTAGACTCTTAAAAATGAGAATCCTAGGCTCAGGCAGAAAGAAAAATAAAGCTAGAATGAAGAAACGAATTTGAATGAAAGATTGACGAAACGTAATGACATTTTTGTAATTTTGAGTAAATTTTGGAATTCTCACAAGAGGACTTTTTAAATGAAATTTTTGAGCTCTTTGGGGTTCTCAAAGGCCCTAAAAACCATGGGAAGCCCTGAGACAATTAAAACCCCTCCGGTGGATGTTTTCTAATATCGATGGACCTAAACTTTGACGAGTTCATTTGGGAAGGTTTTAGCACCGGTTTGAGTGATTTTAAAGGCATTTTACTAAATTAGGAACCTAAATTTCATAATGAAAAATACAGTTCTAAAAAAGGAGCTAAAATGAACTAAAAATGAAAATGCCAAGACAAAAGGGCAAAATTAAGATTTTTAAAAAGTGTTTCTTAAACCCACCTATATATATAAGGCGCAACACCTTTTCACTCATTTAGCTCGATTTAGTTTCTGCCCTAAATCAGAAGAAGAGCCCTATGAGTGAGGTGCACAAGAAGGAGAAGAAGAGAAGGAGAAAAACAAGGCAAAAGGTATAGAATTTCTTGGTTTTTTCATGCTTTCTCTTTAGTAAACCTCTTCTTCTCCATTTCCCTTTCTTTCCTATAGTTTTATTGAAGTTTTTGGATCTATTTTGAGGGAAGAACAAAGGGAAAAATTTGGATTTGAAGAGAGGAGACCAAGGAAAGGAAGAATCAAGCAAGAAAATAAGGAAAAACAAAGTAAATCTTCCTTCCAAGGTAGTTATCTTTTGCTCCCTTCTTCTCCTTGGTTCGTCCTACACATGGAGCTTCAAGAAGGCTTGGATTTTGGGCAAAACCAAGGGTGAATCTTAGAAATTTAAGGGAGGAGAATAAGAATATGCAAAGAGAATTAATAAATAACTATGAAAATCAAGATAGCAAACCTAAGGTTTCTAGTGTTCCTTGTAAAATTTAATTTGATACAATGATTCCTAGGTCTAAATAAATGTTTAAATGAGCTCCTAAGATCCCTAGAAGGCTCCCCATATGCATCTTCCATCAAGAAAACAAAGCAAAGTCTATGAGTGCCAAGAACAAGCATAGTTTCGGCCTAGAGGGGTTAGGGTATCTAAGGATAGTTTTAATTTTTAAGCACATTTTTGAGTCATATATGATAAGTGAAGATGATGGGAAGTCTTGGAAAAAAATTTAAAAACCATAGAAAGTGAGATGGCCTTATATGTTCCATAATATGACTTAAAGAAACAACACCTAGTTTGGCTTTTTGTTTTAATTATGTGATGATTCCAAGAGGCTTAAAAGAAGTCAAGAATCATAAATGAAAGGAAAGAATGGAACCTAGAACTCAATTGATAGATGTTGCTTCATTAGGTGCATTTTGGAACCATAAAAAGGCTATTAGACCAAACTAGTGTTTAAGGAAGATGTATGGCTTTAGAAATGATTCCATGAGCTTAATTAGCTTTCATATATTGTGTTTAGGCCAAGAGAAACAAATCCCACACCTTTGTATGTGTGAGGCCAAGGAAGGGAGAGCATTTCCAAGAGAAGAAGTGTGTAATTGCAATAAAGGTAGTTCACTCCTCCTTCTCTCATACATGAATGTGTGCTTAACTTATCTTTGAATGTGTGTATGTATGTTTTAAGCCATGAAAAAGTGTTCTAGCATTTGCATATGTATTATGGTACCATGATGTTGTAATATGTTTTCAAATGATGCTTAGTATGTGTGCTTAGGTTTGCTTGAATGTGGTGAAGCCAATAACCCTTAGCCATGGTGAGGATGAGCTAAGAACCCTTAAAATTAGTTGAGACAAAATAAAGAGTCTCCTAAAAGTGAGGTTAAGTTAAAACCTCTTAGAGAAAATGGGTGAGGCAAGTCCAAAATCTACAAGAGAATGGGTGAGGCTAATCCACTTACTTGGCAAGCATATGTATGCTTTGTGTGACTTGTTCAAAGGCTAAGAATGCTTCTTGAGTAATTACACATGTTATTATGCTCATGCATACATTTTCAAGACTTTTTTTTCATTCTTTATATGTGATTGAAAGGGATATGAGCTATTGGGATTCTTTGAATCTCATTCCCTCCTCTCTAATGTCCTAACATGCTAGGTGAACCAAGTGAGCAAGGTAATGGAAGCTATCAAGTTGGAAGATGAGAGTTTAACATCAAAATGCCTAGTTTTATCTCTTTTGTAGCCATACACATGGCATATGATGTAATCCTATGAGAAAATTGTTATGTAATCATTTGAATATATGTAATTACCCAAATTTTTAATGTATGTATGAGTTTAGTGCCAAATGAATGGTAATGTGCATTTTGGGTAGTGGATGGTAACGTGAGGCATATGTGATTTTATGTATGGCATGGGGTGAGAGAGTGAGTTTGCAGATTCTGAGTTTATACACCTTTGAGCCAAGTTTATAAGGTCATTTTGGTACATTCCCACGTGCTCAAATGGTCATGGTTGCCTTAGAACTCAAAATGGACTAATTGGACCCATTTGGTGACACAAAATGAGCCATTTTACAACCTAATGTCAAAATCTGACCAAATGAATGAATTTGCTTATGTAATTTGGCACACATATAGATCTTATCCAAATATTTTTGAAAAGCTAAAGACCATATTATTTGGAGCTCTGTGAAATTAATTATGATTTTTTAAAATTGGCATTTTTCTACTAAACTGATGCAGACATTGTTCTTATGGTTAGAAACTTGGACTATGTCATTCATGAGTCAAATGATGTCCAATGCTTATGAAGTTTTCACAAACATAAACTAGACATGGTAAGCTTTCTACAACCACTAAGATCACCCCAATTGAACATCTGAGCAGGGAGATATGAATTTTTGAAGACAGAGGATAGTACTAGTAGCACCAGTCTACCTCTGGTACGGTTCCATTAATTTTTTGGTAGTTGTTAGCCTCTTTTGTGGTCTATACATATTTTTAGCATAAATTAGACATCTATATCTTTCCAAAATGGTAAATAATGCATGATTTCAATTTTTCTAGAATTAGTTATGATTTTTCAAAGTTTATGACAAAAGGTTGAAAGTTCTGGCTGAGGCTGCACCTAGTGTTTTTATGTATTCCTTCCACTTGCACAAGTTTTAAGCCACTTCTTTAGATGTTTATAAGTTTTATTTATGTAATTAAATATGAGAATGAGTTGAATGAGTTTATTAGTCCATAGGACATCGAATGAAGAATTCATGCACTACGCATCGCAAAGGAATTGATTATTTTTATTGAGTTTTCCTACCTCTTATTGCGTGTGGTAATGGAAGGAAGCTTAGCATTCATATGGAATGAGTTCTAGAATTATGGTGTTACAAGAAGCACGGACAAGAGGGAGGGAAGAAGAAGAATAAAAGCTTAGGAAAAAAGTAAGAAGATTATAGTTTTCCATGCTCCTCCCTTCATTAATGTTGTTCTCCTCCTTCTCCTCTCCTTTCCTATGGTTTCAATGATTAATTTGGGACTGATTTGTGGCTGGTTTAATGGAAAGAAATCAAAATTTGAAGGAGAAGCTAAAAGTATAGGAAAGCACCTTGGAAAAGCTTTGAAACAAAGTAAGAATCATTGCTTTTCCTTGCATCTTCTTGTTGTTCTTCATGGGAGGAGTTTTGGCCAACAATAGGCCCAAGCAAAAGGGAATGATTTATGGTCTTAGCAAGGAAGAAACAAAGGGTTTAGAGTATGAAAAACAAGATTATGCAATGAAATTCAAAGGAGAGGCATTAGAATTTAAGTTAGCAAAGTAAGGGATTTTGTTGCACCTTGATATGTAGGAGACTTCCTAATGATAATTTAGGTTTTCTAAGAGTGTATATGAATTCTCAAGACACCTAGGAAGTCTTACAAGTGGTAATTCCCTAAAGAGAAGCAAGCAAACTCCTTGGGTGCATAATCTTGCATAAGTCTCAGGCAAACTAGAACTAAGCATCTAGGGAGAGTTTTAAAATTTTCTAAAGCTAGAAAGGGACTCAATATGACTAATAAACATTAAAGGAAGTATTAGAATGAATTTAGAAAGCATGGTTTGTGAGTTGAAGGTGTAGGCTCCATTTTAAGACATAAGGAAGTAACTTGTATCTAAACTCCTTTAAATGAAATTGTGATGACTCTAAGGAGTCTAAATAGAGTCAAAAGACTTAAATTAAGTGAGAAATAAGACCCAAGATCATGAATCCCAAGGGTTGCTTCAGTGTGTCTTATATGGAAACATAATGTAGTCATATGAAAAAGTAGGCATGCATAGAGTTTTCATAAAGTTAGAGCTTGTTCCAATAATTAAATTATATCTCATTTGATGTGTCTAGACCTAGAGAATCAAGTTCCACCTAGTTTCAAGTGTTTGGCCGAAAAAGGGAAGAAGAATTAAAGAGAAAAGTTTGTAATCTTACTTCAAGGTAGCTCTTTAACCTTTTCTCACACGCATTCTTGGATTTTTATTTGTCTTTGAGTGCTTGTGTGTATGTTTGAACTATGAGAAATATTTTTAGCCATTGCTTACATGGTATGATACCATTATGTTTCTTGAAATGTTGTTTGAATGCAAAGTGGCTTGAATAAGTTTGGTTATGCCAAAAGTCCCTTAACATGGATGAGGATGACTTAAAAGTCCCCAATAATGGGTAATACAAAGCTAAAAGTTTTAAGAAGAGTGAGGCTAAGTCAAAAGTCCTTTGAAAATGGTAAGGTAAATCCAAAAGTCCCAAGGAAGTTGAGTGAGGTAAGACCAATGCCCTTGAGAGTCTATGTTTAATATGTTTGAGTTCATATGACAAGAAAAATGGTTTATGTATATTTATTAGTAGCTTAAATGCCATGCACGCATTCTTTAACATATATTTGCATCCATTATGTATGTTTGAAAGGGTAAAGAGCTATTGGAATTCTTTGAATCTCACTCTTCCCCCACATATATCTAATCATGTCTTGATGAGCCAAGTGGACCAAGAAATGGAAGCCAATCACCTTGAGAAGCAAGATTTTGATAATGGAGTAGCTAAATAGGCATTTTGATGGCATATAATGTCAAATGTTGTAATTATATGATGTATATATGATATAAACCATTAAGCATATCCACATATATGTAATGATGATGTATGTACCCATTTTGGAGCCATATGAATAAATGTATAAGTTTTTGCCACCCATATGTTATGATATTCATGTGTATGGATGCAACTGGCAAGGTGAGATTAAGTCACATGATAATTTGAATTATTTGGCATGCTTCCTTATGCTGTAATTATACTTTTAGATGTGCCCAAGTGGCTATGGAATCATAAGAAGGTTATTTAGTGTCTTAAGAACCCATTATGGACTTCAAAATTGACCAATTTGTGAGCTGAACCAAAGTTTGATCAAATAGATGAGTTTTTGTATGAAATTTGCCTAGCAAATAAGTTTCATCTAAGTACTCAATTTAAAGCTTTAGAGAATTTATTATGATTTTTTAAAGTCGGCCAAATTATGCAAAATTGGTATGTGTACTATTCATATGGTCAGTTTGTTTCTCTATATCACATGTATGTCAAATGAAGTCTAATGCTCATGAAATTTTACATACATAAAATAGACATCATAAACTTTTCATAGCCACTAAGATCACCTTATTTGAAGCTCTGTAGAGGGAAAACCAAGTTTCTTGAAGTTTCAAGTCCTAGAGCTATCTGAGAACAAACCTAATGTATTGTTCTATTACTTTTCATGGGTCAAATGCTTCTATGTTGGCCTAGAACTATTTGTAGTCATTAGTTAACATCTAAAGCTTTCTAGAAAGCTATCATATATATGATTTTTATTTTTTTAGAATTAGTTATAAATTTTCAAAATTCATATAAAAAATCTATGACAGCAAACCTGAGAGTAAATCTGGTTCTTCTTGACATTTGGTTCCAAATCCGTGACTCTTGAAATGAATTGTGATGTTTATGATTTGATTGGATATTTTATGGATGGAAAATGATATTGATGGGCTCACATGGTTCCAAAAGCATGAAATGAATTAATTGAACCTTTAATTACACAAGTAACCATGGATAAAAGGGCATGCTTCTTGCTAATGTGTACCCATTTGCCAAATATGTGTTAAGATAGCCTATGTGACATTTGTTTAAGGGCTAGGGAGCTAAGGTATTACATAGTCAAACCAAAAAATAATAAAAAATTAGGGATTTAAATATAATGAGATTTAACATAAGATACTCACACTCCTTATCATAATAAGATAAAATAAGAGTAGTAGATTAACCAAATCAGGTTAAAACAGTTAAATCCCTGACAGTATACAAATTCAATTTCCTAATATTGATATTTTTTATTAGATTTTCTTAGACTATTTTACATATGAAAAATTACAAAGTAGATATTCTTAATAAAGTAGAGAGCCCAAATTTTAGCATAAAAAGACAATTTTTAAAAAGGATAAAAAAGATAAGCTTAAATGGAAGGGTTAAAATAGAAAGGACATAAATGAAATTTTTAAATTTGTTTAAAATATCGTTTCTCCTTTTTTATATACATCGCCAACTTCATCTTCTTCTCCAAATCAACATATTCAACCTTAAACCAAACCATAAATGGTATGAAATAGAAGGAAGAAAGAGAAGGAAAAGAAAGGCAAATTTTCATGTTATCCTAACTAGAAAACTTCTTCTCTTCATCCTTTTTCTATTGATGATTTTAGTTCCTTGAAAGGATGACTTCAGTGGCTGACCACTTAAGGAGAAGAGGAGATTTGAAGCAACCAATTATAGCATACAAATCACCATTCAACAAGCTTCCAAATAAGGTATGCCATAAACTAATAAGTTGCCATTTCATGACTCTTCTTTTTCTCCTATAATCCTACCTAGAGAGAGAGAGAGAGAAAGAGATGAGAAAGCATATGTTTAATAAAAACTTGATAGAAATAAGGGTTTAGAAAGGAGGAGAGTAACATCATGCAGATGGAGTTGTTTTGCAATAAAAAGCAAGTTTGGGCTACAAAAGATTTTAAATGAACTATGGAAGATATGAAACCTAGGAAGATGTTTGAATCCTCTAAGACCAAACTTGAACTAAAAAAAGATCAAGGACATCCTACATTCTCCTAATTTACCATGAAAACAGCAAAAGCTCTAGTAAAGTGTATGTGCGCATGTCTCAACCTAAGAGGGAAAGAAGAACTTTGGGAAATGTCTAATGGATTTTAAGGTTATAGATGGTCTAGATATGAGATATGAACAGTCATGGAATAATAAGAATAAATTTAGGAGCCACTATTTTTGGAAGTGAAAATTTACGGTTCAAAAAGAGCCTAATAAAGCAACTTGATGTTATACATGTTTAAACTTGTATATGATGGCCCTAATGAGTTCCATTAGAGTCTTATGAATTATATAGAGTGAGATCTTGAGGCCCAGAATTTGAATTATTGGAGTTGTCACTTAAGGAGCTTAAAGTGGCTTAATTTATGCTTTGAATTTTAATAAGCCTATATAGTAATGAAAATAGTTAGATTGAGTTCTAATGAGTTGACTTGAATTAAAATTGATGTGTTTAGGCCAAGTTAGTACATTCACACCTTTTTGTGGGTACCAACCTCAGAAGACACTAGAGAAAAATAAAGAAGTAAATAGGTTAGTGGTGGATCAAAGGTCCTAGCTTCACAAGATAACACACTCTTCCTTTCTTGCATGCATTTGGGTGTATTTAAGTTAAGATGCTTATATGTATTAGTTGCTTGATGATTGCTTGAGTTATATTTGAATTAGATCTTTAGCATAAATTTGCATTCATATAAAGCTTGGCTCCTAGCATGAGATGGCAGGGAATGGCATGCAATAGTTCTTTCTTAGCCCAGAGTTAAGACTAGGTAGTATGTTTTAAGGCTAGGGCTAGTTGAGTCTAAGAGTTTCATGCCCATTTCCATGTTTGAGTTGCTTTTACATATATAACCTACATGCTTGCATTTCTTCATAATCATCCTTTATGTGCATTGATTGGAATAAGTTTGGCTAATGAGATTCTCCTAAGAATCTCACTTCTTTTTATCTCCCACTAACATGATAGGTATAAATAACAATGGAAAAGAACCAGAGAATAGCTAGAATCCTAGAGCATGTAAATGGCATAGTTATAGTGCATATGTACGGCTGATGCATATTATGAGACAAATAATTAGTAACCTTTATGTATATGATGATGGATTGTAATAGCAAGCTATTTACAAGTGTAAGACGATGTAAAAATGTTAATTTAATATATATATATATATATAGAACATGGTTTTCCATATGATGTGTTATGGATACTATGTTCAAGATGACATGCGAGATAGAGATTTTTAAAGGCTAGCTATATTTATGTAATGACCTTTATAGAAATGAAGGATAAATGGATTGATTTTTGTAACACCATAATACTTCTAGCCTTGCTTTAGCCTTCCTCATACATTTGCAATGATTCCACATCCTTAGCATGACAATTCTCAGAGAAAAAGCATTAAATGATGCAATATTTCATGTCATGGGGAATTAAAATTTTTTTTTTCTTTTGTGCTCTGTGGGCCTCGTGAATTCTCAAAAATCTTTCTATACCTATAATCCATCTATACAACTCATAAACATGATAAAACATCTCATACAATTTGGATTTGGAGCCCTACACATTAGAAAATGCATGCTTGTTTTCCAGCCCAGAATTCAAGTTTCTATTACCAAATTTGAAAATTCATAATTAAATCAAGAAAAATTAAAATCCCGTAAACCATAGCTTTGAGGAAAGCCATGAACACTAAAAATATGCTAAAAATACTTTTAGGCCATAAAAATATCATTTGGATCATGATTGATAGCAGAAAAATATTGCAGGTCTGGTTGCCCAGGCACTCTGATACAATTTACTAATATGAAATTTAAATTTTCATAACTAATTCCAAAAAAATCCAAATTGAGTAAACCATACTAATCTGGAAAGCTACAAATGTCTACTTTTGGGGAAAAATAGCTCTAGATCTAGAAAATGACATTAAGCTAACAAATATCGATAGAACAATGCTTAGGATCCTGCTGCATTACTAACAGTAAGTCCCAACTTTAAAAATGCATATCTCCCTCACTATAAATCCAAATGGGGTGCTCTTTGTCACTATGGAAAGCTTATGCTATAAAATTTTTGGGCAATCGAACATCATTTGACCCATTAATAATAGAAGAGAAGAAACTGACTATATGAATAGTACATATGCCAAATCTAAATTTTTTTCCAATTTTGGAAATTCATAATTTATTCTTTAGAGCTCCGAATAATATGATACTTAGATCTACAAAAAGCTCTAGATGAGAATTAGATTCATGCCAAATTTCATGGGAAAAATTTTCCATTTGGTCAGTTTGTGACATAGGGTGCCAAAATGAGCTTTTTAAGCACCAAAAAGGGTCAAAATGAAACCACATGCTTTCCTGCCCTAGCCATGACCTCTTGAGCACATGAGAAAGCTTAAATATAGCCTATTAAACTTGTCTAAGAGGTCCATAGGTTCATACATCACAAAACCACTACCCCACTTGTTCATACACATAAGGTTTCACAAATCCATTTATGCATATCAATGTCAAAAACATTAAACCTTGTTCATATGCTGCCAATTCCCATACATACTTCACATACCTATATATATACATATGTTTAAGTGTTTATACATCATACACATAATGAGATTATACCATCTAACAATAAAATGGTTACAATACAAGCATTTAGCAATTCTTTCATCAATCTTCTAGCTTTCAAGCTTGGTGACTTCAATCTCTTGGCTCCCTTGGTTCACTAGGCATGTTAAGTAATAGGGAGGGAAGAGTGAGATTCTAGGAATCCCAATAGCCCTTCTCTCTTTCAAACACATATAATGAATGCAATTTCAAATTTAAAAATGCATGCGTGGCTATCATAAAATTCATGAACATACATAGATCATTTCTTCCATTCAAGAAGTCACATGTAACACATATAGGCTCACTAAGACAATGGTTTAGCCTCACCCATTTACAAGGGACTTTTCACTAAGCCTCACTCTTTTTAGAGACTTTTGGCTTCACCAAGCACATACAAGCCAAAACATGTTCATAAAGCATCTTTCAAACACATAAACAAGTATCATGGTACCATGGCATATGAATACATATTAGAAACATTTTTCATAGCTTAAACATACACACACATATTCAAAGATAAGAAAACACCCATACATGTATAAGAGAAGAGAGAGAGCCACCTTAAAGGCATAATACAAACTTTTCTCTTGGATTCTTCCTCCCTCTTCTTGGCCCAACCATGAAACTTGAAGACACTAGGTTCTCTTGGCCTAAACATATCAATGAGACATGCTTAGATCATTGGGATTAAACTCTAGCATTACACACTCCTTATGGAAGCCTACTTGGTTCCAAGACTTCAATATGGTTCCATAAAGCACCTAATGAAGCAACCTTAAGAAGTCATAATCTTGGCTCCTTTCTCTCCTTAGATCTATGATTCTTGACTCCATTAAAACCTCTTGGAGCCATCACACATTTATTTTAAGGAGCCTAACTATGTGTTGCTTTATTATGCCTTATTATGGCACCTATGGTTCTATCTCACATCTTAAGCTTTCTAAGTTTTTCCCAAGACTTCCTCTCATATTCTCTCATCATATGTGATGCTCATCTAAGCTTAAAACATTTTAAAGCACTCTCTAGCCCCATCATCTTGTCTTGGCCAAGACATAAAGTGTCATTAAAGCCTATGAAGTTTCTAATTTTTCCTTGCTTCTTAGGGGTCTTAGGAAGTCAAACAATCACTCACATAGGCTAGGGAATTCTTGAATCAAACCAGATTTTACAACACATTCTTGAATCCCTAGGTTTCCTATCTTGTAAATTCATGGTTCTTCATTTGTTTTCTTTGCATCTTCACCCTTCCCATACTTTAATTCATAAGTTTCACTCTTGGTTTAGGTCAAATTTTACTTCCTCTTGGTGGTTCTCTATAAGGCTAAAAATTATCTCTCAAGAAGCAAGAATAAGAAAGCATGGAAAGCTAGGATATCTACCTTGATTCAAGCCTTTTCCAAGAGTTTTCTCCTTTGCTTTGGCTTCTCCCTTGAATTTTGATCTCCTCCCCTCTAGAAATGGCTCAAAATAGAACCAAACACTTTAATAAATCCATGGAAAGAAATAGGATAAATGGGAGAACAAGTTTGCTAAAGGAAAGACAAAGAAATTTCATGAATTTTCATACCTTTTGCCTTCTTTTTCTCCTTCTCTTTCTCCTTCTATGGTGGGCCCTTTCTTGCTGGTCTCTCCCTTGGTCTTAGGCAGAAATAAGGTCAGGTTAAATGGAGGAGAAAAAGGGACACACCATATAAAGCAAGAAGGGATTAAAATTGTTCTAAAAATTCCATTTGTGTCCTATATATTAGGCTTTTTCATTTTCACTTCATTTTAGCTCCTTTTCGAGAACCATATTTTCCATCATAAAGTTTAGGCCCTCTAACTTATAAAACACCTTTGGAATCACTTAATTTGGAGCTAAAATCTTTATGAACGAAAGGGCCAAAGTTTAAATTCACCATCATTAGAAAACATACACCGGAGGGGGTTTAAACCATCCCAGGGGTTCTTATAATTTTTAAGGCCTCTAAGAACCCTGAGCAACTCAATCTTTTCATTTAAAAATCCCTATTTGATATTTTCTTAATCAGGTTTTACTATAGCGAGGGACACCTCTCGCTATTACTAGAGCTTTCCAGCTGTTTTTGCTATAACTTACGTTATTGCTAGAAATTTCCTGGATTTTGTATGGCCACGAACTCGCTATATCTAAGGCTAAAATTTTTTTTTGAAACCTTAAGTTTTTGTTTATATGAAACTCAAATGTTACATTTCTACCCCCTTAAATAAATGTTGTCGTCAAAATTTAGGGATATAACCTCCTTTAACTTTTCCCATTTTCTTGTTAACTGGTTTTTTCTTTCCCTTCTTTCTAGCTTTATTTACTTTCTTCAGAGATTAAGCCCTTTTTGGTTTCTTTTATCAAGGAATTTATGTCATTAACTTGTTGTGTCTACTTGTTTTTCTTTGTACTATCTCTATAGAGCATATACTAGCTCTTCTCATAAAGGAAAGGAATTTTTGACTTTGAATCATACTCTCATAACTCTAGCCTATTTTTCAAGAGAGCTTATTTGATTAGTCTTAACCTGCTCATAGGGGCTGACCTCTATGCTCAATGGACTCTCTTAGTATTAAATTTCCCTTACCATCTCCTAATGGCTTCTATAAGGTCTCATTATCTTTCATTAATAGAATAGCCATTGGAGGCTTTCTATCTGTTCACTTGTCTTACTTTAGCATATAGTCCACTATTTAATCACACTCTTTCTTCACTAGCTCATCGTATAGTCACAATTCATATTTCTTTCCATCATAGGTCTCACATCTTAATCACTTACTGTAACACCTTAACCTCTAGCTCATACCCATAATGCCCTCTTACTCTTAATGCACATGCGGAACTCACAAGGGAGATAATTTACTCAACCTTATGCTTCTTTTTCTATGGCACTATGTGTGGGTAGAGATCCACTTAGAAGTAACATGGACCAGTTGAGCTCTCTCTATGGTTCCTCATGCTCAATTACACTATTGAAACTTATTTCAATCCCCACAATATGCTTTGAACTCATGGAAAGCAAAAAGGGATTGGAGACATGCATTTTCGCTATTGGTAGATTTTGCTTCATTTCTGGGCTAAGTTTGAAAATTCATAGCTAAATGCATAAAAATTGTAACTGCATGATCTGGGTCATTCTAGAAAGCTTAAGACGTCTACTGCATGCTAAAAATAAGTAGAAGTCTCAATATCTCACATACTCTGCGTTTGACATCAAAATCGTTCACTGGTCAGAGGGGGCTTCTGTGCTGTCACAGTTTACTGATATGGACTTTGAAAATGTCTAACTAATTCCACAAACATCCAATGCTCATAAACTATATCTCTATGAAAAGATGTGGATGTTAGCTAGAGGATAAAAATATCTCCAGATCAGTTCACCAATGAGGTGCTTCCAGTTCCTACAAGTCACTGTGACCACCTAGTTTCTGTGTATAAAATTTCGTAGCCATTGGACTATGTTTGCCCCTCGGATGACACGATTCTAAAACTGACCAAATGAACAGTGTTTTCCGAAATCCGATTTTCTGATGTCAACTTTGAAAAATCATAGAAAATGCTATAGACCTCTAAATGACATGAACTCTAGCTTCCTAGGAAGCTCTAAACATAATCTAGCTACATGTCAAATCTCATAACAAGAAGAGGTCATATGGCTGATCTATGACATCATGTGCAAGAAGGCCATTTCTTGGCCAAAAGTGGGGTTCATAGGGTCCAATCTTAGTTTTTCTACTTCTATGACCCCTTGAGCACATGAGAAAGCATCTCTAGGGGCCATCAATCATGTCTCAAGTGTCTAATAACTTAGATCAGAGAAACTCACTACCCCATGCCCACTTATGCACCCATATAACTTATGCTACCATTGAGCATTTCTCATGCAAACATGCCTTTTCATTCATCATAGATTTCATTCTCATACATTCATCATTCATGACTTACTTTCTCACTCAAAATGAGTTGCATTCTCATATATACATCATCTTACATACATTGTCTTACAACATTTATAAATGCTACATCATATACATCATTTACATCTCATGTCTCATTTACAATGTACTCACAAGAAACCTTTACACTCTTCTTCATTTCTATCCCTAGCTTCATGCTTGGTGGTGGTTCCCATCTCTAACCTCACTTGGTCCACTTGGCATGGTTGGATGGTGGAGAGGGAGGGTGAGATTCGGAGAATCTCAGTAGTTCAACTCTTATTCAATCATACATATATCGCATGCAACAAGTCTCATTATGCATGTATGGCATGTTAGCATATAAAACCATGATGAAAACATTTAAAACATATGAATTGGCCATGCAAAAAGGAAAACATTCTCAACATATGAGTAGGCCATACATAACATCTAGGAGCTTGCTAAGTACTTGGATTAGCCTCACCCACTCCCTTGTGGCTTTTGGATTTGCCTTACCCATTCTTTAGAGGTCCTTAGACTCAACCCTTACTCTTTGGGAGTCAACCTCACTTTTGGGAGACCTTTTACTCTTGTCTCAACCACTTAGGGGTTTGGCTCATCCTCACCTTGGCTATAGGGTTATTGGCTTTTCCATTTCCTCAAGCAAACCCAAAACAATCATATAAATCATCATTTCAATTCATATCGTATCATCATGCTAACACACTTCTCATAGCTTATATCATTCATACACACAAGCAAGACAATGTAAACACACAATTATGCATGAGAGAAGGTGGAGAGAACTACCTTGTTAGCTATTCACTACTTGCTCTTTCACTTGTCTCCTCCCTTGTGGATTTCACTACCACTTCTAGATGGGAGAGCTTCTCTTGAGCCTAACCACACAAAAGCATGAAATTAATTCCTTAATACTTGATTCTTAAGCTAGGGATTACTTCTAATCAATTCTACTGAACTTCTCAACCTAGGTTTCTTCCTCTCACTAGAGTCCATTAGCTATCCTCTCTCTTTTCTCAATTCTTAAGCTCTTAAGAAAGGGAAAAGCAAGAAAGAGAAGACTATATACTTCTAGTCTCTCTCAAGAATGGTTTCCCACTCTCTCTCCTCTGAACCAGACTCAAGACCTAACCATTTTTGCTATCTAAACCGTGGAAAGAGAGGGGAAGGGGAGAAGGGCAACATACTAAGAGGAAGCCATGAGAATCCTTACCTTTCTTGTGCTTTCTTCTTCTCTTCAACTTCTCTCTCTCTCCTCCGCCCTTTTCTCTCTCCTACGACGAGCTTGAGTCAGTTAGAAGAAGAAAGAAGAGATTTGGAAGCTTTTAAAAAGTCAAACTCTCTTTTTCTCGCTTTTCCGTACCACTCTCGCTATAGTAAGTCATTACCCTCGCTACGGCGAGCTCATGTCTGTTCCAGACCTCTGCCTTCGCTATGGCGTCGCTACAGCAAGCTCGTGTCTATTCTAGACTTTCGCTATAGCGTCGCTATGGCGAGATCGTGTCTGTTCCAGACCTCTACCTTCGCTATGGCGTCGCTATGGCGAGCAACTCCCTGGTTTTTGTATGGAATGCCGCACTCGCTATAGCTAGGAGCATATTCGCTACGGCGAGGGGGCATTCTCGCTATGGCGATGCCATTTCTCGCTATGGCGAGAAGACTTAGAAAATTCTCAGCTCTTCGAAAATTTCCCAGCTTTCTCTTTTCCTTTTCTTTTCTTTTTTCTGGGTTGTTACACTTACAGAGACTATGAATCTTTTAAGGAGAGGCCAGAACTTTTCTTTACCCTCTTCACTCACTTAAAAGTGAGCACTATCCAATTCCTCAACTAGTTAACTAACTAGTGTTACTCTTAACCCTTTTGTATTAGCTTCGAAGAGCAATTACAACTAACAACTACTAAATTCTTGTGGGATGCTAACTTTTCTCACAATTTCAACTACTGGAGATAAGGTTTACCACTTACCCTATTATAAAACTGCACCTGACCCTTTACTACTACATGGCTCTGGTATATAAGAATCTCTCTATCCCTCAATCAGGTATAATATTTGTTGGATAGTGGTTTATCTAGCTATAACTTTGGAAAACTACTTTCTTGCTTCCCCCATCCCACATGTTATGCACATTTAACCAGAAAAGTCTAGTCAGTGGTCTCACTGTTTAAATGTAGCTCAAATATCTCTGTGGCAATAGTTTACTAGACTTAGGAGGTCTCTAATCTTTAAGACAAAAATTGACTAAAATTGTACTAGCCTCTGAGACTATCTATTCTGAAAAATCTATCTTAGGCCTTCATCTCTCCAAAGAACTGTTGTACTGTAACTATGAGCTCTCTGTAACTCTATGGAATTTGCTGTGACCTCTGGGTCTACCACAACCTCTCAAAGCCCTGTTAGGGTTTACTATGACCTATTATATTATATTAGGATCTACTGTGATCTATCTCTAGGAGACATCAAAGCCTAAGATCACTGCATCAAATGGTAAAACACTTGCTCACTAAGTGTAGCAACTACTACTTATAACCTCTTAGGCTAGACTCAAATATCTGTTGTGCTCTTCATATGAAATGGGTTTTATATTTTCTACCTCTCAGTGATCCCATTATACTAATATTCAAGAGTACTCTAACGTTTACTTATTACTTCTCATGGGATCCTCGATTTCCCACTTTTGGCCTTTTTACTCAAGTCTTTATTCTTTCTTTACTTTTGCTGACTTACTATACTTTATCTATATTCATTTTGTCTTCCTCTTATATTCTACAATTTCTGACTCCCATGTTCTACTTTCAGGTGCCTTTAGCACCAGAGCATTTCACACATTAAGTGTACTTAACATCTCTCATAGTATAGAGATTATATACTAGTCCCTCTTTTTATTTCATAGAATTACATCATAAGGGACTCATTCTATGCATATTGCTCATTCTATACTGGGATTCCTCCTTGAATACTATTCTTGCAATTCTGACATCACTAGAATCCCTTGACTTCTTTTTCTCTAATGACTTCGTGATCTCATGATAGTTAAGGAAAAGAGGACTATTCCTTTAACTTCTTACTAAATTTTCTACTTCAACTTGAAATCACTTTGTATTGCCTAGTTATCTCTATTTAGAGTATCATCCCGTGCTTTGTGGACATCTAAGCTAAGGACCATAGTGCTCTCCCGCGCACAAACCCATATGATTTTTGCCTCTATTCTCTATTTTTAAATCCTCGGCTTTGACGTCTTCATATACTTTTTCTTTCATTTACGCTATCCAGTGTGATCCTTTTACTCATATAAAAGGGATACTCTACTACTTGTTTATTCCTTTGCTATTTTCTGCTCCTCTATGCTCAAGTGCTTCCTTTATTCTTTTTGGGTTCACCTCTACTTGATCACTTTCTGAAACAATAGGGGAGGTCATGTGAACCCTAGAGTTTATTTTCTGTAAAGCTTTGGGTTTACATTTCTTCTCTATCCAACATTGGATCTCACTTTTTAAGGTGACATTTGATTTTCTCTAGCTTCCCTAGGAGTACTAAGGTACTAGCTACTTGCCTTAGTTCGTTTCTACATTCTAATCAAGAGCTAAGTACTCTCTATTTACTTGAGCTTTCCATTTTCATCCTGAGGAACATAGTCCACTGAATTCAAGGTTTTACTAATCCAATTCAGGACATGCCCTCTTAATATCCTAAATTTACATTACTGATAACTTTATGCTCCCCTCAGCACCCTTACTACTCGTGTGCTTTTACCTTGCATCAGTTTCATACTAAGGAAGCTCATCTAACAAAGTATGAGATTCCTATCTTTCTACCTTCACTGTGCTCACTACTAAAGTGAGGGTACCTCTTGTTAGGTATTACTCTCTCAATGTCTCATGGCTTTCTCATAACTCTGACATCACTAAATCAAGGATCTAGCCCTTAGAGAGTTAGTGATTGCTAACTGAGGGGTACTCCATTTCATTACGTTTCATTTCTATTTTAGGGTATCATCTTTGAGCTATACCCTTTCTGTATGCTCACTACATTCTTTAACACTATCAACATTAAAGCATGCCAATTTAAAGGCTATGAAAACATTCTATCATCAAGATCCAGGATCTTGTTGATAAGGTATTATATTTTGCAATGTAAATGTTGAAACCTTGTTAACAGGGTTTTTCTGCTAGTGAATACAAGATCTTTTAACAATGAGTATTAGCATATACTATGTGGGGGTATGACACTTGTTCTATTATACAAATGTATCCTTCCTTTACACATATATCCATAATATGCTTTGCAAATCTGGAGCTCACAATGAAAGCCCATCATTCACTAGCATAGAGAATAGCATTCTAGGTTAGAGACAATGCCTAACGGGCAGATCTCTACAACCTCACTACTCCCGTGCCTAATATTTTACCTCTAGCTATCACTCAATCTCAAACACTCTTGGGCTATACTAGAAACTATGAAAATCTCTTTCTCAGTCTCATTTACTAGGTCCACTGCTCGTCTGTTGCTTAATGATCCCCTCGTGTCTGCTAATGGATCATTTTCTTTTCTCCTACTTTATTCATACTAGGGGTCTTAACTTTCGGTGCTCAAACCAACCCCATAATAGTTCATTATTCAGGTTAGCCTAAAAATGACCAACAAGGTCTTCCATAAGGCAATACACTCTATCATAACTGGATACTTCTTCTTTAGCTACCTGATCTGAGCCTCACTATCATTATCTACAGCCCATCATCTAAACTAGAGGACTCTATCTCTTGCTTTAATCGCTCGTAACCGATAGCACCTCTGAGCTATCGGGGGTCTATAGAGTGTAGTCTATAAACTCTAACATCTGGCTTAAAGCAATAGCTTTCTCAACTCTTCAATTCACCCTAACACCTGGGTGTCATGGCTAGGGGGAATAGCTCCCTCAACACTTGCTTTATGCAGCAGCAATTTTGCCTCATACTACACTGACTCATTGTTTACCCTGCATAAAGTAGATCCCGCTCTAATAACTCTGAATAAATTAAATACATGCATTAAGATACGAAGGCTTCTTATTCCACAACAATGAAAGCACTTTTTCACTCTTTCATATACTAGGGGATTTCACTTGGAAAAGAAAATGTTGTGGTAATCAGGGACATTTGACTCTCTAAGCAAGCCTCTCTAGTAGCTACACAGTTATTTCTTACTACTAATACACAAGCTTGCCACTGATCTCGATGAGCTACAATAGCTTATGGGTCTTGTAATCTTCGATTTTTGTTAAACGATGAAAATGGGTGTATTTTCAAAGCAAGTCCCCCGAAGTAAATTAGTTAAAGTACCAAAAAATTTGGGTAACATTGTAGACTCCTAAAAATGAGAATCTCGGGCTCAGACCGAGAGAAAAATGGAGCTAGAATGAAGAAACAAAATTTAATGAAAGACTTACGAAATGTAATGACATTTTTGTAATTTTAAGTAAATTTTAAAATTTATATATGAGGGCTTTTTAAATAAAATTTTTGAGTTCTCTGGGGTTCTTAGAGGCCTTGAAAACTATAGAAAGCCCCGGGATAGGTAAAACCCCTCTGGTAGATGTTTTCCAACGTCAGTATACCCAAACTTTAATAGATTCATTTGGGAAGATTTGAACTCCAATTTGAGTAATTCCAAAGGCATTTACTAAATTGGGAACTAAATTTTATAATGGAAAAGATAGTTCTAAAAAGTAGTTAAAACAAATTAGAAACGAAAATGCCAAGAACAAATGGCAAAATAGAAATTTTTGAAAAGTCTTCCTTCCTCCCACCTATATATATATAGGCGCCCCACTCTTCCATTCATTTAGCTTCATATGTTTCTGCCCTAAACTAGAGAAAAAACCCTAGGAAAGTGGCATACAAGAGGAAGAGGAAGAGGAGAAGAAATTAAAGCTAAAATGTATGGATTTTTGGTAGTTTTTCATGCTCTTTCCATTGCAAACCTCTTCTTTTCCATTTCCCTTTCTTTCTTGTGATTATATTGAAGTATATGGATTTGTTTTAAAGGATAAATCAAGGGGGAAATTCGGATTTGAAGAGAGGAGGCCAAAGAAGCAAAGATTCAAGTGAGAAAATAAGAAAAAACAAGGTAATTTCTCCTTCCATGGTTGCTACCCCTTGCTCCTCTTCTCTCCATGTTTTGCCCCACTCAAGAAGTAATAGGAGGGCTTAGATTTTAGGCAGAACCAAGGGTGAATCTTAGGAAAAAGAGTGTAGAGAATAATAATATGCAGAAGGAAGTAACAGATAACCATGGAAATTTAAGATAGAAATTCTAGGGTTTCATGTGCTCCTTGTAAAATTTGACTTGATACCTTAATTTCTATGCCTAAATAAAAGTTTAAATGAGCTCTTAAGATCCCTAGAAGTCTCCCTATGTGCTTTCTCCATCAAGGAAACAAAAAAAAGTCCATGAAGGCCACTATACTTCATTGTCTCGACCTAAGAGGGTTACCATACCTAGGGAGAGTTTTAAACTTTTCTAAGCCCATTTTTGAGTCACATATGATGAATGAAAATGAGGGGAAGCCTTAGGAAAAATTTACGAAGCCTAGAGAATGAATTAGTGCTTTATGTTCCATAATATGACCTAAAGAAATAACATGTAGTTGGGCTCTTTGTTTCAATTATGTGATGACTCTAAGAGGCTTAAAAGGAGTCAAAAATCATATATAGAAGGAAAGAATAGAGCCTAGAATTTATTTGATGAGTATTGCTTCATTAGGTACATTCTTGGAACCATAAAAGGGTTAATAGACCAAGTTAATGTGTAAGGAAGATGTGTGGCTTTAGAATTAATTCCATGAACCTAATTAGCCTCCATAAATTGTGTTTAGGCCAAAAGAAATCATTCTCATACCTTTGTGTGTGTGAGGCCAAGGAAGGGAGAGCAAATTCAAGGAAAAAAGTGTGTAGTTGCATCCAAGGTAGCTCACTCCTCCTTCTCTCATGCATGAATGTATGCTTAGCTTGTCTTTAAATATGTGTATGTGTAATTTTAAGCCTTGAAAAGTATTTTAGCATGACTCTTACCCCATGGTGCCATTATGTTACATTATACTTTTATATGATATTTATTATGTATGCTTGGGTTTACTTGAGTGTGGTGAAACCGAGAAGCCTTAGCCATAGTGAAGATGAGCCAAGAACCCTTAGAATTAGTTGAGACAAAGTAAAGAGTCTCCCAAAAGAAAGGTTCATTCCCAATAGCAAGGTTGAGTCAAAAACCTTTTAAAGAATGGGTGAGGCAAGTCTTAAATCCATAAGTGAATGGGTAAGACTAATCTACTTACTTGGCAAGCCTATGTATGCCATGTATGACTTTTTCAAATTCCAAGAATGTTTCTTCAATGATTGCATATGTCAATATGCCCATGCATGCATTTTCAAGACTTGTTTTGTATCTTTTATGTGTGATTGAAAGGGAGATGAGCTATTGGGATTCTTTGAATCTCATTCCTTCCTCTCCAATGTTCTAACATCTAGGTGGACCAAGAGAACAAGGAAATAGGAGCCAACCACTTAAGAGATGAAAGCATAACATTAAAGTGTATAGATTTTATTCTTTTAAGGCCATATGAATAGCAAATGTTGTAATCTATGGTTGTTTATGTTTTATGATGGTATGAACATGTATAATTATGCTAATGTATCATGCACAAATGAAGTTTAAGGTTATATGTATAGAAATGTTCAACTTGGACATGTAATGACAAACTTGCATTATGGAAATGTATGTACAAATGGAAGTGGAATGGCCAAATTAAGATGCATGAGATTTGGAACCACTTGGGCAATTCATACAAGTTATATTCATACTTTTAAACTTGCCCAAGAAGTACCAAACATTAAGGGAAGTCATTTGGATATAATGGGTATCTCATATGGACTAAAATTGACCATATTGGAAACCTATACCACTTTTTATCCAAATGAACTCTTCTTGATTTGAGATTTGGCATACATCTAGAGCTTATTGAGAGCTTTTTAGGAAGTTAAAGTGAAGAATTTTTGGAGGTCTATGGAATATTTGATAAATTTTTAAAATTGAAAAATTTTCTAAAATTGGTTCAGTGTATTGTTTACTCTGGTCCGAAATTAAACTCTATCACTCATGGGGTAAATGATGTCCAATTATCACAAAATTTTACAAGGAGAAACTACACATATCTAGTTACTTGTGCTAATCAGAAGCACCTTGTTTGGATGTCTAGAGAGAGAGATATAAATTTTTGAAGTTTCTATCTAGTATCAAGTATTCAAAAAGACCTAGGTTACTATTTGATTAGTTTTTGAGTCCTAGACATGCCTAAACAGGTCTAAAGTTATTTTTACCCTCTATCTAACATATGTATCTTTCCAAATTGATATCATTTACATGGATTAGATTTTTTTGGAATTAATTGAAAATTTTTGAAGTTTATAGCAGAACCTTGTATTAGTACTAATAGCCAATCTGACCTCTGCACACTTTTGAAAGTCAAACGTCTTCTATATGAAGTTTCATGGCCTGTACATATTTTTACCATAAAGTAGATGTGTAGCTCTCCAAAGTGGCAAGGAATGCATGATTTTGATTTTTCTAAAATTAGTTATGATTTTTCAAATTTTGTGACAGAAAAGGAAAAATTCTAGCCAAAATAGCAACTATGAATTTTATGTATTCTCTTGCCTTGCACAAGCTCTAGGCCAATTTTGGTGATGGAAATGAGTTGTATCTATGTAATTAAATATGAGAATGTAATAGATGAGCTCATATGGTCCACAGGACACCAAAAGAAAAATTTATACATTACGCAACGCCAAACTATTTATTATTTTTTCTTATTCCTCCTTGAAATGCATGATATGAGACATATAGATAGCATGAAATAAGTTAAGAAATTATGGTGTTACAGGGCTCTAGCTATTAGATCACTTAACTCTGCTCTAGAAACTTTGGAAGCCAACCTCACCTAAGACTTACCACTTACTCAAGACCATTCCATATCTTACATAAAATAACATAAACATAGTCATATTCCAACTTAAGACACCCTATATGTCTTATACAAGCCTTCGCATAGCCTTATCGCCACATCCTCAAGCCCTAAGCATCACTAGAAGGCCTAGAACTTTGCTTTGATACCAAAAATATAACACCATAATACTCTTAGCCTTACTTTAGCCTTCCTCATACATTTGCAAGGATTCCACATTCTTAGCATGACAATTCTCAAAGAGAAAGCACTAAACAATGCAATATTCCACATCATGGGGAATTCAATTTTTTTTTGTGCTATGTGGGCCCTGTGAATTCTCAAACATCATTCTCTACTCATAATCCATCTATATAAGCCATAAACATCATAAAAAATCTCATGCAATTAGGATTTGAAGCCCTACATATCAGAAAATGTATGCTTGTTTTTGGGCCTAGAATTCAAGTTTTTATCACCAACTTTGAAAATTCATAATTAAATCTAGAAAAACCAAAATCTCACAAACCATAGCTTTTTGGAAATCCCTAAATGCTACAAATATGATAAAAATACTTTCAAGCCATAAAAACATCATTTGCACTACAATTGACTGCAGAAACACATCGCAGGTCTGGCTACCCAGGCACTCTAATATAGTTTACTAATATAAATTTTAACAATTCATAACTAAGTCCATAAAAATCCAAATCGAGTAAACCATACCAATCTAGAAATATAAGGATGCCTACTTTAGGGGAAAAATAGCTCCACATCCAGAAAATGACATTAAGCTAATGAAAATAGATGGAACAGTGCTTGGGATCCTATTGCATTACTAACAGTAAGTCCCAACTTCAAAAATGCATATCTCTCTCACTCTAAACCCAAATGGAGTGCTCTTTATGGCTTTGGAAAGCCTATAATGTTTAGTTTATGCTTGTAAAATTTTAGGACAACTGGACTTTATTTGGCCCATGAATAATAGAAGAGAAGAAACTGACCATGTGAGCAGTGCATATGCCAATTCTAAAAATTTTTCAACTTTGAAAATTCATAATTTATTCTCTAGAGTTCCAAATAATACAGTTTTTAGCTCTACAAAAAGCTCTAGATGAGACTTAGATTCAGGCCAAATTTTAGTTTGTGACATAGGCTGCCAAAATCAACTTTTTAAGCACCAAAAGGGGTCAAAATGAAACCAAATGCCTTCCTACCCTAGCCATGACCTCTTGAGTACGTGAGAAAGGTTAAATATAGCCTATTAAACTTTTCTAAAAGGTCCAAAGGTTCATACATCACAAAACCACTATCCCACTTATTCATACACAACATTTCACAAATCCATTAATGCATATCAATGTCAAAAACATTAAACCTTGTTCATAGGCTACCAATTCCCATACATACTTCACATACCCATGTATATATATATGTTCAAGTGTTTATACATCATATACATTATGAGATTATACCATTTAACAATAATATGGTTACAATACAAGCATTTAGTAATTCTTTTGTCAATCTTCTAGCCTTCAAAGTTGGTGACTTCCATCTCTTGACTCCCTTGGTTCACCTAGGCATGTTAAGTAATGGGGAGGGAAAATTGAGATTCTAGGAATCCTAATAGCTCTTTTTTCTTTCAAATACACATAATAGATGCAATTTCAAATCTAAAAATACATGCATGGTGTCACATCCGAAAATGCAACCACGCGACGCCAAATCGAAATTAATATTAAATGTAGTAGAGTCACCACCAAATTTTTATTTTTGAAAAGGCAAAATTTTGGAAAAAAAACCTTTTTTAATTTGGAAAATGGTCCACAAACCAGAAAATAAATCCGGGAGTCGATTGTGAGTGGGAAGGTGTTAGGCACCCCACTATACCTGTTCTTAAGAACGGTTACCCTAAATTAGTTGTGCAAAATCAATATGGCCTTTAATTTATTTTGATTCTCTTTAACAGATCACATGTAAAACCAGAAAGAAGAGAACTTAAAGATATAAAGTAAAAATAAAAAATGAAAGAAAATTAAGAGTAAAATAGAACAAAAAATAAATTCAAAAAGTAAAAAAAAAAAGAAGGAATAAAATTAAAAGGAAAATAAGATAAAGAGAAATTAAGGAAATAAAATTAGAAAAAAATGATTATTTACAAGAGCGAACTTGACCTAAGATAAAAACCTAGGGCTTACGTACCCTTCAGTAGGGATCAAAGTCCACGTAATTCAGAAAGAGATGGTGCTTAGTGGTTGTTTTTGTTTTTATTGTTTTGTTGTTTTTTATTTGACTTTTGTTTGATTTTTTGAAAAGAGGAAGAAAGTAAAAATCATTTAGACCTTTTGCAAATAAAACGAATTCGAGATTGGTTTATGTATTTTTATTTGTAAAAAGATAAAATTAATTTTACTCTCTCCTCTTCTTTTCTCTTCTATTTTTTTTTGTTTTATTTTGGTTTTTACTTTTTATTTTTTATATTTTGAATTTTTGTTTATTATCATTATTTTTTATGTGAAAGAAGAAAGAAAATAAAATTAATTTTTGCATTTAGCAAATAAAATGGATTTAGAATTAGTTGTGTTTTAATTTGCTAAAAAAAAGTTAATTTTATTTCTTTACTCTTCCCTCATTTTTAGCTTTTCCCTTTTTTTTTTAATTTTTATTAATGATTCTTGTTTTTTGTTTATTTTTTCCTTAATTTTTGCCAATTTTGATTCTTTTAATTTCTTTGTTTTGATTTTCCTTTTTTTTTTATACTTTTCAATTTTTAATTTTTTTGTTTATTTTTTTTCTCTCTCTCTTTTGACTTTTGACTGATTTTGAATTAGTTGTCTTATATTTTCTTTTAAAATTTTTTGATTAATCTTGACTGTTGATTTGATTTTTGAATATGTTCTTTAAATTTTTTTAATTGAGAGGCTTTTCTTTTCTCTTTTTTTTATTTTATTTTTAATTAGTTAATTAATTAATTATATTTATTTTCTCAATTTTTTTTTACTTTGATTTTTGTACTTTTTGATTTTTCCTTTTAGTTTTTGAATCTTTTAGTTATTATATATATTTACCTTTCTTTTAATTTAACTAAAAGTAAGTTTTCCTTTCTTTTCTCCTCTTCCTTTTTTGTGTGTTAATTTTGATATTTGAGATAAGATTTTGAGTTGGAAGAAAACTTCTTAATATCTTTTGCTTGTCTTCTTTTTCTTCTTGTTTCCTTATTCTGAAAACGCTCTTCATTTTATTTGAAAAGAAAATCCTTTTACTTTTAATATCATTTTGTTGGCTTTTTTATTCTTAGAATCTTTTTTAGAAATTTTCCTTTTTTTTTAACTCTCAATTTTATTATATCCTTTTATTTGAACTCAAACCTCATTTGTTGTAGGCCATTGAATTTTAAAATTTATTAAAACATAATTATAAAAATTTAATAAGGATTAAAGAGGCTTATTGCCACACATACCCTTGAATTAATCCATATGCATCTGAGGGGATACAAGATCCCACATGACAATTCTATTAAATAAAAATAATAATTAACAAAAATTTAAAATATTTTACGAACACATAGTAAATAGTGATTATTTGTGGTTTTGTACAAACAATAGGGTCATTTGAAGCACGTTTTATATCTCATCTGCAGTGCATAAAGAAATAAGATTTTCTCCTAACCAAGTTGATCCTAAGTTGAGTCCCTTAGCTTCTTCATATATCAGCTCCAAGTTGCGAACCACCAAGTAATGAGCCTGCTTGTCTTTGTTTTCCTCCACTTTCTCAATGCTCTTCTTGATGACCCATAGCATGAATTGGCATTTGCTCACATGTCAAACAAAACAAAATGCTGGTCAATAAGGTTTCATGGAAATAAGCCACCAAAGTGATAGGCAATTGGTATAGAAATAATTTGTACCAAGACTTTTAACAAGAATGAGGATGATAATTAGCAATTCATGTCTAAGTTTAAAGCATCTTCCCTCACGTATCAATTCATACATCATTCAAGCACATAAGCAGGCAATAAAGCAATCAATTTATCCTTCAAATAGACTAAAACAAAATTATCTAATCATCACAATCAATGGTTTTCCACTTCATAGCAAAATGAATTGGTCAGACAAAGAATGGGAATCACAAGAGATGAATTGGAAGATAGCAAGACAAATGAAATGCAATCTCAAAGCCTTTGATTCACAGTTACACGTGGATTCCAATTCCATTTCCTAATCTACTTATTCAAATTTGACCCATTTATCATGCCAAGTTCGATCCAGCCAAAATAAGCAATAGTGCTAGGATTCATTTAAGATTTAGAGCTATTCTTATCAAGTTAACACAGCAAGATGCATCCTCTTATGAAACCCAAGATCATGAAAGCCCATATATCTTCCTTCACAAAACTCTCCAGCAGCCTAGGGCAAGACAAGTAGCGTAAATTTTCCAAATTACTCATACCCCATCGTGCAGCAAGATGCATCACAATTCATATTTTTCAAATCAGATGCAAATATGACCCATCTTCATTCAAGCCTTCTCCCATTTACATAACAAAACCATATAAAGAGATTACTCAGAGCCTTTGACCATATCATAGGCAAATTGAGATCCTTATATTAGATCCAAAATTGGAGCCTCAAATGAACCAATCTAACCTCAATCAAGTTCAATAAGTTCAGAATCATGGAATCTAACACCCTGTCCTCAATCGACAAGCCATTAGATCCAAAATTTCCACCGTCAAAACCAAACTACCACTATATTTATTTCTTTAAAAGAAGAACAAGATAGGGAATAAAAGATCAAACAAGGTCCACCCAACTGAAACCATAACCCAACTAACACGCATAATTTATCTAAACTCTTAAAGTGAAATAAAAGGCAATTTCGCACATTAATAGTACAGTAAAGAAGCCAAGTGTACAGTTACCAAGCCATGAAGCCCTCATTCCTTATCTCAAGTCAGCAATCAACAATGACATTCACATAATGTTTAAATAAGAACAAAGATGATATGCACAGTTGAAGTGAAAAAGAGGAAAAGAAATTGAGCAACCTAAAACAAACCAATCCAACACAGATGTGAACCAGAAGTGATGCTCCTATACTAGTTAAGCAGAGATAATATGAATCATGAAAATTAAAATCAAGCATCCCGCAATAACAACCAAGTCTGCGAGAAAAAAAAAGGTAAAATCCAAAGAAACTTACGTTACTTGATTAACCAAGAAATTGTGTTTTCTGTGAGATCGATGATAATCAATAGGAGTAAGCAATGAATCCATGCACCAATGGGATCTTACTCCTCTTCTCTCATTCTTTCCCAAACAAAAAATATTTGCCTCGCCTTCTCTCTTCCTCCCCCCGATCTCTCCTTTTGCGTCTTCTTTTTAATCTCAAATCTTCGACTCCATTTCCTTTCTGCCATCTCCTCTACCCTCATCGATTCGTGTCCCTCTTTCTCCTTTCCATTTTCACGTTTCTCTCTTCTCAGCCTTCCATGATGAAAGAGACATGAGAGGGAGGTCAACTCTTCGAGCACTTCGCTGTAGCCTATCCTTCCAATTTTCTGAGACACTGTGGTCTGCTCGCCTTCTCGTCTCAGTCCTGCTCTCGCCTGTTTGCTCCACTGAACTTCAGAGTCATGCGTCTGTGTTTGCTGCCAGAAAGTGTCTAAGGCTAGAGATGTGGATAGGGTTATGGAGAATGGATCTGGGTTGGATTGAAGTAGGCCCAACGAAAGTCCAATTCAAACATTTTTCCTTCAACCCATTTTTATTGGGCTGAATTTACTCCTTTTTTTTATTATCAGATATTGGATTGCAGAGGAGAAAAAAAATCTTTTTTTTAGTCCCTTACAATTTCTTTCTTTTGATTTTTTTTATTGTTTTCTAAAGCTTTTTTTAATTTATTTTTTTTTTCATTTGTTTTTTTTCTTTTATTTTCTCCTAATTTTTTATTTTCTTTCTTTTCTTCTCTCTTTTTTATTTATATTTTTGCTAATTTGATTTTTTTGGTAGTTTGTCCGGACAAAATACGGTGTTCACACATGGCTATCTTAAAATTCATGAACATACATAGATCATTTCTTCCATTCAAGAAGTCACATGTAACACACATAGGCTTGCTAAGACAATGGTTTAGCCTCACCCATTCCTTTTGGGACTTTTGAACTTGCCTCGCCCATTTACAAAGGACTTTTGACTAAGTCTCACTCTTCTAGAGACCTTTGACTTTGTCTCACCAATTCTTAAAGACTTTTGGCTAATTCTCACCCTAGCTATGGGCCTTTTGGCTTCACCAAACTCATACAAGTCAAAACATATTCATAAAGCATCTTTTAAACACATAAACAAGCATCATGGTACCATGGCATATGAATACATACTAGAAACATTTTTCATAATTTAAACATACACACACATATTTAAAGACAAGAAAACACCCACCCATGTATGAGAAAGGAGAGAGTGCTACCTTGAAGGCACAATGCACACTTTTCTCTTGGATTTTTCCTCCCTCTTCTTGGCCCAACCATGAAACTTGAAGACACTAGGTTCTTTTAGCCTAAACACATCAATGAGACATGCTTAGATCATTGGGATTAAGCTCTAGAATTATACATTCCTTATGGAAGCCTACTTGGTTCCAAGGCTTCAATATGGTTCCATAAAGAACCTAATGAAGCAACCTTAAGAAGTCATGATCTTGGCTCCTTTCTCTCCTTGAATCTATGATCTTAACTTCATTAAAACCTCTTGTAGCCATCACATATTTATTTTAAGGAGCCTAACTATGTGTTGCTTCATTATGTCTTATTATGGGACCTATGGTTCTATCTCACATACTAAGTTTTCTAAGTTTTTCTCAAGACTTCCTCTCATATTCTCTCATTATATGTGATGCTAATCTAAGCTTAGAACATTTTAAAACACTCTCTAGCCCCATCATCTTGTTTTGGTGGAGACATAGAGTGCCATTGAAGCCTATGAAGTTTCTAATTTTTCCTTGATGGAAGAGGTACTTGGAAGGCTTCTTAGGGGTCTTAGGAACTTAAACAATCACTCACATAGGCTAGGGAATTCTTGAATCAAACAAGATTTTACAACACATTCTTAAATCCCTAGGTTTCCTATCTTGCAAATTCATAGTTCTTCCTTTGTTTTCTTTGCATCTTCTCCTTTCCCATACTCTAATTCATAAGTTTTGCTCTTGTTTTAGGTTAGATTTTACTTCCTCTTGGTGGTTCTATATAAGGTTAAAAATCATCTCTCAAGAAGCAAGAAGAAGAAAGCATGGAAAGCTAGAATATCTACCATGATTCAAGCCTTTCCAAGAGTTTTCTCCTTTGCTTTGGCCTCTCCCTTGAATTTTGAGCTCCTCTCCTCTAGACATGGCTTAAAATATAACCAAACCCTTCAATAAATCCATGGAAAGAAATAGGAGAAGTGGTAGAACAAGTTTGCTAAAGGAAAGACCAAGAAATTTCATAAATTTTCATACCTTTTACCTTCTTTTTCTCCTTCTCTTTCTCCTTCTATGGTGCGCCCTTTCTTGTTGGTCTCTCCCTAGTCTTAGGCAGAAATAAGGTTAGCTAAATGGAGGAGAGAAGGGGACGCACCATATAAAGCAAGAAGGGATTAAAATTGTTCTAAAAGTTTCATTTATGTCCCATATACTAAGCCTTTTTGTTTCCACGTCATTTTAGCTCCTTTTTCAGAACCGTCTTTTCCATCATAAATTCTAGGTCTTTTAACTTATAAAACACCTTTGGAATCACTCAATTTGGAGCTAAAACCTTCTTGAAAGAAAGAATTAAAGTTCGGGTTTACTGTCATTAAAAAACGTACACCGAAAGGGGTTTAAAACCATCCCAGGGGTTCTTATGGTTTTTAAGTCCTTTAAGAATGCTGGGCAACTTAATCTTTCCATTTAAAAATCCCTCTCTGGTGTTTTCTTAATCAAGTTTCTCTATAGCAAAGGACACCTCTTGCTATTGCGAGAGCTTTCTAGCTATTCTCACTACAACTTACGCTATTATTAAAAATTCCTTAGATTTTGTATGGCCACAAACTTGCATCCTTGCTATAGCTAAGGCTAAAAAAAATTTCTAAAATGTTGAGTCTTCATTTTTACAAAACTCGGATGTTACAATTTTTGTCCAAGGGAAGAGATTGCATATTAGGGACCAAATGGACTATTTTAAAACCAAAATTTAGTCTAAATGAGCCATAAATTGCAACCTTACCTTTGACGGCCTTAGTGATGTATTTTGGGATTGAAATTTGGTAGACATTTAGAAGACATATAGAGCTTTTCAATAAGTCAAAGTTTGTAATTTTCTAAGCTCTATAGAATATTTGGTGAACTTCCAAATTTAGTCTTAAAAAGTTGTCATATATCAATTACTATTATACTATCTGTCCTTTAGTTTTCATGCCTTTTGACGGCTCAAATAAATTCCTTTCAAATTAAAATTTGTATAGTATAAAATTTAGATCATAAAATTTCCATTGACACCTAATTTGCACAAATTAGAATTGTTGAACCAAAGTTATAAAATATTGAAATTTAGATCTTGTTATAGCAAAAAGGTCAAATTTGGCTATAGGGGTCCATTATACAAATGACAATTGTATTATGACCATGTTGGTCAAACCAAATATGTGTATGGGGGTTATAAATGAAAATGGATACAAATTCTATTTTTAGCCTTTATAAGTTCAATCAAGGTATTGAATGGCTAAAATATGCTACTAAAATCCTTGCTATGGTCGTACTTTTACTGCATTTAAATATAATGATATGAGAATGACTAAGTAGACTAAGTTATCACACCTTAGATACCTTTTTTATTAAAAAGAACTAAATATGAGGTAAATGAGATAGATGGAACTGATTGAAGACTATGATTTTGAACTTAAATGCCATTTAAAGAAGCTAATGTAGTAGTAGATGCCCTTAGTAAAAAAATCCTTGCAAGTGGCTAAAATGATGATTGAGGAAGTTAAAATGGTAGAATGTTTTAGGGACATTAGACTTTTCATAATTGTCCTAAGCCATAGCTTATATCCACTATCAAAAAACAAGTATTTTGTAGAAAGTATTTATCGTTGATTTTTTAAAACTACTAGTAAGCTTACAAAAAATGAAGCATTTTCTAGCATTTTTATTGTTAATTACTAGCAATTTTGTAACCACTAATAATTATAAAAAAAATTATTGGCAATTTATAGTAATTTGGAGGTAGGTATTAACCACTAATAAGTACCAAAAAATTGGCACCTTCAAAATCCCATTTTTTTTTTATCTAGCATTAGCTTTTTCTTTAATCACTCCCATTCTCATGCCATCTAAGTCTAACACCCTATATTGTTTTGCCCTAGCTCCATCAAGCCATCCTTTCATTCTATTCCAAGTTCCTTCCATCTTCCTCTTAAAATTTCTTTTTTCCTCCATTTTCTCTATCTCCACCTTTCTCTATCTCCCTATCTTACACTATTCCTAAATTCTCTCCTAAAACCATTTACTACTAGATGAAGTACCTGATGCAACCTTTAGAGAAAAGACATCTTTCAATTATCACATAAGCCTCTAAGAATGAATGATAGCAACTTTATAGGTAACGCTATGGCTCATCATTATTAACAAAGTGCTCAACTGAAAGCATTTATTTCTTTATTTTTTTAGGTGTAGGTGTTAAGAAAAAGTTTTATGGCATTTAGGGTTTGCTACATTTAGTTGGCACAAAGGTGAAAAAATTAACAAAGAATCAAAGCTAAAAGGTCAAAGCTAAAAGAATCAAAACTAAAAGGTCCAAGCTAAAAGTTTTAATAAACATTATGTAATATTTGTTATTTCAACTCTGATTTTTTATGTTTCCTATTCATTTAGGTCACTATAAGAAAATAGGAAATCTATCATGGTATTTTTCTATGACAAAAAGCAAAACATTTGGTGAGAAAAGCTATTCTCACGAAAATTCTCACATAATGTGAGGCACAAAAAAACCAATTATAGGAAACTCAAATTCTTATGAAAATTTTTCATGAAAAAAATTAGCTAGAAAAGGTGGTGTGAAAGTTATAATTTTTGTGATTTTTTCTCAAACTTTCTTATAGACAATTCCATGAGAAAATAAATTTGTGAGAAATTCTTGTGGAATTTCTCATGGTAAAAATCCACAAGAAACGTTTTATCATGGAATTATATCGTGAGAAATTTTTCTTTTAGTATTATACTAAGAGAAATCTAGAAAAAAATTGTATTTCTAGGTTTCTCATGAAAAAGTTTCACAAGAAATAATCATCATAAGTTCTTTCTCACAATATTATTTCGTGAGAAGTTTAGAAAAATTTCATATTTCTAGCTTTCTCATAGAAAAATTCCACTTGAAAATAGAAATTTTTTGCCATAAGCACTGCTTTTGGAAGATAAGAATTTAGAACCCAGCAGATTGGAAGATAAGAATTCACTACAAAGTTAGATGAGCTTCCCTAGTATAAGATACGTGCAATATAAATTAGTTGCAAAGTTAGTATGTGGAGTACAAAGTTGCTAGTAAGGCAAATTCAGGACACTTTCAAGGTTGTGACTTGAATTATGATGAAAGTGGAAAGCCTAAGTAAGAAGAGATCCTATTCTTTGACAATAATGTAAAGAGGATTTGAGGCAAATAGTTAATGGCTTGATACATCCAGGGAAGTTGTAGAGTGTTAAAAGCTAGCTAAGTTGGTGAATTCCAGAACATAGAAAAACAGTTGTGTAAGCTCAAGAGCCTTAAAAGAAGATGGGTTCTAGGGCTCACATAAGATGAATTTCCTTTTAATAAGAATAGTTTAGTTAAGAATTAGAGGATGGGATCGAGATGAATCAAACCCCCTCAATCTTTCTAGAAAGTAAGTAAGCCAAGGCAAACCTGTAACACCATATATTTCTGGCTTATTTCAGACTATTTCTGTAACATCCAGTCCCTCCATAAACGTGAGAAACGCAATGTTCGGTTTCTCCGTAAACATCAGAAATGGGTCAAATATAAAAGGAAGTCCTCAAAATAGAAGGAATTGGGGCCAAATAAAATTATGATAAAATTCTAAATAATGGAAAATGAGGATTTGAGCTTTGAGTCGGCCAGAAACCAGGGTCGGAGTGATTCGAACAAATTGCCGAAAGGCCAGTGGCATTTTCGTAAATAAGTGTAATTTTGGAAAAGCACCTAGGAGGGCTTTTTAAATGAAAATTTTGAGTTGCCCAGGGTTCTCAGAGGCCCAAAAAACCATGGGAAACCCCGGGACCGGTAAAGCCCCTCCGATGTACTCTTTTCGATGTCGGTTGACCTGAACTTTGACTGATTCGTTCGGAAAGGTTTTAGCTCTAATTTGAGTGATTCCAAAGGCGTTTTATTAAATTGGGAACTTATTTGTTATGATGGAAAAGATGGTACTCAAAACGGAGCTAAAACGAAGGAGAAACGAAAATGAAAAGTATGAAAGGGAAAAAATGGAATTTAAGTGTTAAAGGAAGCTTCCAAACTCCTTTTATAAGTCACGTTCTTCCTCTCCTTCATTAAACCGACTTGCTTCTGCCCATCTTCAGAGAAGAACTCCAGCTTCTTAGGCTCACAAGAGAAGGAGGATTTTGGAAGAAGAAATTCAAGAAAAACGTAAGAAACTTTAAGAAATTCCATATCCTTCCTTCTTGAAACTTGCTCCCCTCCTCTCAAGCTTTCTTTCTATGGTTTTAATGGAGAGTTTGGTGCTGTTTTGGGGGCAGAACAGAGAAGGAAATTTCGAAAATTGAGGGAGCAAGCCAACCAAGTGGAAGAGCAAGCAAAGAAAAGCAAGAAAACAAGGTAAAACTTCCATTCTTTGGTAGTTTCTTCCTCCCCCTCCCTCTTGCACGAATTTGGGCACCATGAGCCCAATTTTTAGGGGCTATTTTCTGCCCAATTTATGGAAGGATTAGAGGTTTTGGAGTGCAAGGATTAATGAACTAATAGAATCAAGAAAGGGGCATTAGGAAACAAGATGGAACCATTAGAGATCCAAATGCTCCCTTACAAATCTGATTTTATATGAATGTTCTTAGAATTAATTGAATGTTTAAACATGCTCCTAAGACCCCTAGAGAGCTTCCCACATGCACCTCCCATCCAAGAAAGCAAAGAAATTGCAAGAAAAACTAATGAACTCTACGCTAGAAAAGTATAGAGCTCTTGAACACTTTGCAAAAACTGATTTGATATATGAGTATCCTTGCATGTGTGAGTATTTGATTGAGCTCCTCAGACCTTTAGGAAGTCTCCCAAGTGTGTCTCCCATCAAGGAAAAATCAAGAAGGCCATGAACTCTTCTTCCCCCCATAGTCTCGGCCTAGACAAGTTCCTATAGCTAGGGAGAGTTTTAAATTTTTCTAAGGCTATTCTTGAGTCATATGTGATGAGTGAAGATGAGTAGAGGCCTTAGAAAAAATTTAGAACTTAAAGAAAGTGATTTGGTGTCTTAGGTTCCATATTATGAGCTAAAGAAGCAACATGGTGCTAGGCCTTTTGTTTTAATGATGTGATGACTCCAAGAGGTTTAAAAGGAGTCAAGAATCATATTTGAAAGGAAATAATGAGGCTTAGAAGTCCCTTGAGGGGTGTTGCTTCATTAGGTTCCTTTATAGACCATAATGGAGCCTATAGAGCAATCTAGTGTTTTATCAAGTGATGTAGCCTTAGAATATGTTTCATAGACCTAATTGGCTCCCATAAATTGTATCTAGGCCAAGAGAAACTATCTCCACCAAATTGTGGGTGTGTGGCCGAAAGAGGAGGCTTGAAAGCTAAGGAAAAAGTGTGTGAAATTGTGCAAGGTAGTTATCTCCACCTTCTCTCATGCATGGATGTGTGTTTAGCTTGTTTTAGAATGTGTGTATGTGTATTTTCAAGCTAAGAAAAGTATGCTAGCATGCCTTTATATTTCATGATCCTTGATGCCATGTTATGTGTTAAATGAATCTATGATATTTGTATGAGTTTGCTTGAGTGAGGAGAGGCCAAGAACTCTTCCCTTTGGTGAGGATGAGCCAAGAACCCTTGAGCTTGGTTGAGACATAGCAAAGAGTCTCCCAAAAGCAAAGTGGGCTCCCAAGAGTATGGTTGAGTCTAAAGCTTTTAAAGAATGAGTGAGGCAAGTCCAAAATCCATGAGGAGAAGTGTGAGGCCAATCCAAACACTTGTGGAACTCTTGAATGTCTTGTATGATTGATTCACATGCCAAGGTTGCTTTGAAAATGTCCATGACTTCCATTTTTCCATACATGCATTTGAAAAGCTTGCTTTGTACATATTATGTGTGATTGAATAGGAGATGAGCTATTGGGATTCTTTGAATCTCATCCCCTCCTCTCCAATGCTCTAATATGCTAGGTGGACCAAGTAGCTATGGTGAAGGGAGCCAACAACCATGAAAGAAGGAGATTGACAAGCCTAGGCCTAGTTTGTATTCTTTTTGAACCATAATGATGTTCAATGATGTATATGATTATTGTAAATAGAACATGACCCTTGAGACTCATGTAAATATAATATTATATGAATTATAAATGTATGAATATGATGTATGACTTCTAGCCTACATTTTGAGCATGAGATGCCAAATTATGCAATATGAAAGTATGATGGAAGTGTGCATAAATGTGGGTTGAATGGCCAAAATGAGATGCATAAGGTTTGGAACTATTTGGGCAGTTCACACAAGTCTTAAATGTACTTTTAGACTTGCCCAAAAGGTGCCAAGACCAAGGGAAATTCATTTGGCAATTTTGGTACCCAATATGGGGCCAAAATTGACCATAATGGAACCCTATACCATTTTTTGGCCAAATGAGTTATTCTTGCCCTGAAACTTGGCATGCAATTAGGTCTCATTAAGATATTTTTGGGAAGCTAAAGATCATAATTTTCGGAGACCTATAGAATATTTGAGGAATTTTCAAAGTTGGGATTTTTCATGGATTCTGGTATGGGTACTGTTCATACTGGCAGTTTTGAATTCTGTGTCACCCGATGGCAAATGGTGTTCAATGCTTATGAAATTTTACATGCATAAACTAGAGGTCATAAGCTTTTTTTGGCCACCAAGATCACCTCATTTAGAGGTCTGAGCAGTGAGTTATGCATGTTTAAAGTTAACTGTCAGTATTAGTAACGCCCCATGAGTCCGGTTACTGTTCTATAGGGTCCAGCTGAACTAACATATCGGTTTCATTCTGGAATTATTTTTAGTATCAAGTTAACATTTGTAGCTTTCTATAATGACTGAATTTGTGTGATTTCGATTTTTATAGAATTAGTGATGAATTTCAGAAATTTGTATCAGTAAACTGAATCACAACCCAGGAAGCCAGCGACTCTGGAGCTTTTTGGATGTCAAACTTCCTGTGTGATGAATTTTATGACCTGACGTATTTTTAGTGTGAAATAGACATCCTAAGGTTTCCAGAATGACCAAGATTTCAGGTTTTTGATTTTTCTATATTTAGTTATGAATTTTCAAACTTTGGTCAGAAAGAGGGCCAAACCTGGCCGAACTTAAATAGCCACTTTTTATGCTCCATTTTGATTTCTATGGGTTGTGGGCATGAATTTGAGATGGAAATGAGTTGTATTAATGTATTTAAATATGAAAATATATAGCATGAGGTCACACAGTCCACGTGACCTCGAATGAAATTTTTAAGTATGACGCAACGCAAATAAAACCATTATTTTCATTCCCTTTTTCATGTGCTCTCATGGAAATAATGAGGTGAAGCTTATGAATGACATAAAATGAGATAGAATTTATGGTGTTACAATTTTCATGTCTCATGCCATGAATTCCATAAAGAGATAAGGAAAAATGACTTTAAAAAGTGAATATTTTTGCGTTGCGTAGGAAATAAAAATTACATTCGATGTCACTTGTACCATGTAAGTTCATGTATCACATTATCATATTTAATTACATGGATAAAACTCATTTCCATCACCAAAATTGGTTTAGAGCTCGTGCAAGGCAAAGGGAATACATAAAATTCATGATAGTAGCCTCGGCCAGAAAATTTTCTCTTTCTATCACAAACTTTGAAAAATTATAACTAATTCTAGAAAAATTAAAATCATACATTCTTTGCCATTATAGAAAGCTAAAATTGTCTACTATATGCTAAAAATATTTCCATGCCATGAAACATAACAAGGAAGATGTTTGACATTCAAAATTGTGCAGAGGTCTAACTAATTACTGGTACTAATACAATTTTTCGTTCTAAATTTAAAAATATCCAATTAATTTCACAAAACTTCAATCCATGCAAATGATACCAATTTAGAAATCTATGAATGTTAGCTAGAGGGAAAAAATAATTTCAGACTAGTCTAAGCACATCTAGGCATAGAAAACTAATCAAATAATAACCTAAGTTAGTCTGGAGGCCTGATACTGGATAGAAATTTCACAAATTTATAACTCCCTCTCTAGACATCCAAATGGGGTGCTTCTAATTGGCACAAGTCATTGGGAAGGTCTATTTTTTTCCTATGAAATATCATGGCAATTAGACATCATTACCCCCCCCCCCCCAATGACAGAATTTAAATTCGGACTAGTGTGAATAGTATCCTAAACCAAAATCAAAATATTTTCAACTTTGAAAATTTATCAAATATTCCATAGACCTCCAAAAATTCTGCACTTTAACTTCCCAAAAAGCTCTCAACAAGCTCTAGATGCATACCAAATATCAGACCAACAAGAGCTCATTTGGATAAAAAGTGGTATAGGTTTTCAATATGGTCAATTTTGGTCCATATTAGATACTAAATGTGTCCAAATGACTTCCCTTAATGTTTGGCACCTATTGGGTAAATTTAAAAGCATGAATATGACTTGTATGAATTGCCCAAGTGGTCTCAAACCTCATACATCTCAATTTGGCCATTCCACTTCCATTTATGCATACATTTCCATAACACTAGTTTGCCACCACATGTCCAAAATGCACATTTCCATACATATAATCCTAAACTACATTTGTACATGATACATGAGCATAATTATACATATTCATAACATCATAGGACATATACAACCATAGATTACAATATTTGTTATTCATATGGCCTTAAAGTAACAAAATCTATGCACTTTGATGTCATATTCTCATCTCTCAAGTGGTTAGCTCCCATTTCCTTGTTCTTTTGGTCCACCTAGTATGTTAGAATATTGGAGAGAAGGGAATAAGATTCAAATAATCCCAATAGCTTATCTCCTTTTTAATCATACATAAAAGATGCAAAACAAGTCTTACAAATGCATGTATGAGCATATTTACATGTGCAATCATTCAAGAAACATTTTCAACATTTGAGCAAGTCATACATAGCATACAAAGGCTTACCAAGTAAGTGGATTAGTCTCACTCATTCACTTGTGGATTTTGGACTGACCTCACCTATTTCTTTAAGAGGTTCTTGACTCAACCTTACTCTTGGGAGTCAACCTCACTTTTGGGAGACTCTTTACTTTGTCTCAACCAATTCTAAGGGTTTTTGGCTCATCCTCACCATAGTTAAGGGTTCTTGGCTTCATCACACTCAAGCAAACCAAAGCAAACATCATAAACATTATTTAGAAACATAATGCATCATCATGGTAACGTGGCATATGAAATCATACTAGAATACTTTTCATAGTCTAAAATACACATACACACATTCAAAGACAAGCCAAGTATACATTCATGCATGAGAGAAGGAGGAGTGAGCTACTTTGGATGCAACCACACACTTTTTCTCTTGGATTTGCTCTCCCTTCCTTGACCTCACACACACAAAGGTGTGGGAATAATTTCTCTTAGCTTAAACACAATTTATGAAAGTCAATTAGGTTCATGGAATTAATTCTAAGGCCATACATCTTCCTCACACACTAACTTGATCTATAAACCCCTTTATCGTTCTAAAAATATATCCAATGAACAACACCCATCAAATAAATTCTAGGTTCTATTCTTTCCTTTTATATATGATTCTTGAATCTTCTTAAGCCTCTTGGAGTCATCACATAATTGAAATAAAGAGTCTAATTACATATTGTTTCTTTAAGTCATATTATGGAACATAAGACACCAATTCATTCTCTAGGCTTCTTAAATTTTTTCCAAGGCTTTCCCTCATTTTCATTCATCATATATGACTCAAAAATGGGCTTAAAAAATTTTAAAACTTTCCCTAGGTATGCCAATCCTCTTAGGCCAAGACAATGAAGCATAATAGCCTTCATGGACTTTGCTTTATTTTCTTAATGGAGGAAGCACATGGGGAGACTTCTAGGGATCTTTAGAGCTCATTTAAACTTTCATTTAAGCATAGAAATTAGAAAAAATTATGTTTAAGGATCAAGAAGTAAAAATATTTATTTTTAAGAACCCTCACTATTAGGTTCAACTATTTATTGCTAAATTCAGTAGTAATCATCCTAAAACAAGTGGTAATAGGTCCTTAAGAATAATTTTCTTTACTTTTTGGCCCTTTATTATAATTATCCCTAGAAATTAAGGTATCAAGTCAAATTTTACATGGAGCACATGAAACTCTAGAATTTCTATCTTGAATTTTCATAGTTTTTTGTTAATTCTCTTTGCATATTCTTATTCTCCACACTCTTTTTCCTAAGATTTACCCTTGTTTATGCCTAAACTCTAAGCCCTCCTATGGCTTCTTGAGTGGGGTGTGTAACACCATATATTTCTAGCATGCTTTTGATCATTTCTAAGTCTCGCATGATCAATTGAACAAAAGGGAATGGAAAATGACATTAAAATAATGCCTTATTTCGCGTTACGTCGCGTATAAAAATTCCATTCGGTGTCACACGGACCATATAAGCTCATACAACACGTTCTCATATTTAATTACGTACATACAACTCATTTGCATAACCAAAGTTGGCCCACAACTCATGGAACTCAAAGGGGACCATCAAATTCACACTCTTATTTTCGGCCAGAATTTTAGTTTTTCTGTCACAACTTCGGAAATTCATAACTAAATCCACAAAATTCGAAATCCAACAAAATTTACCATTCTAGAAAGCTCTGGATGTCTACCCCATGATAAAATATTTCAGCTCATGAAACATTAAGGGGAGAGCATTTGACATCCGAAAAGCCACTGGGGTTGCTGCTGTCTAGGCCACTGGTTCAGTTTACTGATAGGAAGTTTCAAAATTTGTAACTAATTCTAGAAAAATTAAAATCGTTCATTATTGGCCATTCTAGAAATCTACACATGTCTAATTTATTCTAAAAATATTCCCAGGCCATGAAACATAACACAGAAAACGTTTGACACGCTAAAAGGGGTTAAGGTTCGGACAGCTACTGGTACTGATGCAAGTGTCTGCTATGAACTTCGAAAATGTCCAATTAATTCCAAAAAAATCCAATCCATGAAAATAATACCAATTTGGAAAGCTATGAACGTTAAATTTATGATAAAAATAGACTCAGACCAGAGAAAGTACGCTTAGCTACCCAAATTCAATGGAACAGTGACTCAGGTCGTGCTGAGCTACTGCTATTGTCCTAGGAATTCAAAAATGCATATCTCTCAGCTCAGACCTCCAAATGAGGTGCTTCCAGTTGCTACAAGTCAGTGTGAATGCCTAGTTTCTAGATATAAAATTTCGTAGCCATTGGACCACGTTTGCCCCTCGGATGACATGATTTCAAAACTGACCAAATGAACAGTACCAGTGCAAATCCGAAATTCTGATACCAACTTTGAAAAATCATAGAAAATTCCACAGACCTCCAAATGACCTGATCTTTGGCTTCCCAAAAATCTCTAGGCAAGATCTACTTGCATGCAAAATTCCAAGTCAAGAAGAGGTCATTTGGTCAGATTTTGCCATAGCTCAAGCTTATGGCAATTTTGGTCCCAACAAGAGGCAACTTTGGTTCAAATGAGCCATCCATGGTTCCACACACATTTGAGCAACTTAGAAAGCATAAATAAGTCCCTCATAAGGTCTAAACTCTCATGCAACTCAAATTCACCATGCCACTTCCATAAACATACCTACACAAATGGGCTCCCAAGTGGTCAAAATACATAATTCTATTCATTAGACTCTATTCTTGATACATACACTAACTTTACATAGTTTTACACTTGTTCAAAGTGTCATGGCTCAAAAATAACATTTACATATCTTCTTTTACATTCTAGTCATCATAGTATATCAAAATATAAAGGTTTGCCAAGAGATGGAGATTTAAGCTCCTTGGCTTCCATCCTTTGGGTCTTGAACTCCACCTAGATCATATGAGATGAGAGAAAGGAGGGGGTGAGATTCATTGAATCTCAATAGCTCATACACCTATTCAATCACATTTTCAAGGCATATAACATGTCAAGGGTACAAGTATGCAACTACTCAATCAATGAAGCATTCAATTTCCACATTTTTATGTCACAAACACATGTCAAGAATAAGAATGAGCTCTAGGGACTTTTGGGTTGGCCTCACCCCATTTCTAGGACTTTTGGATTGCCTCACTCTTGGTTCTTGGGACTTTTGACTTAGCCTCACCTATCCAAGGGACTTTTGGCCTTGTCTCACCCATGCCATGAGACTTTTGGCATCTCCTCACCCACATTAAGGGACTTTTGGCACTACCTCACCCTTAAGAGCCATTCCCATCATTCAAAGACATTCAAGAAATCATATTGGTACCAAAATAGCAACATAGCATCAAGTGGCATGTCTCAAACATATAAACATACACACAAGCACACAATGACACCATATGCAACAAGAAAATGCAATAAGAAAAGGTGGAGAGCTACCTTGATGCAAATTCAAGCTTTACTTTGCTTGTTTCTTCTCCTTTTTGGTTCCACAAACACAAGAAGGTGGGGTTGGATTTCTTTGGCCTATTTATAATAAACAACACTAAATTATACTCTTGGAACAAATTATGACATCCAACTCACTCTTAAGACTACACTTTGGTCTATTTGTCACAATATGATTTCATTAAGGACCTAATGAAGCAACTACCATAATTAACATTATTGGTTCCATTCTCTTGCCATATTTAGACCTCTTGACCTCATTTAAGGTCCTTGAAGCCATCACACACTCACTTTCACAAACCTAGGTCCATGTTGCTTCATAAGGTTACATTATGGAAGCCATTGCCTCATCTCCCAACCTAAGGCTTCTAAATTTTTTAAAAGGGTTTCTCCTATCTTCCTTTATCATATAAAGTCCCAAATCAAGCTTGGAACCATTTAAAATACTCCCTAGCTATCTCTAAGGGTCTTGACCTAGTTATGCTTCTATTAAGAACCTATGGAGTTTGGGATTTTTCCTTAATGGATAGGGCACTTGGGAGGCCCCCTAGGAGTCTTAGAAACTCAAACAAACACTCACATATGATGGGGAAGTCTTGAATCAACCCAGATTTTAATTTATGTTCAAGCACCCTACACTTTTCCAATTTGAGTTTTACTAGTTTTTCATGCATTTCTTTGGTATAATCCATCTTCCCATGCCTTAGTTTGATGGATTCTTTTGGATTATAAAACAGAAACTCTTTCCTCTTCATGGTTTTGGTTGAGACATCCTACCATGGAAGAGGAGAAGGAGAAAAAGAAGCAACAAAGGGAGAGAAACTACCTTGCAATCAAGCTCCCTTCAAGAGCCCTTCCTCTTCCCTCTTTCTCCTCCTTGAATTTCGAATTTCCCTCCTCTGATCTGGACCCAAATCAGCAACAAAAAATACATTAAAACCATGGAGAGATGAAGCAAGAAGGGGAGGATGAGGTTTCAACAGGAAAGAGCATGAAAACCTTACACTTTCTCACCTTTTCTTTGGCTTTTCTTCCTCCAAAATTTCCTCCCTTTGTGTGCCTAAGACAGCAGCTCCATTTCTGAGTTTTGGGCATAATAAAGTCGGTTTAGAGAGGGGGGAGCTGAACATGGCTTAAAAAGGGAGTTTGGAAGCTTCTTTTGTGCACTTTGTTTCCATTTTTGCCCTTCCATAATGGCATTTCTGGTTTTGCTTCGTTTTAGTTCCTTTTTGAGAACCGTCTTTTCCATCATAAAATTAAGATTCCCAATTTAATAAAATGCCTTTGGAATCACTCAAATTGGAGCTAAAACCTTCCTGAACGAACCGGTCAAAGTTTAGGTCAACCGACGTCGGAAAGAGTACACCGGAGGGGCTTTACCAGTCCCGGGGCTTCCCATGGTTTTTGGGGCCTCTGAGAACCCTGGGCAACTCAAGGCTCAAATCCTCGTTTTCTATTATTTAAAATTTTATTCAAATTTTATTTGGCCTTGAATCACTCATCTCAGGGGACTTGCTTTTCAAACCAGCCCGTTTCAGCGATTGTACAATTTACCGGGCGTTACAGGGTGAAACATGGAGAGAAGAGGAGTAAGGGGTAGCAATCATGGAAGGAAAAATTACCTCGTTTTTCTTTATTTTCTCACTTGAATCCTCCTTTCTTTGGCCTTCTCTCTTCAAATCCGAGTTTTCCCCTTAATTTCTCCCTTAAAACATATCCATATACTTCAATATAATTATAGGAAATAAAGGATAATGGAGGAGAAGAGGTTTGAAAAGGAAAAAGCATGAAAAACTAACCTTTGATTTCTCCTCCTCTTCCTCTTCCTCTTCCTCTTCCTCTTGTGCACCACTCTCCTAGGGTTTTCTCTCTGGTTTAGGGCAAAAACATATGAAGCTAAATGAGTGGGAGAGTGGGGCACCCATATATATATATAGGTGGAGGAATAAAGACTTTTCAAAAATTCTCATTTTGCCCTATGTTTTTGGTATTTTTGTTTCTAATTCATTTTAGTTCCTTTTTAAGAATCATCTTTTCAATTACAAAATTTAGGTTCACAATTTAGTAAAATGCCTTTGGAATCACTCAAATCGGAGTTAAAACCTTTCTGAATGAATCCCCCAAAGTTTAGATACATCGATGTTGAAAAATATCCACTTGAGGGGTTTTAACTATCCCGGGGCTTCTCATAATTTTCAAAGCTTTTGAGAACCTTGGAGAACTCAAAACTTTCATTTAAAAAACCCTCCTGTGTGAATTTCAAAATTTGTTTAAAATTACAAAAATGACATTATGTTTCGTAAGTTTTTTGTTAAATTTTGTTTCTTCATTCCAACTCTAATTTTCTTTCTGTTTAAGCTTGGAATTCTTATTTTTAGGAATCTAGAATGTTACTCAATTTTTTTAGGACCTTAACTAATTCATTTCAGGGGACTTGTTTTGAAAACACACTCATTTCTGTCGTTTAATGAAAACTGGATATTACAAAACCCAGAAAAGTATGAGAATGAGAAATAATGAGGAATTAAAGATGGATAACCAATTGATATGAGTAAGGTGATAGTTGAAGTCAAAAAGGAAGAATGTGTCAACTTCAGAGCTAAAACTTAATAAAGTCAGCGACAGATGAAAAGGAAATGCAAATGAGTGCACTAGAGAGTATTGTTGTTCTTGGAATGGTTGTCTATAAAGTACGATATAGTGCCTAAACAAAGATAAGTAGGTAGGAAAAGATAGCTCTAGACCAATACAATAATTAATAGAAAAAATTATAGAGTTTCCTTTCTCCCTCAGTTGCCACATGATATAAAGTAAAAGTTATAAAAAGGTAAGAACGAGCATTTTGGATTATCCATCATAAAGAGTTTCCCTGATGATCAAAGAGTACCTAAGTTAGCTGAGTTAAGAAGTAAGCTAAATAATAAGTTAAAGAGTTCCTAAAATATTAAAACTTTAAGAAAGATTATTGAAAAAGCATTCCAAGTATAGAGTGATGTAAACTAAAAGTGAAGGGCTCTAAAGCATTAAAACTTAAGCAGCACAAGTTTAGTATGCTTAGCATGAGTCCCTTATGAAAATGAAATAGCCAAGATGAAATGTTAAAAGGGCTAACATATAATACTTATCTTGTGAGAGAAGTTAAACATACTTTAATATGTGAGATGCCCTATAAGTACAAAGCAAACCAGTATTGGAGGCACTTGGGTGTAAGATATAGGTATAGCCAAAGATTACAATGTAAAAAGGAAAAGTTAGAGGGAATACCCATAAAGTGTAAGCTTAGTTTACATCACTAAGTAAAGAAAGTAAAGAAGAGTAAGTAACTTAGTAAGGGTAAAGAAAGATAGACGTGATAGAGCTCTCAGTGGGCATTGGTAAGGAATGAGCAAAAGTTAATTCTCCAAGCATAGCTTCACTATGGGATGTTAAGAAGATGAGAATGTCTTACAGGACCCACTTCATATGAAAAGCATTTAGAAGAGCATAGCAAACATCTAAGTTTAGTCTTAGAGACTATAAGTGATAGTTGCCAAACATAGTATGTATGAGTTTCATTTATAGAGACAATATTTTGTTTATAGAGATAGTATTCCTTGGTTTTGAAATCTCCTAGAAATAGAATGTAGTAGATCCTAGTAGAGCTCAAAGAGGGTCGTAGTAGATCCAGGGGTAGCAATAAATCTCACGAAGTTATAGAAGGCCCAAAGTTAAGTTATAGCAGTTCTCTTAGGAGGCTTGGACCTAAGATGGTTTTTACAAACAATTACAGTCTCAGAGACCAGAGATCTCTTAGGTCTGGTAGACTATTACAATAGAGTAATCAAGTCTTTTCTCAGATAGCCAAGCCACTACCTAGACTCTCATGATAGATAAATATAGTATGTGAGATAAAGAAAGCAAGATAGTGGCTTTCTGAGGTTATAGTTAGATGACCAAAACCTCAATATTTATTAGACCTAGCCTAAGGAGAAAGATCCCTATATGTTAGAGCAGTGTATTCAGAAAGGGGTAAAGTGCAATCTTTATGATAGAGTAAGGGGCAATTTATGCCTTTAACAGTTGAGGCTATGAGAAAATGGTATCCTACATAAATATAGTGTTAGTTAGTGATAGTTACTTTTCGATGCTAGTATAAAAGAGTTAAGAATCATGGAAAGTTAGTGGTAATGTTAAGAATTAGAATAGTAAATACTCTCAAGTAGATAAAGAAAGTAAAAGGAAATCCTAAACCTAGAAGACACAATGAAGACAAGTACATTAATAGATAAATGAATTAGGATATTTCGTATTCTTGATAGAACATAAGCTTATTAAAAAAACTATGATCCTAGTAGCTAGTTAGTATATGAGGCCTAAGATGGGAGAAGATAAAAATTCTTTACAGGATAAGCTAGTAAGAAAATATATAAGGTTAAACAATGGATTAAACATTTAAGCAAGTTAAGTTAAATTGAAAGAGATCTTTAATGGCTTAGAATAGGTAAGAAAGATGACGAGATAGTGTAGAAAGTCATGGGAGTAAGGCCTTGGAGATTTTATACCTAGCAAAATGTCTCCAATCACAGATGCCAACAAGTCTACTAAGTAGAAGAGCTCAACCCATATGGCTTGGTTTTAAACCAACTAGATATAGAATAGTATGATCTCCTAATTCTAGACCGAATGTAAGAGAATATAAGGTCCCAATATCAAAAGTAGTCCCTCACATGTTAAAAGTTAAGAGAGTAAATGGTAAAAAGATAATGAGCATTAAAGAAGTAACACTAGAGAGAAAAAATAAATTGCAATAAGATCAATAGTTGTCAGTGAGAGTAATTTTTTAGTGGAAAAGGTCTAGAAGGGACTAGTCTTCGAGAAAAGTAAATAAAGATGGCCAAATTAAAGGGAAGACCAGCTAGAAAAGGTACCCAAAAAAAGTAAGATAATAAGCATATTCCCAATTTTCAAGGATGAAATTTTTATTTAGTAAGGGTAAAATGTTATACACAATATTTTCCAAATTTTTAGACATTAAAAGGAAATGAAAAGGCTAAAAGAGTGAAGCATGTAAAATAGAAGGAAAAAGAGGCCAATATAATTGAAGAGTGAAAAAATTCATAGATTTAATTATCATGAGATTTGATATTAGATACTTATATCTCTTATAATAATATGATAAAATAAGATTAGTAAATTAACTAGATGAGGTTGGAATGGTTAAATCATTAACAGTGTATAAACTAGACTTCCCAATAGCGATATTTTAGATTAGACTTTTTCTAGACTATTTTAAGTCCCTAAATCCCCATAGAAGATATTTTTTATGAAGTGGAGAGCCTAAATTTTAATATAGAAAAGATGATTTTTGAATAGGATGAAAAACAAGCTCAAATGGAGGATTTTAAGCGAATGGACGTAATTAGTATTTTTGAAATCGTTATAAAAATCTTCTTTTTCCCTTATATCAGCATGCCTTCATCCTCTCCTCCTCTAAACCTACATATCCAACTTTGGTTCACGTCTCATATAGCATAAAGAAGAAGAAGAGAGAGAAGGGGAAAAAAGCCAAATAGATATGTAAATATGCAAATTTTTGCTACATGCTAGTAAAAAATTTTCTTTTCCTCTTCAAGCTTTTTCTACTAGTGGTTTTAGTTTCTTGAAAGGGCAACTCTAATGGCTAACCACTTAGGGAGAAAAGGAGATTTGAAGCAGTCAATTATAGCACAAGAATTACCATTTAACAAGATTTCAAATAAGGTATAATATAAGCTAGGAATTGGCTATTTCATGAGTTTTCTTCTCCTTTACATTTCAGCCTAGAGAGATAGGTAAAGAAGCAAGCTTGTGTTTCATGAAAACTTGATAGAAATAAGGGTTTAAAAGGGAGTAAAATAAGATTATACAAAGAGAATTGCAAAGAAAGTCATAGAAAGCAAGATAAGGCCACTTAAAATTCAAAATGATCTATGAAGGATGTAAGAACCTAGGAAGATAATTTGATTTCTCTAAGGCCATACTTGAACTAGAAATGAGTCATAAATATTTTATATCATTCAAATTTCCCATAAAAATGGTAAAAGCTCTATATATGATCTTGATGAGCATGCATCGACCAAGGGATAGAATATTTCATAGATTCTAAGGTTATAAATGATTTAAATATGAGCAATGAACACTAATGGAATCATTGGAATAAATTTAGGAATCTTATTTTGATAAGTGAAAATTTAGAGTTCAAAAAGGGCCTAATAAAGTAACCTAGTGTTAGACATGTTTGAGCTTACATATGATGGCCCTAATAAGTTTCGTTGGAGTTATATGGCTCATGGAAAGTGAGATCTTGGGGCCTAGAAGCTAAACTATAAGAGTTCTCACTTAAAACACTTAAAGTAGCTTAAGTTTATGTTTAAGTCCTATTAGGCCTATATAGTCATGAAATGAGTTAGAATGAGTTCTAATAAGTTGCCTTGCATTTAAATTGATATATTTAGGCCAATTTAGTGCATTCACACCTTTGTGTATGTGAACCTAAGGAAGACCAAGGTAAAAGAGGAAAGTGAACAAGCGAGTTAGTGGTGTATCAAAGGTTCTTAGCTTCCAAGGTAGTAAACTCTTCCTTTCTTGGATGCATTTATGTGCATGTAGTGGTTACTTGATGATTGCATAAGTTATGTTTAAAATTGGCTCTTTAGCATGACTTTGTATGCATATATGAGTTAAGCTTGGTCCTAGCATGAGACAGCGAGGAATTAAGCATCATAGTTATTTCTTATCCTAAAGTTGAGCCTATTTAGGATGTTTTCATGTGATGGCTAGATGAGCACAAGAGTTTCATGCCAAATTCATGTTTGAGTTACTTTGGTTCATAAAACCCAAATACTTGCATTTCCTCATGATCATCCATTCTGTGCATGGATTTGGAATGAGTTTGGTTACTAAGATTCTCTCAAAAATCTCACTCCTATTATCTTCCCCTATCTATGACAGGTACCACTAGCAAGGAGAAAGAACTAGAGAAGATTTAAAGCTTTAGGAAGTGTAATAGAACACTTTAATGCATATGATAGTTTGATGTATATTATGAGACAAGAGTAGCAAACTATGATATACATAATCTATGTACAAGTTAGTGACTATGAATAAATAGTATTTTAAAGTAAGAATATGACTATGAATATATTATATATCCCTTTTGCATGTGAGATAGTGAATTTTAGTAGCTAGTCATATTTCATATATTGGCCCCTATAGAAATGAAGTATGAGTGGATTGAATTTTGCTCAAAAGAAGAAATTGCATTTTAAGCTCAATTGGACCACTTTAGAACCAAAATTTGGTCCAAATGAGCTATAAAATGCAACCTTATCTTTGATAGTCCAAATAATCTAATTTGAAGATAAAATTTGGTAGGCATTTAAAGGACATATAGAACTTTCCAACAAGTCTAAGTTTACATTTTTCAAAACTCTATAAAATATTTGGTGAATTTCCAAAGTTATACTAAAAAGCTGTAAAAAAAAGCTAATTACTATTCATACTGTCCAGCTCATAGATTTCATGACTTTTGAGGAGTCAAATGGATTCATTTCAACTTGAAAGTTCTTAAAGCATAAAGTTTAGGTCATAAGTTTTCCGTTCTACCTACTTTGCATAAATCAAAGTTATGCAATCAAAGTTATGAATTTTGTAGATTTGAGCTATAGTATATAGTTGTGGTAAAAGTGGCTACTTGCTTCCATTAGGTAATTGTTGGATATGTGCATGCTTTATGTGATAAGACTAAATGGGCTTATATGGTTTATGAGTTCAAATGGAGAGAAATCCATATTTTGGCCATCAACGATTCATTTTAACTTCTGAATAATAAAAATACCATAGCTAAAAGTGTTGTTATGGAAGGTTTATTGTATGTGGCATCCAAGTAATATGAAATTGACTAAGTATAGCTAGTTATTACGACCATTCTCCTTTAGAGAAGGGTATATGTTTCGAATCAAGTAGATCTTAGAGAGAAAATGTTAAACAAGGGCCACAATAGCAAGTATACTATTCAACCTAGTTCTACCAAGATGTATCAAGATTCAAAAAGGTTATACTAGTGGCCAATGATGAAGAAAAAGATTGCTAAATGTGTGGCTAGGTGTCCAGTATGCCAAAGAGTCATGATCAAACATCAAAATCTTTTAGACTTGTAACCTTTAGAGATTCCTAAATGAAATGGGACAATGTTACCATGGATTTATTATAGGATTATCTAGGACCCAAACTGTATGAATGTTGAATGGGTATTTGTAAATAGACTAAGTTAGCCCATTTTCTACCCATTAAGGCTAAGTACTTCTTAGGTAAACTTGCCTAGTTGTATCTTTGAGAGATTGTAAGGTTGCATAGGATACCATTCATTATATTGTAAAATCAAGATATAAGATTCACTTCTAGGTTTTAGGGAGTGTCGTAAAAAGGTTCTGGCACCAAATTGTGTTTTAGTACAACTTATCATCCATAGACAGATGGTTAGTCGAAACAAATGACTTAAACCTTAAAAGACATGCTAAGAGCCTGTACCTCAGACCATTGGGAAAGTTGGGATAGATACTTGCTATTAGTGGAGTTTGCTTACAATAATAGTTTCTATTCTAGTATTAGAATGGCACCCTATGATGCTCTCTATAGTAGAAACTGTAGGTCACCCTTATATTGACTTGAAGTTGGAGAAAGGAAGTTACTAGAACCAGAATTAGTGTAGGAGTCCTCTGAGCAACTTAAGCTAATATAGTAAGGATGCTTACTGCTTAGAATAGGCAAAGGAATTACTTTGATAAAAGGAGAAAACCTTTAAATTTTGAAGAAGAGACACATATGTTTCTCAAAGTCACTCCTACTACAAGAATTGCTAGATCTTTTAAGTCTAAAAAGTTAAACCTTAGATACATTGGACTTTTCGAAATCCTAAAGAGAACTAGGCCTATTGGTTATCAAATAGTGTTGCCACCTAAACTATTCAATATTTTCCTTGTATTCCATATGTCTTAACTTAGAAAATTAGATCCTTCACATATCATAGAGGAAATGTCAATGCAAGTTAAAGAAAATTTGTCTTATCAACCACGGCCTATATGGATTGTGGACAATAACAAAAACCACCTGAGGAATAAGACGATCTTCTTAGTCAAGGTAAATTGGCAAAGGCTAAACCTTAAGCAAGCCATGTTGAAAATAAAGGACAAAATCAAAGAAAATTACCTAGAGCTATTTCAATAAGCTAATTTTAATTTTGTGGATAAAAGTCCTAAAAGGTGGGAATAAGTGTAACATCCAGCTCCCAATTAGGATTTATTTAACAATATTTAAGCATTTTAAGGTAAATAAAACAATATTAAGGAAAAAATTAAAAACTAGTGTATGGCCAAATAGTGGAGATTTAGTGAATGTTATATTTATAATATATAAGGAAATTTCTTAAAATTTTTTGGAATTTAACATGAATTTTTAGGAATTTTTTAGAATTAACTGGAATTATCAGTGTAATGCCCTGAAAATAATTAATAATAATCATTTGGAGATTATGAAATTATTAAGAGGGATTTAAGGAAAATTTATGAGAAGGTAGGAGTCTTAAGGGAAATGGCAAATTTGAGTATTTTAACATAATAATTATTAATTGGATAATTTTAAGGGAAGTAAAATATTGATTATGGATTTAAGTATGATTTGGGCCTATAATTAATTTATGTGTGCCAAGAATACTATTAGAAGCCTACTCTTATTCTTATAAAGGCCCAACTTCATCTTAATATAACCCAATCTCATCTTAAGAGGTTTAGCACTAAAGGAACCAACTTGGCATTGGCTTCAAAGCCCAAAGATAGGAAGGAGTTGAAAAGCCTCAAAGATTATTATAAAAGGTCTTAGTAGCACCACAAGCTTATAGGATCTTATCCTAATAATTCCCCATTAAAGTTTTTTGTGCATATTTTAGTAGCTTTGTTGCCTCATTCTGACATGGTGGTTTGGTAGGCTTAAAAGGTGAAGTCCATCATGCTTTTAGGCACAATAGTAGCTCCACTTATATCTTCCAGCTAAATCTCTAATGAGTTAGCTCCTTGCCTTCTAGTTGGCCCACTAACTTATAATACCAAAATGTTTTACCAGTTACAAAAGGTTATGGTTAAAACCACTATAACAAAAGGTCTGTAGTGGTGACAAAGGAGTCACCACTAAAGGTTTCCCTTTGTGGCTAGTTTTTGTAATGCTTCTCTATACTATATGATGTAAGCAAGCAATTTTTTTCTTCTCAATATCTTTCTTAGGCCATACTCTCTCACAATAAATAGGCCTTCAAAAGGGTTTGTCTTTGGATTGATCTTTCTTTGAGTTTCACAAGGGGTCTTCATACTTATATCTAGTAGGTCCATATTCTCTTCGTCTTTTGAGGTTTTAAAACTATCACCTAAGTTGCCTAATAATTCTATGGCACCTTCTAAGAGAAAAATGTGATTCTGTTGCTTAACAAGCATGTTTTTAGTTTCCAAATTTGCAATAGCTGTAAACTAAGAATCATGTTAAAGATATGTAGTTAGAGATCCTAGGGATCATTGAGCAAGAATTGTCACCTAAATTTATTCCTTGAAAGTATGAGCTTTTCCTTAAAAATATCTTTGCTTAACTATTTTCTTAGCCAACATCTACGACCCATAGATTTCATTAGCAACCGTGTTCTTGTTAGTTAGAATTTGGCTTTGGTTCATCAAACATGGTGCATGATCCTCTATTTTGACCATTTCTATAGAATTTATAGGATTGAGTATTAATGGGCACTCTTCATTTCTATGACATAATGACCATGAATGAAATAGATAAAATCGAGCCCCTTATATTCTACTTTAAAGATGGAGTTTTAGACAATTAACTTTGAGACAAGTTTCTTCCTTAGATCAATTTCCACATTGATACACATAAACACAACCCCTTTTGATATGATAATCCTTTGCATTACCTGTTAACAAGGTGTTCATGTCTACTTTGAGGGTTTTGCCAATTAGGTTTCCAAGCCTCCATAAGAAATGGTGACTGTAGAATTAGATGGTAAGGTTTGGGATCCTAACCCAAATGGCAATCCTACTAATATAGTTCATGATGGGATCAGATATAATGACCATTTTTGGATACAAGATAGTACTATATGATAACACATGGCCCTTCATTCAGCATAAAATGATAATCTTTAGGATATGTAAATCTAGTGATAAAATAATTATTTTCCAAGTTGATCAACTTAAAACTCCCATATGTTTTAAAATTTGGTTAACCTGGCTTTAAGAAATCAATAGCTAAGTCTCTGGCCCAACAAAGTTAGCACAAATGGTTTTTCCAAAGTTAGTAGTACTCCTTCCATTCATTTCTAAAACTAGGATCACCAAATATAGTTTCATAGGCACTTTGATGTCTTCAGATACCTCCACTTCTTTTTCAATGCCCTAGTCAAAAAGTAGCTCTTGTTCAAACTTGAGAAGGTCATGGTTATCCACTCAGTTGCAACTAACCAAAGAATCTTTAATTTGTTGGAGATTACCCTTGTGGTCTAATGAATGTACATCTATTCCTTAAGAGAGATTTGTGGAAGCACATACCTTTGAATAAGTTACGTTAGGGTTCAAGTGTAACACCATACTTCTAGGACTTAATTCATGCAATTCCTATGCCTCATCTCATATAATTTCTATGGAACCAACGTAGTGGCATAGGGAGTCACAATTCAAGATGTATTTCTACATACGTAAAATTTTTCCTATCGAGTCTTGTAGGCTATATAGACTCATGTATCACATTTTCATATTTATTTACATGAATACAACTCATTTCCATCACCAAAAATGGTCTAGAGCTCGTATAAGGCAAAGGGAAGCATAAAACATTTACTTGCAATTTTGGCCAGAAATTGCCCCTTTTTATCACAAATTTTAGAAAATCATAACTAATTCTATAAATATCAAAATCGGGAATTCTTTACCATTCTGGGAAGCTACATATGTCTACTTTATACTAAAAATATGACCAGACTATGAATTAGCACATAGAGGACGTTTGACATTCAAGAAGGGACAGAGGTCTGGCTGGCTACTGGTACTATCATAGGTTTCTGCAGCAAACTTCAAAAATGTCCAATTAATTTCAAAAAATTTAATCTACGCAAATAATACTAATATGAAAAGTTACAGATGTTATATAGAGGGGAAAAATAACTCCAGACCATTCCAATCATTTTCAGGAATTGAAAACCAATCAAATAGTAATCTAGATCAGTTTGGATGCCTAATGCTGGACAGAAACTTCAAAAATTTATATCACCCTCTCTAGACATCCAAATGGGGTGCTTCCAGTTGGCTGGGAGTATCTGGTTTCGCCCTATAAAATTTTGTAATAATTGGACATCATTTTCCCCTTGAGTGACAAAATTCATTTTGGACCTGAGTGAACTGTACACCATACCAATTTTAGAATTTTTTTCAAATTTAAAAATTCATCAAATATTCCATAGACCTTTAAAAATTCTGCACTTTAACTTCATAAAAAGGTCCCAACAAGCTCTAAATGCATGTCAAATCTCATATCAAGAAGAGTTCATTTGGACAAAAAGTGGTATAGAGTTCTAAAGTGGTCAAACTTTGCTTCATATAAGGTATCAAGATGTCCAAATGGTCTCCTTTGATGTTTGACACCTCTTAGGCAAGTTTAAAAGCATGCATATAACTTATGTGAACTGACCAAATGATCCTAAACCTCATACATCTCAATTTGGTCATTCCACTTCTATTATTACACTAATCCATTAAACTATTCAAGAGCCAAACTTGCCATTACATGACCAAGATACATAATTCCATACATATAGCCTTAAATCTCATTTTTACATAATACATTGGTATAATTATACATGTTCATAATATCATGGGACATATACAACTATAAATTACAATATTTACCATTTGTATAGCCTTAAAGAAGCAAATGCCATGCATTTTAATGTCATACTTCCACTTCTCAAGTAGTTGGCTCCCATTTTCCTTGTTCTCTTAGTCCACCTAGCATGTTAGAACATTAGAGAGGAAGGGATGAGATTCAAAGAACCCTAATAGCTCATCTCTCATTCAATCACACATAAAGCATGCAATACAAGTCTCATAAATGCATGCATTGGTATATTAACATGTGCAATCATTTAAGAAGCATTCTTGGCATTTGAAAAAGTCATACATAGGCTTGCAAAGTAAGTGGATTAGCCTCATCCATTTACTTATAGATCTTGGACTTGCCTCACCCATTTCTTTAAGAGGTTCTTGGATTCAACCTGACTCTTGAGAGTCAACCTCACTTTTGGGATACTCTTTACTTTATCTTAACCAATTTTAAAGTTTCTTGGCTCATCCTCACCATGGTTAGAGGGTTCTTGGATTCACCACACTCAAGTAAACCAAAGCAAGTATCATAAACATCATTTAGAAATATAATGCATCATCATGGTACCATGGCATATAAAATTATACTAGAACACTTTTCATGACTTAAAACATACATACGCACATTCAAGATAATGAAAGTACACATCTATGCATGAGAGAAGGTGGAGAGAGCTACCTTACTTGCATTTGTACACTTTTTCCTTAAGTCTTGAATCCTCTCCCTTAACCTCACACAATTAAGAAGGTGGAGATCGTTCTTCTTGGTCTAGACACATCATATGGAAGCTAATTATACTCTTGAAGCAAAGTCTAAGGCCATATAATTACTAGAAAGGCTAGGTGACTCATAAGGCTCTTCTATGGTTCCAAAATGCACTTAATGAAGCAACCTTTGGAAAAAATCATCTTGACTCCATTCTATCTATTCATTCATGATTCTTAACTCCATTTAAACCTCTTGGAGTCATCACACAATCAATTCTAGAAGCCTATTTAGGTGATGCTTCTTTAAACCATATTATGGAACATATAAGGCCATCTTGCTTTCTATGGCTTCTAAAGTTTTTCTAAATCTTTCTCTCATACTCTCCCATCATACATGATATAAAACTAAGATTGGAAAGAATTAAAACACTCTCTAGGTGCATAGACTCTCTTTGGCCGAAGCTATGCTTCTATAAGGCACCAATGGAGTTTCCTTGCTTCTTTTGATGAGAGAATCATGTAGGAAGCTTTCTTGATGTCTTAGAAGCTCATATGAACACTTAAACATCATAAAATATGGCTAGGGTTCATGATAGAGTTCAAGGTGCAATCAAAACCCTAACTTCTCTATCTTGCAAATTCATGGTTTTTACTTAGATTTCTTTGCATATTCTTACTCTCCTTCCTTAAATTCATAGAATTCATCCTTGGTTCTCCTCAAAATTCTAGCCTTCCTATGGCTACACACATGGGGTGAAATAGGGAGAAGGAGGGGAAGGAAGTAGCTACCATGGGATGAAAGATTTACCTTATTTTTCTTTGTTTTCTTGCTTGATTCTCACTTTCCTTGGCCTCCTCTCTTCAAATCCGAATTTTCCCTCTTGGTCTGACCTCAAAAAAGGGCCAAAAACTTTAAGAAAACCATAGGGAGAAAGGGGAGAAGGAGCAGAAAAAATTTCCTAAAGAAAAGACTAGGAAATTTCAACAAATTCTTTCCTTTTCTTAAGTTTTTTCCTTCTCCTTTGCCTTGTCGTTGTGTGCCCTCCCCCCTTAAGTTTTTTCTGGTTTTTGGGCAGAACTTGGTTGACCTAAATGAAGGGAGCAGAAGGGTGCCTCATATATATATGGGTTTAAAAAGGACTTTTTCAAAAATTTTCATTTTTCCCTTTGTTCTTAGCATTTTCGTTTCTAACTCATTTTAGCTCCTTTTTTAGAACCGTCTTTTCCATTATGAAAGTTAGGTCCTTAATCTATAGAATCTACAACAACTTGGTGGGCCTTCCTCCAAGTCGAATAACACAAGATGAATAGAACCTGGTGTGAAGTAGCTACTCAGATCATGGCCCGTTTAAGTCAGCTGCTATTTTCACGGCTCGTCCCTTGAGTTAGTAAAATGCCTTTAAAATCACTCAAATCGAAGCTAAAATCTTCCTAAACAAACCAATTAAAGTTTAGATCAACTGACGTTGAAAAAAGTCCACTGGAGAGGCTTTAGCTGTCCCGAGGCTTCCCATAGTTTTCAAGACCTCTGAGAACTCCAAAGAACTCAAAACTTTCATTTAAAAAACCCTCCTTACCCAATTCCATACCATACAAGCTTTAACACATTATGCAAGAACCTTATACTTACTAGCGAAAACCTTGTCGACAAGGTCCCAAAAATTGTACTACAAATTACAGGATCTTGTCGACAAGATCTTAGACCCAGGTGACAAGATGTTATCTCAGCCCTTAAATTAACATGGTCTGTTGCCCTACTTCATGCTATTTCTGAGTCTCATATTATGGAATTCACAAGAATACAAGAAAATAGCATATAAAAGTGAATATTTTAGCGTTATGTTGCATATAAATTTTTCGTTCGTTTACAAAGAAATCGTATGTTATGTTTCTCACATTTTCTCTTATTTTCAAAGAACTGGATATTACATCAAGTTTCTAACACTTGAGAATTCCATCCTTTCCAAAGTTGCATCTTCATCCATTAAGGCAATTTGAACTTTGAATAAAGTGCTTCATACCATCAAGGTGAAGTTTGTTGACACTCCTTTCCCTTTGATCATCTTCTTCCTTAAAATGTTCACAATCATTACTCCCACTATCTATCTTCTTCCTTAGAATGTTCACACTTATTCTCCAAGTAGTTCAAATCCTATATGGGTGTGAAAACCCTGATATACTTCTTTCATTTGGCTTGACCATGAGTTTCTTCAAAGCAACAAGCATTCTACAATAACTATAGGAAGCTATTTTAAGAGTTAACGCTAAAGCTAAGTTGCATAATGTGACAACCCTACCTTCTAAACATGGTAATTATAGTTAAATATGAAATTAATAATTAATGATCAAGGTTTGGAGTCATTACAGTTTATTACATTATGAAAATATAGAAAAATTTGAACCTTGATGTTAGGGTCATCACTAAACAACCACAAATGAAAAAAAATGCATAAAAGAAATCATACTATCATGAAGGATTTATGATTCATCTATCCATCAATTTCAACACACAAAACCTCCCATAAGTGTTCCTATATCATTTTCTAGCATTACCATTAAAGAAACTAGGGTTTCTGAGCTAAAGGTAAGAGTTTGGAGACCTAAGCTACGGCCCCGACCTTTCGCGCTGTGGCTAAGTTACTCTCGAGAACCAATTGGCAACTTTCACGAAATCTGCGATGAGTTGGACCATCGCCATGACTGGCCTACATGACGCCGCGGTGAAAATGCCTCCTGGAGCTACTATTCTAAGTCCCACGATCCTCGCCCTAGAGGAATACATTAGCACCGCAATGAGACGCGCTACTGGACACACCTCACTTTGTTTCCTCGACTAGCACCGCGGGGAGGTTTCATTCTATTACCCTCTTGGGCGATTTTTTTCACTCTGAGCCCAACAAGATTCCTTAAGCTGCAGCATTCCTCACCACTGTTACTCCCCAGGAAAATTTTCTTCGCTTGTGTCGTGGCGAGATGCCTCAGGCCGTGACTCCCCTCACCTCTGTCACTCATTTGGTCGCGACGTGGCCTTCTTAGCCACGACATGACTCCCTCCTATAACTACATCACCTAAATTTCATCTCATACACTCCAATTCTCATCTTAGGAATACCCTAGGACTATTTCCTCTCATTTTATATGACTCTACTAATATTTATCTACCCTAATCACCTAGCTGTGCTACCATTGCCGATTCAAAACTTAAATGTAAATTTCCCCTCCTCCAACTACCCTATATCAACAAGTCCATAAAGTAATGACAACAAGAATTCATTCACTATTGACAATTAATATTTGATATACATTCCGTTAGAGTTTCATACATCAATGGTTCATATCAATATCTAATGCATCACAAGATTACAATTCCCAAATGGTAAACCATATCATAAGTTCAACAAAGTTTATATATCAGATACTATAAGTTCATACATCCAATACCAAGTTAAGATGAGGCTTAACTCCTCAATAAATACATCTTAATAATCAAAAATAAAAGTCTACACTTGGCAACATGATTACATGATGATGTTATATAAAAGGAATACAAAATTTAGCATCTATACTAAACAAATCAGCTTAAGTGTAACCTTCTCCCCACATAGTTGGAGCTCATGGATTTTCATCCACTTACTTTCTCTTATCCTTACCCGAAGAACCTTCACTTGAAATATTAATCCCATAAAATAGGGTGAGATACGAATCTCAATAACCAAGGCAATTCCATCATATATTCCAATTTAATTAACATATATGCATAATTTCACATAAGCATCAGAAAACATACTAGTCATATCAGTAAATAAAATAATTAGGCTATCATGATTACTATCCCATACTAGCAATCATATTTCTACATGTTAAAGGTCAATAACACTGGAGAGGCCCGTCCACTGCACCTACTCTCCATTGAGCACAACCAGACTTATTTTAAGGTGTTGGGCTGCAGAATTTTATTGGGCCAAACCTAGTTTTAAGAACTCCATTATTTTAGGTCTGTACAAGGTTTATTAAGCCATTCCTAAGAGCCTATATAAGGTGGATCTTGGGCCTCTATCACATTGAATTAGATTGAGCCTGCATCTAGCTTGTTGGGCCTCTATTAGCCTTTTATCATGATCCCTTACATTAATTTAGGCCTATATGAAGTTTCTATCCTAATTAAATTTTAAACCCATATTAATAATTTATCTTTCTAAAATTTTCATTCACTTAACTTACTCGATTATTCCATATTAATTATTTCTAATTAATCTAATTCCATGATTAACACCTTAATTAATTTTTGGGTGTTATACATAATCTCTAATATATGTCGCTATACACATCCCACATCACTAGCAAATTCAACATTCTAGGATTCCTTTTATGGGAGTAATTTCTATTTTTTGTGTATTGAGTCACAAGCCAAAATGAGAGCTAAAAAATGTAAATTAGCATAGTTTTCTTTTTTTCTTATTTAGGCATGATTATTACTATGGCTAATTTGTGAAACCCAATGATGCATCAGGTCTATCATAAAAATAAATAAATGTTTGGGAAAATAATTTTGGCATTGAGGTTTTAGGTTCTTTTTCTCGTTAAATTAGTAGGTTAAAAAAGTCACATTGGAGAGACTACATGTAACTATGAATTGTTTGTCGACTTTATGCAAAGAGTGAGTTTTTGGAAGTATTTTGTTGTCTAAATTAATAAGTAAATACATAGAGAATATTTATTGATTTAAAATCTTTTATATGAATGAAATATATGTTTTTTGAAATTTACAAATAAAATATAATTAGTAATGAGTGAAGTTGAGTTTTAGTTTTAGTTTTTTTTAATAAACTTCTTCAAAGTTCGATAGATTTTTATATAAAATAAATAATAATCAATTTAAGAAAATATAAAAAGTAAAATAAAAAGCCTAAAATTTTACTCTTTTTTTGGTCTTTTTTTGATACATAGTGAAAAGATTACCTTAGAAAAGTAAAAGCAAAACACAAAATACCTAAGCCTAGATATAATCCTTGCCTCTCAAACACATTGATCAACCACATCTTCCTTAATAGGAGAAGAGAGTATAAAAATCTAGTATGAAGGAAACTTGGTTGTTAAGAAATGAAAATTGTCATACCTATGCTTAGCATATGCTATAACTCACAATATTGAAGGATCTTGTACTCCTAATAGAAAGCCCTGTCAACAAGGTTTTAAATTTCATAATGCAAAAATCAAAGATCTTATCAATAAAATCCTAAACTTAGGAGATCTGTACTTGCATATCTAGAAGATTTCTATCTTGTATACATAGAAACACATATTCAAGCTTTGTTCCTCTAATTACCATAAAATTTCACATCACATTGTAAAGAAACGAAAGCTACTATAGTTACAATTTTTCTACATTTTTTAACCTATTTTGTTGAAATTTCTTCCCCTTATTAAATGATGTCCAAAAATCATAAAAATTGGTAGAATGACTCCTTATTATGTTAGTTATAAGCCACTAAAATAGTTTTTGAAAATTCCTATGGATAGACCCTTAACCACTACTGTATAGACCACTACCTCAATTGAACTTGTTGTACACTATCTATTCTATTTCTAACTTCGTTGCCTTAGTAAACCAACTCTAAAAATTTTGAAACTTTCCAAACCTAAGTCTGTATGTCTTAGTTACCTTACTATAAAATTTCATGCATTAATTCCTCTGTTGACCTATTTAACAGGATTTATTATAAAATCTACTCCAAGCTGTCCCATATAGAAGTTAAGTTAATTTAGTACATCATTTCCTTGATCTATCCTATTCTAGCAATCCTATAACTTTCCAAACCTTTAATCCAAAGAATGGAGAACTAATTATGAGAATTTGGACATAAATATCCCATGATAATGATAATCAGTTTCATGCAAAATGGTAATTAAAGTTACTCTTATACATGAAGCAATACTTTAACTAAACGTCATCGTTAACTTGCACTAGAAGTCATACCCATATAATTATCCTACATATGCACAATATAAGGTTACAAAACAACTTTAAAAGCTTGAAACTATAATCATGCTTTAGCATTTGGTGCTACACAAAAAATTTACAAACTAGTTACAAGGACAACATGTTAGTTTGTTATTCTGCTTATTCAGTTTTCGCACATTTGGCTTCGTCTAAGGTGTAACTGGTACCTAAAAATGGTTAGGTTTATATTGAGAAAAAATCCCAGTAGATAACAATGTATTCAAGAAGCATACATATAGATAGCACGGAATACTATCCAAGGAACATTCAATGCATACTTCAGTGTAGGAGTACATAATGTCTAGATAGCAGCATATATTCATTCATTAAGCTATCATGCTTCGGTTATTAGCCAATAACAGTAATCTAGTACTTATAAAAGTCACCTTGGTAGATATACATGCAACCATACACAACATATGAACTTCGAGAATTCATCTCGTGCAATTACGTAAATAGTAAAATGAATACAGTGTTAACTACCTATTTCGTTATAGTTGTTATGTCAAGTTATTCCTTAGCTCTTGTTACTCCAATAGTTTTCCTAAAATTTTAGTCACATATTGCCTTAATTAAGAACAAGTCATGGCCAATATTTGCATCTCAATTAACCTACTAATTCCCCGTATGAAATTCCTAATTTCCTTTCGTTAATTAGAGATTAGATTTCCTAATTGTAAATAATTACATCTTCGTTTTCTTTCTTCTCATTAGTTAGTGACTATCTAAATTATTTATGTGTGGCCCCAATGCTTTGAAGTGTAGTCCCTAATTCTTATTTACATTGCAATTTAATCCCTAATCACTAACTTTCCTATCTTCAGCACATCTATATCAAGTGGTGGCAATATATATATATGTGTGTGTGTGTGCACTTTGTACAATAGCCAATTGTATGGTTCCATTTAGTGTCTAAATGTCATACCTTATTTTATAACACTTTTTCTACTACAATTACCTCATATAAAACTTAGCAGAGTCAACAGAAATCTGAACTGATAAAAATTTTTCATTTTAAAACATCCTCATACAATTTCACTATTTATTTGGTCATTTCCAAATTCTTATCTAACTTTGAAAATACATACTTAATTATAGAAAAATTATATGAGGTTAATTCAGGGCTCTACTTCAAACTCTTTAAGCCCTTTACTCGGGGAAAATGTTTACTTAGCGGAGCACATATGAATTCATATAAAGTGCCCCTATAACAAATTAGACAGTTTTACCCCTTCACTTGACATATTGTTATTATTATTTTGCCTTTATATATGCAGATGCATTTTTGTGTTTTTGGCACGCTAGTCATATTCTATTTACTCAATGGTTGATTATATTCATGACTTTCCATACCTGAGTACCTTACAATGTCATAGCATAGCTCATGCACGCAATAATCTAAAATATTTAATTACATAACAAAATGTGGTGCATAAAAGTAAGGTCCTTGATTTATGTCTCCACATTCTTTGCTCTTTCTTTGCTTGAACTTGGACCTAGCATGGGTTATATTTAGGGTGAGATTATGAAATCTCAATAGTAGTAAACCAATCTCATTCACAAGCAAGTATGTAAGTACATAACATAATGCCAGTCAAGATGCCACATATCGCATAGTAATACAAGGAATTTCACGCAAGGCCAAGCACAATCTAAGCATACATGTCTCATCTTATAGCATAAATGACAACTTGATATAGCATAACACCCATCATTATACAAACATACAATCTTAAAGAAAGAGAGAGGAAAACTACTACCTTATCAAACTTTGCTCTTCAATCCTTGGGACTCGGTTTACTTGCTTTTGGAGTTCTCAAAACAATATCAAACCCTATAATCATAATGATAATTCATTACAATCAACACATAAACCTTAACTTCTAAAGTAGGATGACCCCTTTTAAACTTAATGGAACCATTGGAATTGGAAAAATCTAACTCCTTCCATTCCCATTCACTATGGCCGAATAGTATGCATTTCTTGGCCAAAATTTAGGAATTTTATCCCATGAATTTTATGAGCTTTCCCATAGGTATTCCTAGCTAAAACCACCCTTTTGAATCCATTGGAATGGATAAAATCATCAAATTCCAGCCCCAACATCACGTTTTGGTCATCACATAATCTAGCTCCGTTTTAGGCTTAAAGTGCATTTCTTTGGTTCTAAAAATTCCATAGCCTTTTCCTTTAAGTTTTAGGACTTGAAATTTGGTATACATGACTTTAAAACATCAATAAAACACCATAAAAATTTTGGGAAAATTCGGACAGCATCTCCCCATGCTTTCTATTTTCCCAAAAATTACAGTTTTTGTGTTTTCCAAAGTCTCAACACATAACAACAATAACTAAGCTCATATGGCCTTCATGTTCAACATATAAATGTCATTTCAAGGCCTTCATATTCAACATACAAAATCCATTTCTAATAATTCATATGCTGTCCAAAAATAACTCATAGCTAGGGTTTAACAAAACTAGCTTAAAGCATGTGATTTACAAGTATAAGATGAAAAAAACTTACTCTTTAAGCTTAAGCCTTACTTCTTTTGGTTTTCTCACACTAAAATCCTTTCTTTTCCCACTTAGAGCAACATTTCACCTTGAAGAAAAGATGAATATGCAGCTGCCCTTTGGAAGAAATGGTTGGAGGATAGAGAAGATGGAGAAATTTGGTGAAGAATGGTGGTAGTTTTGCTTGGTTTCACTTCATCTTCCACTTTTTCTCCCTCTCTCTTCACATTTTTCTTTCTTTATTCCTTGTGTGTGGCGTGAAAATGGTGGAATGGAGGTGAAGAAGATGAATCTAATGAAGTTAAATGGTCATACTAAATTTGGACCCTTAGATCAACCTTTTCAAGATCAAATCTTAACCTTCCATTCCTTTTTTTCTTTCGATTTTCTAATTTCATAATTAAATATCTTCTTCCAAAAATTCTTGATCACACACTTGGAGGCCTTGCCTTAGCCCTTAAGTTATGGAGAGTAACCATGGTTAATTTCTTAACTCAACCATGGTCAACTTTTAACTCAACCATAGTTAGTTTTTAACTTAACCATGGTTAATTCTTTAAAATAACTAAAATCTTTTTCTTCTTTTCCTTTCATTCTATATTTATATTTGGGTTTCATCTTCTCTAAAATCCTAATCATATCTTTTCTTCTCTTATCGGGCCTTTAGAATCAACTATTGGGCCTTACAGCAGTCTAAAAATCAGTGTCTGAGCCCAATTAAGGTTTTACGCTACAATACATACCTTTAGACTTTCTAAAATTTATGAACATTATTTCCTCTACTTTCTGGCCATATTAAGCTTCAAACATGGGTTAGGGGCCCTTAACCTCAATCCTCATAAATTTTGGTGTCAATCAGACACCCGGGTCTATAGATGTAATTTTCACCGTTCTGTATTATGATTGTGCTATAAACTTTTCATTTACTGCAATTCTGTTCCTGAAACTCCTTCAGGGTTTCTTAGCCCTTTAGCTATTTTTATTTCTATAGTTCTTACAACTTCTTTTTTTCATTTTGCTCATGACTACTGATCGGGATAACCAGATCCTGGACCGGATCCTGCCCGGCCATCCGGACAACTTGGTATCATTGGACCCGTCTCATCAAACTGAGTTTAACTGTGGGTCACAAATTTCTGATATTCTTGTCCGATTTTTTGATTTTCGTACTTAAAGCCACAAATAGAGGGTGAAACTAGGGTTCCTGAACTTTAGGGTAATTTATACATTTTGCCTGACATATAACTTTTCTTCACATTTTAGTCCCTAACTCCTTTATACTTGACTTTGGAGGCTCTTTGGGACCTTTTTCTGATATTTTTTTTCATCTATTTTAGCCCCAATTTTAGGGTACCTCTGGCCTTGACTCATCATTATTTGCTATCTAGAATATTATTTTAATTTTATTGGATCTCAATTTATTCTATTTGGGGGACTTCCTTTCATATCTGGTGAATTTTGTACGTTGACGGAGAAATCATATGTTACATTTCTCGTGTTTCCTTACATTTTCTTGGATTTTCAGAAAATTGGATGTTACACTAAACACCTCTCCTATGTCCTACTCTCTTGTACCATTTCTATTATGCAATTTAAAATGTCTGTAGCATGTTATTCTTAGGGCCAATTAAGTGTATAATATTTTCTTTCCATTTCACTTTAGCTCCCAGTCTACTTGGTTTCCAAGAGGAATAGTTTAGACATTCACCTTGAATTGTCCGTGGCTCCTTCCTTAAGTCCATTTAGGGTTTGTTTCCTTGGTGTTTTATGGCTATCCTAACAAAATAGTATTCCCATTTAGAATTTTAACTAAATGGGATAGAAGACAATTGAAGATGGATTGGGTTTCATATCTTACTGTAACACTCCAAAATTAATTAAGGTGTTAATCATAGATTTGGGTTAATTAAGAATAATTAATATAAAATAATTAGACAAGTTAAGTGAATGAAAATTTTAGAGAGATAAATTATTAATGAGTTTGAGATTTAATTAAGTTAGAAACCCCATCTAGGCCTAAATTAAATTAAGTAGGCCAAGGTAATGAACTAATGGAGGCCTAATCATTTTAGGTGCAGACCCAACCTTTTAATGTAAGACTTGACCTAAGAGAGAGTACCTAGGGAAGGCCCAATCTGATTTAATAAATTAAAGACCCAAGACCCAACTTGCATAAGCTCTTATAAATGGCCCAATAACCTTTGTGCAAATCCAAATCAATTGAGTTCTTTAAATTTGGTCTAGCCCAATTAAATCTCTACAGCCCAACACATTAAAGCTGGTCCAACAAGGCTTAAATCTAAAACCCACTTAGTATTGGACCTTTGGGTCAACTCATGACCCACATTAGACCTAACCTAAACCCAATTAAAACCCTAAACACATCAGCCCCCTCCACACTTTGCTGAAACACAAATACAAGAGGATTTTCCCACATTGAGAGGGAGGCTAGGGTTCTAGGCAAGAAATCCACTATTTCTCACTTCTAAACTTAAAATCAGCCAAGATACTTGTTATATAACTTAATCACCTTCTCTTTCTCTTCATTTTGGCCTGATTAGTTTTTCATTTGGGGCATTTTCACCATACCCAAATTCTAAAATATGGTTGTTTGGTATTTTCTTAGAGAATTTTCAGAGGTAGAGGCTAGGAGGGATATTAGATAAGTGTAAACTCTCCATTCTAATGTATTTTCTGCTGGTTTAAGACCCCCATAGTTGATTTGTAGTATGGGTATTAATTATGTACGAATTTTCTTAGAAATTAGGGTGATATATTAAAGTTTCTGGTAAAGAACATATTCAATCCGAATTTGGAGATTTGTAGTGGCTAGGTAAGTGTCCTCTGAGTAGCCATTAGTATTTTAATTTTTGGGTACTTGTTGTTGCTGTACATGATGATTTAAGGTAGTAATCTTCTGATGTTATGGTTATAGGGAGATTTTGGCACTGCTATTAGCTTTTTAATTGTTTGCAAAGTGAGATAACCAGGGTTCATGCTAATTCCATGCATATGTTCTGTTTTAATTTTGTATTTGCTGCATGATTATGATTTTGATGCTAAATGAATTGGTTAGCTATCTGTTATGTGTGATTGGACCTTGTGAGTCCATGGTGGAGCTGTGGTACAACTACCACCTGTGGATATGCTTCGATCAAGTACTAGGTTATGATCAAACCCTATATGCACTAAGCCCTGGTTGTGCTCATGAGGGGTAGGTGCCGTGGATGGGCCTCTCCCGGTGTTATTAGCCTTTAACATGTGGAATTATGATTGCTAATATGAGATAGTAATCATAAATAGCCTAATTGCTTCATTTACTGATATGGCTGGTACATTTTCCATTGCTTATATGAAATCATGCATGGTGGAGCTGTGGTACAGCTACCACCCGTGGATATGCTTCGATCGGGTACTAGGTTATGATCAAACACCATATACATTAAGCCCTGGCTATGCTCATGAGGGGTAGGTGTCGTGGATGGGCCTCTCCCGGTGTTATTAGCCTTTAACATGTGGAATTATGATTGCTAATATGAGATAGTAATCATAAATAGCCTAATTGCTTCATTTACTGATATGGTTGGTACATTTTCCATTGCTTATATGAAATCATGCATGGTGGAGCTGTGGTACAGCTACCACCCGTGGATATACTTCGATTGGGTACTGGGTTATGATCAAACCCCATAAACATTAAGCCTTGGCTGTGCTCATGAGGGGTAGGTGCCGTGGATGGGCCTCTCCCAGTGTTATTAGCCTTTAACATGTGAAATTATGATTGCTAATATGAGATAGTAATCATAAATAACCTAATTGCTTAATTTACTGATATGGCTGGTACATTTTCTGTTGCTTATATGAAATCATGCATATATGCGAATTAAACTAGAATATATAAATGGAATTTGCCTTGGTTACTGAGATTTGTATCTCACCCTATTTCATAGGATTATGCTTTCAGGTAAAGGCCCTTCGGGTAAAGATAAAGGGAAGCAGGTGGATAAAAATCTATGAGCTCTAGCCATGTGTAGAGGAGGCTACACTTGGGCTTATCTGAGTAGAATAGATGCAATTTTGTTATTCATTTATATGGCATCATCATGTAATCATGTTGCCAAGTGTAGGCATTTATATTTTGATTAGTTAGAATGTATATATTAAGGAGTTAAGTCTCATTATAGCTTGTTATTGAATGTATGAGCTTATAACACCTGATGTATGAACTTTGTTGAATTTATGATATGGTATATTATTAGAAATGTCATCATAGGATATATTAGATTGTTGATTGGAATCAGTGATGTATAGAATCTCTAATGGAATATGTATTGAATGACAATAGTTGATAGTTCATGAACTCTTACTGTTATTACTCTATGGACTTGATGATATAGGGTAGTTGGAGGAGTAGAAATTAACATTTAGCTTTTAAATTAATAATGATAGATAAGTGGGGTAAATTAGGCTAGTGAGAACTATTGGAACCCCACAAATTAAGGTAGAGTGGACCAAGGGTGTCATTGGAGGGAGAGTGGAGAGTATGAGAGAAGATTTTAAGAATTGTAAGATCAAAAGGCATTTCATCACAGCCAATAGAGGCAAAGTTGCCCAAGGAGAGTACCAGAGAGCAATTTGCTGTGGCAAGAAGTGGAATTAGCCATGGCCAATTGTGAGAGGCCAAACTAGGAGTCGTTCAGAGGGTAATTCGCCATGGCTAAATGGAAATTGGTCACGGTGAACTTTTGTGAAAATGTGTCAAGCATTCCAGAGAGGAATTAGCAACGGTGAAAGGGGGACTTGGCCGCGGCCAATAGTGAGAGGCGAGTAAGGTAGGCTTCAAAAGGTTTCCTCGCTGCGAAGAAACTCTAACTCACCGCAGTGATCTGTAAAGATATAAGGGTGAACCCGAGAGCAATTAGCCGTAGCGTAAAGACATTTAGCCACAACTAATGGTCTCAAACTCTCATTCTAACATAGAAATCTTGGTGTTTCATATGGTAACCTCAAGGGATGACTTAGAAACATTGATAAAAGATTCTTGTGAGTTGGAATTAATGGGTAATAGAATCAAAGGCTTATAAATGAGCGTTTGTTTCCCTTGTGTACATGAATGCTTATAATTATTTGGTTGATGACTCTAATAATATTACAGTTCAAATTTCCTTGCATTTTCTAAATGTAATTAGTCGTAACATCTTGTAACTCTGATTTATGGTTATTAATCACGTATTTTACCTTAATTATAATGATTAGAAGTTAGGGTTGTCACACTTACCATGGTAGAGTTTCTTGCATCTATGGCTTGTATTTTCACCCTTCCATTTCCATGGTTGTCTGAGTCCTTCTTCTTCTCTTCCTACTCTCAGCCAAAATGAAGCTAAGGTGAAGGAGAATTATTATGATGGACACCTCATGCTTCCCACCACTAATGGACTCCATTTCTTGATTTAATATTCATTCCTCCCCATCTTTTGTTCGGTGCTATGCAAGGTGGCAGCATTTACATCTATCTCTTCCACTGAATTAAGATTTATTAATGGACCATCTAGGAACTCATGGCTAGGCAATATATCTACATGTATGAGTGTCCAAATGGGTTGCATACATACACATACGGTGGAGTCCTTTGAGTGTTTGTGATTTAATTGTTCTACTTCTCTTCCACTTATTTTTCCCCATCATGTATGCTAGGTGTCCCTTCCTAAGATTATGTAAATCATTAGGTTACATGCAGATTCCTACTAATTCCCCATGGCTGAACATAGGATGGTGTTATGACTGAACAACTAATGCATATTATAGGTGAGCAAAAAGTCAAGGTGGCAATGTTTTGTTTTTATTATCATTTGATTGCTTATCTATTCCTACATCACCTTCCTAGCCATGCAAGGAGCTTATAATACCTGGATTAATTTAAGTGTTTTCTTTAAATATTGGTCCTTGATATACACGGCTAGCTCACGTTGGTGCCACATGACCCAACACCCCCATATTACTAACAAACATGATTCCCATTAATTTTTCCTTGTTTACACAACCAAGGGTCCTACAAATTAACCAAGTACAAATATGTATCTATGCCAACATGATCATGCATAATGGGATGTCAACAGGACCAATATTTAAGTTTTGATTTCTTAGTTGTTTACTACATGCATGTAAGCCACCTAATATGTAACTATTACGAAATGCCTTCCTTGATGCTTCTACCTTAGACAAAATATATGTTAATGTCTCATGAAGTCTTCTTTAACATACAAGCTCCCCTTAATACTAATTAAATTGACTAGCTCCTAACCACATGGTTTAGTTCTCTAAGACTCACTGGAAATGGTACTTGGATGTTCCTCTGTAATTAATTTAATTATAGTAACATTGAAAGAAACTTTAGAATGTAACAAAAATCTTGTCCCAAAAATTTCTAAGTTCTTGTCCATTTGATAACTTTCTATTAGTAACCCGTAATGTGACTCAACTAAAACCAAATTCCTTAAGGAGAAAGAGGTTCAATTTTACTTTGCTAAAGTAGTTAAGATGAGCTAATTGGAAAAGTGGTTTCCTTTTTAGAAATATATATATATATATATATATATATCTTAACCCATATTAGACTGGTTAGGGAAGAATTTATTCATTTGGTCCAAAGAAATTCTAATAACCTAAAACTTAATTTGGGAAAAGATAATTGGTGCCTTTTTTGAAATAAATAAGCTAAGAATGGCGATTAAGACTATTTTGGTACCAAAATGTACAATACTAAGCATTCATATAATCCCAATAATTGTAACCAATTAGATCAAAATTTTGTAAAAACTTTTTGGTTTTATTAAGATTTTGTCCTTAATCTGAAGGAGTTAGAACTTTCAAATTTTGTAATGTTGAATGGGTAAAAGAAGTTTGCTCATTCAGATCTCTATAGTGTTTGATGGCTACAGTGTCAAAGTCCACCAATATGAAACTCATAGAATTTTTAGGCTTTAGTAATATTTGTAGGTCTAAAGTGGAAACCTTTGGGAAAGATTTTTTAGGCTACTTTGTTAAGGTTTTTATCAACATATTCAGGTTCCATCTAGATTATTTTCATAGGCTTATCCATTTTAGGAATATAATTGGTTTTTTGGAAGGCTAGTATTGGTAAGACTTGTATAGCAAGAGTTTGTTGTTTAGGAACAATCTCATCATCTTCTAAGTCTTCAGCAATGTTTGCCCAAGATTTTAAGGGTAACCTAGTTAGAACTTTAATGGTAAATGCTTTAAGGGTTTCAATTAGGAAAACATAAAATCCTTTGCTTTCTTTGATAGTTTCGGATTTGGGTTTTTAGGTAGATGACCTTGAGTTGTGGATAGATAACCCTATTTGATTTTTTGCCTTTAATTAAGACAAGAGCAACTAGTATGCCTTTTCTATAGAATTTGGTTATGCAACCATAAGGACTACCTTATTCTCATCATTTTCTTTTTTGGTGGCATTAGATCATTTTTCCTATAAAAATTCATGAATAAAATAATAATGAAGAAAGTTTAAAGCGCCATCTAGCAAATATTTGTTTTGATGTAAGACTTTTCACATCCTTTTTGCAAAATATCTTTTGCAAATTTGCAATCAATTCTAACCAGGAATTTTTAGTTTAATAAATCACTTTGAAATTTGGAAATGCATAAGACAATTGCCAAAGTTTCTTTTTAAATGGTTAAGTAGTTTTGCTAGATAGAATTCCAATGTTTTGATGTAAATGCAATAATATGCTCTTTTTCATTTTTTTCTTTGTTTAAGAATATCTCCATAACCAATATCAAAGGCATCAGTTTCAATAATTTAAAGGGTGAGAGTTAGGAAGATAGACAAGGAAGGTCTTTGACTTGAGATTTTATTTATCAAGTAATAGTTGTGTGTTGATCCATTCGGGAAGGAGGATTTATCTTAAAATGATCATAAAGAGGTTTGATGAAATTGCTTAACTATGGAAGAAAACTTCCTACATAGTTAAACATCCTAAAAATCTTTGGAATTGGGTTTTATCTATGATTTGGTTAGGAAATTTGTTAGCAAATTGAATTGCTTGATTGATGGGAGTTATCATTCCTTGGTTAATATTGTGACCAAAAAATCTAATTTTTGTTTGAAAAATGTTAATTTTTGACTTTGAGATAGCAAGACCATTTTGTTTAATGACATTAATAAAAATATGAATGTGTTTGAAATGTTTATCTATGGTTTGGGAAAATACTAAGACATCATCAATATAAACAATGATAAATTTATATGGGTTAAAGATTTCATTCATGATTCTTTAGAACTCTAAAAGGGAATTTTTTTAATCCAAAGAGCATCACATTTCATTTGGCCTACCCAAAAGGAACAATAAAGGCTATTTTATATTGATCTTCTTCACTAATTTGAATATGCTAGAATCTAGATTTCATATTCAATTTTGAAAAAGCCTTTGCTGAATAAAGCTTATCAAAAAGATCTTTTTTGTTAGGTGTGGGATACCTAATCCATTGGAGGGCTTGATTTAAAGGTTTATAATTAATAACTAATCTTGGTGTTCCTCGTTCTATATCAATGTTTTTATTGACATAAAAAGTAGCATAGAACCAAGAATTTTGGCTTTTTCTAATTAATTTTTTAGCAAGAAGATCATTGATTTCCTTTCAATAAAACTCTAAAAGCTCTTGATTCATTTGAATAAGTCTAACTTTGGTTAAGATTTTTCTTTTAGAGAAATCTTTTTTCATAAGGAAGTATAACAACAAGTTTTTTTTTCTTTTCCAAAAAGCATTTGAAAGATTAGAACATATTGAATTTTGAATTTAAGTGTGAATATTTTGAAATTTTTGTTGAATTTTTGGGTGGGTAAGTTTAGATTCAATCATTTTAAAGGAAATTTCTTTTTTAAAAAAATTGATTTGTTTTTCTTCATTTTTTATGAAATTTAATTCTTTCAAAATTGGTTTTTTAGCAAATAAGAAAAGGACTAAATGTTAAGTGGTTATCCCTTCATGAGAAATTTGTAAAGAGAATAAAGATTTAATAAAAGGTGCTCCTAAAATGACCTTAATTTTTAGATCTTTGAGGAAAGAAGATAGAAGAAATAAAGAAATAAGAAAGCATAGGAGAAGACAGACATCTTTACATAAAATTTAAGATGTTGACATATGCAAAATAAAATAAAAAGAAGGCCAGAGTGGTAATAGTTCACATTAGACTAGCCAGAAAGGGAGAAAATATGAGTACATAAAATAAAGAACACAAAGAAAATAGAGGTTGCTAAGATTTTTCAACAAAAGGCTTATAAGGAACTCTCTCTCTCTCTCTCTCTCTCTCTTTCTTTTTGTCTATCTCTGAAAACTTTCTCTTTTTAAACTTGTTTAAACAAAGAATGAACTCAATCTTTTATAAGTAAGAATAGTCACTATTACATCAGTAACATTACCAGTTACAACTGTTACAATAATAAGATTCCCTTTTTGTCAAAACAAAGTTTGGTGGTTATAATGACATTGGTCCTTTTATCAACCATGATAGAAAGTCTTTAGTCTTGTTTTGATAAATGCTCTAGCTTTTGGGATGCTAATCTTCATCAAGATTTATCCCAAAGCAATCATCTTCGTTTAGGTTTAAAGGGGAGTTTTCTTCAATGACATTTGAAGTAGATCTCAAGCTTAAAGAGAGATATATATATATATATATATATTAAAAAAAGGTAATTTTTTGAAAAATTACATGATCCTTCATAAATTAAAAGATTGTACAATTACATTATTTATTTATTTTTATCAAACCACTCTCAATGACAATATTATTTTTAATTAAAAATAACTTATGAGCAATATATTTCTCTAATTTTTATTTTAATATTATTTATTTTGTGTTAAAAATAATATTTTTTATTTATTCTAAAAAGTTATTGCATTTATAATAGTTTTTATGTTAATTAAATATATATTTAATACACACATTACTTGTAATACAAATAGTATTAAATATTTTGTTTTATAATTTGATTAATTTTTTTAAAAAATTGTTTTGTGAATATTTTTTTGGTCTTTAATCATTGTTTATTTTTATATTAAATGATTATCAATTTTGAAAATTTTGAAAAGTTTTTATTTTAAACTTAGAGTATTTTGGTCAATGAGATTAGTTATAGGAATTTTTTAAATTTTCAAGAGAAGGTCATATAATATTGTTAAAATAAAAGAAAAAATTAAGTATTTAAGCTATATTTTAAAGGATAAAATTATAGTTTATATGTTGCATACCCATACGCATAGTGCTATTAACATATATAGAAGATGAAAATAACATTTATGTGCGTAAATATTGTTATACACACACACACACACACATATATATATATATATCTACGCCATAATTTAAATGAGTGATGGTAGTGATATCGGCGATAGTTACCGCAAAAGTTTTTGATGATGGTGATAACAAGGTAAATATAATGACAATATATAGAATAGTAGTAATTATGATTAATAGTGGTTACAATAATAAGATAATATATTAATAAATAAGAATAAAAATAATTTTGTTTTGAATACTGTCTGTATTATCTTATTTCTCCTTAATTATACGGCACAAGAAATCATCCTTAGAGTGATAAAATTGTAGTGCTGGAATATTAACTTTTTATGGTTACAAGGGGGCACACCTATGGTGCATTAGAAAAATAAATTCTCTTAAATATTTGTTCCAAAATTTGAACCCGAATATTAAAGTAGAGATCACAGATTCTTGGCTATTAGGCCAGCTTTTAAATAGATAAATAATTATTAATTTATCATCTTTTTAATGATAACTTTTTGTTTTAGGGGGTTTAAACTCTTTTTCTTTTTTTTAATTGGGCCTGAACTCTTATCTAGTTGGTGGTGTATTTTAACGAGTAAGCAGGTTTGGGCTATGTTAATGGGTTGGGCTACATGTCAATTAAGTAAATAAAAATTAAAATGCGCACATTACGTGTTGATCGCTTAGACTTTAGACAGAGCAGCCGCAGATGATCGCTATTCTGTAACTTATGACGTGGCAAAACATGATTGGCTACCTTCGCGTGGACGATAGTCTTAATACCAATGGAAGACAAACTCCCCGTATGTATATGAACGAAGGTTGGAAGAAACACAGCCGTTTATAACTTCTTCAAATCTCAAGGCATAGATAGATACTCTGTTCCGGCTACTTCTGTCTGAGATCTCTCACTTTGATAAGCCTCGCATTCCACAATCCCTTTCCAGGTTCGTTTCAATTTTCTCTTTTTAATTTTTGGATTCCTCTTTACTGTATCTGCGATTCGGAATTTGGATCACAGATCTGGCGTGTTCTCGGTAATTTTTCTCTTCATTACAATGTTAGGGTTTTAGAATTGAAGATTTATATCATCGATCCCTTGTGTTTGATTGTATTTTTCTTAGTTGTAAATCTGATCTTTTGATTTTTTTTTTCTTTTCTTTTTCCGAGATTTGATTGATTCTGTATTTTGCCGGGACATAGTTTGACAGGGTTTTACAACCTGACCGTATTATATCGTCATAGCGCCGTTTGCTATTTTTTTCCCTTAGAATTTCGTTAGATCCGATTAGCAGTTTCACCATGCCCGAATTTTTAGAAGGTCCATCTGGTGGATCCGATTTTTATTTCCTTGTATAGGATTTTTTGTTCATCTTTTTCGTGGCTATGAATTATTTCTTTGTACTTGTAATGGTTCAATAGACTTGTATAGGAGAAAATAGAGTATCATAAGAGTTTCAAGAGCGGGTAATTCTATAACATATGGAGGGCTATGAGATTCACTTAGATGAGAATTTCATTGTGTATCTGATGGTGAAAAAGACTCAATATCTTGAGAGGAAGAGCTCCTCTACCCGACAAAAATTGCTTGTTTCTGCATTGGGAATTCTGGTTCAAGAGAGCATAAGATATCTACAGATATCTTGTTTTTTTGTTGATGATTGTCCTATTATACTGGTGTTTGCTTAACATACTAATATTTAAATGAGCAAGGTCCTGTTCATTTAGTAACGATGCCGTATGAGAGTTGCATCAGATCGTCAATTCAAGAAACTTAAAAGGGAGGGAAAGCTCTTGATTTAGTTTAAAATTAATAGCGCTTAAAATCTATGTCTCTGTTCCTTCATTGGAGGTTCAAGTTATTCTTTCCACTTAAGATTGCAAAAGTTTCTCAATTCGTTTCACGAGGAAGCAGACTAATGGAACATAGTGTGTGATTTATATTCGTATATTTTGAAGGTTCTGTGTGTATTCTTTGGTTTGACATGCTAAATCTCTGGATGTCTGTTTCAGAAAATGGCTTTAGGTGGAGCAGCTCCCCCCAGAGGAAGTGCAGCTGCTACTGCAAGTATGCGCAGGAGGAGAACTACAGGTGGAGGAGCTTCAGGAGGGGCAGCCGGAACTATGCTGCAATTTTACACAGATGATGCACCAGGACTTAAGATCTCCCCAAATGTGGTTCTTGTCATGAGCATTGGCTTCATAGCATTTGTTGCCATCCTTCATGTGATGGGTAAGCTGTATTTTGTTCGCAGAGAGGCTTAAAAGATTCTCGTGGCAGAGTACTGAATTTAAGTTGATGTAATTTCTTTTTTAATTTTTAATTTTAGATACAAAAACTGTCATGTTACGTGACAAAAGTTGGATTTTAGGTTTTGGATCCACCCTTCCTTTTCGTAATCCTTTTTTATGTTATTTTTGGTCGAGCAACGGCTTTCTTTTTCTCTTTTACTTCGTTTTTAATCTTTATATTTTTAGGCTTTGGTTGACAGGGGAATTAGTTGCTGTGGGAAATCATATTTCAGTGAAATGTTCTGTTTCTTCACTGAGAGGCCTGCATTTAGCTTCAGTCGTATTATATTGCTTATGCTAGTTATTTAGATTCTTATAGATCCTAGTGTTTGATCAAGCTAGTAAGGGATGGAAAGTGCTCGTGGATATCTTCAGTCTTATTTGGTTTGTAGTAATGCAATTTTCTGGTTTGATCAAATGGCAATAATGCTGATGCTTGCCTTTCCAGCTCTGAAACTTCCTTCTTCCCTGAGCTCATACATATGCAGAATTAGAATAGAAGCTCCCAAAAATGTAGTGAATCTTTGGATGATAGCAAGGTGATCAGAGCAGTTCTGAATTTCCCACTTTTGAAGTTTTCAATCCTATGACACCCAAAAAGAAAAATATTGTGGAAATGCCTTTTTGAATAGGTTTGGATTCTCTCCACCAAATTTTTTTTCTGTTGCCTCTCCACTAATAATGGACGTTTAAGATTGTATCTTTTAAAATAACATGTAAGGCGTCTTGGAGAGAATCCAACGGTTCTGATTTTGGTGGAGAGGTAGCGGAGAGTTTTTGGTGGAGAGAATCCTAGTCCTTTTTGAATTGGCATATGATTTGCGGTTGAGCACTGAAAATGGCCACCAGAAAGAATATCATAAAATGATCCGGTGCTAAGAAATTTACTTGGTATCTAGAACTGTAATCACAAATAGGTTCGTTGGTTGTGGTGACTGGTGAGGGCTTACCAATAGGTGTTGGATTGGATTAACGGAGTGGGATTTTCGGTAAGGGTCTTCGTACAATTGGTTGGGCCGATTTTCGCTCGTGAATTAATTTAAAACAAATCAGTTTGTTTACCTAAAATTTGTCTTTGTTTTGTTTGAAGTGATTTAAATCTATTAAATTTAATAATTAAAAATTCATTTGGTTCAATTCGATTTAATTAATTTTGATTTTTTTTAATTTAATCCCAATCAATTTGAATTATAATCACTTAAGATTTGCACTTGCAAAATTCAATTATAGATACTTTTTTATGATTTTTAGACTTGAAACATGTAAATTTTAAATTTATAGTCTATTTTTCATAACTTTTACTAAATAATAATAATAATCCGTTGACTTTCATTGGTTCATTCTCCATTATGATGAGGTTTGCAGTTGGGCAATAACCAGTAATGTATTATGATCATATGTACTCATTAAGTTCAATGAAAACTAAGTTATATCAAAATGCATGTATGATTTTTTATAAAATAAAGCTTATATAATTTATAATTAATAATTTATACTGCGTAAATTATTTACTACTCTTTTGAAGGATAGCTTAATTATCCTACACTGCCTTCCTTGAAAATCGAACAAAAGACAATAATTAATAATATTTACTTCAACAATACAATATATATTAATTTTTTTTAAAAATCAACACAAGTTTTTTAATTAATTTTAGCATTACTTGCTACCACACCTTGGTAGATCTACAGTTTTGATATTGATTGTTGGATCGGATATTTGTTATTAGGTCAAAAGTTATAATTGTTGATTAAGATTTAACTTTTTTTATTTATTGGCACTTAGTCTAAAGTTATTGTTTTGACTATAACTTGGCTTCACACTCAGTGCTAGAAGTTCCTCCTAAGCCTTCTTCTTATCTTGAACGGACCTAAGCCCTCGGTTCGGTGGAAAGGGTGTGAAAGCAAGATTATTGACGTAGTAAGTAAGCTGGCCTTTCTCCTTGTCCACCACCGTTTTTTATTGGCACGGTTGGACACCTCAAAGAGAATCCCTCTAATTCAGCCTGGCTGGCTTTGTACTGACTGATAAGAGTCTCGAATATGCAAGCCTTACGCAATAATTGTTGTTATACCTTGGCAACACATTCACACACAAATAAAGCAGTCAAAATAGGTTGAACTTGACCTATTTAACCTACATTCTGGTGAGTTAAGTTTAGATTTTGTGAACTCATATAATTTTGGAATCATGTTGGCCCCTCCTATTTAACTAAGTGGACCAATTCACGTAACTTGGCCTTTTTTTTCCTTTTACTAATCTTAATAATTTTAAGAATTGGGATGATATTTTAACTTTTACTACAAGAATTGACTTTTTAAAACAAAATTCAAATGCCCCTAATGAAAAATTTTAAAGAATTTTATTATTTATTTTATTTTAGTTATTTGATGAGACTTAAGATAGTTAAATAGTTATTTTTACTTGATTGTTAAAGTTTGAAGTTGTTTGAATGTTTAAAACTTGGATTTAACTGTTTTAGATAGTTGTTTAGATTTTGAAAGATACTTATAAGTGAAATAAATGTTATTTACTTTTTCATTTTAATTCTTTTAAATTTTACTAGCTCATTTAACCCACATGGTAGGGTGGTTTGAAGTTTCTAACCTGTTTATATAAGTGGGTATAATAGGCTGACCCATTTGATCCACAACTTGTGGTGGGCCAATGCATGTGGGCCAAGGTAGCCGACTTTGATAGCTCTACACAAAGAGTATTAAGTGAGAGGAATGATCTTAGGTAAGAGGAGAAAATAATCATCTATGGATCATAAATCAATAGTTGAGATTATTCTGAATATAAAGAAAGACATATATATATATGTATGTCAATTTTAGCTATAATCTCAACCATTATTGTGAACTAAAAGTGATTATTTTTTCCTTTCACTTCTCACATAAGATTAGTCCTCTCACTTAATGAGTGTGTACACACACACACATGAGGATGGTAAAAGATACTAACAAAGAAAAAAATCATGCAAAACTTGCAAGAATTTTATGAAAAAGTGAACAAGAATGGCTTACCTTCGTAAAAGATTGAATGGAAAAGGAGAAAGAAAATGTAATGAAAAAAAGGGCAAAAAAAAGATTGAAAATAAAAACTTCTCAAGTAGGCTAGGTTCTAATTGACATTTTTTTGAAAAATTGCACTCTTGTCACAACTTTTCTAAAATTATGCTTTGATCCCTTCCTTTAATTTCTTAAATTATAGATTTTCCAAAATAATAATTTTACCTTACACTTATGTCCCTATAAGCTTTCGAAAAGCTCCTATTTCCTATATTATTTGAATTTCCTTATTAAGTTTTTGCTATACTTTATCACCTTGTAATAATGATTAAAAAAAAACCTATTTTCACTCAGAATACTCACATTTTGAATTTTGTATGTTAAGAAAGAATTATTTTTTAAAATCCCTAAAATTAGACTTATCACATGAATAAACACTAATAATCTCATATAAAAAAAGGATAAACCTCTTTATTAATGAGTAGATGAAAATAGAACTTTTTATAAAGAAGGCTTTTTACCAAAAAAAAACCACCCAAAAAAAAAGGTTTCACTCAAAAACCCCTCCCCTAAAAGTAATTTTCCAAACACCCTACCACTAATGCTTATTTTTAAGGGAAAATTATGTTTAGGGACCCAGAAATGAAAAGAATTATTTTTAAAGACATGTTACCACTTGGTTCAACTGTTTGTTGCTAATTTCAGTTGTAATCATCCTAAAACAAGTGGTAACAAATCCTTAAGAATAAATTTCTTTACTTTTAGGTCTTTTATTATAATTCTCCCTATTTTTAATGTGTGACAAATCACACTTGGATTCTTCATAACTTGTGACAAACAAGTGCTACATATAGCTCTAGATCTTTTAATTGTATCACATCACTATCCCCCCTTCAATATGTGTGTGTGTGTGTAGAGAGAGAGAGAGAGAGAGAGAGAGTATGTAATAATTAAGGTAATTATAAATTACTAAAAATTAAATCATTTAGGCTACATGTACAAGAGGTTGAAGGTGAGGTGAGAATGGAGATGCCGATTAGCATATGGATTAATATTGTATGTTTTTAGGTTTTAGTTTTAGGGGCAAAAATTTATATATGATTTTTTATATTTTTGCTTTTAATTTTTCAATACACTATAATAAAGTTGCTTTTAGTGGCTATTAAAAAAAGTCGTAACTAGAAGTATATTTTTAGTGATGGCTTTTGTAAGTCCTTACTAAATGTTACTACTAATTTTTTTTTGTGATGTCAAATAAGTTACTATTAAAAGTATTTTAAGGGCAACAAAATGTCACCTAGAAATCTTTTAATTTTGTTCTCTGCCAAACCTTTAGCAACAATTGTTTGTCATCGTTAAAAGAAGTTTTAATGGTGACATTATATGTCACTACTAAAAATAACTTTTGTGGCAAAGAGTGATTGCCATTAACATGTCACTGCTAAAGTAAATCTTTTGGTGGTGACAAAACGTCACTACTAAATTTTTCAATCTTTTTTTGTGGATGTAAATCTTTTAGTGGGGATCACCATGTCATCGTTAAAAGTGACTATTTGTGGCAATTGCTACATGTCGCCACTAAAAGTAACTCTTTCAATGGCAACTATATATTACCAATAATTCTTATAATTTTTTTTTATGGGCAAAAAAATTTTGATTCCAAATTTTTTAGATGCAATTGTTTGTTGCTACTAAAAGATGCTTTAGTGGCAATGGTGGGGATGAAGATGATAGAGAGAAAGAGTCACTAATGACAAGGGAGATAATGACAACTAAGAATGAAGGGCCAAGAGATTGATAAAGAAAGAGATGATGGAAAGAGAGAGATTGCTGAAGAAGAAGAAGAAGAAGAGATAGAATGCACTGGTATGATTTTGGGATTTTTTGATTTCATTTTGGCATTTATGATTATGGATTGGTTTGAATTTTGATTTATAATTTTGGGATTTATGATTCAAGGATAGCTAGAATTTGGTTTGAGTTTTGAATTTTCAATTAATTCTTACAAGGTTTTTTGGATTTATGATTCTGAAATAGCTTGGATTTCCTCTGAGTTTTGAAATAATGGTTAATTGTTGCTAAGTTTTCTAGATTTATGATTCTATATTGTGACGGGGTTTTGAAATCGATTTTGTAATTTTGAAAAATCAATTTCTATTAATTGGGAGTTGAATTAATGGTTAATTATTGCTCAGTTTCTAAGTTTTTAAATTAATGATTTTTAAGTTCTTGGCTTCTTCTATATTGTGGATAAATTTATATTTTTAACTTTATTTCAGTTGAATATAATGGCTTGGATATTCACATACTCCAAGCCACATATGTGAAAGGGTTAGAATCTTTTGTTGGCACAATTTTTATTAAAGAAATCTTTTAGTGGTGACTATTGTTGACACTAAAAGAATCTTTTATGAGAACACTTAATGTTGCCACTACAAAGGTACTTTTAGTAATGACTTATGTTGCCACTTAAAGGATAATTTTAGTTGTGACGTAGGGTGTTGCTGAAATTCCCTTTAGTGGTGACAATTGACTTTACCACTAAAAGACACTTTTAGCTACTACTATTTTAGTAGCAACTTTTTATAAAAGCCAAATTAAAGGAACTTTAGTGGTAACAATTGTTGCCACTAAATAATTTCAAAAGTTGCCACTAAACACCATTTTTACTAGCAATGTTGTTGTCACCTCTTGGAACCTATTGCTATAAAGGTTCCAGCAACAGCTAATTGTTGCTGTTAAAAATATTTAATAGCAACTTTTAGACTTTTAGCAGTCACTGTTGTTGAAAGCAATCACTACCATAGAAAAAAAAAAATTTTAGGTGCACATATGTTAAAGGTTCTTGTAGAATCACCAATAAAATCAAAGTATAGTTGGCAGTTTACAGAAACTGTCAACAAAAACAAGCTTTGTTGGTGGTTACATTCTAAACCACCAACAAAAAGATAAGCTTTGTTGGTGGTTTTTATGAACCGCCAACAATTTGTTGGTGGTTCTATTAGAACTGCGAGCAAAGGTTATGAATTTGTTGGCAATTAGTTTCAAATCGCCAATAAATGGCATTGCTGGATAATGAACCACCAAAACTTTGTTGGTGGTTCCTTTAAACTGCGAACAAAGTCACCTTTGTTGGCGGTTTGTATGGAACTGCCAACAAAGGCTCCTTGGCTACGTTAGTGATTCTACACGAACTACCAATAAAGTCGATTTGCTTATGTTGGCGATTCTCCTAGAACCACCAACAAAGATCCCTTTGTTTAAACTCCCCATACATGCTGTTAGTATCCGCCCCTCTTCAATTCTTCCTCTCAAACTGCATGTATACTCCCTTCTTCCTCTCCGACCATTATACTTCTACCTGTCATTCTCTCTTCCTTATGACCACATTGTGTCATCATTTGTCGCACGTCCTGTCGCTATTTGTCGCACGTCCTGTCGCCATTTGTTGCTTGGTCTCACGTGCATACATTTTTTGTTCTTGGTCTTGCCTTTCTCCCTCCATCGATGCTCCCATCATTTGTGTAACACCTTAACCTCTAGCTCATACCCAACATGCCCTCTTACTCATATACACATGCGGAACTCACAAGGGAGATGATTTCTCTACCTTATGCTTCTTTCTCTATGGCACTAGGTGTGGATAGAGATCCACTTAGAAGTAACATGGACCGGTTGAGCTCTCTCTATGCTTCCTCATGCTCAATTACACTATTGAGACTTATTTCAATCCTCACAATATGCTTTGAACTCATGGAAAGCAAAAAGGGATTGGAGACATGCATTTTCGCTATTGGCAGATTTTGCTTCATTTCTGGGCTAAGTTTGAAAATTCATAACTAAATGCAAAAAAATCGTAACTGCATGATCTGGGTCATTCTAGAAAGCCTGAGACGTCTACTTCGTGCTAAAAATAAGTAGAAGTCTCAATATCTCACATACTCTGCGTTTGACATCAAAATCGTTCACTGGTCAGAGGGGACTTCTTTGCTGTCACAGTTTACTGATATAGACTTTGAAAATGTCTAACTACTTCCACAAAAATCCGATGCTCATAAACTATATCTCTATGGAAAGATGTGGATGTTAACTAGAGGAGAAAAATATCTCCAGATCAGTTCACCAAGCCAATTTCCCGAAAACCGATGAAACAGTACTTCGGGTCTGGTTGGGTGTCTGATTCTGGGCAGGAACTTCGAAATTGCATAACTTTCTCTCTAGACCTCTAAATGAGGTTCTTCCAGTTCCTACAAGTCACTGTGACCATCTAGTTTCTGTGTATAAAATTTCGTAGCCATTGGACTACATTTGCCCCTCGGATGACACGTTTCTCAAACTGACCAAATGAACAGTGATTTCTGAAATCCGATTTTCTGATGTCAACTTTGAAAAATCATAGAAAATGCTATAGACCTCTAAATGACATGAACTCTAGCTTCCCAGAAAGCTCTAAACATCATCTAGCTACATGTCAAATCTCATAACAAGAAGAGGTCATATGGCTAATCTATGACATCATGTGCAAGAAGACCCTTTCTTGGCCAAAAGTGGGGTTCATAGGGTCCAATCTTGGTTTTTCTACTTCTATGACTCTTTGAGCACATGAGAAAGCGTCTATAGGAGCTATCAATCATGCCTCAAGTGTCTAATAACTTAGATTGGGGAAACTCACTATCCCATGCCCACTTATGCACCCATATAGTCTATACTACTTTGAGTATTGCATATCAAAATTGCCTCTTCATTCATCATAAACTTCATTCTCATACATTCATCATTCATACATACATTATCTTACAAAAACTCTTAAGAACTACATCATATACATCAGTACTTTACAACTATTATCTCATATATAATACATTTACAAGAAGCTCTTTACACTCTTCTTTAGTCTCCCCTAGCCTCATGCTTGGTGATGGTTCCCATCTCTAATCTCACTTGGGCCACCTGACATGGTTGGATGGTGGAGAGGGAGGGTGAGATTCGGAGAATCTTAGTAGTTCAACTCTCATTCAAACATACATATATTGCATGCAACAAGTCTCATTATGTATGTATGGCATGTTAGCATATAAAACCATGATGAAAACATTTAAAACATATGAGTTGGCCATGCATAAAGGAAAAACATTCTCAACATGTGAGTAGGCCATACATAACATCTAGGAGCTTGCTAAGTACTTGGATTAGCCTCACCCCTTCCCTTGTGGCTTTTGGATTTGCCTTTCCCATGCTTTAGAGGTCCTTAGACTCAACCTTTACTCTTTGGGAGTCAACCTCACTTTTGGGAGACCTTTTACTCTTATCTCAACCAACTTAGGGCTTTGGCTCATCCTCACCTTGGCTATAGGGTTATTGGCTTTTCCATTTCCTCAAGCAAACCAAAACAAATCACATAAATCATCATTTCAATTCATAACATATCATCATGCTAACACACTTATCATAGCTCATATCATTCATACACACAAGCAAGACAATGTAAACACACAATTATGCATGAGAGAAAGTGGAGAGAACTACCTTGTTAGCTATTCACTACTTCTTCTTTCACTTGTCTCCTCCCTTGTGGATTTCACTACCACTTCTAGATGGGAGAGCTTCTCTTGAGCCTAACGACACAAAAGCATGGAATTAATGCCTTAATACTTGATTCTTAAGCTAGGGATTACTTCTAATTAACTCTACTGAGCTTCTCAACCTAGGTTTCTTCCTCTCCCTAGAGTCCATTAGTTACCCTCTCTCTTTTCTCAACTCTTAAGCTCTTAAGAAAGGGAAAGCAAGAAAGAGAAGACTATATACTTCTAATCTCTCTCAAGAATGGTTTCCCACACTCTCTCCTCTGAACCAAACTCAAAACCTAACTATCTTTACTATTAAAACCGTGGAAAGAGAGGGGAAGGGAGAAGGGTGACATGTGAAGAGAAAAGCCATGAGGATTCTTACCTTTCTTGTCCTTTCTTCTTCTCTTCAGCTCCTCTCTCTCTCCTTCGCCCTTTTCTCTCTCCTAAGACGAGTTTGAGTCGGTTAGAAGAAGAAAGAAGAGATTTGGAAGCTTTTAAAAAGTCAAATTCTCTTTTTCTCGCTTTTCTGGACCGCTCTCGCTATAGCGAGTCATTACCCTCACTACGGCGAGCTCGTGTCTGTTCCAGACCTCTGCCTTCGCTATGGCGTCGCTACAGCGAGCTCATGTCTATTCTAGACCTTCGCTATGGCGTCGCTATGGCGAGATCGTGTCTGTTCCAGACCTCTGCCTTCGCTATGGCGTTGCTACGGCAAGCAACTCCCTGGTTTCTGTATGGAATGCCGCACTCGCTATAGCTAGGAACATATTCGCTACGGTGAGGGGGCATTCTCGCTATGGCGAGGCCATTTCTCGCTATGGCGAGAAGACTTAGAAAATTCTTAGCTCTTCGAAAATTTTTCAACTTTCTCTTTCCCTTTTCTTTTCTCATTTCTTTTCTATTTTCTTTTTCTTGGGTTGTTACAATTTGCCCTTCGTTCACCTGTGTCGTGCTTATCACTATTTTGCCCACTGCATGCTCACTGTTCTCCTTACCTTGTGACCCTTTCTTGCCCCTCGTCTTGCCTGTGTGTCGTTCTCCTTCATCCCGCCCTTCGCCCTGCCTTGTTCCCGCTCTTATGAGTTCATCATTTTCTTATTTTTTGCAAAATTAATTTGTTTTAATTAATGTATTTTTGCTTTGAACAAATTAAGTGGTAATTGTTTTTCTCCATTTTGGTTCCCATCCTCCATCCATTCCTCCATTTTTACATCTGTGCCTTTTTTTTGGAACTATTTCTTTTTTTACAAAATAATTCTTTTGGTAGATAGAATTAGAAAAACATAATATATGTAAGTTATAACTTACATAAAAGGAGAGAAAAATTATTTTGTCACTGTTCTTTGATTATGGACTGTTGGAATATGTTCTGTGCCTGGAAAACTTGCATTTTTATACTGTCATGTTGCTAGTTTTTCTTTGAAATATAGATTGCAATAAAAGAATAGTTAAATAGAGTTATATTTAGTAAAATAATAGGTAGGAGTCTAACCAAATTAAGAGTCATTAATCATATTTTTCTTAAATTGGTTCTTTTTAGATTGAAAATTAAAGGTATATGGATCATAAATAAATGTCTGCCAATTGTCTGTCTAGGAAATATGAGGATGGAGTGAAAGAGTTTATTAAGTTTACAGTTGAGTATACAAAAGACTCTAGTAAAATCATATGCCCTTGTTTGAATTGCTACCATATAAAGAGAATTAGTGCAAATGAGTTGGAAAATCATTTAATGTGTAAAGGGATTGACCAAAGTTGTACATGTCAGACAAAGCATGGCAAGACAAGGAATGAGCATAGTAACTGGGAGTATAGTGGGAATTGTGCCTCAAATGATTTCTACACAAATACATATGAGGTTGATCGTCTTCAAGAAATGGCAAATGTAGTTTAAACGGATCTTAAGGATTGCCCTAAAATGTTTGAGAGGTTGAAAAGTGATGTAGAAAAACCATTGTATTCTGGCTGTACTAAATTTACAAGATTGTCGCAGTGTTGAAATTGTACAACTTGAAAGCGGGAAATGGATGGAGTGATACGAGCTTTATAGAATTGTTTACACTTTTGAAAGATATGCTACCAGAGGATAATGAGCTTCCTAGCTGAACATATGAGGCTAAACAAATGTTATACTCTATTGGCATGAGTTATGAGAGGATACATGCTTGTCCCAATGACTGCATTTTATTTCAAAATGAATATGTATCATTAGAGAAGTGTCCAAAGTGTAATGCCTCTAGATATAAAAAGAAAGAATCAAGTCCAACAAAGGTGGTATGGTATTTTCCCATCAGACCTAGATTTAGAAGCATATATAGCAGTGTAGAAGATGCGAAACACTTGACATGGCATGCTGATGAAAGAATTCAAGATGGACAACAAAGAGAGAAGATTGACAACAAAGTGTGGACTTTTGCCATTTTGTAGCCATATGAGTGGCATATGATGTAATCCTTTATTGTATATATTGTATGACTTCATGAAGACATGTAAATATGTAAATATATTATGTATGTATGAGATTTGATGTCATATGTATGATATAACATAAATTGGACATTAGATGGCAAGAATTAGCTTGTGTAGTCTTGTGTATATCTTAGGATGAAAGTGTGAATTTATGAAATCTAGGTTTATGCACCTTTAAGACATGTTTAATAGAACATTTTAGTGCTTTCCCACATGCTCAAGTGGCCATGGTTGTCTTAAAAGTAACTTTAGACCATTTGAGACCCTTAGAAGACACCAAAATGGCATATTTGCAACCCAATGCCAAGATTAGACCAAACGAGCGAATTTGCTCATGAAATTTGGCATGCATATAGATCTCATCTAGATATTTTTAGAAAGCTAAAGACTAGATTATTTGGAGCTCTGTGAAATTAATTATGATTTTTCAAAGTTGGCATTTTTCTGTTATTCTGGTATAAGCACTGTTCATATGGTCAGTTTCATGTGCTATGTCATTCAAGGGTCAAATGATATCCAATGCTCATAAAATTTTATAAAGATAAACTAGACATGATAATCTTTCTATGGCCACCAAGATCACCATAATTGGACATCTGAGTAGGGAGATATGAATTTTTGAAGTTCAGAGACAGTACCAATAGCGATAGGCAATCTTGGTTATTGTTCTATCGATTTCCAGTAGCTAGATGTCCCTTTTGTGGTCTAAATATCTTTTTAGAATAAATTAGACATCTCTAAATTTTCAAAATGGTATAGTGTATTTGATTTCGATATTTATATAATTAGTTATGATTTTTCAAAGTTTATGGTAGAAAACTGAAATATCAACCCAAGGCTACATGTATTATTTTCATGTATATGCTCCATTAGTTTGAGTTCTTGGCTATTTCTTGGGATGGTTTTGAGTTGTATTTGTGTAATTAAATATGAAAATGAGATGGATGAGTTCATATGGTCCATAAGACATGAAATGAAAAATTTATCTGCTATGCAACGCAAAATAATTGAATATTTTTAATGGTTTTCCTTGGCAAGCTTGTATGATCCAAGGAAGTGAGACTATAAATGATGAGAGATGAGCTTAATACATATGGTGTTATAGGTTGAGCCACATGTGTGGTAGCACAAGGAGATACTTAGAAGCTTGAACCCTAATATGAATGAAAGTTGGATATTGAAAGAATATAACTGGGTTTTTATAGATTGACTTAGAAATCATATTTTCTTGGAGTTAGATGCAAATCCTAATGCAATTTCTGAAAAATTGAGATGGTTAGTAAGAGGTCCAAGTCGACATGTCCTCTTTTACACTGGTTATCTCATCAATGGCTACATTTTCTATACAAAAGTGCAAGATGATCAGAGTACAATACAAAATAATGGTGTAACTCTTATAGCTCAATCTATGCATATTTCTAATGCTAAAGACAAAAACCTTATCTATATGAACATGTCATACTTTGGGATAATTGAATGCATATGGGAGTTGGACTACATTTTGTTTTGGGTGCTGGTCTTCGATTGTAAATGGGTTGACAACAAGAATGACCTTCGGATTAATGAGTCAGGGTTTATCCAAGTGGACCTTAATAAGATAAGGTACAAAGATGAGCCTTTTATTTTAGCATCCCAAGTGCAACAAGTGTTTTGTGTCCCTGATCCTGGTAGTAAGAAGTGGTCAATTGTTTTATTGACAAACAAAATGGATAAGGACAAAGATGATGTTCAACACAATCAACATACCGATGTTAAGGATGATCTCTTTTTGGGGACATCGCTTGAAAGTGATTCCATTGAATATGATGCTCTGTATATGACAGATGATCATAAAGAGGAAATTTAGATTTTAAAGAAGAGGTGAAGAAGTCTAAATCAAATGAGAAAAAGAAAAAGATGATCTTAAATACGTATATTTTATTTTATTCCTTAATTTCTTTATATGTCCTATTGAATTTTTTTAAATATTTTTGCTTTTAACCTTGGAATTAATTTTGTTTATTCTTTAATTGATGTGTTTGAATTTCATTATAGGTGAATGGCTTCTCCAAGTGGTCATGACAGTGCTCTAGATGATGTGACGAAGGAGATAAACAAAATTAAATGAGGTTTAACCATCCTAAAAGAGGTGACCCTCGCAAGAAGTATTGGAAAGAAATTTGAGGTTCAGTGGAATGCCAAGGATCAACCAATTAAGAAAAATGGTGAAAAATTAATCAGCTACATCGGAGTTGTGGCTCATATGAATGTGCCCATTATTGTTAGTGTAACACCCCAAAAATTAATTAAGATGTTAATCATAGATTAAATTAATTAGGAATAATTAATATGGGATAATTGGACAAGTTAAATAAATAGAGATTTTAGAGAGATAAATTATTAATATGGGTTTGAGATTTAATTGGAAGAAAAATTTCATCTAGGCCTAAATTAATGTAGGAGGTCATGATAAGAGGCTAATAGAGGCCCAATAAACTTTGTGCAGACCAAAAACAATGAAGATCCTAAAACTAGGCCTGGCCTAATAGAATTCTGCAGCCTAACAACTTACTGGCCCAACAAAGCAAAAATATGAGCCCATTAGGAGTTAGACCTTGGAGTAACTCATGACCTATATTTGACCCAACTAAAACCCTAAATGCTTCAGCCACTATCCCATTTTTCTAAAACACAAAGGAGAAAATCAGAGGTCCAAAGGGGAGGCTAGGGTTCTTAGCATATTTTCACATTTTCTCACATTTAGAGCAAGATTCAGCCAAGGTAATAGTTATATAACTTAATCCTCTCATCTTTCTCTTTAATTTGGCTTGATTAGTTTTTCATTTGAAGTATTTTCACCATACCTAAAATTTGAAATGTGGTTGTTTGAGATTTTCTTAGTGAAAATTCGTAGGTTGAGGCTAGGGCTGCCATTAGATAGGTATGAACTCTTTTTTTTGAGGTAATTCTGCTGATTTGAGACCCTAATGACTTGACTATAATATGGGTATTAATTTTGTACGAATTTGCTTAGGATTTTGGATGAAATATTGAGGTTTCTGGTAGAGGACACTTCAATCCGAATTTGAGATTTGTAGTGGCTGGGTAAGTGATTCTTAGGTAGTCATTAGCATTTTAAATTCTTTAGGTACTTATTACAACTATTAATGATGAATTAGAGTAGTAATTCTATGATGCTATGATTATAAGGAGATTTTGATACCATTGGTGACTGTTGCAATTGTCTACAAGTGAGGTAACTGGGTTTGTTTTAATTTCATATTTTGCTATACATGAATGATTTGAAATATTAAATGAATTGGTTGGCTATCATTATATTGTGATTGGACCTTGTGAATCCATGGTGGAGCTGTGGTGCGGCTGCCACCCGTGCATGTGCTTCGATCGGACACCGAATTATGATCAAACCCCAGATGCACTGAGCCCTGATTGTGCTCAATGGGGAGTAGGTGCCGTGGACGGGCCTCTCTCGGTGTTAATGACCTTTAACATGTGAAAATGTGATTACTAGTATGGGATGGTAATCATGATAGCCTAATTATTTCATTTACTGATATGACTGGTGTTTTGTTGATGCTTATGTGAAATTATGCATGTATGCTAATTAAACTGGAATATATAATGGAATTGCCTTAGTTACTGAGATTCGTATCTCACCCCATGTTATGGGATTAAACATTTCAAGTGAAGGCTCTTCGGATAAGGATAAGGGCAAGCAAGTGGATGAACATCTATGAGTTGAGGCAGGATGTGCAGAACTACACTTGGTCTGAATAGAATATAGTAGATGCTAATTTTGTTAACCTTTGTATAGCATCATCATGTATCTATATTGCCAAGTGTAGGAGATTGTATTTTGATAACATGGAGTGTAACTAATGAGAAATAGGCTTTACATTAGCTGTTGATGGATGTATGAACCTTGACACTCATTTTGGCTAGTGAACCTATGATATATTGACTATTTGAGTAATGAAATCCTATGATATATTAGATTGTGGATTTGAATCAGTGATGTATGGAACCTTAACGGAATGTATGCTTGAATGTTAATTGTTGGAAGCTTATGTAATTTCTGCTAATATCAATATGTGAAATTGTTGATATATGGTAATTGGAGGAGTAGGGATTCATACTTAAATTTTGAATTAGTGATGGTAGAATAGTTAGGTAAACAAGGTGCATAAATACCATTAGAGTTGCATAATTTAAGGTAGAGTGACCCTAGGGGGTTATTGGAGGGAGAGTGAAGAGTATGAGGTAAGGTTTTAAAAGTAGTAGGATCAGAAGGCATTTGGCCGCAACTAAAATATTGTTAGCTGCGTCCAATAGTGGCGAAGTTGCCTAGGGAGAGCACTAGAGAGAAATTTGTTGCGGCAAAATGTGAGAGGTTAAATTGGGAGTCATCCAGAGGAGAATTGGCCGCGGCGAAGTGTGAAATTGGCCGCTGTGAACTTTTGTGAAAATTAGCCAGGCATTCCAGAGAGGAATTGGTCACGACGAAAGGAGGTATTGGTCATGGCCAATAACGAGAGGCGAGCGAGGGAAGTTCCAGGAGGCCAATAACGATACGAGGGGTGAAGCCAAGGGGAATTGGCCACGTCAAATGTCCTGAAACCCCTATATTGACTAGAAAATCTTGATTTTCCATATAGTAACCTCAAAGGATGACTTATAAACATTAATAGAAGATAAATGTGAGTCGGAAATGATAGGTAATAGAATCAAGGCTCATAAATGAATGTTCATTTTCCCTGAGGTACCTAAGTGTTTGTAATTATATGGTTGATGACTTTAATAATATTAAGGTTCAAATTTCCCCATATTTCTATAATGTAATTTGTCTTAATGCCATGTAACCCTACTTTATGGTTATTAATCATGTACTTAATCTTAATTACAATGATTAGAAGTTAAGGTCATCACAGTTAGTGATTGGCGAAGGGTTAATAATGCCATGAAGAATGCCATTTGGGATGAAATAGCAATAACATATTCTGCCACAAGCATTATGGGCTTTCTTATATATACATGCTTTGACAAGTGAATTATGTTGGTTTGCAGATATATTTTGATATTGATCAGAGTTGAATGAAGTTTGTACTTAGGACAGCAGGCAAGGCATTAAGATCGTTGCACTACATATTCAGTAGAAGATTCTTAAGAGATGTTGATGGGAACATTCTTGACTATCCCTTTAAATTATTTCAAGCTATGATAACTTAAGAGGCTTGGGATATATTTATTGGTAGACAACAAGAGGAGTCTGTCCAAGTAATCATATTCTACAATATATAGTTGTTCATTTTAGTGTGTAAAAATATGTATTGATTAGATTATTATGTTTCACATAGAAATTAAGTCAGGATAATTGAGAAAGAGCAAAAGATATTTAATACCCATACAGCAAAAGCCAATTGGGATACTCGGGTCTTGAACAACAAATAGTATGTGAATATAAATGTTATATATTTATGAATATATATATCGTGATGTAATACTGACACATTCATTTTTTGTCCTAATACATAAATCAAGCATGAGTGATCAGAAGCTAGCTCAGTATCCTATCACATTCTCTGGAAGGCAGCTCGAGTCAATAAAGCTAGCAAAATTGACAATGAGTGTGTCCTTGAAGTTTAGAAAAAATGCGTAAGTATTAATTGATTATCAAAATTGTCAAGCAGTCTATTTCATTTTTCTACTTTCAATAATATTTATTTTTTAATTTATGTCATAGGATGCCTTATCACAGACCCTCCCAAAAGGGGATGTGCACCTAGGGAGTGATGATATATTGGGCAAGGCACTTGGTGTCCTGGAGCAACCTGGTCGTGTTAGGGGTGTTGGTTTTGGCGTTAGTCAAAGAGATTATTTTGGGAGATAAAAGCGCTCAAAATTGCACTCTTCAACTGAGGTTTCAGAGTTAAGAGAGAAGGTGGAGAGACAAGAGAGCAATCTGAGTTGAGAAAGCAACTAGAAGATCAACGATGCCTTATTAAAAATTTAATCAAGATGCAGATGATAGGGATGCAGGCAGTAGACATTAGCCCCAGTGATAAAGACAGCTATACACTTGCCTCTCAGCATCTCCCTAAGGTAATTTCTTTCTTTAACTATGTCAATAGTTAAGTGTTTTCACTACTTATCAAAAATTTCTTTTATTATGATTTGTTTAAGGTGAAACACACTGTCTGTTATGGTTAGACACTCTTACTCGTCGCATTGTTGCAGAGGGTCATATGTATGATATTGCAGGTGATACACTTCATAATGCAATATTACCCGTCAACCACATAAGAGTAGCGGTTAATATCCCTATGGAAGAGAACGTTGAATTGCTTATTTCTATTGAGGATGCAAAAACGGTAGGACAAGTAATGGGGAATTTCATTGCTTAGCCTACCAATCTCTTTACAGTAGCTCCATCAAGACAGGTTTGTTAGTTTACACTTCTTTATGGTTCACTCCCTTATAATTCTTTATTGATTCTAAATTAAATTGACTCACTTTGTTGCACAGTCCAAGGGAAAACACCTAAAAGTGTCAGGACTTAGCAAGGAATCAATGACTGTACTATCAAAGCCAAAGCCCAACCCTCAGGCTTCAAACAAATATAGATTGGCTCTTAAAGTATTAATAGAACAAATATTAGGGGATGATAACATAAAAATTGTAAATTTTGATAAAAAGATTTACAATAGAGAAACACATGATGTGCTCATAATGAAAGTCATAAATGAGATCCTCCAACGTGAAATGATAAAGGCTACTGCTATTAATTTATATATTAGGTACTTCATGTACTATGCATTAACTATTCTTTACTATGTTCATATTAGTTTATGATTAATCCATTAGTCTCTTCATCTCAAGTACTTGTAACATACATTCTTAGTCCCTGGCAACATTACAAGGAGGTTTGTATTTATTAATCCCCATGACATTGCCGCTTTTTTTCCACAAATGCTACATAACCAACTTACAAGTTAATCATAACAAGTAGCAGATTTGTTTGCTATAAGAGCAGAAAATGAGGTGTTATTCCTGGCCCCTTACATACAAGGGTGAGCCATTTAGTGTTGAACTTTTCAATTATATGTAATTTAAATGGCAAATGTTTAATTAGAATTTGTTAACATTGGTTAATTGTTTTAGAGCACATTGGATGTTGATCGTCATCAATCCATGTGCTCCAAAGATATATTACATGGATCCTTTGAATGGTGATCCAATGAACCATGAGCAGATACAGGAGTTATTTAATCAATAAGTAGATGTATTTATTTTCTACATATTTCTATATAGTTATGTGTTTTAATTTCAAAATAATTTCTTATATTAAGTTTTTTTTTCGCTTCCTTGATAGAGCAGTAGTGATGTTTCGTGCAAATCATGGGTTTAAGATGCCAAAATCAAAAACACTCATCACGTTATACAAAAAGAACAAAGTAAATGTATTTATGAATATTCAGGCAATTATTGAGTACACAATTTCTTAAATTTAATATATTTTTTATTAGATTTTTATAGTGTCCAAAACAACCAAACAACACAACTATGGGTACTACATGATGAGATTCATGAAAGATATCATCATATACGGACAGTCAGTGATCCAACACACGGTATGTAATTCAATTCCTTTAAATGATTGAATGGTTTTCCTTACCTCTATGTTTCCTTTTGTAATAAAATATAACTATATGATGGTATCAGTTGTTGGTGATTTGCTTTTATAAGTTGTATTTGGGGGTATTAATGTGTAATTTACTGCAAAAAAGGGCTTACGACCTGAGAATTTCTATTTTTAAATCATTATGTTGCTGATTTTTTTTAATATAGAGCTTGTTTTAAAAAAAATACTTCTAAAATTTGAATAATTCCAATAATCTAACTTCAAATTGTTGTTATTTCATTTTGCAGTACTTCCTAGATGTATATTGCCAAGAATACTCTAATACTTAAATAGATGAATTTAGGGAAGAGTGGTCTCAATACGTATTCCAATAGTATCTGTTGATAAATTAGTTGAAATTTACTAGTTTTATAATATTTAGTAACATTTAATTATTTATTGTAATTGTCATTTAAATGCTTTATAATAGTTCTTCTTGCTGGTTGTTGAGTTGGTATTATCTATGGTTATCAAAACTATAGAACAAAAAGGAAATAAATAAACAAGAACTATAAAATGCACCCAAAAAAAAACATTGGCGGTTATAATTAGAACCGCCAACAAAACTCAATCTTTGTTAGTGGTTAAGTTGCAATCACCAACAAAAGATAGCTTTTGTTGGCGGTTAAAACTAAACTGCCAACAAATAGGGCTTTTGTTGGCGGTTACAAAGTAATTGCCAACAAAAATATTGACTTTTGTTGGCGGTTATAACAAAAATTGTCAACGAAACCATTGACTTTTGTTAACAGTTAAATAAGAACGGTTAAGAAAAGGCTAACTTTTGTTGGCAGTTATTTTTGTAACCGCTAACAAAAGTTGTCTTTTGCTGGCGATTGTATAATTTACTGCCAACAAAAGTCATATTTTATTGAAAATTTTAAAAATAACCACTAACAAAAGCCAACCTTTTGTTGTCAGTTACAAAAATAACTGCCAAGCGATTTCGAACTACCAACAATTTTGTTATGCTTATGTTGGCGCTTACATTGTTGACGGTTAGAAACCGCTAATAAAAGCTAAAAATAACTACCAACAAAGCCTTTTCCTAGTGTAGTGAATTTTTTTCATTTTTGTAATGAATAACAAAACATGTGTATAGTGTTTATAGACAAGTGTATGGTTTTTAAAAATTATATACTTATTATATTATTAGTAAAAACGTATACAGTTCTCATATTTTGATTGGAGAATTTGATAAAAAAGTTATAAAGAATTGTACTTAAGTTTAATCTCTAGTTATATTAACTATGTAGCATTGTATAGCTTTTATGCAGATCTTTTGGAGTGAATAAATTTTACATTTATGTATTGCTTTTGGAAGTTGTTGGCAAATGGATGTCCTATTGTGTAGCAAGGCACGTTACGTAGCAGGTAAGCAATCCTAGCCCCTTATTTTATTTTATTTAATCTTAGCTGTTCATTTTTTATTATGATATTTGTTTATTATAAAAAAAGTAAAAAATTAAGATGAAGACAATATTCCAACTTCTGCCAAACAAACATCAAGTTATATTTTTATTGTTTTAATTTGAGATATCATATTTCTATCTATCTAGTAAAAGTTGAAAGACTATTCTCATTTTACATTTTACTTCCTTTAGAATAAAAAAATCATAATAGAAAAATGGATGGCTAGGATTATTTAAAAAAGAAAAAAGAGAAGGAGAAATTTAAAGGCTAAGATTGCAAAATAGCTTGTGCAGTAAAAAAATCTTAGTCCAAATTGTTGTTGTTGATTTGTTGTTTGAATTGGTTAGTGTGCAATTTGAAATGTAGGTTAATGATATAGAGATTGTGTAAAAAAGATAAAAGCTAAAATACACAACCCACATAAACTTTGAGTAATTGCACATGACCCTTTTACCTTTCAAAGTTTAAAACTAACCCCCTAGATTTTTAGACTTTGACCATCAACCCCTTATCGTCAAAATAGCTATTAAATCATTAATGAAATTTGCCATGTTAGATCAAATGAGGAGATGTAATATCTTATGTGGAGTTTAGATTATTTTAAAAAATTTTCTTGAACAAAAAATGTAGCCAACTCAAAGGCCAAATAAGTCATTGAACAATGAAGCAAAATGCATAACACATTTAATTCCCATGCATCTTATCTATCCAACATCTCCCCAAATTCCATTTTCATGAAAGCTTTGACTTCCTCTCTAACACAGAGTATAGCTTCAGATACTCTACATTTATAACATCATCGTCCTTTGAAGCATGTTCTCACTAATTTTGGCATTCCTCATTTCCTAATTGATTATTGCAATTTAACGTCTTTACCATAAGCACTCTGTCAACTACATCATCTAGGCCTTATAGTGGAATTCTTCATCCCTTAAGTTTGTTAAAGCATTTGGCTAAAATAAACACTTCAAAGATGTCTATTCAAATTTGCAAGTAAAGTAAAATTGAATCTATTATCTTAAACAAAAATAATAAAAAAAGTTGCTGGCAATTCTCCCTTTTGTCAAATGAGAAGACCATTTTTCTAATGGTTGCAAGGAATAGGAAAAATTGAATATGTGCTCCTATCTTTCCACTCATGTATTTGTCTATAAAGTCCCATGTATTAGGGAAAATGTTTTGCCTTCTTTTTATTTGGTATGAACCTTTATAAAGGGATAGAAAATATATTACATGCACAACTATGTGTAGAATAATCAAAGCAAGCTTTTACAAGCATATGTATAATTTTTTCTAGATAAATTCACGTACAAAAATTTTTTAAAAAAAGCTCAAGAGGAAATAATTGCTTTTTTTTTTTAATTTATGTTAGGTTATTGGAAATGTTAACAGTGACTTTTGGAAGTTTACCATGGAAAGAAGCTTATGTACATACCATACTTGCCCTATGTGGGAGGGGATAAAACAGTGTATGATGAATATGACATAGACTTCCTTAGTGTCTTTGAGATGACATGCTTTTTAGAGACTTTGGGCTATGGAAACTTTACCAACATTTAGTGCAAGTTTAAAGATAAAGACATAGGAGAGCTTACCCTGTTTGTAAGAGACAATGATGTAAAGAAAATATTTAAAAAGCTGGAAACCAACTAATGCATGGTGTTAGAAATTTATGTTAAGTATAGGGTTGAGGAAAAGGGGATGGTTGAAAGATAAGAAAAGCAACGAGTTGAGGAGGAGCAGAAGACTGAGGAGGAGAAACAGTATGAGAGTGTTGAGGAGGAGGAGTTAGACGTTGAAGTTAATAAAACTGGATGTAAATTTCCTAACAACAATGCTAAGTGCTAGACTTGTTCTTTGAACATATTGGTGGAAGGATAAAAGTGGAAGTTAATCAATGGATGCACCATAACTGAGCAAGTGCATCAGGTAGTTGAGATGCAAAGAGTGAAGATGCACTTATTAAAGTTGATGTGCAAAGTGGACCACATGCAAACAATGCCACCTTAGAACTTATTAGACTCAATTATTATGGATCTAATTAGGATGAGGAGATGCATTTTGATTATGGTGATAGTGATGAATTGGTGAGCCCTAGTGGATAAGATGATGAAGACGAACAAAGAGGAGGATGATTAAATATTGAGTTCAATGAAAAGATAGACTTTAAGAAACCTATTAATCTTTAAGTTGTATGAAGTTTACTCACTTCAAAGTTTATAAGGAAGCATTGAAGCAATACACCATTTAGAATAGTGTTGAGTTCAGGTACATAAAGAATGAAGTGGCATGAATTAAGGTGAAGCATGAATGTGGATGCATTATACATACATCAAGGACTCATACTAGAGATGCATTTCAAATTAAGTCCTTCACAAGGAGGAGCACAATTGTGGATGGGAAAGGGAAAATAAGTGGGTAATCACAAATTGGTTGTCTAACAAATACATTTGGCATATTAGGAACCAACTAGATTAGAATGCAATAGCCTTTTCAAACCATGTGCAGAGAGACCATAACGTTAAAATATCAAAATTCCAAGCATACCAAGCAAAGAGAAAAATGTTTGATATGCTTGAGGGTTGGGATGTAGAGCAATTTGTCAAAATATACACCTATTGTGGAGTAATAATGAAATTTAACCTTGGAAGCATGATGAGGGTTAAGGCAAAAGGGTCACAATTTAAAAGATTGTATGTGTGCCTTGATGCATGCAAACAGGGGTTTTTAATGGCATGTAGGCCAATAATATATGTAGATGGCTATTTTTTTAAAGGAAGTATTTGAGGACACCTTCTATCTGTGGTTGGAAAAGACACAAATGAAAACATGTATCTCATAACATATGCCATCATGAAATTAGAGTGCAAGGATACTTGGAATTGGTTCATGACATTGTTATTTGAGGACATCGGGTTGGATTAAGACAAGAGGTGGGTCATGATGTCAGACATGCAAAAGGTACAAGTTTTTTAATGCATTAATTTTTTAAATTGTGGTTAATTATATTAATTTTCATTGCTTGGTAAGTACATTGTTGTTTTGATAAAAGATTTATATTTGGTAGTTTTATGAATGTATTGTACTACACTTTAGTAAAAGATTCCCATTTTGAGGTTTGGTGAAAGATTTATATTTGGTGGTTTTGTGAATGTATTGTACTCACTTTGGTAAAAGATTCATATATTGATGTTCAATGAAAGATTCATATTTGGTAGTTTTATGGATGTACTATATTGCATAATTGTTATGAATGAAGTCCATTGTATTGGAGAAAAATGTAACTTAAGCTTAGAAATTGTGTTTTGACTATTGTGTTTTGATTTTTTATTATTTTTCAATATATATATATATATATATTTTTTTTTTTATATATATAAGTAATTATAAATTAATTAATTAATTAACTAATTAACTAATAATTGCTTAACTTAAGTAAAATAATTATTAATAATTATCATTAACATTATTTCTAAATTTTTATTATTCAAAGTTTTACTAATATTATATTTATATTAAATAAATTTTTTATAATAGAATTTATATTTATTAATATGACATTATAGGGTGCAAGGTGGTAAAAGAAAGAGGAAGAGAAATAATTTTGACTAAAATATTCATAAGAAGAAATTATTTACAGCAAAATTAACGACAGATTAAGCAACAAACTATTTTTATTGGAAAACCATAATTTCCAACTGTTTGTAATAGATATTATTTGTTAGAAATTAATTGTATTCTTATAGTGAGGTCAGATAGAGAATATGAATATTTTGATTGGTACACACATATAATGGGAAAGCATTTCGTCCATTTGTTAAGTTATTTCAAAAGCATGATATAATTACATAATATAGCATGGATGGTGTGGCTTAAAAAAAGAACCATATGCTATTGGGCATGTGAGGAGTATGCTTAGCAACTCCAAACTTCTTGTGAAGAGATGCACTCAAGATAATAATATATATTCTAAATATGGTTCTAACAAAGATTATATTTAAGGCACCTTTTGAAATTTGGGAAGGTTAGAACATAATTTGAAACATATGCATTTATGGTAACATCCTATAGAGGTAAGATTGTATAACCTATATAAAATAAAGTTAAACTTAAGGACTTTAACTGCATACTTTGTTGGCTATACAAAGAAGTTTAAGGGATATAAGTTCTATTGTCGTTCATATTTAATGATATTTTTTAAATTTAGGAATGCCAAATTGTTTAAAATGACATGATTATTGGAAATGATCAATTACATGAGTTAGTCACTAAGAATGATCATATGCATAAAATTATCTTCACTAGTTATAGTGGAATATTAGTCTTATGTAAGACCTATTCTGTCAGGGTGAATGAAGAACATAATGAAAGTTCCTTAAATCCTATTTAATCATGCTAAAAATAAAGAGTATCTTCATCCTAAAGATCCTACCATTCATGATAAAGCACCTTATAATGTAGAAGAAACGCTTCAATTAATGTAGAAGGTGCTCCTATTAAGAAACATTAACCTTCACAATAGGTTGGATTAAGAAAATTAACTAGGGTAAGAAATTGGCAATTCTTAGTTACTACATATTGTGCCTTATTGAATTTGACTAAAATATAAATATTGAGAATGATCCTCTAACATTTTCAAAAATAATGAATGGTATAAATTCCAAATTATGGCATGATGCTATGATATATGAAATGAAATCCATGGTAAACAATAATGTTTGGGACCTTGTATAGCTATCTAATAGGGCCAAGGTAATTGGTTATAAATGGATCTTTAGGACCAAAAAGGATTTACTAAGCAACATTAAGTTTTACTCAGTAAGATTGGTTGCTAAGGGTTTTTCACAGAAAGATGGAATTGACTACATAGATACATTCTCTCTTGTACAAAAGAAGGATTCCTTATGTATCTTCATGACTTTAGTTGCCCATTTTGACTTAGATTAATAATAGATGAATATGAAAATGGCCTTTTCAATTGTGATCATAAGGAAGAAGTATACATGAAATGATTTGAGGGGTTCATCAAATGCCAAGGAGAACTTAGTATACAAGAGTGAGAAATCCATTTTTAGACTTAAATAAGCATCACGATAGTGGTACTTAAAGTCCTATAATGTAATCATATTTTTCGATTTTGTTGAATACATTGTAGATCAATGTATATATTACAAGATCAGTGGGAGTAAAGTCATCTATTTGGTTATATATGTTGATGACATATGGCTTATATCTAATAAGTTGGGGGCTATTACATGAGGTAAAACAATTATTGTTGAAGAATTATAACATGAAAAATATGGGTGAGGTATCCTATGAGGATCCCTTGAGATAAATCTCAAGGTTTCTTAGGACTTCAAAAGAAACCTATATTAACTAAGCACTTGAACATTTCTTAATAAAAGGTTGTTCACCAAATGTGATGCCCATTGTGAGATTTAACAAATTTAATATTTCTATATTCCAAATGTAATCTTAAAAGAGAAGAGATAGAGGATATTTATTTTATTACAATAGCCAAAAGTTTAATATTTGTCTAGATGTACACAAGGTTTAGGCATAGTTTTTGCTAAATGAATGTTAGATATTGACACCAAACCCACTTGAACTTGGATCATTAAAAAAGGTTATAGTGATTGTGATGAAATACATTTAAGGTACATTAAATTTCATGTTTGCATATAGGAGAACCAATAATTTGGAAGATGCTGGTTATACAAATTTAGACTTAGAATGTAGTGACTCTTAAAAAAGGTTCAACATTATGATGCATCTTTATATGCTTACTAAATGTTTCATGAATGAATTCAAGAATACTAATGTAAAACCCACATAAAAAAATATACGTATATATATTTATTCTCACAAACAAACACACATAGAGGTAGGCTTCGAACTTCAGACCATAGCTTCATTTTATTCTGTCAGTTCCCTATTTCTGTAATGCCAAAATTGTCCTTGCTTATTGTATTAGAAAGTTGTGCTTTGGGTCATTTCCCCCCAACCTTATACTCCACACCTTCAATAGCAAATCTGTCCATTTCAAACAACTAAACCAGAGGGTAAGACAACCATAAAATGCTGACTAATGTCTCTGCTATGCTATAACTTATGCTCTTCTGTTGCTCCTGTTCATGCTTGATTTTCTGCTACAGCAACTATGCCTGTAACTCCCCGAAATTAATTAAGGTATTAATTATGGATTTAGACTAATTAAGAATAATTATTATGGAATAATTGGGCAAGTTATGTGAATAAAAATTTATAGAGAAATAAATTATTAGTATGGGTTTAAGATTCAATTAGGATAAAAGCTTCATTTCAACCCATAATTAATTGAAATAGATTATGGATAAAGACTAATGAAGGCCTAATGATTTTAGATGCGGATCCAACTTCCTATTGTGAGGCTTGACCTAAGAGAGACCACCTAGCAATGACCTAATTTGGTTTAATGAAATAGAGGCTCAAGACCCAGTTTACATGAACTCTTATAGTTGGCCCAACATTCATTATGCAAACCCAAATTGGATTGACTCTTGGAATTTGGCCTAACCTAATCAAAATTCTACATCCCAACTTATGAGAACTGGCCCAACAAGCATAAATCTGAAACTCACTTGGAATTGGGCCATTGGATCAGCCCATAACCCATTTAAGACCTAACTTAAAGCCAACTAAACCCTACACACCTTCAATCTTTCCCCTTTCCTTATGTAGAAACATAAAACACAAGAGGCAAAGCAAAATTTGAAGGTCTTGGAGGGAGGCTAGAGTTCTTGGCACAAATCCACCATTTCCCACTTCTAGAGTTAAAATCAGCAAAGGTAGTTGTTATATAACTTAATCCTTTTCTCTTTCTCTTCAATTTGACCTAATTAGTTTTTCATTCAGAGTATTTCACCTACATCCCAAATCTGAAACTTCTTGTTTGATGATTCCATGATGAAATTTCGGAGGTTAAAACTAGAGGTATTGTTTGGTAAGTATAAACTCCTCATTTTGATGCTTTTTTTACTAGTTAGAGACCCCTATAGTTGACTTATAGTATGAGCATTAATTTTGTGGGAATTTGCCTAGAGTTTAAGGTAATATTATGAAGTTTTTGGTGTGAGAGAAATCAAATCCAAATATGGTTCTTGTAGCAATTGGGTAAGTGTTTTCTAAGTAGTCTTTTGTAGTTTAACTCCTTGAGTAATGGGTTTACTAATATAAATGATGATTAGAAATAGTAATGGTTTGGTTTTGTGTCCACAAGCTAAAGTAGTATTTTGTTGGCTCTTAAAGAATTATCTACAAGTGAAGTAACTGGGGTTAATACTAATTCCATGCATATATCTATTTTAATTTTATATTTGCTATATGATTGTGATTCTAAATGCTAAATGAATTAGTTAGCTATCTATTATATTATGATTGGACCATGTGAGTCCATGGTGGAGTTGTAGTGCGGCTGGCACCTGTGCATGTGTTTCAATTGGACACCGAGTTATGATCAGACCCTAAATGCACTGAGCCCTAGTTGTGCTCATTAGGGAGTATATGCCATGGACGGGTATCTCTCGGTGTTATCGACCTTTAATATGTGAAAATGTGATTGTTAGTATGGGATAGTAATCATAGATAGCTTAATTGTTTCATTTGCTGATATGACTGATATTTCTTATACTTATTGATTAAATGCACATTTGTTTATTAAATTAGAATATGTGAATGGAAATCTCCTTTTAGTTACTGAGATTTGCATCTCACCCCATTTCATGGGCTAACCATTTCAGGTGAAGGATCTTCTGATGAGGATAAGGGCAAGCAAGTGGATGAGCATCCATGAGTTGAACCATGTGTAGGGAAGTTGTACTTGGATTGACCTAACTTATGATAGATGCTAATTTTGTTATTCTTTTGTATAGTATCATCATGTAATCATGTTACTAAGTGTAGGGGCTTATATTTTGATAACCTAACCTGTATCTGTTAAGGGGTAGGGCCTCATATTAAACTAATTTATGATGTACGAACTTATAGTAGCTGATATAGCACTTGGTTAATTCTGTGATATGGGTCACTATTTGGAAATGTAATCATATGTTAACTTATTTGATGACTTAGATTGGTAATGTATTGTACCCTACTGGGATTTCTATTTGAATGATAATATTGGTGGTTATTATATCCAGTTGCTTAGTATTATCCTATGAAATTTGTTTATGCATGATAGTTTAGGAGTAGAAATCAATTTCTAAGCCTTGAATTGGTAATATTAGATTTGTTGGGTGAATCAAGTAGATAAATGTCATTAGAGACTCACAAATTAAGGAAGGATGAACCAAGAGTGATCCTAGAGGGAAAGTTGGAGTGTATGAGACAAAAATTTTAGGAGTTTTAGGTACAAGAGGGGTTTTGCCACGGCCAAAATGGGTTAAGCCACAATAAAAAATGATGAAGTTGCCAAGGGTAACAGAGAGCAATTCATCATGGTGCAAAGTAGAGCTCACAGCAGCGATAGTCAAAAGGCTAAACTAGAAGTGTTCAAGAGAGTAATTCATCATGGCATATAGGGTAATTGGCCGCAGCTAATATCGAGGGCGAGTTAGGGAGGCTCTAAGAAGTCTTCTTGCCACAGCGAAATTTAATGCATTTTAGGGTGAGTACCAGGAGTTATCTCATAGTGGAGCTACATAAGATAGCCGCAACAAAACTCAAGTCACTCGCCACAGCGCAAGGGGCGATAAAAAGGGTCTTTAAACTCTTATTTTGACTTTGAGACTTATTTAATAATGTTGTGCAATGACTTAGAAATATCTATAAAAGGTTTTGTGAGTTGAGATTAGTAGTAGGATGAATACAAGGTCTTAATTGTTATTTATGACCACTTGTAGATTCAATTAGTTGCATTTGTTTAGTTGATGACCCTAATGATATCAAGGTTTAAATTGTCATACTTTTTCCTTAATCTAATTAATTGTAATATGACTTTAAGCCTTGATTTATGATTATTAACTACATAATTAAGTATAATCATGCTAATTAGAAATTAGTGTTGTCACAATGCCCATTGTTGTTTCCTGGTGTCCGTATCTCTTCATTCTTCCCCACTATTTTGGTGTGTCTCCTTTCCTTTCTATTTGGCTTGAATTTATTATGCATATTCCTTTTTCTTTGTCATGGTTTCTAGTCTAAAATAGTTCAGCCCATTCGTTGATGGTCAAGTGCCTTTAAAATTCTTCAAGTTCTCTTTTGTTTTTGGTGTGTGGTTACTCTCCCTTTGGGTTCAAATTCTATTATGTCTATTCCTCCTTCTAATTCTCGATCAAACATAGCTAAGAGGGGGGAATGTGGATGCTCTTGTGTGTGTGTCTCGGCTAGATCGCGTAGAGAACCAAGAGAGGGAAGAGAAAGTGTGTAAGATTGTATTGGTTCTATCTTTTGCTTCCCCTTGATTCTCAATCAGTAGAGCCTTTTTTTTTTTTTGCGATGTGGGTGCTCTTGTTTTAGAGCTTGGTTAAGGAGGGGTAGCTGTGGAAGTGTAAAAAGGTAAATGGAAACTCTTAGAGCTATATTTTGGTAAATTTTTTTATTAGTGTTTTAAACCTTTAGAGTATAAAAAAAATTATTATTAAGCAAAGAGAAGTTAAGATCTTCAAGTTGGGCATTTAGGAACATATAAATCTTTAGAAATGTTTAACTCCTTTAAGACAGAGTTTATAAGTAATGATTGATCATATACAGGAATTAGAAAAGGAAAATTTATAATGAACAATGTGTGAGATCTTAGTGGTAAAAAAAAATAATATAAAGGCAATTTAGAGCTATCTAAAAACCAAAATATTGTGAATTGTTGTCATAGGGTTTTTAATGAGTTAGCCATGGCTAAGGAGTTAGTGAAGTCTATGATAGGAAGCTTCCCTATATCATTTTAAGAAGTGAGTAAATAATGCTGACTGTATGTTTCATTTCAAGAGTTCTAATTAAACATTCCTTTTTTAAATGTATTAATCTTATTGAATATATATCTAATTATTTAATCAATTGGATATCTATTCAAGTGTTTTTGACTGTTAGGAGTATAGACACCAATGATGACAACTGCCTCTATTAATTAGAAAAATTTTAAAGTTTACTTTCTGGATTTTTCTTTTCTATAAATGAGAATATTAATGATATATGCTGACATGTGTTCAGTCTACAAGTATACATAAATTTCAATTTTCAATTACTTCGAGTATATGTTATGAGATGATTCTCTAGCAAAAAGTTATCAATATCAAAACCCTATAGCTAACTGTAGTAGTGGTTAGCCATAGTGCATTATGATATTTACCCTGGCTAACAGAAGCGTTGATAGCCCTGTGTGGTTGGCCACCATATGCGGATCTATTTTGACTTTCACAAGCAAATTGGTCAACATATGTGTTACTTACCCTCGCGAGCTGTGTGCTTTGTGTCTGGCTTAATTGGTACTAATTAGATGCTTTCGAATATGTTTGATGAATGATTTTATTGGAAAAATCTTTTTTTAATCATCGTTTTCAAAGTTTTAATTGTTGAATTGCTGTTTTGAATAAGATTTTAATGCCAAATGTTCTTATATATTATAGTTAGCCTTATTTACTCATTGATCATTTATCTCACTCCTTTTATTTATAATTTGTTTTAATAGTAGGTTTGAGCCTGATCACTCTCTAACAGCTTAAGATTGGCTATCTTCTTCATTCTTGGTAAGCCTTATGTCTGTTTGTGACGACCCTAACTTTTAATCATGGTAATTATGGTTAAATACGAGATTAATGATTAATAATCAAGGTTTAGAATCATTACAATTAAATATATCGTGAAAATATGGGGAAATTTGAACCTTGATAATATTAAGGTCATTAACTATACAACTACAAATGTAAGAATGCACAAGAGAAATTGCACTATCGTGAGGGCTTTGTGATTCACCCATCCATCAATTCCAACGCACAAAAATTTCTTATAAGTGTTCCTACATCATTCCCTAGTATTTATATTGGAGAAACCGAGGTTTCTAAGCTAAAGGTAGGAGTTTGGGAACCTTTGTCGCGGCTTGAAACTCTCCCGCCGTGGCTAAGTTAGTTATTAGAACTCAAAAAGTAAGTTTTTTACTCTGCGTCGCAACCCTGACCTTTCGTCTTGTGGCTAAGTTACTCTTAGGAATCTTATTGGGTAGCTCACACGAATCTCACCCCGGCGAGTTGGACCCTCGCCGCGACGAGTCTATGTGGAGCCATGGTGGAAATACCTCATGGAGCTACTATTCAAAGTCCCGGGATTCTTGTCTTGGTGGGATACACTTGCGCCACAGCGAGACTAGCTACTGGACACTCTTTACCTAGTTTCCTCAACTTCCTTGGGTAACATTTTCAATGAGTTTTGTGCTGCAATGAGTTTTCTCCCTGTCACCTTCCTTAGGTAACATTTTCACTTTGAGCCGTGGTGAGATCCCTCACGCTGTAGCTCTCCTCACCTCTATCACGCTCCTGCCAACAGCGAGACCTTTCTAGCCGCAGCGTAACCCCCTCCTGCAACTACATCTTCCAAATTTCATCCCATGCACTCTAATTCTACCCCTAGAGACACTCTAGGACTATTCTACCTTAATTTGTAGGGCTCTAGTAGTTTTCATTCACCTAGTTTATCTAACTTATCTATCATTACTAGTTCAAGATTTAAGCATTAACTCCTACTAATCCAATTACCCTATATCAGCAAATTCATAGATTAATCACAGCAAGAATTGCATAAGTTACCAACAATTATCATTCAAATATATATTCTATTAAAGATTTCATGCATCACTAGTTCAGGTCTACATCCAATGTATCACATAATTACATTTCCCAAATGGTAAACCATATCATGGGTTCAACATAGTTCATAATAGATGTTATAAGTTCATACATCTAATACCAAAGTAAAATGAAGCCTAACTCCTCAATAGTTACATCTTACGCGATTGAAATATAAAACTCCTACACTTGGCAACATGATTACATGATGATGCTACAAAAAGAATAACAAAATTGCATCTACTTTACTCAGATTAGCCCAAGTGTAGCCTTCTCCATACATGGTCAGAGCTCATAGATTTTCATCCACTTGCTTTCCCTTATCCTTACTTGAAGAGCCTTCACCTGAAAGTATGATCCTATGAAACAGGATGAGATGCAAATTTCAGTAACTAAGGCAAATTTCATTCATATATTCCAGTTTAATTAATATATATGCATGATTTCATATAAGCATAAGAAAATATACTAACCATATCAGTAAATGAAACAATTAGGCTATTTATGATTTCTATCCCATACTAGCAATCACAATTCCACATGTTAAAGGCCAATAACACCTGGAGAGACCCATCCACAACACCTACTCCCCAATGAGTACAACCAGGACTTAGTACATCTGGGGTTTGATCACAACCCGGTGTTTGATCAAAGCACATGCATAGGTGGCAACCGCACCACAGCTCCACCATAGACTCAGAAGGTCCAATTACATATAACAGATAGCCAACTAATTCATTTAGCATTCAAAATCATAATCATGCAACAAATACAAAATTAAAACTGACATATGCATGGAATTAGCATGAGCCTCAGTTACCTCACTTGTAGACAAATTAGGAAGTGAACAGCAGTACCAAAATCCTCCTATAATCATAATATCATAAAATTATCACTTTATATCAATCCATTACTATCCCATTCATCATTTATGGTAATAACCCAATGCTCAAAGAATTAAATTACCAATAGTTACTTAAGGGATACCTACCCAATCACCAAGAGTTTCAAATTTCGAGTTTTGCCTTCCCTAAACCAGAAACATCAAAATATCACTTCAAACCCTAGGAAAATTCACACAAAATTAAAGCTCATACTATAAGTCTACTATAGGAGTCTTAAACCAATAGAAAATACATCAAAATGAAGAGTTTATACTTACCTAATAACACCCCTAACCTCAACCTACGAAATTTCACTATGGAAACATCAAATAGCAAGTTTCAGATTTTGGGTGTAGGTGAAAGTGTTCTAAATGAGAAGCCAATTGGTTCAAATTGAAAAGAAAGAGGAGAGGATTAAGTTATATAACTATTATCTTAGCTTAATCTTGCTCTAAGAGTGGGAAATGATAGAATTTTGCTACTAACCCTAGCCTCCCCTTTGGACCTCCGAATTTATGTTTGTATTTCTTGTGGTTCTACAGAATGGGGGGTGGCTAAAATGATTTTGAGGGTTTAAGTTGGGTCCTAATTGGGTTATAAGTTGACCCAAAGGCCCAAGTCTATATGGGTTTAGATTTTATGCTTGTTGGGCCATATTTCATTAGTTGGGCTGCAGAATTTTGATTGCGTTAGGCCAAGTTTTAAGAATTCATTTGATTTGGGTCTGTATGAGGGTTGTTAGGCCAATTATAAGAACTTATGTAAGTTGGGTCTTGGGTCTCTAACTCATTAAACCAAATTTTAATTAGTCTCTAACCATGGCCTACTTAATTTAATTTGGGCCTAGATGAAGTTTCTAACCCAATTAAATCTCAAACCCATATAAATAATTTATCTCTCTATAATTCTCATTCACATAACTTGCCCACTTATTTTATATTAATTTTTCTTAATCAACCCAAATCCATGATTAATACCTTAATTAATTTTTAGGATGTTACACTATTCGTGTGTGTAACGAACGTAATTTTCGTAAAATGACGAAATGAGCCATGTAAAAGTAAGTCATCAGAAATGACCTAGACAATGTCCCAAAAAATTTGGGTAGAATCCAAGACTTCTAAAAATGATAATTCTAGGCTCAGACAGAAAGAAAAACGGAGTTAGGATGGAGAAATAATTTGCGACGAAAACTGATGAAACGTAATGACATTTTTGTAAATAAGTGCAACTTTTGAAAAACCACATAGAAGGGCTTTTTAAATGAAAGTTTTGAATTGCCCAAGGTTCTCAGAGGCCCCAAAAACTGTAGGAAGCCTCGGGACCGGTAAAGCCCTTCCGGTGTATATTTTTCAACGTTAGTTGACCAGAACTTTGACTGGTTTGTTTGGTAAGGTTTTAGCTCCAAATTGAGTGATTCCAAAGGCATTTTATTAAATTGGGAACCTAAATTTATAATGAAAAAGACGGTTCTCAAAAAGGAGCTAAAACGAAGCCGAAACGAAATTGCCATTACGGAAGGGTAAAATTGGAAATAAAAGCTTCTGGAATGTCCTAAGCACTTCCACACTTTTCTTCCATCTTCTCCCTTTTATTGAGCACGACTTCTTCTGTCCAATTTACAGAAAAAATAGTAGCTGCTTAGGTGCATCAAAAGAGGAAGAAAAAGAGGAAGAAAACCAAGGAGAAACTAGGTAATTTCATGGATTTTCTTGCTCCATCTTATTCCAATCTTGTTCTCCTCTCTTCCTCCTTTCTTTCCATGGGTTTTTTGAATGATTTGGTTCTGTTTTTGACCCAGACCTAAGGGGAGAATTTTGAATTTGCTAAGGAGAAGAGAATAAAGGAGAAAGACACTTGAAAGCTCACTTGAATCCTAGGTAATCTTTGCTTTTTGTTGCATCTTCTCTTCCCCCTCCCTTTGAGTGTCTTTTAGCCAAGAACAGAACCAAAGGAGGGGAGGATGTTCTGTCCAAATACAAGGAGGGAACAAGCATTTTAGGCCATGGGGAGATGGAATATGGCAAGAAATTCCAAGAAAAACCAATATAAAACAAGTTAGAAAAGTGTAGTGTTTTCTAGGATTTTGCAAAATCTGATTTTGTGTGAATATTTTCTTGGCTATTTGAATGTTTCCTTGATCTCCTAAGACCTTTAGAAAGCCTCCCAAGTGGCTCTCCCATCAAGAAAAAATCACAAAGTCCATGAACCTCCATTATGGTGCATCTTTCGGCCAAGCTAGGTTCATTAGGTTAGGGGATGTTTTAATTTGTTCTAGCCTTGGTTTGGGACTTTATATGATGTTAGAAGATGGGAGAAACCATTGGGAAAAATTTAGGAGCCATAGGTTGGGAGATGGGACAATGGTGTCCATAATGATGCCTTATGAAGCAACTTGGTCTTTCAATGGTGCAATTGAATATGTGATGGCTCCAAGGACCTTAAATGAGTCCAAGAAGTTTAGAAATAACAAGAGAATGGAGCCTAGAACTTGGATGATATGAGTTGCTTCAATGGACCATTTATGGAACCAATATGCCCATTATGGAACCAAGTGTGTGTTTAAGAGTGAACCTAGTGTCTTGGCTTGCTTCAAGTGTGTAATTGTGTGATGTTTGTGATATCTAGGTCAAGAGAACCTTACTCTACCTAAGTGCTCTTGTGAAACCAAAGAGGGGAAGGAAATTGCAAAGTGAGCTTGCATAAATAAAAAGGTAGCTCTCCATCTCATTCTCTTTGCATTCTTGTGTGCATATGTATATCTTAGTGTGCTTGCATGCATTCTTGATGCTTGATAACATGCCACTTGATCCTTGTTGTGCATTGGTATCAATGGGTTGTCTTGAATGACTTTGGTTGTGGAAAGGGCTCATAAGGGTGAGGTGATGTCAAAAGTCCTTTGATGAAAGTGAGGAGATGCCAAAAGTTTCATGGCATGGGTGAAACAAGGCCAAAAGTCCCTTGAATGGGTGAGGCAAAGCAATAGTCCCTAGGCCAAGAGTGAGGCAAATCCAAAAGTCCAAAAAATGGGGTGAGGTTAAACCAAAAGTCCCTAGAGCATGAAAGTAAGCTTGACATGTGAATATGGCATGGAATGGAATTTATTGCACACTTTATGCTTGTATAGTTATGCATTTGGTATATGTATACCTTGAATGTGGTGTGAATGGGTGTGTGAGCTATTGAGATTCTTGGAATCTCACTCCCCTTTCCCCCTCATCCTTGAATTGTCTAAGTGGTGTTCCAAGTCAAGGAGATGCAAGCCAAGGACATTGAACATCTTTGTTTTGGTGTATTATGTACTTTAAATGGCGGTTAAATGTTAAAGTAATGATGTATGTAATTTTTTTGTGATGTAAGACCATGGACAAGTGTAAAATGATGTATGAATATGATGTAGACTTTATATGACACTAAATCAATAGTATTGTGCAAATTGGCTCTTGGATGGCTTGATGTAACTATGCATAAATAGATGTTGAGAGACCAAAATGTGATACATGAGATTTGGGATCACTTGGGCAGTCTCCACAAGTCATATTTGTGCTTTGAAACTTTCCCAAGGGGTGCCAAAGTCAAGAAGAGGCCATTTGGTGCAAAGTGACTCTTGGTAGAAAGCAAAAATGACCATTTTGTGAGGCTATGTCACTTTTTGTCCAAATGAACTCTTCTTGACCTGAAATTTGACATGCATCTAGAGCTTATTGAGATCTTTTTGTGAAGTTAAAGTTGGTAATTTTTTGAGGTCTGTGGAATATTTAGCAAATTGTTGAAATTGAAAATTTTTCTGGTTTTGGTCCTTGGTACTGTAGCACTGGTCCGAAATTGAATTCTGTCACTCATGGGGCAAATGATGTCTAATTACCACAAAATTTCATACAGAGAAACTAGACATTTACAGTGACTTGTTCCAACTAGAACCACCTCATTTGGAGTACTAGAGAGGGATATATGAATTTTTGAACATTCTGTCCGGTATCAGGACCCTTACCCAACCTGATTTACTGTTCTATTGAATTTCGAGACTTGGGCTATGTGAACTGGTCTAAATGTATTTTTTCCCTCTAGCTAACATCCACAGCTTTCCATATTGGTATCATTTGCATGGATTGGAATTTTGTGGAATTAATTGGATATTTTCAAAACTTGCTGTAGAATCTGTGACAGCATCAGGAGGCAGTTTGACCTCTGAACATTTTCAGATGTCAAACGCCCTCTGTGATAGGTGTTATGGTCTGTGCATATTTTTATTATGAATTAGACATCCGTAACTTTCCAAAATGTCCAAGAATGGGTGATTTTTATTTTTTTAGAATTAGTTATGATTTTTCGAAGTTGGGCCAGAAAGGGGTCAAATCTAGCTGAAAATAAACCTCCATATTCTAGGTTCCATTTCGGTTTCCATGAGTTGTGGGCATGATTTTATGATGCAAATGAGTTGTATACATGTAATTAAATATGGGAAAGTATAGTATGGGGTCACTTGGCTCACATGGCACGGAACAAAATTTTTATACGGGACGCAGAACAAAAATAATCAATATTTCAATGCCATTTTCTTGCCACTTATATGTATTGATTGATATACGGTATAAAGATAGCATGGAATGAGCTAAGACATTATGGTATTACAGTGGGCATATTTTTTTGATGTAATTGGAATTTATTTTGTATTGTAAAATGTTGTATGTAGCTCCATTAAACCACAAATAGGCTCCCCCACCCCTAGATATTGTTGTATGTTGGCCTGAACTAATAGTAGGATACTCTTTGCATGTAATTATATTGGTTGGGCTAATTGTAAAGATTTTAGAAAGTCCTAATTATAGGGGAGACTTTACTAAAATACAAGAAGTCACCTATAACCAAATATATATGTTATGCAAGTACATTTCATCATTGAATGGCTTGGTTCTATCATTTAACATTAAATTATAGAAATACTCTTTGAATATTTGGCATATTTTTTTGTGTGGATAGGCTTGCGAAAGGTCTAACTGGTCACCTTTTGTGCCGGTCATACCCATGTATTGAGGGTGTGACAACTAAGCAATTGTTGATTGTTGCTTCTATCATGGAAGGCTGAATTTATGTCTTGTTTTGAGGCAAGTTCACAAGGTAACTTGATTGAAAAGTTTCATCATTGAGTTTCAAAATATGGTTTCATTTTGAGCCCATTAAGTGATGCTATGATTATAAAAAGTCAAATGGTCAAAGAACGCACAAGAAATGAAGATCCCTTAACTAATAACATGTATTTAAAGGAGTTTAAGAATCATGTCTCATATGAAGACTTAGACCATACTAAGTTATTGATAGTTTAGTTGAGGTACATTTAAGTAATGAAATTCGAATTATGATTTGTTGTCTTTAATTTTTGGCATATACATTTTGTGAGAGTAATAAACATTTGAGATTTATTCATAAAATTTGATATCCCATAAATCTAAAGACATGTTACAAGTAATTCATGAAATCTTATACTTGTTCTTTCAAAGGACTTATAGTTATAATTCTTGTAATATGTGTTTAATTTACTAATAAACATACTAACTGGCAAATCATATTCAGACCCATTAAGTAGGAGAATGCTAAAATATTATTTTAAATTTAATTGATATATTGGAATATCCTAAATAATGATATATTAGGATATTTTATATCATGTTGATATATTGGGATATTTTAAATAAAGATAAATTATGGTATTCCACATTTTGTTTTTGCATTTTAAATTTTGAAATATATTGTGATTAGTGGTCTTTCCTTTTTTCTTCTTTTTTGGAAAGTTAGTTTTGCTAGTTCTGCTTTGGTTGGTTAATGGAGATATTAAATTGTTATTTAAGTTCTATAAATTGGCATCCCTTCATGGAAGGGTCATCAGATTTATCAGTTGAAATTTGAGAGGGTTCTTAGTAGATAATGATTTTTCTTGTTGAGAGATCATTACTCTAATCATTACATTTGCCAGAAAAATGCTGCTGATTAACAATTCCCTTTTATCCTTTTTCTACTGTCTTAATTCACAAATCTGAAAAGTTCAATTTGCTGAAAAGCCTTCTACATAGAAAAACAAATAGCATGACTAGAGATATTTTTATTTGTTGAATTGCTTTTGCTTAATTCTCTTAAATTGTAATTATGTATGTCTGTTTAATGTTGATTTACATAATTTTGATTAAAATATTTCTTCAATGATAATTAGAAATATTTTTCCTAATAAATATAGCATGTTAATCTCTTGAGCTAGCTAGTCAGGATCACTGTGGATTATCTCGATGCATACATTCACGACCGCAAGAGCTTCCACAGATACTCCCTGTCATCCATTAGAGGATCAGATTGTGGTCCTCAAAATTTATCTTTTTGTATAAGTTTGTCTGTGCAATGGGCATCATGTAGTTCTTATTGGTCCCAATAATTAACCATAATTCCTACGTTGTATTTGTATTTTAGGGATATGGACATTGGATGAGGTGTTTAGGTGCTCATTCCCTTTTCTGGAAGTAGCATTCTGAACCTTAGTAGTGTGTCTATGAGCGGCCAGTAGCATTCTGAACCTCATTTGAGTTATGAAAATAATTAAGAGGTATTGCATATAAATTTTTGCATAAAATACATTCTAGTTGCCATACTTTAAAAGAAAACGTTCTTACAACTATTATGACAAAAATTAATACCATAGAGCTAAACTATTTTAGTGAGTCATCATATCTATAAATAACTTGGATATATATGATTTATGTAACTCAAACAAATTATTAAGACTTTCTTTAACTTTGGCATAAGAATATGTAGGGGCCTGGTTCTCTACGCCAACCCCCGTAAATTACAAGATGCTCTCATCAATAATTCAGAGGCTTCTCCGTGGACCCACAGTAACAAGTTACCATTCCAATAAGAATAGGGAAAATTATAGTTGATGACCAAATTTTAAAAAAATTATTCTAAAAATCCAGATATTATTATTTTATAATATATTACCACTTACTTTAAGTAAAATCTCTTAAATTTAATAGTAATAAGTCTTTTAAAACAAATTTTTTTAATTTTAAGTCTTTAACTATAATTCTCTCCTAAGAATATGTAGGGGTCTGGTTCTCTACGCCGACCACCCTAAATTCCAAGATCCTCTCATTCGGATTTTAGTAGCTCCTTCTTGGACTCGGTATCAAGTTACCATTCCAGATTGACTTCTCTCTCTTTCACACACGTGCATACACACACACACACACACACACATATATATATATATATATATATATGAAAACTATTATTTTTAATTAATGTACATAGTTAGAATAATATTATTTAACATTCTAACAAGAGACATCATGTTCCAAAATAGTGCTTTCTGAAATTTCACTTTCTTCTTTGGTGTCATACTCTGAAATACCGTTCTTGAATTATTTGAGACACGAGAAAAGCGTGAATCTCATAAAATACTGTTATAGAATATAATGTTTTTGTACACTTGAAATGGGACTAAGTCTAATAATTATTAAGGTAAAAAGGTTGCTCTACACTTGTAAAGCAGCTTGATTATTAATCGGTCATGTGAAGTTTTTTTTTTTTTTGAAGAAGCAAAAAACAAAAACAGTCAAAGGTGGGCCAACATCCTGTCATTGCTCTATCTCAACTCTTAGCCAGTATATATCCAGCTGACGAGGAGTATTATAGGGACTTATTTTCAAAGCTTTTTCTTTAATTAAAATGATGGGAAAAAAAAGAATGGAATGAAATTTATTTTAAGAAGTTTAACATGTACTATAAAATTTTAGACAATATTTTTACTAAATTAGTTTTAAAATTATAAATTTTCTTTTTGTTTTTCTATAAAAATTATCGAGGAGTATAAAATTGTTACTTTTTTTTTTATTTTTTGTGGTTACATAAGGAGTAGGATGACCCAGCAGGGGAAGGAGAAAGGGAGAGTGAGGGTTCGAATCCCCAATCCTTTGCCCGTCCAGGTAGGATAAGTGCCATTATGGCACAAAGACACTGGCAAATTATTGCTTTGTAGATGTTTTAATGGCAGTAAAATATAATGTTTTTTTAAACCGAATTAGTTATTAAACTGGTGGATATATTAGTTTAAGATTCAATGATTTAATCATAATTAAATCTTGATGATAATTATATATATATTTTAATATTATATATATTAAAATTTTAATATCAAAAATAAATATTAATATATTTTAAATATTTAATTATTATTTTCATATTTCTTAAAATATTTGAGAAGTTATTTCTTAATTAAAAAATAAAAATTACTCACTTAAAATTCAAAAATATTTAATTTTGAGTTTTTGAAATTTCCTAATTATATTAAAATTACACTTATCATTAGAAAGTAAAAGATTTAGAAATCATAAATTAGAAAAGTGATTTATCAAATGAAAAGAATTTATTCAAATTAAAAATATAGTTATAAATAATATATATATATTAATTTAGATGGCTTTATATATTATATATAATATATATAATTATTTATTATATTATTTCAATAAAATATTTATATACATTAAAAAAATTGTATAATTTTATTAAAGAAGATTTGTGATTTAAATAATAAAAAAATTTTGATTAGATTAGATCAAAAACTGATTCCTAAACCAATTGACCTTACTGATCGGTCTAATCTAATTTTCCAAATATAGATAAAGTAAATGCTTACGTGTCAAATCAAATAAAAATAATCTCTAGAAGAGAACATGTCTTCTGAGGCTCCAAAGGGGTAAAGCTCCTCCGAAGTTCATTAGATCTGAGCTATGCATCGAAGGCACACAGAGCGCCACGTGTTCCATTAACACTCAAAACACACATTTTGATCAAGGGAGGTTCACACTTCACGTCTCTCTTCTACAGCGTCATCCTGTGAAATTCGGTCATGGCTTCCACGAGCAGATCCTGGATTTCTTCTGCGGCGTCCGAAAGTGAGATTCGGCCATGGCTTCCTTCTGTTTTCAGCTAGCCTCCAACGCCATCGAGGATCATATTTCAAGCTTTGTGATTTATCTAAGCCTAGTACTATAAAACTGGTCCTGTTTGAAGAACAAAGACTCTTTGCTTCTGTTTCGTCATTGGTAGTTAGGTGCTTTGTATTGAACAGACACATGATCATTTCGTTGAAGGTAGAAGATAGAACCGATGATCGGTAGCTTGTATCATCTTAAAGAAAAATACAAAATTAATTAAGCTTTAGTTTATCGGAAACAGATCCAGAACTAATTTAATACGTAGAATATAAAGAAAATATGTTAACATGAGAAAATTAAAAAAAATAATTTTGAAAATCTTTTTTTGTACTTTTATTTTAAAAAATATTAAATATTAAGATATTAAATAATAATAATAAATATTATACAATGGGATATAATTTGCTACTTGGCTGGATGATAAGTGCGTACTTTACATACCAAACGCATAACTTTGTATAAATGAAATGGTGCACTTCATGAAGGTTGAAATACTATCATATTAGAGAAGATATGGGCTATTCATTTGCAAATCATTTATACCCATCCATTAAAGTCGCACGAATCTGTCGTTGCACGAATCTATCGTTGCTTGCATTAATTGCCCTATTTTATTGAGCGGGAAAGTGACATTAACGCAAGCTTCTTCTCTATCTTCATTTAGCAGCAAAATAACGCAAGTGTGAAGCTTTGTAGTCAAGCATTGCAGTAGCTTTAAAGTTTTAGTGTTTGTAGGAGTTCTATCTTTATTCATTTTCATTTTCATTTTTTTATTTTTTCTCTTCTAGTTGGAAGATACCCTAAGATGACCCCATGAAAATGTTTGCATTGTATCATCATAGCACACAAAGGTTACACAAACAAATTTTAAAGATAATTTTCATCACATCATTTAAGACCCAATTTATTAACCGAATTCTACAGCACATATAAAATAATGTTCATGCTCAACAAAAATATATTACATAATCCACTAAGTACTTTAATGTTGAAATCACAACATCCTCTCCAATAGTCACTGCACTATAATAATGATGAATTGACTGCCCAACAATAAAAGCAGCTGAATTGAAATATCAGAAATAATTTCAGAAAATTTTCATTATTTAGGGTTAAAAGAACTACAAGCATTACCATGAAAAATAATTATGATAGGATATAATGAGACTGAAAAAAACAAGTCATATAAATTGGATAGGTTTAAAGACAATCAACAGTTTATCATCATTTATGGGTCCAAATAAATAAGATCTTTCAAGATAGTAGGAACTGAATAACCAATAGTGCATTTTTGCAAGAATGCAATAGAAGTTTTAAAGGACAATATACAACTGAAGTAAATGACCAATTGTGAGAAAAGTGACTTTACATATTTCACATATTAAGAATTGATATTAGAGCATTTGATGACAGTTTTATCTTATCATTATTTATCTTTTAATTGCTCACATTGCATAAAATAAAAATCAAACTAATGTCATTAGCATGGCAAACATGGAACAAGATATGATGACAATATGAGAGATTTTACTTGAGATTCCATCAATGGTAGAGGTCTTATCTAGTGATTGCTGCATCAACAGTTTCCAAAATCCTCTAAATCTTTTCCTTTTGGCTTTTGACCCCAAAAATGAGCTTGTGTTTCTTCAAGCCCTTTCTGCAACATATTCTACATTTCAAACACACATAGCCTACTATTAAACTCATGATGAGCTACTACAAACCACAATTCATAATGTTAGACAACAACATAACAGGATAATTAAAAGCATCTTATGAAAATTGTACATTTTAACTTGTTAGTTTCTTTAAATCCGGACGAATTGAGTCGTCCATACTATGTCACACATAACAAAGTTAAGTACGACAAGTTTTAGGTCCAAACTCAAAGACTACATTCCAACAACTCAAATTGTGTGGACAAAGAAATTGATGTTTATATGAATATCAAAGACATCAAATCGGGCAATTACACCTGGCATAACAACCCAAAACTCTTATAAGGAAGTATCTTGACAAGTCTCTCTTTGTTCCACAAACTCTTAACTTTATAACTCATCTATGATAAATCATTTGTGGGGATGCAAACTGACATTAGATTAATGAACAGAAAATAATCTATTTATCTCGCAGTGAAAGCAGAGGGAATGGTCACAACAGTGAAGGCACCTTCAAAAAGATGAAGTCTCAGATCGAGAAGGAAAAAGGATGACGTTGAAGATAAGTTTTGAGAAAAGGAGGAGCAAAGCCAAACATGGTGAAAAAGAATCAATGGTAGGATTATGTTCTAAAATGGATGATTGAGATCTCTTTATTGTGCCTAAAACAATGTCGTTTCTTTGCACAGCACAGCATACTTGTCACCCAACCAAGTAGAGGATCTGGGCGCGATTTGTAAAAAGATTATGTTCATGGAGGCTGTACCAAAGGAGCTGCAAGTGTCTTGAGTGTTAGCAGGACAGATGGCGCTCTGTGTGCCTCCAACAGCTCCAGTCCTGCGAACTCCAGAAGAACTTTACACCTTTAGCATTTCAGGACCTGTTTTCCACTGTAGAAAGGGCCCAAATTCACATTTTAGCACGACGTGTTGTTAATGATAGAGAAAGAGGGGAGGTAGTGGGCTCACATATGTAGATTTTATTAGGCCTCACCTTTGACTCTTTTTTCTTTTTCTCATTTTTATTGGATTTCTTGTAATACTAAAAATTCATGCGTGTTGTCATTATAGTATTCTTTGAATCTCCGTTATTCAAGTGATGCAGAAATTTAAAAAAATTAAAAAAAATCATTTCAGTGGAATAAAATACACCTCTTTTCGGATTTTTCATTTTTTAAATAAAATTATAGTATGTAAATATTTTTATAACTTCTTATGATATTATTAACTCTTTTAAAAAAATTATTAACCTATTATATTTTTATTAAAAATCAGATACAAACGCATATATAGATTAAAAAACTGCACACAAATTTTGCTTTTAAAATTATCGTTTAAGTTATCAAAAGATAGTGTTATCATCAATTTAATATTTTATAATTTTTTGTATTATTTTAATGCATGAAAATATGATTTTCTTTTAAATCTATTAAATTTTTTTATTGTTAAAAAATTGCATAATATTATTCTATGCTTATAAAACAGTAAAATTAGAATGAAATCATACTTTTAGATAAATTATACAAAATATTTTTACAATATCGATTTGATACCGCACTTTGATTGGGTTTTTGTCATATATATTTATGCTATGACATCTTTATATACCGATTTTCACTTTATAGTTCTTACTATCTCTATATAAATTGATGCTCCAAAATTCCCATTTTCACACCCCCAAAACAAAACAAAGCCTAGCCTAGCGCTCCATAGCCATACATACCTTATCTACCAAGCAAACAATGAAGACTGGTGCAATAATATTCCTTGCAAAATTCTTCTCTCTGTTTCTCTTTGTCTTCACCAAAAGGGCTCACGCAGAGAGAATTGAGCTTGTGAATGACTCAGAGGGTAGGGCACTGGCAGTCGGTCGAAGCTACCACATCTTGCTAAATAATGGCGGTTCGATCACAGCCGTTGATACTAGTTTTTGCCAGATCTCCGTCATTCAATTACTCCACAACATTACAATACCATCAAAGATTTCAACCCCATATGATAACGTCGGTTTCATCACCACAGTTTTTCCCATATCCGTATCATTCCCAAGCATCATAGTACCCTCACTCTGCATCAAATCAAACAAGTGGGTTGTGGTCGATTCACCACCTTTAGGAAAACATGTGATGCTTGGTGATGAAAAAGATTATCATAATATTGTGAGTGGTTCGTTCTTTTTCAAGACCTACGATTACGATAAAGGTTATTACAAGCCCATCTTCTGTACCAATAACGAGGGTGAATCTGAATGTAAAGACATTGGGGTGCAGTTTGACGATGAATATTTTAGGAGGTTGGTTCTCACAGATCATTTGGAGCCATTGATATTCAAGTTTGTGAAGCTTGAAGAAAGCTCTGCCTCGGATGATACATCCATGGTGGAGTGAATTCAAAAGAAGACTAAACCTAATTGCATATATACATATATATATATATATATCCATGTCTATTGTTTAGCTTGCTTTCTAAAGCTTCTCTTGATAATAATAATTGTGACAATATGATTTCTTTGCATTGTGCCGTTTTGTAAACCATTTCTATAACTTTGGAATAGTACAATTTTTGGGTGATAACAAGTCAATCACTTTTTAGTTTGACCCGGAATTATTTTTCCTTAGAAAGTTTAAAGTGTCTTAGTCAATTCTTTTAGCGTTTGTTCCATTAACTCTTAACCACCTTGTGTTTTCGACTTTAATTTAAAGTAAAATAATAATGTCAAAATTATAATGATGAATAATTTATCATTGAAAATATGTTTTATTTATACTTTGAAAACTTTTGTAGTCTTTTAAGGCTAATTAAAATTGGAATTAAGTTGATATTTTAAAATTAATACTATCGACTCAAGCAATAGAGTCAAAATACTTTTAAAATATTCAAGATACAAGTGAAATATATATTTACCAATAAAATTGTTTATTATTTTAATATTGACACGATTATTTTTGTTAAAATGTATATATGTATTATATTACAGGGTAGAATTAAGTGATGATTGAACAAATCATACAAGTATTGAATGACACACATTAAACCACTTGTGAACAAGCTGATTTTGGGCAAAATCGAAGGGAAATAAACTATAATTTATCCATTTTTTTAATAAATTCCTTGAGCGAAATATAAGATAGATCAAACTTGATTTTGAATAGATTTCCAATTTAGCAATGAATTTGACTGATGGATAGCATGTTAATCTCTTGAGCCAGTCAGGAACACAGTGAACATCTTGATGCTTACTCACCAACACAAGATCTTCTGAACATGCTTGATTCTTGCAGCTAGCAAGTCATCCACACATTAGAAGATTAGATTAATTGTGGTCCTCAAAAGGACCCAATAATTTGTTTTTTTGAATGCCTGTTTTTGCAATTTGTATAGCATGTATAGTCCACATTATGGGACCCGCAATAACCCAAACTCCTTCATTATAGGGATACTTTTTCCTTATCCAATTCCTTTAAAAGCCTAAATAATGCAATGGTGGAAATAGCAGTAGAAAAACTAAAATTAATGTGCAATTTTTCATGTAAATATCATTAATCTGTTTAATAAAAATAAAGATGTGTTTTATAACTTAATTATATCATCCTCTCTTTTCAGAAGAAGTTGTATACCACATATCAAGATTTGTTAAAAGAAATTTATAACAAATAGCAGGAAAAAATGCACTACAATGGTTCCAAAAAAATTATAAGTTATGGATAATAAGGATGAGATGTTAAACGCTCATTCTCTTTTTGGAAAATATAATTTTGGACCCTAATGTGTATGACCAACCCGGGAACTTTCTGAGTTCTGGTGAAGGTGCCAATTGACGGCGGGATCGTACCATTCGAGCCTTTTTAATTTGGTGGAGATTTAATGAATTGGGTGTTTAGAACAAATTTAAAATTTTCTCAATCGAAGACCATGAGTTTCAAAATCTTTAAATAAAAGTTGAAAGCTTAGTGATTAGGAAAACTTTAATGCAAGTTAAATAACACAAAAACAGAGCAAAACATGAATTATCACTTAAAAATGAAGTAGAGAGATGAGGAAAATCAATTTAAATTGTAACAACTAAAAGTGAAGGGAAGAGGAGGATCAAACATAAGCAATTTATTCTAATTCATTTTCAAATCAAGCCACATCTAATCTCCAAGCCTCAGCTTTAGTTTTTGTTCACCATATTCACAAGTTTACTTAGGCATTTATAAGTTATTGCAATCACAACTTAACTAGAGCAGTTCAAACAAAAGTCACTCCGTGTTACAATAAAATTTATCCCAATCCCGTCCCAAGCAGGTGGCCATATAAATTCTTTCAATTGTCATCTCCTTGCGTTCCACTATGATATGTAAATCTTTCCCTTTCGTATTATAATTCTACAATATTTCTCCGTTTTTTTTTTTCTACTAAGAAATTTCTTAGTTCTCCCACTATTAGAAGTTTTCCTCTCATTTCATTCTTTGGTTGTGTTCAGATTTCAATTTTGGTACAGTATCACACTTAAGTTAGAGAACTTGTTGGAAAGTATGAATTTGGCTTTGTTTTGTTCTCCTTTGAATTATGTTATGTTTTAATTATTGTTTGAACATACTTTTCTTTTGATTATGATGATTTTTTGTTATGTTCATATTTCAAATTGGTTCAATATCATAATTAAGTTGGAGAGCTAGTTGGAAAGTGTTGTCTTTAATCAAAATGTGATTCTTGAAAGACAATACCACACCTTGAGAGGTAGCATATAGACTCAATGAAATTCAAGAACATGTAAATCAGAGTTGCATTTTTTTTTAAATATAAGCCCAAATGGAAAAAGTCCAGTTAGTACGAACCAAACTGCTCAAGACCAAATCATACTGACCCCAAAACCGGATCAGAGAGGTTCCCTTCCTTTAATAACCGATTTGTTGGGCTTGATTTCAAAACTGAACTGAACTAATCCAATGAACACCCCTAAAAGTGTCCAAACCTTGAACATTTTCATTTTCACTCTTGACTGCCACAACTGTGCTCATGCTCTCCCATTGCCTCTGATTCCTGCAAAAGTGATAAGTGATTTACACTATTATAGCCTAATGCCAACAAGTATTCATTGATAAAATTTATAGGTTCTTCTCAGTCCAAGATTGGATATCTCAAAATTGCAAATTATGTGAACTAATAACATCAGGACAAAGAAAAAAGAGAAAGAAAAAAAACATATGACTCTTGTATTTGTAAATGATGGTTGAATCCTATTAAAGGATCACAAGTAAGGGGCCTGCAACCGAATAAAGGGCTCAAGAAATCCACAGATATAAAACCTTCACCGATAAAAATTAAGTATCATTGTAGGTACACACAAGTTATCCGCTGCAAAGGATTTGATTGACTGCCAAAAAACCATTAAATATTGACTAAAAAAGTAGTAGGAAAAGAATAATAACAATATCAGTTGAAAATTACCTTTTTTTGACTAAAAAAGCAATTAATGAGATCAGTCAGATTTCTCGTAGTTGGTGATAAACTACCAACAACTTTGTAGTCGTAAAACAGGGAATATATTATAATTAAAAAGAAGCTGCAATACTTTCAGTAGCTTTCCTAAGGCATATATATATATATATATATAACCTATTTGACTCAGTGAGATATTAGTGATGTAATTATAAAGCAAATGTTAAAGTGAAAATGTTGTGTTATTTATATTTGGTACGATATTAAATGGAATGAAAATTTTTTTATATGTACATGTTTGATTAGATAAAAATAATAAAAATATATATTATAAAAATAATCAAATGACAAAAATATCCCTGATTTAAAAAAATAAAATTAATCTGTATGAAAATTTTTTTTTCTCTGGCTTTCATTAGACAAAGAAGCAGGCATTGGAGTAGAAAATTTGAACCTCCACCACCACTGATATATTTCATGGGTATTGTGAACCTGAGTAACTCCATTACTACAAGACAAATACGCACACAGCACCAAGTAGAGAAGATGGTATTAGAGAAATGGGGAAATAGATAAATAGAGACAGGAAAAAGAAAGGAAATGAAGACAAGGGAAAGCAGAGGTGGCGCACACGATGGCAGCGGGGCATGACAGAAACGACGTTGACAATAGTTGCCGCAATTAGATCAGAACTTGGGCCTGCCAGTTAATGCTGCTTCTTCATCCAATGACAGATGGGTATCAAAGTTATTAAGTCCCGGGGCAAAAAAGTCTTTCAACACTTTCTGGATCCAACGTGATGCAAAACTCCCACGCTACAATGGAGACCAATCCCTTGGCTATGCCCAGAGCTAAGCTATTGAGCCATCCAAACGGAAAAATGCCTTTGAATCCATCAGCGTTTACCATGCCAATGCCCAACCAAACAGGCCCTGTATATTTTTTTTTAATCAAAGGGGCCAAAGCGCAAAGCCAACTAGATTAGACACAGGTGACGCACAACTTGATTGTCATTTACAATGTGCTTAACACAACAGAGGAGGGTTCAACCAAGAAATGGTAACCTAAAAAAGAGAATGCCAGATTACATTAAAAAAAAAAGCATTTATTGACAATTTAACTGTTACTAAATGCATAAGCAGCGGTAGACTAGACGCCACTATTGCAAGCATCATTATTCAATTAGCGGTGATTATTGTTCAATGCAAAAATAACCATCACTAATTGCCATCAAATTTTTGTGGCGGTTACAATCGCTGCAGGTTGATCCTGCTGAATAATGTAAGATTTATTGATTTTTTGTAATATATATTTATATCAATTATATAGATTTATTCATTTTTTTATACAGATTTATATTTTATTAATTATACACCTAATTATGCATTACTGAAATATTTTTTTAAAATTATCAACCATTGTTAAAATATAAAAACATGTATATATTATAATTATTAAAATAAACACAAAGCATATATTCATTAAAATAAAAATTGTTATATAACATTCTTTGAAATAAAAATTATTAATACTACAAAATTCTAATAATGATTAAGTTGATAAGTTGTTTATAGATAATAATTTTTTTAGCTAACCATCCCAAAATAGAAAAAACAAGTGTAAATCAGCATGGCTTGAAGAAGACGAATAATGTGGATCACCTGCACTTCGTCAAAGAAAAAAGAAAATTTTGGGATCAAATTTGAACAATTATAAAGCCTTCATACCATTACCAAAATAGTACAAGGCACATTCAGTCAAAGAAAATTTTTTAAGACTTATAAAACATATTTAGAAAAAAAAAATGCTCATGGTATCTATTTATAATTTTTCGACAATGAAATGATGAATAGAAAGAGGGAAGGAATGAACCACTAAACAAAAGAGACCATGTAAATCTTAAGGAAATGGAAGTATAGTGCATTCGTAATACTTAAAGAAAGCAAACACTTGAAAAATAATGGATGCCTAATAGGCTATTTCCCAGAACTCTCATTTAGATAGTGAAAATGAAAATCTGAGGAAGGATGAGAAAAACTTGTTCATGCTTGCATACACATAGGAAAAAAAAACTCTCTCATTGATTTCCTTTGTCATAGAAGAACAATGAATAGTTTACAATTACAATATACATATATAAAGATTCTCAGTTTCATAGCCCACAGATAATACAAAATGACGAGTCATATATCTTGTTTGAATTCCTGCCCAAAAAAGAGATCATTAAAAGAGAAACTTGCCATGAGTGCCATGTCATCAATTCCTTTAGTAGTCAGAACAACATTGGCTCTAGCTTTCAGTAGTTTTTCGAATCGTTCCTTAGTCACATCAGCCTCTCTGAAATGAGAATAAATGGCCACTTATATATATTGCAGCAGAAACCACAGATATAATCCATCCAAAAAAAAAAGAAAAAGAAAATCTATAGCCAAATACTTCTATCCTTGTGTGGTTCTCAAACAGTACCATAAAAGTTATCCATGGAACCCAAACATAAATGGAGAATTAAATAATGATAGTTCAAACAAAGAGCGTATTGACATAGCAGATTATTGAACAACATCCCTTGTGGAGAAAAAAAAACAAAGCATGCATAAGACTTATGATAGGGCAATGCTACTGAACAAGTGAGTGATTTAAAAGCAGATAATTACAACAATTAGAGTCGAGAGATGGTAAACTAATAGCAGCAAACAGAACAAATGACCAGTTTTCTGATATGGTACCTAGAGATGTATTGGCTCTTTTGCTCTCCTTGATAGATGTGACTTGGTTGGTGTTTTACAATGAATATTACCCCAGATGAATTTTGCACATGGGCAGGCAATAATCAGTATGTGATTCCAAAAGGAGAATGGGCCCAGGGACGTGTTTTGAATAAAAACAATATTGGCCCAAAAGATTGCAACTCCTATTTTGGATTATTAACAATAATAATCCTAAACAAAGTGTATAAATGTAATAAAAAAATAACCCAGTATATTAATTTTTAAGTTGGTCCAAAATAAAATATTGTTAGCCCACGTAAATTTTTCAAAGTTTGTAATGTTTGGGCAATAGTTATTTAAATGATTGACATATAATTTAAAAAGGTATATTAAAGGCTTTGATCTAACACACATATGTGATCTAAATAGAAACTTGACAATAAACTCCTCCTCTGTGGCTAGATGCATTAACCAACAAAAAAAAAAAGCAGGAATTGTCTTTTGCCAATTCGCATTAAAATAGCTTATAAAAGCGGAAGGGCAGCCCCATGAAAGCACCATGCTGCCAAAAGAAAATTCCAAGCAATATAACCAACCTAAAGAAGAAAAATTGTATGCATTGGTTCAATTTCCCAAATGAAAATGAGGAAAATGATAATGTGTATGAAACAAAATTAAACCATAATTTAATAACAAATCAACATCTTATGATAATATAACATTATTTACTTAATTAGATTTGTCAGTAAATACCCATTGATAATATTCTCACCTAGTATTAATGAATCCACGTGAATTTCTGCCAAACTCACTAAGAACAAGGAAGTAAGAATTTTATTTACCCCCCCCCCCCCAACAAAAGAAAAAAAAGAAAGAAAGAGGAGAGAAGTATAAACTTTGCTCGAATTCGGACATAAACAGCTACATTGTATTTAATCTGTATCATTTCCTGCCAAAAGTTCAATGAAAAATTATGCTTCATTTTCTGTTTCTATTACGTTATTACAGGATGCATTTTATATATTAAAATTTAAATGGACTAGCACTTAATAAGACCTTGATATCAGAAGGAAAATAAAGTTCACCTGAAGAGTCAGATTTAAGGAGAAACTGAACTTACATGTAAGGCTCTCCAACAGTTTCAAACATTTCAAGAAAACCAGTGTCAAGTTCTAGTGTCAAATCACATAACGTTAAGAATAAGAATATCACATCTACCTGGAAGGTCCTTTAAGGCATTGAAACAGAGGCAGGTGTCTTCTACTAGTACAGGTCCATTATCCTCATCATATATTAAAAAAAAAATAAAAAAGGAGATAATATAAATTGAACAAAAACAAACAAAGACAGCTTCAAATTGAACTTGTGTGTAAAAGAGAGCATAAATAATGTCATAAATCCAAGTACCAATATCAATATACTCGTCTATTTTTAACCCACCAGCAGCAAAACAGCTACGGTAATATAAATATGAAACGAGTTGAGATCTTCATTGCCTGGTATGAGCATTTTCAGTACTAGAAAATTGTTGGGTGTTATTTTAAATGCAAATGATCTAAAAGATTTCTGAAAATAATTTTACTTTCTTGTTGGTGTTCATGTTTAATTATATACTCACCTGAATTTTTTTTTCTCAAACACTTACTGATTGAATGAAAACAAAACAAAAAACAAAAATAGTGTGCATGCCAATCAAATATATAAAAGTTTACATATAAGTTCTGATAACTTTTAAGCAAAATCGTTACTATTCTCTAGATACGTACAGAGGACAAAGAGAAAAAATTTTAATTTCTTGCAGGCATTAGCCTCTTCGTCTAAGCAATATCTAAGAATAAAATAAAACAAATTTGCTTAGGGCATAAGGAAACTTGCCTTTTCTTTTCTATGTATCATGATAAAAGTCTAATACTAAATAGAACTGAAGTCATGATCAACAATACTCACCTGAATTTTTTACTCTAACAGTTACTGATTGAATGAAAACAAAACAAAAAAATAGAAACAGTGCATATGCCAATCAAATACATACAAGTTTTATTAATTAAAAGATGTTCAGTATTTCTCTACTAAAGTGTGTTTCATTGTTGCCACTCCTTATGTCCCACTTATGTAAGCATGTTTCATTTTCAACATGTTTACAATAGAAGTTTAGAGTCCCTTTCTACTCTTTCCTAGTTGAAAGAGCTTTAGGTTGACCTTAGTTCCAAGAATTCCTGCTCAACTAATGCAATTCTGTTGCCAAGTAAATTCTGTTGAACAAAAATAAAGGATAAACAAAGGAAGTATATAACAGCCACAGACAGACTAAATTAGTATAACAATTGAGTCCATTATGTTTGCTAGCTTCAAAAAACTATAAATAATGTGATAGGCCATTATCCAACGTCAAGCATATATTAATATAATGCTTTCAAAAAACATGTTACTCAAATTCAGCATACCATTACCTTCCCAGTAACTTGAAGATATAAGGTCCAACTTACCAAAACTTGAATACTTTAATTATTGGACAGACTTTAAAATTTATGTATATAATAGAATATTATTTATCATAAATCTTAAAATACTTTCCAGCACTTGTAGATTTACTCTTCCAAATATCCAGTGACAATGAGAATGGCATATGCTCATTCTCAATCATATCACATCCATGAGTGTTGCCTAAAGAAGTTAGGTCAGCAAAAATAATGACCCCCAAATGTCCTGCAGAAGATAATTAAGCTCATTAAATAACAACTTTTAATTGATCTATTCACAATTTATTACTCTTTTCTTTGTTTAGTCAAGATGGAATATAATAAAAGAGTGAAGGTACAAAACAACAACCATAACCAAGGGCTAGAGTAGTCTCCCAAGAAAGCTAGTCCTATAGGCATCCTCATCCAAAATATTAGATGCTTAGGAAAGGGAGTTTAGATACAAAAAATTACGCAATTGCGAATGTGCCGATTTAGACATTGCATCTGCTGTTCCCTTCCCTTCATTAGAGATAAGCTTCACCTTAGCTTGCAGAGCCTCTTCATTCAAGATCTACAGTCATGAATGATAGTCATAAAAAGGTGATTAGGAGTTTAAGACATAGGAAATTCTTAGACCGAGATCCAGAGCCACTTTGGAGGAAAGCTCAATCTCAATATAATCTTCATTCCCATAGAAACAGTAAGAAAGGCATTGCAAATTGCCAAAAGCCCCATAATTCCCATGGCATATTGTAACACCATAATGACTTAACTCCAACTAAACTCCCTCAAGGCTTGATTCCATATAATTTCCAAAGAACAAGTATAAACCGTGGCATTTTCATGCTATAAAACGGGGTTTAAACGCTCATATTTTGTCCCGTGGGTCCCGTGAACCCATCAATCACATAATCCACTCAAACTCTATTTATAAAATTTGTACATAGTATCAAACAACTCATAAACCATGGATATGAAGCCAAAAACCGAGAAAATGCAATTTCTCAAATGAGCCCAAAAGTCAAATTTTTAGCTTTAACTTTAGAAAATCATAACTAATTCTAGAAAAATGAGAATCAAACAAAACATAACTCTCTGGAAAGCTCTAGATGTTAACTTCACACTAAAAATACTTTCCAACTACAATCTCAGTATTTGGACCATGTTTGACATCAAAAAAGAGATAGAGGTTCGGCTGTCCCTGGTACTGGTGCAGCTTGCTGTCATGAACTTCGAAAATTCGTAACTAATTCCACAAAAATCCAATCTGGGCAAACTATACCAATTTGGAAAGATACAGATGTTAACTAGAGGAAAAAAATAAGTTTAGATCATTTCAGTAGCCCATGGATCTCGAAAACTGATGGAACAATAACGAAGGTCGGATGGCTTCCCTGATGTTGACACAAAACTTCAGAGAGTTCTTTCTCTCTCTACATACCTTCGATTGAGGTGCTTCCAATAGGTATAGGTCACTATGGATATCTAGTTTATCCCCATAAAATTTCATGACAATCGGACACCGTTTGGTCCATGAATGACACATATTCATTTTTGGACCTAGTTGCACAGTACAATAACCAAAATCAGAAAATTCTCCAACTTCAACAATTCATCAAATATTTTCTAGACCTCTAAATATTACCCACTTTATCTTCTCAGGAAGCTCTCACTAGACTGTAGAGGCATGCCAAATTTCATGTCAAGAAAAGTTTATTTGGTTATACTTTGATGGAGCTCACAAATTTGGCAGTTTTGGCACCCAAAATGATTCCAAGTGGGTCCAAATGGCCTCCCACATGTTCTAGCACCTCTTGGGCAAGTTTTAAAGTATAAACATAGTATATATGAAATATCTAAGTGATCCAAATCATCATACATTTCAAATTCACTATGCTACGGGTTAAAATGCACTATGGCATACAATCCACAAAATGGCCAAATTCTACATTTTCATTGCTTTGGTTCTCTACATAGTTCATACATCATTTATACATATTTTTATACTTGTTCAAATATTTACATCTCAAAAAGAATATGTATACATAAGTACTTTAGCTTTTCTATATATCAAACTATGTGTGAGTGTGCAAAAGTGACAGTACAAGGGCCTTATATGCCTCATGGCCTCCACTCTTAGGCTCTTGAGCTCCACCTGGATCATATGAGATGGGAGAGGGAAGGGGGTGAGATTCAGGGAATCTCAATAGCTCATACTCATTCAAGGAAGCTATCAAGGCATATAAACAAGTCAAAGCATGCAAACCATTCACAATTACACAACATATGTTTTTCATGCCATGGTTTCGTATCAATGCCAAGAATAAGCTCTAGGGACTTTTGGCCTAGCCTCACCCGAGTTTTGGGACTTTTGGATTGGCCTCACCCTTGGTTTAGGGACTTTTGGCTCCACCTTACCCGTCTTAAGGGACTTTCGGCACTACCTCACCCAAGCAATTTTCACATCTCAAAACACAAGCATATTGGTACCAATGCATCAAGGCAATAACATATGGCATGTCTTAAACAACAAGCACTTACACAAGCATACAATGACTATATACATCCAAGAATGCAACAAGAAAGAGTGGAGAGCTACCTTATCAGCTAACACAAGCCTTCTCTTTTAATTTCTCTTCTCCCTTTTTGATTTCACAATCACAACTAGTGTTTAACTCTCTTTTTGGCTTTTTCTTTAATGTTAATTGCACTCTTGCCTTTTACCACTTAACAATTTGCTTCTTACAAGTGTTCTAAGTAAGTCACAAGCAAATCAAATGAAAGATCATACTAGTGGTAATAAAAAAACTAGAATCGTAAAATGTAAATTCCCAAAGAATCAAACAAAGGAGAAAAGAGGGTATGTAACAAAAAGGTAAAGAGGAAAGGAAAACAAGGGGGGAGAGGAGATTGGGATGGCTTGGAAGGAAGGAGAAAAAAAGGGAAAATCTGAAAATAAGAAACTTTAAAAATAGGAAACTACTTGGGAACCAAGTTCAAAATTAGGAAAGAAAATCCTTACTTGAATGCAAATAGAAAAGTAGATAACTTGGTAGCTACTCAATGCAATCAAATTAGGAAACTAGCTCCAATTAGGAAATTAAGTCCAATTAGGAGATTGAGTCCAATTAGGAAATTAACTCCAACTAGGAAACTAACTCCAATTAGGAAATTAACTCCACAACTTGCAACCTTTTTTTTTTCACTCTTTCTTTCTTTTTTTTTCACTTTTTTTTATGAATTTTTATTTTATTTTATTTTTTCGAATTTTTTTTTTCTGGAGTATCACACTCTCTTTTTTTTTGGAATGAGGATGGAGGCACACAACAATAGAAGAAAGAAAAAGAAGGAAGACAAAGGTGAAGATCAAAAGGTAATACAAATGGAAGGAAAGAAAATATGAAGAACAATGGTAGGAAAACACAAAGATATACCTTGTACTAGCGAACCAAAACTCTGATACCAAATGATGCAAGACCCACTAGGAACAAGCCCTAGAAAACCTTCAACAATTTGAAACTATGCTCGGGACCAGCTAGAAAATAAGAATGTTAGTCAAAGGAAAGACCTTAAGAGAACTTGTCTCTTAAAACCCTAACTTCAAGACGCCACAAAGAAAGACCAATCCTTTGATAAGTCACGTGAACTCTCAAAGAACACAAAGAAGCAAAAGCCTCACAAAGTATTGAATAATACTCAAATTCATTCATGATCTTCTTCAAAATAGAGTACAATAGGGGGCCTTTTATAGGCAAGTTTCTAAAAGGCTTAAAATCCTAATAAAATTTAAACTCTAAAATCTAATTAAAAATATTTTAAATGGTGCCTAAAATCAAGGAACAAGATTAGGATATTAATTTTAACTTAATTTTCTAGATAAGCTCCTTAACCAAGTCTAAAAAAATAATAAAATAATAAAAAACGAAATTAAAAAAGAATCATAGTCAAAACTAATTAGCTTCTTTAAGTAGTCACATAGAATGCATATACTTGATTAAAAATCACATGGTTGACACATGATTTTTAATCTCTTGTAATTGGATTCTAATTGGGCCTTAGCACTCCTCTTGTATGTGTATAACTGCATTGGGCCTTTAACATATTGGATATTGACTTTAATTGTTCCATGGACTCTTTTTAGGAAATTGGGCTTCCACTTGGACTTCCACTTTTGCATCTTTAAAGAGATATTAATTAAATATGGATCTTGGGTTCTAAACTTGGGCCGACGTCCAACATAGATATTATTTTGAGCTCTTTGAAATTTTTGGACATATACTAACACAATTTGGGTCTCTTGAGTATAGGCCATCCTTTCATGAGCCATTTGGACCTGACTTATACGCTTTTGAATGATTTGGGTTTCTTGATGGATGAGGGATTCTCGAACTTGTTGTACTTCAATGAGCATGCCTACTAATATCGTATCAGATATACTTACTTTGACTTTCACTTTTGTTGTTCTTAGCCAAAAAAATAGTAGCTGAGTTGTCACAATATATCTTCAATGGCCTAGAGATAGTGGCAACAATTCTAAACCCAAATATAAAACTCTTAAGCCAAACACAATGTGAAGTTGCCTCAAAACAAGAAACGAACTCTGCCTCCATAGTAGAAGTAGCAGTCAAAGTCTGCTTCGCGCTCCTCTAAGATACAACTCTATCGGCTAACATGAAAATGTAGCCTGATGTTGATTTTCGTGAATCAATGCATCCAGCGTAATCCGAATCTGAGTAGCCAACTACCTTAAAGTTTTTAGTCCATTTATACAGTAACATGTAGTTCTTGGTACCCTTAAAATACCTCATTACCTTCTTTGTAGCTCTCTAATGATCTATACCTAAATTACTCTGATATTTACCTAACATTCCAATTGCAAATGCAATGTCAGGTCTTGTGCAAACCTGAGCATACATAAGGCTTCCAATAGCAGAAGCATATGGAATGTTATGCATCTGTTCCTTTTATAAATTGTTTTTCGGGCATTGGTTCAAATTGAACTTGTCACCCTTTACAATAGGTGCTACACTTGGTGAACAATCTTTCATCTGAAATCTCTCAAAAACCTTATTGATATAAGTTTCTTGTAACAGATCCAAAATACATTGAGTTCTATCTTGATGGATCTTAATGCCAATGACATAAGATGTCTCACCCATATCCTTCATATCAAAATTCTTAGAGAGAAATTGTTTCACCTCATATAACAACCCCTTATCATTGGTTGCAAGCAATATGTCATCCACATATAGCACAAAGAAACAAATTTTACTCTTAATGACCTTCTGGTATATACATTGATCCATGGCATTTTTTATAAATCCATATGAGGAAATAATATCATGAAATTTTAAGTACCATTAGCAGGAGTCCTATTTCAATCCATATATGGATTTCTTTAACTTGCACACCAAATGTTCATCGGCACTAGAGGGGAATCCTTCAGGTTGTTTCATATATACCTCATCCTTTAGTTCCCCATTGAGAAATTCTGTCTTTACATCTATCTGATGCAGTTCCAAGTCAAAATGAGCAACTAATGCCATTATTATACGGAAAGAATCTTTCATAGATACAGGAGAAAAGGTCTCTGTGTCGATTCCTTCCCTTTTAGTGAATCCCTTGGCCACGAGTCTTGCTTTATATCTCTTGATATTGCCTAATGAGTCTTTTGTCATTTTATAGACCCATTTGCATCCAATGGCGTTAGAACCATTAAGCAACTTGACGAGATCCCAGACTCCATTAGACGCCATAGAATCCATCTCTTCCTTCATGGCATTGTGTCACAATTTTGATTCTCTGCAACTGATGGCTTGTGAAAACGTTTCAGGGCCATTCTCAGCTCCTATATTATAATCAGATTCTTGTAGATACACAGCATAATCACTAAAAATTGTTGACTTCCTCATCCTAGTTGATCTTCTTAATGTTGACTCAAAATTTTCTTGGGGAGCATGTTGTTCAACTATTTTTTCAACAATCCTTAAAGACTGTTCATTAACCGGATCAACTTGGTCAATGTCAACAGGTTATGGATCCTAAATGATTAGTTGTTCAATACCTGTTTGGACTTGAGGGGCATGAATTACAATCAATCTATCACTTGATGTAGAAGTTTGAATATCATACTGATCATTTTTAGAACCTAAGTTCTGAGTTTGATCACTCCCACTGATCAAGTCATTTTTAAGAAATTTCGCATTCCTTGATTTCACAATCCTGGTACTATGAGATGGATAAGAAAATCTATAACTCTTAGACTTTTCAGCATGCCCAATAAAGTAGCTACTAATGGTTATAGAGTCTAACTTCTTTTCTTGTGGATTGTAAACCCTAACCTCAGATGGATATCCTTAAACGCTCATATGTCTTAAACTCAGTTTCTAACCCTTAAATAACTCAAATGGTGTCTTTTCAACAGCCTTAGTAGGAACTAGATTAAGAATATACACTGTTGTTTTAAGGGTTTCAGTCCACAAGAATTTAGGAAGTTTAGAGCTAACCAATATACTCCTTAACATGTCCATCAATGTTTGGTTTCTTCTTTCAACTACACCATTTTGGTCAGGTGACCCAGGCATAGTGTATTGGGCAACAATCCCATACTCTTAAAGAAACCCAGTAAATGGACCTGGCACTTGATTGTATCTACCATAATACTTACCACCTCTATTAGATCTCACTATCTTAATTTGTTTACCACATTGTTTCTTTACTTCTACCTTAAATATCTTAAAGGCATCAAGTGCCTCATTCTTATTATTGAGCAAATAGAGATACATGTATCGTGAGCAATTATCAATAAATATGATAAAGTATTTCTGACTACTATAGTCTAAATGTAGACTACAAATATTCGTATGTATGATTTCTAATATGCTAGAATTCCTCTTAGCACTTCTCTTGGTCTTATTAGTTTGCTTTCCTTAATGCAATCTACACAAGTATTAAAATCAGTAAAGTCAAGAGTATTGAGTACTCTATCTTTTACTAATCTTTTCACTTTCTCTATTGAGATATGACCAAGCCTACGGTGCTATAACATAGAGGAATCTTCATTAGTAACATTTCTCTTAATACCAATACTACTAGAAACATGCATTGAGTCATAAAGGTTACTATTTCGTAATTGAATTTGGAATAAACTATCGCAAAGTGTACTATTACCAACAATATTAGATTTATAAAATAATTTAAATTCATTACTTAAAAATTCAAAACAATATCCCAATGGTACAAGTTTGGAAACAGAAATCAAGTTTCTAGAGAAACTTGGTATATAAAATGTCTTCTCCAAATTCAAAACAAAACCAAAATTAAGAACGAATATGCATGTTCCTATAGCTTCAACAGCTGAGCCCATCTTATTTCCTGAATAGATGTATTACTCACTACCCACTGGCTTCCTTTGGTTTAGAAAGCCTTGCAAGTTATTAGAGATGTGAATTGTTAAGCAAGAATCAATCCACCATGTGTTACTACTAATGTTTACCATATTAGATTCATAACAAAAATATGAGATTGAGTTACCTTTCTTTTGAAGCCAAACCTTGGATTTGACACAGTCCGTCTTCATGTGCCCCTTCTTTTTGTAGAAGAAACACCTGGACTCTTTCTTACTGTCTTAAGGGATGGGAACCTTGCCCTTCCCTTTCGTTATGAGTCTTCTTTCTTCTTGTATACACATGGTCATAAGTTCATTGATTGACCACTTCTCTTTATGAATGTTGTAAGAGATTTTGAAAGACCCATATTGTTATGGCAAAGAATTCAGGATGTAGTGCACGAGGAAAGAATCTGACATCTCAACCTTGAGTGTTTTGAATTGAGTTGCTATATCCCTTATCTTCATGATGTGCTCTCACACACCTTTTATGCTAGTAAGTTTCATGATTGATAATTTTTTCATTAAGGTGCTTGCTAAGGCCTTATCCAAAGATTCGAATTATTCATCAATAACCTTAAGCAAACTTCGAACATTTTGATGCTCTCCAATAAACCTATGAATATTAGTTGATATTTTAGTCTTGATGTACATCATACTAAGGCGATTGGATCGCTCCCAACATTCATAAACATTTACTTCTGATGCACTACTAATATTCATGGGTTTAGGAGGTTCATCTTTTCTAATTGTATCATCAACATTCATCCACCCTAATAAGAGAAGTATTTTTTCATTCCAAACATTATAGTTATCTCCAGTTAATTCAAGAACTTAAAAATAAAAAATATTCAAAGGTTGAAAAGCTGCACAAATTTACATGCTATGTTAACAATTTGAGACAAATAAATATTCTTAAATGACATGTCACGCCAATGTAATACATGTCAATTCAAACTATGAGCCTAGTAACAAATAAAATTACCTGTAAGCTAAATTTTATTTAATTAGACTCATATACTAATGATAAAACTAGTAAATTATATTCTTTTCTTAATTCTTGCAGGTAAACCAAGAAAAGAAAAACTTATTATTTCATCCTAATTAATCATATGAAATATGATAATATTCTTATAGGATAATAATTATCATATTAACTATGATTAATTACAATTTGATATTATTTTACTTTATGTGATTAGAACACTTAATGTATAATTTTAAAATAATTAAAGGTGTTGCAGCTAAACTTTAATTAAATTAAAATTACACAAATCACATGACATCTAAATAAAATTACATGTTTGAATATAATTTAACATAATGCATAAACAAACATACACAATGAGAATTTGAATAATTAATCAATTAATCAACAAAATGTGACTAATTAATTTAATCAATATTCTCTCTTTAAATTAATCTAAATGTGCCATAAACATTGCCTAAAAATAAAAATTAATTATTTAAGCAAATTTAGGCATAAATTAATTACTATTTCTAAACATGCCAAAATTGCCTAAAATTAATTAACTTTCCAAGATTTTAGGCAAATTTTAAAGGCATAAAATTAATTTCACAATTATTTTGACAAATAAATAACTAAATATTGTCAAAATTAATTTAATTTTATCCATAATAATTTTGCCAAAATTTGGACAAATTAAAGTGTACTTAATAATTTTGAACAAAATAAATGGTTAATAAATTACTATTAAATTTTAATTAAATATTGGCCAATAAAATACTTTTGTTCAATTTTTTTTTAAATATCAAAAGATAATATATATATATATATGTATACATACAAATCATGGGAAAAGGAAATACATGGAGTTGGTGGAAATGCCACAAAATGGAAAACGTATATATATTAAATGTTGCTTATATATAGCAACAATGAAACATGGCTGCAATGGCTAAGACTCATGCTTGCATTCTTAAGGTCTTAGGTTCGAATCCTCCATATGCCACAGTAGCCATTTTATTTGAAAATGCAAAACTACATGTCGTTTTATCTAACATGCAGCAGCAGCATCAAGGAAAAAATGACATGTCGTTTTGATGGAGGATCAAAACGACATGTCATACAACTCATCCCTGACCTCCTATCAGGTCGACCCAACCTAGTTATAACCTATTTTGAACCTAAATGAAAACCCAGTCATTTTTAGCATTTCTGAGCTCCGTTTTAGGTGATCCAGGAGTCTATTTTCATCAAAATTTCATGTAGATTCCATTTTTCATATAAACATAATGAAAAAAAATGGCTCTATAAATAACCCAAATTCACTAAAAATTTGATATTTTTGAGCTCAAAATACTTAACAAGGTAGAGATATTTTTGGCTCTAATATCAACTGTTAGACTTCATGGATATACAAAATCATATTTATATTATCCAATATAAGAGAAATGGATCGAAATGTTACCTCTCATCATTGCTTGAATGCTTTAATTTCTGATGGAAGCTCTATCGTATGAAAGTCCCAGGGAATGCTTCCAAACTCTGGTTAACACTCTCTAATGGTGTTATGTTCAAATCATTATGTAAAACAAGCTTGGGGACCCCTGTATTTATAATGACATGTTCTCAAACGTGGGAAATCATCTCACGAGACCCACAATTTTTAGACCACAATCAAGATGTTGCAAGTCACATTCAGACGTGCAACGTGGAATCTGTTCATGCGATGTGTACCCAATCGTGGTTTTAATGCAACATCTTATACCCTGATCTAATCCGAAATCTCAAAAGCACTACCTCCATGTCACCCATATCCATAGCATCTTCGTCCTCCATCATCTTGTTATTGTTAATACCATTAAGCCCAAGCAAGGAATCTCTATATGAGATCACCAGTGTTTGTGCTCCGTTGTTATTCCCACTTGGCGCATTATCCAACAAGGTCTGAACCTGGACCTCCTCTTCAGCGTGAGGCCTATCAGCTTGCAAAGTAGCTTGCTCCTCCATAATCTAATCATTCGATCCCAGTTTTTTGATGCTACGGGGCATCTTATCATCATCGTGTTATCTCCGTGTTCCGTTCACCCGATGACGTGCTCATGTTCTCGTTCACTATAGTCAATTTTAGGCCTATATTGGAATATAACATCCTTTATTAACATATTCTAATATTTTATTCCGTAAATTTATTTAATTTAATAAATATTTTAATATACTAAATTAATATAAATATGTAATTATTATTCTTTATAACAAATATATGTTTAATATATAAATAATAACTTTATAAAACTAAATCTAATAATATAATTTTTATTTTATACTTAATAATTATATTATTATTTTTTAAAAAAATAGACATAATCTAACAAAATTGCAATAAAAAATGTATTAATTTTTTTAATTATTTTTCTCTCTCTCTAACATTTATATATATATTCAAATTATTTAAATATATTACTTCTTTATTTATTTTATTTTTTTAGTTTATAATTTTTTTATATTTTAGCATTACATTACATCTATATAATATAATAAATTATACTAATGTGTTGCTCATGCAAGCTTCCATCTCAAATTATCCATACAGAAGCTATTTATGTAGCATGAATCTTAAATATTAGCTCAGTGTTCCACCTCGACTTAGGTTTTTCTTAATCATGATGAAACTTTTCAAAATAAGTTCTTTTTTTTATAAATTTAAAAAATCATTTCAAATTTTAGGATATTAATTATTTAATATCTTAATTTTTTATGTTACATTTATCTTTTTAATTGACTATTCATAGATACATAATTAAATTTATATCTATCTTTTAATATTTATCTCAAAAACTAACTAATAATATTTGTTTCAGATAAAGTTGACAAACAATAAAATTAATTAATATTTTAAAATTCAAATTCTAATATCTTTCCATTCATTAATATATCATCCGCTTTCTCCTTTTTCTCTCACTTTCTTCTTCTTCAGTTTCTCTATTTTCTTTCTCCCATCCTTAAGGTTGCCATTTTTTGCCAAATTCAACTTCTCCTTCTTCAATCTGATTCAACCATCTCTTCTTCAAGTTGTGCACAGACCTTAAGGCTTGGAGTTGCAATTTCTATTAAATATTTAGGTGTGTTGTTAGAGGTGTTTGGCGTGCATTGATTTAGATGCAACAGCTAGATCAACAACTATGGTGAGTAATCCTCTTCTTTCTGTGCTTATCTAGCTAAATCTTTTATTGTTGTATCCTTTAGAAATGATTTCTTGATGCATGATTGAACGAGATTGTTATTTTGGTAGTCTATAATTGCTGATGCAAAAAATTTCTCACTTCATAGGATTAGAGTATTTGTTGTATGAGGAAGTGGTCATAAGCCTAGAGATTATGATTCAAAATATCCTATCATCCTCCTAAGGATTATAAGATTTTCCTGAGATGGCCAACTGGCAAGAATGTAATATGGAGTGGAAATGTGAATCTAACCAAAAACCAATTTCTTTCATATGGAATTATGACAAAAGGTACTATTTTGGTAATTTTAGTTTTAGAATGAAAAATTGTTTGCCTTTGGTTTCAGCTACTACAATTGATTGTTCAATGAAAAACCATAGCTTTCACAAAGTTTTCTTACTTTAATTTAAAATGAAAAGTTTCATTTTATATAATTTCTTTAATAAATTATCTAGGTTAATGCTATTGGAAGAGAATCAATTTGCATCTTACTTAGAGGATAGGTTGATCTTTAACGGCATGAAAAATTACTCTCAACAACTTGTATAAATGATAGGATTAGGAAGTGAAATTGAATTTCCTTAAGTTGGTGTGAGTCTTCCTTGTATCATCATTCACAAATCCTTTTTAAGTCTTATTAAGGGCCATGTTCATTTTGTTGCATAACATACTGTGACTTATCTATCTTGATAACATTCTGACAGGTTCATGTCATATTTGATATCAACTGTGAATTTGGTAGCTTTAGAGCTCATTTTGTAAGCATTAAAATAATGTTTATGAGTGCCAAAATAGAAGCACTACTTATCTTCTGCCATTGCCATGAATTCTTATATATGTGTCTACCAGTAATCTTCAGAGTTCTAGAGTCACTCCAAATGGTGTGTGAACCTTTTAACAATAAAATTAGGGACCCTAACGCCTTTTCAATTTATAGAGCTACAATTCAATGTGTTCATCAAGACACAAGAAGAAGCAATGGAGGAAATGGTTGCCTCCATGAATTGCCAATGAACAAACCATTACTTGCCATGAATGAACCACTTTTGAACATTGCAAAAATGGAAATGTTGCAAGAACAAAAAAGTCTCCCTCCGTATACATGAAAATTTTCATCTAAATGAAGAATCAGAACACATGTGGACCAAGGTGACAAGTCCTCTAAAAATGAGTATTATATTCCATGCATCACAATATATTCTGTCCTTCCACTTAATGAATAAACCTTAAGTTTATTCTAGGTCTAATAAAGATTGTTTTTCTCAAACATAAATGTGTACACTAAAATGAGAAAATAATATAATATGATATCATATGAGTTTCATTACAAATTATATAAATAAAGTAAATCAAAACTTACGAGTTGGAATCAAGCCTCATTCTTAAAACATGATCCTTAAAACTAAATGATAGCATGCATTTTGTTAAACGATCAACTATCATCAACTGAATGCCAACATCTTCCATGACCACTTTCTTTTCCTTTACATGTTCTTATATGGCTAGATACTTTATATCAATGTGTTTACTTCGACTCTTACTTTTATTATTTTTAACCAAGAAAATAGTAGTTGAGTTGTCACACAATATCTTCAATGGTTTAAAATCAAATATATAATTTTAAGCCCAAAAATGAAATTCCTCAACTACACACACCATTTAAGGTAGCATTAAAATAAGAGACTAACTTAACTTTCATGGTAGAAGTAACAATTGAAATCTACTTTACACTTCTTTAAGGAATGACCTCAATAACAAGCATAAAGATATGACTTGATGTTGATTTTTGAAAATCACACAATCGTCAAAGTCTATATTTGAGTAGCCAACCACCTTTAGACTGTCAATATATTTATAGACGAACATATAATTTTTTGTCCTCTTGAGGTACCTTAACACTTTTTTTATAGCTCTAGAGTGGTCCATATTTAAGTTACTCTAAAACCTTCCTAACCTTTTAATAGCAAAATCTATGTCAGATCTGATACAAATCTAAGCATATATAAGGTTGTCCACAATAGAAGCATATGGAATGTTACGTGTTTGTTCCCTTTCTAAATCATTCTTAAGAAATTGATTCAAATTGAACTCATTTCCCTTCATAGTAGGTGGAACATTTGACGAATGTTTCTTGTAACAACCCCAAAGCATAATAGGGTTTGTCTCTACAAATCTTAATGCCAATAATATAAGATGTCACACCCATATATTTTATATCAAAAATTTTAGAGAGAAATTATTTCACCTTATAGAGCAACAATGTATCATTGGTTATAAGTAGGATATTGTCTAGATAAAGCACAAGAAAACAAGTTTTACTTTCATTTATCTTTTGGTATATACACTGATCCATGGTATTCTTTCCAAACCAAAAGAAGAGATAGCACCATAAAACTTTAAATGCCATTGATGGGAGACTTGCTTCAATCCATACAAAAACTTTTTAAGTTTGAAAACCAAGTGCTCACCTTCACTGAAGGAAAACCCTTCTGGTTGTTTCATGTAACCCTCTTCCTCTAAATCTACATTGAGAAAATCCATTTTCATATCTATTTGATATAATTCTAAGTCAAAATGAGCAACTAACGCCATAATTACCTAAAGAGAATCTTTCTTAAATGCAGGAGAAAAAGTCTATATATAATTGATCCTTTCTTATTGAGTGAATCATTTAACTACTAACCTGGCTTTATATCTTTCAATGTTGCCTAATAATCCTTTTTGGTTTTAAAGACTCATTAAAATAGATGGCCTTGGCACTTGTAGGCAACAGAACAAAATCCCAAACTCTATTAGAAGCCATTGAATTCATCTTATCCTTCATGTCGTGTAACCATAACTTAAATTGCCCATAACTCATGGCTTGTGAAAGTATTTCTAGATCATTTTTGGCACAATGTTAAAGTTAGATTCTTATAAATACATAATATAGTTACTAGGAATTGCTAACTTTTTCTCTCTAGTTGACCTTCTTAATGTTATATCAACATTCTCTTAGGAAGAAGACTATACAATAAGTTTTATTAGAGCACCATCAGTGGGTGGAATTATAGTAGTTAGTTGTATAATTCCCATTTGTCCTTGAGGGGCATTATCAATACTAGCTAAAACATCACTTAAAATAGGGTTTTCCTCAGAGTAATTAGCTTCATAAATTATGGTTCCCAATTGACCAATCTCACTGATCAAGTTGTTCTTAAGAAACTTGGTGTTTCTTGATTCCACAATCCTAATATTATGTGACAAACAATACAAACTATATCTCTTTAACATTTCGATATAACCAATGAAATACTTGCTAATGGTCCTAGGATCTAACTTTTTTCTTGTGGATTATAAATTCTTACTTCAAACTGGTAACTCCAAATGCATATATGTTGCAAACTACCCTTCCAACCTTTTCATCATTAAATAGCCTTGGATGGAACCCACGTTTAATATGTACATGGCTATCTTAAGTTCAGTCTACAAGGATCTAAGAAGCTTAGAGCTACTAAGCATGTTCCGCACCATGTCTAATAAGATTTTGTTTCTTCTTTCTACCACACCATTTTGATCTAGTGAATTAGGCATGGTATATTAAGCTACTATCTTATACTCTTGAAGAAACTTCACAAATAGAGCTAGTTCTTGTCCATCCTTAATGTATCTACCATAATATTCACCATCTTTATCTAACTTCACAATCTTTATTTGTTTATTACATTGTTTCTCTACCTCCATTTTAAATACTATAAAGGCATTCACTCTTGTTATAAAGCAAATATAGATACATAAAACGTGAGTAATTATCAATAAAGGTGATGAAATACTTTTGACCTTGTGAGTCTATGGCTAGACTACAAATATATGTATGATCTCTAATAGATCTAAACTATTCTAAACACTTTTCTTAAACTTGTTTTTTTTTTTTTTTTGCTTTCCTTTAATGCAATCAATGTAAGTATAAAAGTCTGTAAAATTCAAAATACTAAGTACTCCTTCACTCATTAACCTTTTAATCCTATCTAAGGATATATGTCCTAGCCTATAGTACTATAACATGGAGGAATTTTTGTTTATCATGTTTTACTTAAGTCCAACATTCATTTCACACAGGGTATTAGGTTGCAGGTTAATTTAAAAAAAATCATCAGACAAAATGTTATTCCCAACTAATTTAGATTTGTAAAATAACTTAAAGTTTACATCTTAGAAATTGAAAGGAATATCTAAAAAGTACAAGCTTGGAAATTGAAATTAAATTCCTAAAAACACTAAGTACATAGAAAGTATTTTTCAAATTAAATATATAGCTAGTGCTAAGAACTAATCTACAAGTTCTAATAGCCTCAACAATAAAGCCCATCTTATTGCCTGAGTAGATGTTCAAGTTATTACCCACTAGTTTTCTTATGCTTTTAAAATCTTTGCAATGAATTTGAAATATAGATTGTAGAACCAAAGTCAATCCACTAAGAATTATAACAAACGTCAATTGAATGTAATTCATAACAAATTAGAGATATTGTATTACTTTTTTTTCTAAATAAACCAAGCGTTGAACTTGGCACAATCCTTCTTAATGTGTCTTTTCTTTTTACCGAAGGAACACTTGGATTCCTTCTCAAAGTTTGACTAAAAGGATGCTTTACTCTTTCCTTTTTACTTAGCTTGGCTATTATTTCCCTTTGTAACCATATATGCACTTTCCAAACAAAAAGTCTCCCCCTTTTCTATCAACAATCTCCCCTCCTCTTGAAAATGCATGGTCAAGAGTTCATTGATGGACCATTATATTTATGTGTTATAAGAGATTTTAAAAGTCCATATTATTAAGAAAGTGAGTCTAAAATAAAATGCATGAAGAAAAATTTAGACATCTTAACCTCTAGTGCCTTAAGTTGTGTTGTAATGTCTTTTATTGTTTTGATGTGCTCACGCATACCTTTAACTTTGGTGAGCTTCATTAATGATAATTGAGACATTAGCATACTAGCAAGGGCTTTATTTGAAAATTCAAACTATTCATCAATAGCCTTCAATAAGTATTTTATGTTAGTATGCTTTCCAATGGAATGTCGATGCTGGGAGAAATTTTGGTCTTAATGTATATCATGTTTAGGCAATTAGATCACCCCAACATTTATAAAGATCAAATTTTGCCTTCGTAATGTTTTCATTCAAAATTGGTGGTTCATCTTTCCTTAGAATGTAATCTATGTCCATCCACCTTAATTGGAGGAAAATCTTCTCCTTCCAAATCTTATAATTGTCATTGTTTGGATTGGAGTTTCATATGCTAGGAAAAATAATAGGTTGAAAAGCTATAAAAACTAAATATACATACTAAGTCAATATAAGGCTAATTAATTGCATGTATTATTATGCAAAACATGCTACAAAATCAAATAAAACTGCCTATAAGTTGAGTTTTATTCAAATATAATTTGTATGAAGAAACTAGCAAATTATTATCCTTTTCTAATCCCTATGGGTAAACTAAAAAAAATTCATTATTTTTTACCCTAATTGATCATATAAATATAATAGAAATTCCTTTAAGATAAACTTCATTATATCTAAATAAATCAATTACAAATTTTTCCCATTCCTTACGTAATTTGGTTTCCAATATGTTGTGGCAACTTTCTAATTTAATTAAGGATATATAAATCACTATACACTTTAGATTTTAATCAACAAATTTTTCCTAAATATAAATAAGGCAAATAAATAAATAAATAACATGTTAATCAAACATAATATTAATATGAATATTTGCTAATTTACTTAGATTTTCTATTATATGCAAAAAAACAAAACAAAACAAATACATTACATACATAAGGCAACTTCATGTTTAAAATAAATAAATAAATAATTATTATTATTTACAAATAAATAATAATTTTTGGAAATAATTCCCAAGAATAGTAGTCAAATATTAACATTAGCCGCTATACTCCATTCCAAAAAATGACAATTTAATTAAATGTGGGAAAATTCAAAAAATGACTTGAAGCATGCCTTATATACACATTATATGCCATATATGACCAAAGAACATAATTGGAATGCATGACAAGTGAATGTTTTATATTGTTAAAGGCTGCAGGTTCAAGCCTTCATACAGCCACCTATGACATTAATTTTTATATTGAATGTAAGACTAGATTCAAATTTTATGAGAAAATTGGCCAAAAGAAGCATATTCAAAATTGTAAATTAAGACGCTTTTAGGCAAGACAAAGGCAACAATTGGGCTTTAATACCAAATGTAAGCATAAAATTCATGTTTATTAGTGCCCAAATGGAAGTGATGCTTACCTTCTGCCATTGCCATGAATTCTTATGTATGTGTCTATCGGTAATCTTCCAATTCTAGAGCCAATCTAGATGGTGTGAGCCTTTTAACACTGAACTTAGGGACCTTAACACCTCTTCAATTTATAAAGCTAAAGTTCCAATGTCTCCATCAAGATGCAGGAAAAATCAAAGGACAAAATAGTTGTCACTATGAATTGCAATGAATAGACTATTAATTTCCATGAATGGACCACTTTTGAATGTTACAAAAATGCAAATGTTGCAAGAATGGAAGAGCAAGGTAATATTACACATTTGGCATCGTTGAAATAAATGGCGGTTTGTATTGCAGCATATTAGGATATTAATATGTGAAGATAAACATACATATAAAAGATATCAATTGTGGATTTGGTAACTGGAAGTACACTTGCCTTCCTCCTCATTATGCAACTTCAATTCCACCACTAGCTGCACAACAAATTATATCTTCAATAAAGGTTATTCTTGGAGATAGGATGATTCCAATAGAGGTTTGGCTAGCACTTACAATATGCTCTAGTTTTTTATTTGTACCAATAGCATTGAATACCCCTAAGGGCCATGATCATTTTGTTGCATCCCATATTTTGACTTATCTATCTTGATGACATTATGACATGTTCATGTTGTACCAAATATCAATTATGGATTTGGTAGCTTAGAGCTCTTTAACATCATTAAAATGAATGGCAGTTTGTATTGTGGCATATGAAGTAAATGGCAACCAAGTTCAATTGGCCCTACAATAATTGGCAATTTTATTTCATGACAGCTTCCATATTCATCTTTATCATATGACATGGTTCACTACGCTTAGTGTGGTATCATTTAGGAGGAAAAAGGTAATTATAGAGTTAATGGACCTTAATCTATCATTTTTGGTAGTAGGATTCCTTTGAGACTTTATATCCAATTTCAATTCCTCTTCTTTTTTAGATTACTTTGCTTTTCTCTATATCAATTAGTGAGTTTTATTGCTTTTTATACTGATTAATGGATTCAAATTTCATTATCTATCATTTTTTTTAGATTGAAGTTTAGTTGTCTAAAGTTGTATTAAAGGATAAGTGAGAGAGAGGATTGGTTAAGATGTAGCATTTTTTGGTGTTTTAGACTCCAAGATCATTAATAGTTGTCTATTTAAGGTTAAACTAATAGTTGCATTGTCATTAACCCCTAGAATAATGCAAATGTGGTGTACATAAAATTTATTGAGATAATATTTTGGGGTGAACATTTAGTAAGTGACAATTTCGTGTGTGTGTGTGTGTGTGTGTGTAGCAAACATTCAAATGGGAATCTCTCAAGTAGGATTAATGGAGAAATTTATAAGTTCTTGACATAGCAGAAGCAGGATTTTCTTCAACAACACATTTTGTTGCACCACCAACCCATTCCTTCTCACCTAAAGATTAGAAGCATTATGCATGAATTTATATGGTCTTCAAGTGATGTTTTATCTTTTTTAAAATTCCTAATGAGGGCAATGCAATAAACCTTACTTGTCATTTATCTTTCTTTTATAGGTTACACTCCACAAAATCTTTACTCTCTTTGTAGTTCATTAATAGACCTCTCAAATTTTTTTTAGTTATTTGCCAAATTTATGGGAGAGTATATCAAAGGAGCAAAGCAAACAATCTCTATTGGGGAGTATTGGGATTCTTTCCACTATCAGAGCTATGTTCTAGATTATAACAAAGGTACTACAGTTAAGTGTATATCTTGCCATCGAAGTGTATATCTTCAATCATCAAATATATTATTGCATAGTGAACAAATCTATATTTTGTAAAGTCCAAGGTTGATAATTTACTTTTCTTTTTTCACCTTGAAAGTCTTAAGGTTAATATGACAAATTATTGCAATTTGTGGAGAATAGATGGTGGAACATCAAACTAGAGCATAACTTTCTACTATAGTTAGGAATTCAAGGCATTACTAACTAGTGACTATAAGACATCTTTTGTTCAATGTTAGAATTCTTACCTAACTATTATATAACTCCCTGTTTAAAAATTATTAAAGAAATATCAAGAGAATAAAAGGAGATGAAAGAAGTTTGGAAGTAGTGGTAAGATTTTTCCTTAGTTACAAGAATCACACATTGTCAACTATCAAAATAGAAACTATATGCAAGCAAAACAATTTTGATGAGGGCAGCAATATCAAAATAATTTATATAAATTATATTTAAAATATATTTGAATTTGTAGTTATAGTTCTTGCCATATCACAAGATATAGAAATTGGGATTGGATAAGAATTTCTTTCTAATTTAAATAGTTGTACATATTATAATTTTCATCTTGTCTAAGTAGATTGTGCATTTGTTAATTCAAGTGCTTCTTGACTATCAAGATTCTTTAAGTTGCAGGTATCGCTGAGAAAGCGATAGAAACTGCTAAGTTGCTGACTTTGAAAATAAGATTTGCTGGTGTGGCACCAATTATTTGTTTAGTTTTGTTTCTTTTTTATGAGAATGCATAATGTTTTGTATCTTTACACTTTTTTCTACTGGTATGGAAATTGATAACAAAAATAATAAATTGAGTATTGATAATATTCATGGTGACAAGAACTCATAAGTTCTGTTAGCAAGGAACTTGATGCAGGATAATTAGCCATCTGTCTTGTTTGCAAAGGCGGGTGGGGTTGTCCTCAGCCATGGAAATCTATCCACGCAATATGCCTGGGCATTCGTTAGTTTATCAATTGTAAAAGTGATCACTTCAAGCGTAACATTACTAGAGGTATCTCACTGTCATATGCCCTTCAAAAGGTTTTTTAAAAGAAAAAAGAAAAAAGGAGAGAAATGAAAAGAATAAACTTCATCCCAGATTTGAAAGTTGTTTTTCTTTTAAGTTAGTGTTTTATATTGCTTTATGACAGTTTGAATCACTATGTTATTAAATATTAATTATGTTAACTATTTGAAGTCTAATTCTATTTTCGAATATTTGAATATACTATTAAGAGCTTATCTAATACTTGAACAACGCTTGCCTTTCTCATCTTTACGTAACTTCAATTTCACCACTAGTTGCACAACAAATTATATCTTCAATCAAGTTTATTATTGTAGAAAGGATGATTCCAACAGAGGTTTAGATGGTACTTATACTGTTCTCTGGCTTTTTACCTGTACCAATATCATTGAATACCCTCCCGCCCTTCTTCTTTCTCCATATTATATTGTGCTTGAATATTTACATTTTTTTTCCTGTTATCTTGCACTTTTATCTTCTCTTTTACGTTTTGTCAAGCTTCTTTGTAAATTCCTTTTCTTTTTTCCTTTATTTACTTTTATGGTTTCTAGCTTGGACCTCTGCATTACAGTAATGATATGAATTGAATCACATGTTACCCTAATATTCAACTCTTTCCCCAAGAAATTAAAGAAAATCTTAAGATCTCTTTTAGAATAAAAAATATGAAATATCTTTTTAATTTGTATTCATAATGTGTTCATTAATTTTTAAAATTTAATCTTTTAAATTATCATTTTATATGCATTTAAAACCCCCCTCTCTATGTGAAATTTTATCCCTCTCTTCTATTTTTTTTCCTCTTTCAAATAATGTGAAGCTTTGAATCATGTTTTTAATCATGACTCTTTTTCTTTTTCCAGAATAATTAATTTCATCAAAATATTAGTTCACCCAATTATAATTCTTTTGATTGATGGTGTTATTTGATTTTTTTAATAAACTTTATTTAATTGTATTTAATTAAGATAAATTAAATTTAAACAAATTTAATTAAAACAATTAAAATGTATAATATATATTATAAAAATTCTATACTTATCATTAACTTTGAATTTTAATGTTTTCTTATAAAAACATTATTGAATAGGGTAAATTAAAGATTGATATAAGGTCAAAATTCAATTTCCGGGTTGGGGTTAATCAATACAATTTGTGGAAGTTTAACGATTGGGCAATATTAGAGGATTTGTGCGATGAATAGCAGTCATGATGAGTCAAAATTTTGAATTGATAGTGTTTAAAAGGTCTAAAATGTATCAAAATTATGTATTTATGTTGGACAATTTATATTTTTAAGATGTTGAACCAAATTAGCCTTTTATCATAAATTAATAATATTATTGTAATAATTACTAACAAAAGTTAGAGTAGATCATGCATTACAAAGGCGTTAATCTTTGACTTACATATAATGTGATTTTATAGTTTTATTTTACAGTGTATTATTTGTACGTTGAATAAAAAAAAATTTACATACTATTTATTATATTCTTATAATTGAATTCTCTACTAAAATATGACATATAATTTTTTTAAAATAGTCCTAATATATATTATTGAATTATAAAAATCATATATTTAACATATTTAAAAAAAGCCTAAAAAATTAATAACAAAAATATAAAAAAAAATATGTATAAATTTTATATATTTAACTATGATATGATTTTCCCTTCTAAATTACATATATATATATATATCTCTCTCTCTCTCTATCAAACAGGTGCAATTATTTAAATAGCTTTATATTCAATCTTATTTTGAATAACTGTATTAGATAGATTTTTTTTTTCACTTTATGCGATAAAGTAAATTAAATCTTGATTTTATGCAAGTTTTTGTTCTAGCAATTTTTTTAAACTAATTGAATAATCTAATTAAATTACTAATAATATATCAGGGACCAAATGAGTTAAAAGTAAGTTTAATTTTAATATGTTGAACAAAAGTAGACTTACTAAGATGAAATAAATCATCATATGAAAGTTTGAACATATAGAAATTTAATTTGATGTATATAACCCTTTACTTATTAATCAACAACAAGAAGGAATTGGTAAAGAATTTAATTATGTTTAATTATTGAACATGTCATTAATATACTTTATATCTTCAAAAATTGATCAAATAATATTGTTTTATAATTTGACACATTAAATTTATGAAATAATCATTTTGTTATAGCATCTTCCCATGGGTTATAAAAATACCAATGAAATAATCTTTTAAATTTAATTAACATAATCAAAATTTGTTACATTAATAATTATTTTATTCTATTTTTATAATTTAATTATTTTAAATTAATTTGCTATACCAAGCATGTAAAATTTGTATTAATAACAATTGAATTAAAATAATTATTAATGCAAACTCAGTTTAGATCAATTTAATTTTTTTAATTTAATAAGATGATTTTTTGAAGATCAAAGATTCAAATCACTATTTCATTATTAATCATATTTCTTACATGTAATGGGTACATTAAGTATTATTTACTCTTACAAAATTAGTATTCAATGTGATATGTCGTTATTGGTGTTATTTACCATTTATATTTATAGAACGTTTAGATAAAATTTTTTATACAATTTGACATAAAAAAAATTAATAAAAATAATCATTTTATTATATACATACAGGGATCATTAACTACAAACACATCTCTTTCTTTATTATAAAGCAAAAAATAGTTGCTTTTATTTTTCGCAAAAAAAGGAGAAGGGCTCTTTATTTCATAGAAAGTATGAGATATTGTATTTGAATAATTTAATTTATGATTTGATTTTGTAGGATTAAGTTTTTAAGATTAAAAACTCAAGTAATTGTTTCTATTAAGTATCACTATATATAGGCATATATCTTTATTAGTAATACTATCACCCGAGCCAATATCTAATTTTATATAATTCATGAATTGGTACATATCTTTATATCTTTATATGCTTTTATTAGACATTTTAGTCCCTAACATGTTTTCAATTGAAGTAATGAAAAATTGTGTTTTATGCCTGACAGAAGTTCTTATTGCTAATCTGTCATACAAAAAGTCAAAAGCTTATTTGATGGTTAAACAGTATTAGAAAAGCAAGGGATATTGTCTTTTTTTTGGGTCTTACACAAAAAAAATAGACTTTTAGTAACGACTTTTAGCGGTAACTTAAAAAAGTGGCCGTTAAGAAAATATTTTTAACAGTTACTTTATTAAGTTGTCGCTAAAAGTTGTCATTAAAAAACTGTTCTTGATTTTGAAAATATTTTTAATAGTGACAAAAAAAATAGCTACTAAAACTATTTAAGAACAACAAAAAAGTTGTCACTAAATATTTTTTGTAGCGATAAATATTTTTTATAACGACATTAACATTGTCGCCACAAAAAAACTACATTTAATGTTGATCTTTTAGTTGTTATTAATACGTTGCCACTAAAATGGTCCTTTAGTGGCGACAACCTGATTATGCCACTAAAGGTAACATTTAGTGATGATCAATCTCGCCACTAAAAGTGATGTTAAACAATCTTTTAGTGATGATTGATTCTAGTTGTTACTGAAAATCTAGAAGCAAAACTTATTATCAATTAAAAATGTTTGTGTAAAACTTTTAGTGACGACTGATCTTAGTCATTACTAAAAGGTATTTTTTAGTGGTGATCTTTTCGTCGTCACTAAATGATCTAGTGTATTATTTCTATTAAAAGAAAATTATGACATTTTTTAACAATGACTAATTTTTGTCGTCATTAAAATATAACTTTTAGCGGCAATTAAATTTAGTAGTCATTAAAACATAACTTTTAATGATGACTAGTTTTAATCATCATTAAAATATAACTTTTAGCAACAACTAATTTTTGCCGTCATTAAAACACAACTTTTAGCGGCGACTAGATTTAATAGTCACTAAAACATAACTTTTAGTGACAACTAGTTTTAGTATCACTAAAACATAACTTTTAGTGACGAATAGTTTTTGTCGTCACTAAAACACAACTTTTAGTGGTGATTGGGTTCAAGCGTCACTAAAATATAACTTTTAGTGGTGACTAATTTTAATAGTTACTAAAACATAACTTTTAGCGGCAAATGATTTGGTTGTCACTAAGTCCTAATGCCAAGTATAACTTTTAGTGGCGACTAATTTTTATAGTCACTAAAACACAACTTTTAGCGACGATTAGTTTTAGTTGTTATTAAAATATATCTTTTAGCAATGACAATTTTGTCGCCACTAAAAGGTCAGGCACCAAGTGCCAAAATTTTGGTCAATTAAAAATTTGTGCACCAAAAATTTTAACAACAATTGGTTTTAGTTGTCACTAAAAGATACCTTATAGCAACAACCATTTTAGTCACTACTAAAAGTTCTAGTGCCAAATTTTTAGTCAATTGAAAATATTTGCACTAAAACTTTTAGTGATGACTAGTTGTATTCGTCACTAAAAATTACCTTTTAGCAATGACTAAAATAGTCGCCATTAAAAGTTTTAATGCAAAATTTTTTATTCATTAAAAATTTTTGTAGAAATTATTTTTATATCTTATTTTTAAATAAAAATATTTAAATTTAGAATATTTTTAAGTTAAAAAAATAAATTATACTTATCAAAAAAATTAGATTTTTAAAGTTAATAATTAATATATGCAAATATATAAGACTAAAAAAATATTTTAGTTGTAATCATTAATTAAAAAAATAAAACTAGAATTTTTATTATGTTTAAAAAGCCTAATAGATTATTATTTATAATTTTTATAAAGAAGTTAAATTTTCAATTTTTAGAATTCATGAAATTAATATGTCTAATATTTCATATATCGAAAAATTTATATATCTAAATTTTTAACTTCAATTTATAGGATTTATTTTATTAATGTGTCCTTTTCAACTTCTGAAGCAAAAAACAAAAAAACAAAAAAGAGGTAGAGAGAGAAAAAAATAAAAGAAAAGTAGAATTCATGGATAAAAGGTTAAACTCCACTATCATTGTAACATTAATTTTAGTTAGGTAAGCCTTTTAAATTCCTACTCTTTCTTCTTCTTTTTCATGTTCCATGGCTTATAATAGTTCCTTTAAGTAAAAATATAATGATTTCTATGGATTTTTCGATGAGGAGGTAGCCATGGATATGATTTTAGAACTTCAATCTTGATGCTTTAAACTCGGAGAGACCTTAAATGATTTTTTTTTAAAAGAAGATGAGCCCCAATGTAATGAGCCATAATATAATAAGCCCTAGTGTAATGAGCCATAATGTAATGATTTAGCATACATTTTCTACTGAGATAGCTACATATACAAATTCTAGAGAGATGAGATAGAGGATAATTTATGTTTAGGATTAAAAACTTTAAATGATTTAGTTGGAATAAAAAAATAATGGGTAAATCATAGAAAAAGATACATTAGGATATTTAAGAATAAATATTCTTAATTCTTAATTAATTTTTTAGTTAAATTATGCATTTCTTAATTTTTATCCTATTTATTGTTGATCAAGAACTTAAATTTGAAACTTAAATAGAATAAAATTGTAAAAAATATTGTGTAATTATAGACTTTGTTTTAATGGTGAAAGGTAGTAAAAAACAAAAATTACAAAATTGAAGCCTAAACATACTTTTTTGAAAAAAATAAGTGACCGAACCACCTTTGGCAATTCACCATGCATAGATCTCAAAAAAATACCTAAAATGAAAAAAAAAATTCACCTCAAACGGAGTATGATACACAAAGTTATGGCATTTTAAAGTTTTGCCTTCCAACCTTATATTTTCTTCATAATTTCTCTTCTAAACCTAACCTATATTTTTTATTTTTATCACCTAAACTATTTTTTTCATTTATATATCAATTATCAATTATTTAATTATCAATAACATAATATTTAAAATGATATTATATAATTATATAATATTATATCATTATAAATAAGTGGCTGAAATGGAGCTTTATTGAAGCAACAAAAAGAACTCACTTAAATAGTAACACCTAGCCTCATTACTCATTTTCGCTCCCTGCTTGAAGTCTTTCCCCTTTCCCATTTTCAAATCTTCATATTCACTGGCAAAACCTCTTGCAGATCCTTCTCAATATTCGTTCCAATACATCCCTCTGGTCAATTTCGTTGCAAATGAAGCTATTCCAACAAAAACATTTTGCTCACAAAAAAATAGAGTATCCTATGAGCTGATTTCACTATGGAAGAGAACGTAGAAATTAAAGAGGAAGGCAACTATATAAGTGGTAATCTGGTCCATTGTTTGCTCCTTCTTTGTGCAATTAATTTTGTGTTGAGTGATGTGGCTATGGCTATGGCTGTGGCTAGCAAAACTGAATAATGCCCACTAGGTTTTTGTGAATAATGCCAGTTTTGATTAGAATTTTTTTTGTGTGTTGGTTTCTCTTCCTTTGATAGCTACTTCTAACCTCTCTAAATTTGTTGAATTTTTTAGTTCTGATATTGCTAAACATATGAAAATAATTTCTTATGTTTCAAAATTATTTCATACAAAATAGATTCTCAAGTGTTAACTCCTCAAACAATATCAACTGTGGCTTAGAGATTTGGTTCAATTCTATTACCTTGATAGTTTGCTATGATATTGCTGAAGTCTGGTGTTAATTCTTTTTTTGAGGATGAAGTATAGTGCTTAAGTTTTTTATGTGTTGTAAACTTAGTGCTCAAATTAGATTTGGTCCAATTTTTGTACATGTGTGTGTCATACCATTAGACATTATGTATTCTACCTTTCTATAGTTGAGACCTTATTGAGAAGATTCTAGAGGAGTGGCCCAACTTTGAGTTTGTTCAAAGCTTCTCAATTATAGATTATCTTGTCATAACATAGAAGATCCTGTCAACAAGATCTTCAATTTTTCTTTACTAAATTTGAGATCCTGTCGATAAGGTCTTCAATTTTTTTTGCTAAATTTGACATCCTATCGACAAGGTCTTATCTTATCGACAAGATCTGTAACCTTGCCAATAATATCTTATACCTTATCAATAACATGGTTTGTTTTGTTAACAGCATCTTATTACTAGCTCTAGAAAAAGGATGACTTATTCTACATATTCATTCCTACATCATTTTCCTTCAACATCATCAAAATGGAACTATAAGGGCCCCAAAACTGAAATTAAGATATGTTCTAATTCCTAAACACAGTAAACACTCAAAATAGGCTAGAGTCTTATAGTCACTTTTAGCCTCTTTTGACATAATATGGCTCAAACTTCAAAAATTCATAATTTAGGCTAAACAACTTTGATTTGTACAAATTAGGACTCAATGGAAAGCTCAAGACATGAACTATATACTATTAAAATTTTCAGCCAAAACAAGCTCATTTAGGCTACCAAAATCCAATATAACAATAGTTGTCACTATTCTCAAATATATATTAGCATCAGAAATTTGAATATACATATCTTTGGCTACACACTCTATTTTATGAAAACTCAGTGGCTATAAATGAGATCTAAACGAGATCTAAATGTCTACCAAATTTTATCTAAAAATTCATTCATTTGGTCTGCTTTTGGTTCAAGAGCAAAATATGGCTCAAAATGGGACATATATGGTTCTAAATGGTTCAAAAAGAGCTTCTTCATGTCCTATGACCATTTGAGCATGTTCCAAATATGAAATATAGCATATATGACTATTTCATCAGGTCCTAAACATCATACAATTCAAAATCACTCATCCATTTGCCATTATACATGTACTTTCCTAGGTGTACACATAGTCAAATTACACATTCTTGCACATTTACATTCAAAAATGATATTTACATCATAATCTCATACTTTTACACTTGTGGGAATGTTTACATTATAAATATATCATGTATAACCTTTCATAAGCAACATATTACATTAAAAGCCTATACTATTATCAAAGTAATGTCATGCTTTTAAAAGTAATGTCATACTACTGGTTTTGGTTCAAATCTAAAACTTAAAGAAGTAAGGATGGCCTGGACTTAATATCAGTATATAATTCTTTACATGTAAAAAAGTTTGACTTGTCTATAGCTTAACTTGCAATGATGTTGATTAAAATGTAGAAAGTAGCAGAGATGAATAAGAGTTAGATAAAGATCAATAATAGAGTTGATCTAGCATATAGACGAAAAGTTAATGAATTTCTACAATGGGCCTTTAATTAGCCAAGGGTGACGAATATGATTCGATACCCATGCAAGGGGTGTAGGAATATAGAATGGAAGAGTCGCACTGATGTAAGGGTAGATATATTGAGGAAGGGTTTCAACCCAAGTTATGAAGTATGGGACTCACATGGAGAAGTTTGTCTTGGTGCTTATAGTTCATTGCATTAGGATAATGGTGGTAAGGTAGCTGATGATACTGACAAAGAAGATGACATTATTGGCATGCTTCATGATGCATATGGTCACATAGATTCAAATGAAAGGAACTGTGAGTCAGAGAACCATGAGCCACCTAATGGGCAGGCGAGACAGTTCTTTGACTTATTGCAGGATGCTTAGACTAACCTCTATCCAGATTGTGACAAAGTTTCGAAACTCTTTTTTATAGTTAAGCTACTCTATCTTAAGTGCCTTAACCAGTGGAGCAATAAATCCATGGATTCATTATTAAGCTTATTTAAGGATATTTTTCCAGAGAGAGCATTGATACCTAACTCCTACTACGAAACAAAGAAGATTATTCAAGAGTTATGAATGGATTACACCAAAATTGACGCATGTGAGAATGAATGCATCTTGTATTGGCTAGAGCACGCCAATGCTCAATCATGTCCTAAGTGCAATACGTCTCGATGAAGGTCAAATAGTCATAAAGGAAAGAAAATTCCTTATAAAGTGTTAGATATTTCCCTATAAAGCCTAGGCTACAAAAGCTATACGTGTCTCACCACACAACTAAGGAGATGAGGTGGCATGATGAGAAACACATTGATAATGGTGTTTTATGGCATTTAGCTGACTCTATTGCATGACAATCATTTGACTAGCAACATCCAGAATTTTGTAGTGATCCAAGAAATGTTTTGTTGGGCCTAGCAAGTGACGGGCTTAAGCCTCGGAGAAATATGAGTACTAATCATAGTATTTGGCTAGTTATATTGGTTTCATATAATTTTCCACCATGGCAATGCATGCAGCACCCATATTTTATGATGACTCTTCTAATTCCAGGCCCCAGAATTCCAGGTGATGACATAGATGTATAGCTCTAACCAAAGATTGAAGAGTTACTTGAATTATGGGAGTAAGGAGTAGAGACATATGATGTCTACAAGAAATCTAATTTCAAGTTATGTACAATATTATTGTGGACAATTAATGACTTCTCAGCATATGAGAACCTATCAAGGCAAAAGGAAAGCTTGCATGCCCCTGTTGCCATAAAGACATATTCTATTTCATTGTGAAATAAGTTATGTTACTTGGGCCATGGTCGCTTTTTACTAACCAATCATCCATGGAGGCAAAATTGAAGGGCATTTGATAGGAAAGTTAAGCATAGAGTTCCACCCTCTCCTTTAACTGGTGATGAGGCACTTTGTCAATTATGAGCATTAAGTAATGTAACTTTGGGGAAATGTTAAAAGCGAAAGCATGGCCATGTCACTAATGCATTTAATTGGAGGAAGAAAAGCATATTTTTCTACTTACCTTATTAGAAAACATTGTTGATCCAACACAACCTTGATGTTATGCACATCAAGAAAAATGTTTTAGATAACATTGTGTCAATTGTTATAGGATTGGCTAGAAAGACAAAAAACACAGTGAAGAATCGATATGACTTGGTTGACATGGGAATCAGATCTAAATTACACCCGATAGAAGAAGGAAACAAATTTTTGATTCCAGTTTCTTGCTATGCATTGTCCCCACAAGAGAAGTTAAAAGTTTGTAACTTTCTAACTACTTTGAAAGTGTCTAATGCCTTCTCTTCAAACATTTCACGGTGTATCAACATTCGTGAGTAAAAAAATCTATGGATTGAAGTGCCATGACCACCATATTTTGTTACAAGATATATTCCCTATAGCATTACGTAGCTTGTTGCACAATGCAATATCTAAACCTATATTAGAGTTAGGTAAATTCTTCAAGAATTTATCTTCCAAGTGCCTAACAACTGAAGCTATTGATCTTCTTAAATCCCAAATTGCAAGAACATTGTGCAAATTAGAAATGGTATTCCCACCAGCCTTCTTTGATATCATGATCTACTTGCCTATCCATTTGGCAAGAGAGGCAAAGCTCGAAGGGCCCGTACAATATAAGTGGATGTACCCTATCAAGAGGTAACTTACTGTATTAGATATGCTATTTATAAATTTCATTAATACTCTATGCTAAAATCTTTATTCAAATCCTTTTATGTATTTAGGTATTTGCAAACATTAAAAACATATGTTCACAACAAGGCTCAACCAGAAGGTTCAATAGCAGAAGGGTATTTGGCAGATGAATGTCTTACCTTTTGCTTATTTTACTTGAAAGACATTCCCACCAAGTTTAATAGACCTGCTAGAAACGATGATGGGCCTATGGGAAAGGATGAGACATCCATCTTTAATAAAAGTGGCTAAGCTCGGGGAGGTTACGAATCAAGATTTCTCTCTAGTGTGGAGTTCAATCAAGCTTGTATGTATGTACTCCATAATTGTGAGGAGGTTTGGCCATTCATAGAGTACGTTTGTGGAGCTTGGTAACTCCTTCCAAATAATAACTTTTTCAAGAATTTTTTGCCTTAATTATGTCATTCATTACAGGGAGCATAAGAAGCAGATGGAAATGCATAGATCAATAGTTAAAGAGTTCCCAAAATGGTTTTGTGAACAGGTTAGTTTCTAGACACCTCGCTAGGATGTAAGAATAATTTGATAAATTTTGATCATATCAGAATTTATTAATGGTGATTTCTTATTGTAGGTTGCAAAGTTAAGCATACAAGGTAAGGCTAGTGATGATCTCATGAGTTTAGCAGTTGGCCTACTCAAAGTGGTTCACCGCTACTCAGCATTTACAGTGAATGGCTTTATATTCCATACTAAAGATTGTGCCTTAGACCAAAGAACAAATAATAGCAGAATACTTGTGAGGGGTGATGATGAAAATGAGAATAAAGAGTATTATGGTGTCTTAGAAGATATATAGAAGTTGTCATATATTATGCATAAAAAAGTATATTTGTTCAAGTGTCATTGGTGGAATGTGTCTCATCTAGGAAGAGGATATAAGGTTGATAAATTTGGAATTACTAGCGTGAATACCCATTATTCACTTAACTCTAATGAGCCATTTGTCTTAGCATATCAAGCCAAACAAGTGTTTTATTTGAATGACATAGTTGATGCAAATTGGCTCATTGTTGTCAAGACAAATCCCTGTGACCTGTTCAATATGCCTAAGGTGACTGATGATGATGTCAATGAAGACTTTGAAGGAGGGTCCATCAATGAGGCATATCAACAGGATGAGATCGAACTATATGTGGTCCTTGATGATAATGTAGGAAATGACTTTATGGTCCAGTTGCAGAGGGATGATGTTGCACCAGAGACTCTAAGCCATTTAAGCAAATGCCGATGAACAAAATGGCAAAGTGTAATTAATACAAGACATGAATTCATTGATGACAATAATGAGGATGTGTCCACTGATAAAGGAGATTCAGAAGACATACTTAGGGAGGATGATGAAGTTAATACTGATACTGACACCACAGATACTAACCAACATTAACTAAGATTCTATAGTACTTAATGGTACATATAATACTTGAGTATTTTTTTTCTTTTTGCATTTCTATTTCTATAATATTCTATGATTTGTCAATTCAAAGTAATTTTTAAAAAGTAGAATAAATTATTTAAATGGAGTCATTGGCCTAAAGAAGGGCAATACGAATTAAGAGAAAGTAATGGCTTAAAGTGCTAAATAGAGCATTATTTATAATAGCACTATGTAAAGTCCTATTAATGGCCTTGTTGTAGTAGAAACTTGCTATTTCTAGAGATAAAAATATGGATATAACTATGTACATGAAGTTATTCCACTACCAATATTGAAACAGCATTAAGTTATATCAATTTAAGGGCTGAGATAATATCTTGTTGATAGGGTAGAAGATCTTGTCGACAAGGTTGAAGATCTTGTCTACAAGGTCTTTAAATTCAATGGTTGGATAATATGTTGTTGACAGAATTGTAGAGCTTGTCAACAAGGTCCTAAATTCAATAGAGAGAAGTTTGAAACCTAATCAACAGGATCTATTATCTTACAACAAAGTATTCTTTAATTAAGAAACTTATAAAAGTCAAGATCTTGTCGACTTGACCAATATCTTGTCAACAAGATTTTCTATTATAATAAGTTATAACACATAATAAACTATAGTTATGACAGTCTCTACATGTTGCTATTATTATTATTATCATTCTTTTAAATTTTTAAAACTTCCTTTCTTGTCAGTCATCTTTTGGTTAAAAGTTTTACAATTTTACAAATTTATATTATTCAACTACCTTGTTCTCATAATGTATGTGGAATGATCCAAGAAATGTCAAGTGTTGGGCATGGGAGAGGGTCTAGACGAAGTGGACGAGGGAGGCATAATAACACAAGCAATGTTACAACCCCCCACATACGAGAGGGTAACTTAAGCATGATGCACTAGAAGCTTAATATTCTCCATTGCCACTGAGCCAGTTGGTGATGAAGAACAAGATAGTTCACCTCTTACCCAGCCATCACGAAACCAAAGTAGTGCAAGTGAGCAAGGGAAACAATATAAGTGTTTGGTTAAATTTTGCCTTGTATCATATATTAATATATTTGTTTTTTACGTATCAATATATAATCTTTTTCTTTTTTCCATATTGTTTAGCTTCTTGCAGCACTGTTAAGAAGGAACGAGGGAAGTATAAGTATTTAAGAGTTGATCTTAAAACAAAATTTGGTAATAAGATCTTAATTACCATGTCTAGGACTTCTGAACAGTCGATTGGAGATAAGACTTGAGATTTATCTAGTTACATTGGTTGGGTGGTGCGAACTACTATGTCTTTAAGATATGGTGATTGGAAAGATATTACAAACAAAGATGGGGACACCATGTGGTTGAAAGTGAAGATAACAAGTTACATATTTGAAATGCATATCTTTAATTAATCTGCAAATACCTATATTATGTTTGCAATTATAACTACTTATAATTTGAATTTGCTATTCTTAATGCATAGGACAAATTTGAAGTTTGTGGCCTCAGCAGGAGGTGGCATTCAAGTCTTATTGCATGGACTCGATGCAACGACTTTTTAATAATTGGAAGTTTCATTGTCAAAAATATATAAGAACTACATGACTGATGAAGAGAGGCAAGCGGCAAAACCAAAGGATGTTAGCCTTGAAGATTTGGATTGGCTAATTTAGCACTTTAAGTCCGACAAGTTTCAGGTCCTTAGTTTAAACTTCATTGCAGCTATACTATTATTAATTAAAATTATCATTAACAACACTTTAACCTTATTTACAGGCTGTAAGTAGTAGAAATAGTATAAATAGGTCAAAGCAAGTAACATTACATACATGTGCAACCATCTCATTTGTAGAGGTAGATGAGTCTTTAGTGAGCGTCTCATTGTATTTTAGGAGAAATTCATTTCTATATTCATGATTACTTTTTTTTTCATACTAAAATGCTTTGAAGGCTAATGTTTAAAAAATTTGTAGAGGGACCCAGAAAAAGAGGAGCCAGCAACAGCTAATCGAGTATGAGAGGCACAACACACTCGTCAGACAAAGGAAGGGGAGATAGTATGGGTTGATCCAAAGTCCCAAGAGATCAATGTAATGTTCCCAAATTCATTAACTTTAATAAAATTGTTTGCACCATTTTCCATGCTTCTAACTCATGTCCTACACTACAGTCGCGCATTCATGATTTTATTATTCAACAACAAACAACAAATGAGGAGGCATGCCTGATTGGAGATGAGATATTAGCTACTGTACTGGGGGAGAGATCAGGATATGTGCACGACAAAAGGTATGGGAAGAAATCCTCAAGAAGGAGAAGTATCGGCAAATATGAAGTGAAGTTTAGAGTTTCTTCTATAATAGAACAAGTGCGTGAATAGATACGTCAAGAAATGGAACAAAAATTACAAGAGGAGTGAGCCCAAATGCAAGCACAGATGCAAGCTGAAATTCATGTTCAAATAGCTACCTTCATGGCCACATTCTAATAGGTATATTTTGCACTTCTCTTTTTCTTTTCAATGTTAAAAAACTTAGTGTTATGTTTCCTTTCAGTAGGGAAATGTACCTTTGATGAACAATGCTTCAAGTGGAGAAGCTCAATAATTTTGTGAGTACTTAAGAGTTTTAATAATTGATTATTCAACTAACACAAATAATGCATCTTAATTTAATACCATTTTCCTTTTAGACAACTTTTATGCCTAAGATTCTATTTTAAACTTGACATTAGTTTGTTTATGGCGTACATAGTCTTTTAAACATTATGCTTTACTAAAATTGGAATGTGGTCTCAATTTGTCGCACAGGTGATTGCTTTGATGGAGAAAGTCTTGGCATTTACAAAGCAAAATGAAGTATCTATATTGAATGCTAGTGCCCCTCCCTTGAATTACGAAGATTCCCTATGCCAACTTATTGCTCTTTTCCTTTCGTTTAGTAACATTGTAATGCTATTTTAAAAATTGAATAGTGGAGTGTATGAGTGAGCTTAAAAAATTATTCATATGGCTAGTTTTTGCATTTGGATGGACCATTGAAGTAATGTATATATGAAACTTGTTAGCAAAGTTTATTTTACTTTCTTTTTGCTTATGTATTTTAAAATGTTAGATTTTGTAAAATGGTATATGTTATTAGAGATTTAGAAGATTTATTTTTTACTATTTTTAAGATTATAAAATCTATTTTAACAAACAGGATTAAAGAAAATATTACAAATCTGAAAAATTAAAATAACCTCTTTAGCGGTGATTAAAGTTGTCACTAACAGTGTACAAATATTGTTGATAATAGTTGACGCTAAATATATATTTAGCGACAACACAAAAGATTGATGTTAAAAGAAAAATTTTAATGGCGAAACAATAATTCGTTGCAAAAATAAGCATTTAGTATTATCAAAATATTTTGCCACTAAAAGCATACTTTTAGCGACGACAATACTCGTCACTAATTCCTCTAAATACCAACTAAACTGAAATTTTGACGGCTACTAATGTCGCTGTTAAAAAAATATTTAGCGTCAAGGCATATGTCGTCACTAAAAATCCCCAACGGAGGCTCCTTAAAAGGTCAAATAGAAGGATTTTTGCAGCGAAAAAGTTGCCGCTAAATTTCTTGAAATAAAGGATCGTGCTAAAAGTATATATTTAGCGACCATAGCTATTAGCAAATGTCCTCGCTAAAATTTTTTAGTGTCAATAAATATTGTCGCCACTAAAACTATACATTTAGTAATGACTTTTCTCGCCTCTAAAAGCATTTTTTGCGACGACATGAGCCTTTATGAACCTTTAGTGGTGAAATTTGTTGCTTCTAAATGTTGTGACCCCAAAAGTTTAGGAGTTTTAGTGATAAATTTTCATATATTTAGAAATGAGTTTTATCACCTTAAAAAGTTTTTTTAGCAACGACACTTTTTTTGCCATTAAATCTCTTTAGCAACGGCTATAATTATAGTGACTTAACAACGACTACATTGTCGTCACTAAATATTTTTTACAATGACTTTTGACATTTTAGCAATGACTTTTGTTGTTGCAAAATCCATATTTTTTTGTAGTATTATCTACTATTTTTTATATGATCATAAATAAGTTAATTGTAAATATTATATTAGATAGTAGTATAGGCAAAATTTTTGCTTAGTCCTTTTATGATATAATCAAATAACTAAGTTTAAAATTTATTTAAATGATTGATGAATAGTGTCAGTGATAATTTAGTAGTTATTATTATTAATATGACAATTATATTTTAAAATTACTCTAAACTCATTAAGTTTACCAATAAAATATATATTTCTTGAGTTCAAAATATAAAATATTTATTGTTTAGCAAATTTTTAAATCAATAGTGTAGTTTCTTGATATTAAATAGATATTATTTCCCTCACTGATATAATATGATGATAGAAAATTTTTAAACTTAATGATTGCAAATTGTTAAGATATTACTCTAATGCTTAGTCAAGGATTTTGGATTAACTGATGCATTACAAAATCAGTTAAATTCATAGGGAAGTTTGGAGTCTGTTCTTGTTGGATTTTATTATGGTTAAGTTCTTAGAATAAGTAGGGCTGCACTTTGTTTTAATTTGGTTAAATATGAGGGTTGCTGCTTTTCTACTTTTGAGTTGTAGAAAGAGGAACCCATTCTGTTGCAGCACCAATTATCTGACCAAAAGTCAGATTCAAAAGAGCTTGATCAACCCATTGCCTTGAGGAAAGGTAAGAGAATGTGTACCCAAATTCTATTGGTCAATATGTTTCCTATGAGAAGTTGTCTCCTAGCCTAAATGCCTTTGTGGCAAATGTGTTAGAAGAGAAATTACCTAGTTCTTTTCAGGAGGCAATTCAAGAAGAGCTAAAGGCTCTTGAGAAAAATAAAACATGGGAGGTAACTGTGCTACCAGAAGGAAAAAGCATGGTGGGATGTAAATGGGTATTCATAATGAAATATAACCCAGATGGAACAATAAATAGATACAAGGCTAGGCTAGTTGCAAGGGGGTTTACACAAACCCATGGTATTGATTACCAAGAAACCTTTGCACCTATTACTAAGTTGAATACAATTAAAGTTTTATTATCTCTTGCTGCTAACACGGATTGGCCTTTGCACCAATTAGATGTGAAGAATGCTTTCTTAAATGGTGACTTGGAAGAAGAAGTATATATGGAGATGCCTCAAGGCATGAGGGCACAGGGAAGTTGCATAAGGGTTTGCAGACTTCTCAAATCTTTATATAGTTTGAAGCAGTCTCCTTGTGCTTGGTTTGAAAATTTCACTCAAGTAGTGAAGGGATTGGGGTACACACAGTATCAAATGGATCATACCTTGTTTATCAAACATTACGGGAATAAGTGTTCTATACTGATTGTATATGTTGATGACATTGTAGTAACTGGGAATGACAAATTTGGCTACAGAATTTGAAATCAAAGACTTAGGAAAGCTTAGATATTTTCTTGGGATGGAGGTTGCTAGATCTAATAGTGGAATCAATGTTTCTCAGAGGAAATATACTTTAAATCTATTGAAGGAGACAGGTATGTTGGGATCAAAACTAGCAGAAACTTTTCTGGAGGCTATGTATAAATCGAATCTGAGACAAGATGGAATTCCTGTGAACAAATAGAGATATTAGAGATTGGTTGGAAAACTCATATATTTATCTCACACTAAACCGGATATCGGTTTTGCAGTAAGTGTAGCTAGTCAATTTATGAATGATCCCCGGGAAGAACATATGGAAGCTGTCTATAGAATTTTGAAATATTTGAAAATGACTCTTAGGAAGGGCTTACTCTTTGCTAAGAGGAGTAATAGAAATATAGAAGTGTATATTGATGCAGATTGGGCATGATCTATAACAGACAGGAGATTTACCACAAGTTATTGCACCTTTGTTATGGGGAACCTAGTAACTTAGAGAAGCAAGAAACAACCAGTGGTTGCAAGAAGTTTGCTAAAGCAGAATACAGGGCACTTGCTCTTGGGATTTGTGAAGGAATTTGGTTTCAAAGATTGATGCAGGAACTTAGAATGGAAATAACTGCTTCTATCAAGGTGTGGTGTGATAACAAGGCTGCCATTGTGATTGCACAAAATCCTATTCACCATGATCGACATTTTATTAAGGAGAAAATAGATTCCAAGCTGATTGATCTATCCTATGTTCCATCCAATTCACAAGTAGCGGATGTTATGACAAAAGCCCTTCCAAGAATCAAGTTTGATGAATTAAGCCGCAAATTAGGAATGATAGATATTTATTCACCAGCTTGAGGGAGTGTTGGAATGGGCTGAACCACTAAAGCCCATTATCCCATTGAAGCCCATTATTCAGTGTTTGTTTCCTTTCGTTTATCTTTGCTGCTGTATTTCCGATTTATACTGTTTTTATTATGTTGTATTAATTATCGGTGAATCCTACATGTTTAGGCATATTCAAAGGGATTGAGCGTTCCGTTTTTTTTAGTTGTTCTCTCTGCTATATGTATCGAAACATTCTGTGAAATAAAATATAAGATCTGGCCTAGTTTTTCCTCACTGCCCCATTGCTGTTTTAAACATGATTTAGCCTTGACTTTCAGCTTGGTATAAGTCTTAAATCTGTCTCACATTTGCTGCCGTCCCATTGGTGTTTTCTGACATGAATTAACCTTGATTTTTAGCTTGGTTTGGGTCTCAAATTTGTCTCACTTGCTGCTTTCCCAGTGGTGCTTCCAACATTAATTGACCTTGTCTTTTAGCTTGGTTTGGGTCTTTAATTTGTCTCACATTTGCTGTTGTCCCATCGGTGTCTTTAACATGAATTAACCTTGATTCTTAGCCTGATTTCGATCTTAAATTTGTCTCATACTTGCTGCTATCCCATTGGCATTTTTAGTATGATTTAGCTTTGACTTCTAGGTTGATGTAAGTGCCGAATTCTAAGTTAAATGTATGTTTGTTGTCCTACATGTGTTCGACTTGGATTTAGTCATGTTTGTAGCTTGCTTTTAAGTGTGTAAATATGTGTAAATGTTGGTCGTTGTTCTCCATGTGTTTATGTTGGAGATTAAAGAGCTGTTAGGCCTTATTGCTATGTCGTGATTTCAGTAGAGATCAAGACCCAACGACTCATTTCCTTCCTGAAATTTCAACGGAAACAGTTTTAATTCGGTTTTCTTCCCTTTTCTATTGTGAACAATATTTTTCCTTTTTTATTTTCTCTTGTATGCTACTGTCGGTTGTCTCTGTTGGGGAACCCAGTAGCTTGATTCCCTATATATACTCTGTTCTCTCATTCTATGAATATACAAAAATATTTTTCGTACTACTCTGTCTCTTTTCTCCTATTCTCCTACAGTTTAACATGGACTTAACCATGTTTTTATCTTACTTTCAAATCTAGAATCTCTGTAGATGTATGCTGTTGTCCCTATGGGGCTTTTGATTTGATCTAGCCACAGTTTTGTTTACTTTTTGTGTAAAATTTTGCATCTTGGGTGCTGCACATAACATGATTCTATTTTGAGCTCAAAAGTACAGATATGCCTTGGTGCTTATGGCTCTGCCTTAGTGCAAAATTATATATCTAAATTTACTGCACCGTACGATATATTTTTGCAAAAAAATTGTGTCAGAACTGCTGCACAAATTAGTATTCTGTTTTGAGGCCAAAAATCACTGAATATTGTTTCTGCGCAAAATTCTTTGTTGAAGTTATGCCCCTGTGTGCATTTGGGCTTACAAAGTACTGCATGTTGTTTCCTTTTTGTGCAAATTCACTGCATAAAATTACTGCACATACTTGCATTCTGTTTTAGGCTAAAAAAGTACTGCATTAGTCTTATTTCTGCACAATTTTGCTGCATTAGACTACCACATACCTGTGGCTCTGTTTTGGGTTTAAAAGCACTGCATGCATCCACATTCTGCAAACTTTTCTGCATTAAACTGCTTCCCACTCTGTTATTCTGTCTTAAGCTAAAAGGTGCTGCATATGAACATATATGTGCTTGAATTTGATACTGAATCTGTCTTATTCCAAAGCGGTACATCTCTTGTGTTGATTTGGCAAGCATTAATGGGTATGCACTATTGGTTCCTCCTCATATAAGGCTAGGAGGCTTTACTTTGGCATAAAAGGTTAGCTTGGCAGAAGGTAAGTAATGCTCTTGATCTTACATGTTGTGCACTTAGGATGAAATTGATTTGTTGATCCATACTGCAAGTTCAGAGGCATGTTTTGATTCTTTCAGATGTTTTCCTAGTTAATTCTTTCAGATTGTGCACACTCACTCACACATGCAAAGTTAACTGCTGGTTTGATTCTACTTTTATTCGTAGTTTTGTTTTTGTTTTTTTTAGGGCTCATTGTATGTGTATCACCTCTTTTTTTTTCAAAAATAAAAAATATGAAAAATCCTATTTTTGAAAATTAAAAAGAAAAAAATGGGGAAGGAGAAAAAATGGAAAGGCAAGAAAGTATGATTAACTTGGAATTCGTAAATTAAAACACATTGATTAACTTTAAATTCTTTTTATTTATGAAATCAAGTTAATTCTTATTTTCTTCATCTTTTCTAAAAAAAAGAGAGAATAAAAATCACTAATAAAGTGACACAAGTTTTCTATTATTTGAACTATGTGAACTTTAATTTATTTAACAAATTGTATCGGCTATATACATTTATAGATAAAGTCTGTATCCAATAAATATTCATTTTTTTTTAATTTTTTTTCCTTCTTTTTGTACGTGTTTAAAATGGTAATTAAAATAAGATTTAAGCTATATTTATATATTCATAGGACTTTTGCATGATTATTCTAGGTTGGAAGACCTGGAGTAGCAAGTCAACAGCAAAAGAAGATATAGTAAACTTATCCCTCTAATGCTGATTTACTTAGTGGCCAACCCAACTTTAGACAAGGAAGTCATTTTCTTCATTCGCAAGAGAGTGATTTTCTTCTTTGCCCAAGTTACTTGTCATAGTTCCTTTGGGACAAGATTGTATGAAATGAAGCCATTGACAAATTTTTTGGAAAAACCTGATAATAGCATCCACCATAAACAGACCATATGATGAATGCAACAATGCCCAACAATGGGATAAGATTATGTAGGCCGTTGAACCCAAAACCTAACTTAGCCTTACATTTATGTATGCCTAGTAGATGGATTTGAATCTAAAGTCATTGACCAAGTATACTCAAACTAACCTACAAACAACTCTAGTCCCAAGCCCAACAAAGACACGTTCACTAATTGAAAGGACACCCACTGCGCAGGATAGGCAATGCATAATAGAGAGCTCTTGAAATGAAAATTTTAGATTAGTCTATAATCCTAATTATAATTAGTAATGTGTAGATCAGATGAAGAAGGTCTGCCATGATCAAGCTGGGAAAAAAGGATATGTTATGTCAGCTAACTTTTCTGATGTAATTTAGAGAAGAAATGGCTACAAATAGTAGGAAGATTAGTACGAACTTTGTTTTTCATTTTTAATAGATTATAAGGTTGGAGCTTATTAAAGGTTATTTATATCATAATTCCTATCTTCTCAACCCTGTAGTACAACAAAAGTTTCCTAAGATGTAAACTTAAATATATAATGGTAGTAGATTTGATCAGTAAGAATTTTTGTATCTTGACAAAGTGAGATGCAAGCTACCATTAACTTACATTCTAGAAAATACAATATATCTTAGATATGTCTGCCATCATTTTGCATAATATAAATAGAATATATCTGACATATGTCTCCCAAGTGGAAAAGATCAGCAACTTTTCCATTTATTGCTGATTTACTTAGTACCCAATTCAACTATAGTCAGGCAAGGCATTTTCTTCAATCCCAGGAGAGCCGCTTTCTTCCATGTCAAAGTTACTTGTTATGGTTTCATTGGTACGAAATTGTATGCGAGTCATGCGACAAAGCCACTGAAAATGTACGCAAGTCATGTGACAAAGCCATTGAAAGTATACGTGAGTCATGTGACAAAGCCATAGAACAATTTCTTGGAACAATCTGATTGTTGCTTCCAACCCCAACAGAGCCCATATGAGGAATGCAGCTAAGCCCAACAAGGGGAATAAGATTAAAAGAAGCAGTACAACGACAAGAATTCCAATTAATGGAGTAAATTTTTGTATGATAGGAAGGTAAGTTAGTTGATTTTGAAGTTTAAATTCTGCCGTCAAACCCATAGCATACAAGGATAGAGTCGCTAAAACGGCTGACATAATGTTACTATGCTCATCAAATGGAGATAATTTTTTGAATTGATATTGAACTTGAAGAAAACCACCCAATGTCGTAATCAGAAAGTTTATGACAGCATTCAATGGTGAAAATGATTCCACTTGTCTCTCGTTTGAACTGTAACGGCAAGAAAATAATATTGCATTAGCATTCTAAAATAGTAATAACTATAATAACGATAAAAAAGGAAACCGTGAAAAATACAAATGAAATCAGTTTTGATAAAAATTGATGAGGAAGTGATAAATCTAAAGATAATCCCTACATAATGGTGATTGGTCTGGTCCGAATACGATATAGTTTATTAGCTTTGGTTAAAATAATAATAATAAACAGTAGAAAGTGAGGGAAATTAGAGTTGCGGTAAGGAACCCTGCAATGTTACGACAAAATGAAAATATTTAATAAACCAAAAACCTTTCTGGAGAGCTAAAAGTAGATGAAGTCGGACTTGGATCCTCTCATCTGTTGTGATAGCAACGCAGCAAATTTAACTACTGATTTTGTTTTGCTCAGTCAAATTTAGCCGCTTATTTTTTATTTTGATTTTTTTTTAAAAATAAAATTTAAGGAGGTAAAATGTAGTAAGACAAAAACAATTTCTTAACTTCCAATTAACAGATATCAGGCTATAGACATGAAAATATAAAAGTTATACAGGTTGTTTTTTTTTAATTTTTGTTAAAATTATACAATTTTTTTTTATTTTCAAAATATAAACAAACTTCTTTTAAAAAGACCCTATATTTTTATTCAATTTTCTTTTTTATTAAAATATTTTTTATTAATCTAAATATATTTTTTTAAAACTAAAAAAAATAAATAAAAGGTATTTTGATAAAAAAAATTTTAAAATTAGACAAAAGTGTAAGATAACTTTTTATTTCAAGATATTTTAAAAGTAGAAGTAAAACTTTCAAAAGTGCTCTATATAATTTGTACAAGAAAATAATTTGAAAGATGTTTATGTGATAAAAATTATAAGACTGTCTTTATCCTATTATAATTTTACTCCTTTTATATATAAAAAAAAACAAAGAGTCGAAATGAAGAAGTTAAAATAAAAATGTAAACTATTAAATCTGCTTAAACAAAAGAATCAATGGTTAGATCTGTGCTGAGCTGAGGATCCTAATCCGATGGAGTCAGAGGCATGTTTTTTGTTTTTTGGTTTTGTTTTGGGGGGAGGGGGGTTCCTATTTGGTTGTTTGTAGAAGATGATGGGAAGAGAGGAGACGGAGAGACAGGCACAACAAATATTTGAAGATTGACTGACTTGGGAAGGTTCCATATATTTGATATAAGGAATTAGGAAGAATTGATTCTCCTTGCCTCCCGTGGTAAGGAAAAGAATAGTCGGCCCAATTGACCCCTGCATATCTTTTTCTTGTTCTTTTATCCGCTTTAAGTATTGGTTTAAGAAATCTAAAACTTTAATATTACTTATGATTTATATTTGGATAAATAAATAATTTTTATTTCAAATTTAAAATTTAATGCAATCATAATTTCAAATTCAGTTACATAAATTTTATAATAAAATTTAATTACGTAAAAAATAAAAATAAAAGTAATACTAAATAGTAAAAACTACAAATGAAATTTGTTTTGTGAAAAATTAATAAGGAAGTGAGTAATCTAAAGACAATCATTACACATACAAAAATTAACCGAATCGCGATCTTATAAATACAGAAAAAAAAAAATTAAGTCGATAGAGCAATAAAAATGACGCCGCAATGTCAGCATATAATATTTTCAAACACAGTACAGGAGTCAAGAAGTCGGGAAGCTAGAGTTGTAGTAAAGGACCCTACAAGTTTCAAATGATGAATATATTTAATAAATGAAAACTTTTCCGGAGAGCTAAAACTAGATGGAAAAGGAGGCATGTTGGGTGGCCACCCTCCTATTTGGTTGTTTGTTGAAGATAAGAAGCTGAAGATGATAGGAAGAGGAGAAACAGAGAGAGAGAGTGAGGCACAACGCAAATCTGAAGATTGACTTACTCATGAAGGGGGTACTGCTTCATATACACCTCTCCGTACCTGACGTGGGACATGGGAAGGGATTGGATTCTATTTCTCGGGAAGAAGAACCAAATTAATTAAGATTGTGTTGGAACTGGACTGCACTATCTGAGAATTGAAATGGATTAATGGGGTGGCCCTACTTGAAAGTGATGACTACCTTACCCAATTCCTCACTCATTCTTTGCTAGTTCTTTTAAGAAAAATTATTAATAAGAATCATAAAATTAAATTATTTATTTTAAAGGGTTTTAAATTTTAAAATTACTTTAAAAGATTTAAAATTTTAATATTTTGGATGTCACTTCAAAAATGTCTTTAATAATGTATATAAAATTTCATAATAATATAAATAAAAGTAACTAATAACTTTTAAAAAATTTTATGGTAACAATATCATACCATAATACTACAAAAAAGGTGATTTTAGAAACGATTTTAAATTTTGTTAGCAGATTGTTTGTTTTGAAAGGTTTAACTACAATTTATCCTAACAATTGATAAAATGATTGTTGTACGTCATAGTTAAAAATATATTGATTTTAAGGTGATCATTTTAATTGTTACTAAATATTTTTTAATAACTATTTATTATTATTTTTTATCCAATTTTCTCAACAAACTTGGAGCAAAACAATTTTCAACCGATTTTCAACAGCCACAACCAATATGTTATTGAAATTACAAGTAGATATTTATATTCCATTATAATTACAAATAAGCCATAGTATAAATGTAATAAAGATATATTCAAACTAATTATTCATATTACTAGAATATGAGGAATGACTATCATCATTAGGTAGGTGTCCACTATCTGGATTACTTAATGTTTGAAATTTGAAACAAAATTTTATTAGTAATAAATTAAATATAAAAATATAAAAACATTCATTTATATGATTCAACTAGAATAGAAGATATAGAAAATTATCTCTCAAGCTTATATGGTGACAAGCTCTAATGACAATTGACCTTGAAAACTTTATAGGAAGAAAGTTATAATTGCTTCTATTTGTTAGTGTCTTTTATCATTTTCGGCTTTTACTTATCATTATTGTTGATCTCTTTTTGTTATTTGTGCTTTAAGTTGTACAACCTCATTTTATAACTCTGTGTAAGAAGGCACAAATAATGAAGTCCTACTAGTATGATGTTTGAACACTTAATTAGGACAAGTTAAGCACCCAATGTTATTTCCCAAACTTGACTGGAGTGCTTTTACATTCCTACAATCTAGTCAATGAGTTATCATTCAAAATTTCTTGTAATAAAAAGTCCTTAACCTAATACATAGCAATTTTTCCCTACAAATTCAAATAAAAAGCAATAAATCATTTAAAAAATAAATACTTTCAACAAAATAACCAATTCTCTTAACAAGGGTGCGCCCACTTGTTTCCCTAGCCCTTAACATGGCAATTGAACGATAAAGGTTTGTGTACTAGGGAACATATGTACCTATAAGAATGCTAGAGGGGAAGGTACTGTCTTTAATGTAGAATTGACAGATGAAGATGTAATAACCAATTCTCTTAATCAATCTTGTGCGAATCGTTAATATTTGAATGTTGCCTGACTAATTCTGCAGTTTTTAACTTGATATGTGGTAGCAACAATCCAGGGCAGTCAAATTCAAGCAACAATGTTTAAGGAGGCTGCAAGGAAATTTTATGAGATTTGTGCTAGGGAAGGTTTACTACATTTCTGAGGGTACTTTAAGAGTTGCTAACAAACAGTTAAAAATCACTCCTCTTAAATATGATTATTTTCATATATGCAAAATCTAACAGACTCCACCGGCATAATTGAGTATATGTAATAACATTTTTATTTATATATTATTAAAAATATATATTTTTTAATATAAGCATGAGATAATCTATTTTGACCATTAGTCTTGACCAGTAACAAATGAAGAGAGAGGCATGGGGGGTATTTGCTCCCCACCTTTTCCCTCTCCCTTTCTTATCATTGACAATTTTTAAAATTTTTATACGTAACTAGTTTTTTAACCCGTGGAGAAAAGTTTCTAAAAATGTATGTAACGTAGAAAAGTTACATATACCAAAAGAAAAAAGAACATATATATATATAGCCAATCCTGAAAGAAAGGAGAAATCTAGATAGTCAGATTCATTGAAAAAAATGGATGTCTTACTCATGGGCAAGACTAAGCAAATCATGACATATTCAAAGCGCGTGATTCCCATTAAAATGCTGTGTATCTAGCAGCAATGAACCAGAAAAGAAAGAAACTCCGATCAAGCGGCTAAAGAAGGAAATGAACTCTTGTTTTTGCCCCCTTCCCCACTATCTCCAGAACCACATTTCTCTGAGCTTGAAGTTTCTTCAACAGAAGCAGCGAGAAAAGATCCATCTAAACCCAAATGCAACCACACGGGACCAACTTCTTCCATCTTTAAGCACAATCTATATAGCAAAACAATACAATAAAAAGACACCCTTACAGAATTGAAATTGACAAATGTCACTGAATCAAAGGAAATCTTTCTAAGGCTAATTTTTCATAAAAGTCCGTTGGAAACATTGCGTATCTTCAAAAATTTGTTTAGCAATGTTTCTGCCCATTGGATGCAAATATTTTGGTCACCATTCACCATGAGTTTGTTAATATCCTGCACATTTTAAATGGTTCAAGAATTAGGACCTTTAAATTGGCCTAAGCTTTCTTGTTCTATTACTAAATCTAAATCTAATTTAAAAGATTTTTGAACTCGAACAGTATAAAATTGTCAACTTTGCTTTTCTCAGAATTAACAAACACTATCTGATTGCAAAGCAATTAAATGAATATGTGCACTAAGTTGTCTATAATCATTACCTTAAACAGTGAATCGACAGCAGCACGCATCTCGTTTCTGACATATTTGCAATTTTTGATATCTACATCTGAAACCTCAAACTTTTCTTGTAACTGAGCTGAGGTAGCAAGATGAAAAGTAGGCTTTTCTGTGTTCATCAACTTCTAGTGCCTAAGTCTAAATTCATGTCCAAATAAAACATATACATACAATAATCACTATAATATCCAAAACATCTATAGACAATCATATTACAAAGAAATCTAAATAAACATGAACACACAAGGGAGAAGAAGACAAATTGAAAGGTGAAAAGGATATGACAGAATTAGATGTGATAAAAACGTAGTTGAAAAACTGTTGCACCAAAGACAACACTGAATAGGACCAAATGAAGAGAGAGTAGTCAAATAACCGTATAACATTACTTCCAAATTACCTAGCCATTTACCGTTTACCAATAGTTGGGTAGTTGTATGTGCAAACATAAAATTTGTGGAAAAGGCACCAAAAAGAAAAATGTATGCCATTCTTGCATAATAACTGTTTCATATAGTGAAATAATTTATAATAACAGTTCCATATAATAACAGAATCCTAACACAAATCAACATATAGTGAAACAGACCAGATGATAAAAAGAAATCCAAATGACACACTTCAAATGGCAAACAATTATTTATTTATTTCACATCACAAGAAAAATTTTGCTGTTGTATTATGTTTCCTCTCAAATTAGGCTCATGAACCAATAGCCCCACTCCTCAATTCAATATTCTTTGGTTCTAAACAACTTTGCCAAATATATCACTCCAACCAAACAGAAAAGGTAATGGCCCCAAAAAAAAAAAAGATCTGTAAAAGAGAATAAGAAAAAAGGACAGAGATGCAGGTTTTTTCCTTCTTTCTCAAGAAGAGAGCAAGACAACTGTCACAACTTTTGCATTCACTAATTAACTAACAAAAAAAAAAGTTGCATAATGATTAAATACAATATATTCTTTTAGTGAAATGCTAAAAAGCTACACAACACACTACGAAGCAAACCAAGGGTATTTAGACCAACTAAGTTATTTAGCTCCACTTCACATATCTTGCTATGTTTGGAAACAGATTGCCAACTGCACAGTACCCTTAAAGTAAAATAGCTAGTTGTAAATATAAAGGATCCTAATTATGTAATTGATCATTCATGCTAGATGAAATTAGTTTCACTAAGAGTCTAATAGATACTTAACTAAAAGGAAAATTTTGGGTACTGCACTGTTCTTTATACTTATCAGCCCAAAGATTACCTGTGTAAATAATTCCTTCATACATCCACCAGCAGAACTAAAATAGAATAACATTATGGTCATTAGCTTCACAAAAGCATAAAGATAAGAGGTATTACCAAATTCAAGAGAAATTGAAAAATTGAAGAAAAATTAGTTAATTAATCTCAGAGAAGAAAAATTGAAGGAAATAGACAATTAATCTAAAATTAAACAGAAAAATAAAATCGAGAGAAATAAACCTCCATGCAAAACAATTGGCATTACCCATTAACAACTCACATGAAAATCAAAATGTACCTTAAAAGCACAACCATTTCTTTAAAAGCAGAGACATTTCCTTCTAGTATCGAAAATTCTAAAATCAGTATGAATGTGAGATTGGGTTCTGAACTATTTAGCAATAACGTTTGACAACAGAAGGGCGTACCGGCTATACATAATTGTTGTCCTGCCAACCTCAGTCAGATGGGTTTAGTATGAATATGACAATTACGGCAAGCAAAGAAATAATTTTACAATATAAAATCAGCATGCTAGGAATTGGCACCTGCTTAAGTTTCTCTTCTATTTCACAGAAAAGGAAAATGTTGCCAACACAAGAATTTCTGCAATAAAAGGATCACATTTATTTTGAAAGAAAAAAAACTATGTACAGCCAGAAGAAAATGACATTCTCTGCGCATATAGTATAAACTAATTAAGCTTTTTAGATTTTAAGATTCTCTGCATATAAACTCTTTATAAACTAATGGAAATGACATTAATTTTTTTAGATTTAATATACACAAAGTGATACCGAGAAATGATAGATAAAAATAATATAATAACAAGTATTAAAAAGCATGAAAATAACATAATGCAGCATTTATTCTAGGCTGGAAATAAGATAAAAGCAATTGCTTGTGGTTCAAATTTTAGATAATTGAACTGAATAACCGAAAATCCATTATTGATATATAAACTCAAGATGAGAACAAAAATTAATTCTGTCTTGATGATCACTTAACCCCAAACAGTGCAACCTGAGTTGTCACATGGAGAAGATTTGCGGGCTTCCAACAATTTTCTTAGCCTTTTTATGGCCATTGTAGCTTCCTCTGTCCTTCTCTAATTAAAGGATCTGCAAGTACAGATGAATATAAGTAATTTTCACCATTTATGTACTCCATTATCATCGCCACTTCTGAATTCATCTATGCTGAATTTCCAATCTTGCATTTTATAGTCCATACCATCAAGTTCAGAGTAACAACAAAAAGGGGCCTTGCCAAGCAATTTTACAGGATTATGGGATGCATCCTCAGCTCGTCTTATCATTAAAATTAAAAAATAAAAAATAAAAAAAAATGCTTCAAAGCAAATGGTTGGATTACCTTTAGACAAACTCAGTATGGAGTTTTAAATTTTGCAAGGTGTATTACAAAGTATGGAGTTTTGCATCAATATTTACTATTCCAAGTGCAACAAAACATTTATATGAAGTTTAAAACAGAAAGTAAATATTGACCAAAAAGTCCCAAATCATTATTTGTTATGTACCTTAAAAAAAAAAAAGGAATCTTGACAAGAGTCATTGGGATTGACTAAGCTCATCCAACAAATTAGAATATAAGATCAGGTTCACATCTCTATGGTTATATTACTAGCTTTAATCAGACTTGCACATACACCATACAAGACATTCTACTAAACCCTAAACTCCAAAATCCGGACTAAAGAAGAATATATTAAAAACAGATTAATGGTATACAACATCTTCACAACATAAATTGTAAAATAAGTTTAAAAAATAATCCATACATTTAAGGAGAATCATGAATGTCTCTTTCCTCTTAATTTAACAGCTCTTGAAAATCCTATAAAAATAGAAGACATCCAGCCAAGGCTCAGAGTTATAAATCCTCCGAATCTAAACTCTAAAACTAAAACCTGTATGACCACTCAATTTAAGAAAAAAATTATTGCTGCCACTGTCATCAGATGGGATCTCCCTAAACATCATTTCATTGTTTTAATGAACATCTCCCAACACCATTTGGCAGTTTCATGAGGAAATCAACACCAATGAAATCCATGTTGCTTAAGTTTTATTTTTTTATATATAAAACTATATTGCTTTTAAAATAAAGTATTCTTGAAATTTGGGAGCAAAAACATAGATAATAAGCACACTTCTCAAATCAAATACAAGTATCCCAAACATAAAAGGCTCTATCAAAAGAATCACATGGTTAGGTAAATGAGAGGGAATTAATGAGGCAGATGTATAAAGGGCATGATTAATCTAAGAGAGCATGATTCCTCATATACAACCATATTAAATAAGAGATGGTTAAAAGCTCAGCCAATTTAAACAAACAAGCAAGAGCATCCCAAAATATAACATGTGAGGGAACACCAACTGAACACAAAGTGTTGGAAAAATAACAATAATAACATGAATTTTCCAAATTCATTGCAAAAATATTTCAATTCAACCAATCATATGCTTTATCCATCCCCAAAAAAGCATCTATTTCATCTTTGCTTCAATGCAGGGAGAATAAAGGAGACAACAGAATCTACCTTGCACTTTTGAAGTACATTAAAGCCATGTCCCAATTCTGATATTGTTCAAACAATAAGCTTCCCTTCATATCGGATGCATAAGCCTACAATTTGGTAAACAAAACACAAAAAGAGATGGCAATTTTACTCTTAAGAAAAATAAAAAATAATACATGAGTTAATAGAAATGAAGAGAGGGAGTTAATACAAATTTCTATACTCTCTGCTGCCTATCGAGATAGTACATGAGTAACTCCCACGTTAATCTAATCATTCTCTTCTTCGAGCTCTTTCTCCTTACTCATCACACAGATCAATACAAAGAGGGGAAAAAAATGAAACTGAAACTTGAAAATTTAGAAAAAACAGAATATGTAAGATTATGGGTAACCGTACACCGAAAAGATGTACATACTCGAAAATGATGCAGAGAGAAGGAATAGCTTTATAATCAGAACTATTTGGGAGGGGATGGAATATTCCGAGGGCGAGGAAGGCGACGAAAGATGAGAAAACGAACCTATCTAGGGAGCGGAGCGGAGAGGAAGACTTACTCCAACACCATCGCCAGTAATGAATGCCGTGTACTCCTCCAGCACCTCCGCCACCGCTGCTACCAGCATCATTTCTTATTGAGTGAGAGAGAAGGAGAAAGAGAGTGGAGAAACGGCCTTTTAACACAGTCGCGTGAAAAGAAAAATTAACTGAAACCGATAGGGAAGGCGTCCAGATCCCCTGCTCCTCGGCTCCCTGTGCAGCGCCTCCTCCTCCGTAAAACGAAGTGGCTGCCTGGCCGTTGATTCATTATATATGAAGATAACAAAGAACAAAGGCCTTGTAACGTTGCATCTGTGGAAAATTGTCTTCAACATTTTCTCCTATTTCATTGGCGGGAAATTGTGGAAGCTTCATTTTCTACGGCATTTTGTCTTGGTTCATTGCAGAAGCTTCATCTCCCCCAACTCTGGATCTTGCAGCTCTTTGATCAGCTCTGAGCATTTTTACCGTTCACAGCCGTTTTCATTTGTATTTATATCTATATTTGAAGCATGTATTTCATTTATATATATTTATGTTTAAAATATATATAGATGTATTTTATAATGTTTAAAATATTTTATTTGTATTTTGTAAAGTTTAATAATATCTTTACGGCTCTGTGTATGTATTTAATTTTTTTTTATGTTACACAAAAATTTCTACAATAGGCCCTTCTAGTTTATATTTAAATGATGTAAAAAAATTATCGTAAATAAATACAAAATTTTTGTTTTGCAAAATTTAAGGCTTTTATGATATGCAAAAATTAAAAATAATAGTTTCTTCATTTTTGATGTAATGAATATATGAAGACAATAAACTAAATATTATATTTGTGTAGTTTTAAAATTGACAAAATATATATATACAAAAATTGTCATTATTTTAGGACTTTAATTATTTATTTACTTCTTAAGTATATTGCTTCAACTATTATTTTTTTATTAAAATAATATTTATTTTAGTATATTGGTATTTCTTAGTAACTTTGTCAATCTTTTTTTTTTCAGAAATCATTATTTGGAGGGTAATTTGATCCCTTAACTAGATTTAGTATTTGACAACCTCAAGTAAGGAAGAAAGTTTTTGGTTGCTTATGCAAACTGAATTGAATTTGGGGTAAGAAAACATATTTTTACTATGAATAAGAAAGATGAGAAAATAATGGCATATAGGTATGTCTGTTCTAAAGAGGGTGTGTAAAAACAAGATAAAATGGAGTATAAGACGCACCATGCAGAGATTAAGACCAATTGTAAAGCAAAAATATGTGTCACATGGGTTGATGGAAAATATAGAATTAATACATTTGTTGAAGAGTATAATCATCCATTTTATCTTCCAGAAATGGTCCATATGTTAACTTCCTAGTGCAGATTAATCAAAGTTCAAGCCTACAAGATTGATTTAGCTGAGGATTATAGGCTTCAACAAAACTCATCTTTTGAGCTTATGGTTATGCAGCAGGAGGTAGAGCTAATCTCGACTACACCTAATTGGACGTCAAAAATTACTTAAAGACCAAGAAGCAAAGAAGAATTGTGTATGGAAAAGTTAGATGTTTGCTATGCTATTTTCAGAACCAATTAGTAGAAAATTCATTATTTTATCATACTTATAAGATAGATATAGAAGAGCAAATTACAAATATCTTCTAAGATAATGCTAGAATGTTGCTTGATTATCCCTATTTTGGTGAAGTGGTATCAATAGACACCACGTATAGTACAAATCGTGATCATATACTATTAGCTATACTTTCAAGTTTTAATCACTATACAGAAATGATTATTTTTAGGGTAGTACTACTATATGATGAAATGACAAAGTTATTCAAATAGTTATTAGAGACATTCTTGAAGGCTGACAAACAAGAGAAACCTCTTACGATTTGTACTAATCAAGATCAAGTAATAGCATGAGCATTGCATACAAAACAGCATGAAGCATATGAGAAATTTGATGAAGGGGGAATCCAACTTTCTTAGTGATTTTAAGAAGTGCATGTTTCAGTATAAAAGGGGAGAGTTAGTTTGAAGAAGCATGAATCTGGTTGCTTTCCACTTACGATATGCATAAAAACACTTGGTTGACCTCAATGTACAGAATAAAAAAGAAATGGGCATGGTATCATATGAAGAATGCTTTCACACTTAGTATGCGAAGCACACAGGTAAGTGAAAGTTTAAATGCGAATATCAAGACTATGATGAGATCGAACTTAGATATCAAATCAATTTTTCAAGTACTTTGAATGGGTTGTAGAGGGTAGGAGGTATAATGAGTTGAAACATAAGTTTCAATTGCAAGAAAAAAAAAACCCCAATTAATTGTGCAGAGTTCTTCTATGCTGTGATAACTTTGTCAAGTTTACACGACCCTTATCTTTGACTTATTCCAAGAATAATCGGATCTATGTGCAGCTACTTGTATCAAACATAGGAATGAGAGAGATCCATTGTCTAACTACATCATTACTATGGTTGATGAAGAGGGAGAATGGAGAGTTCGATTTGATGCACATGACAAGTCAATTTTATGCAGTTGTCAAAAATTTGAAACTCATGGAATACTGTGCTACCATGCTTTGAAAATATATGATGTGAGGGATGTGAAAAAACTCATAGAGCAATATATCATTAAGAGGTAGACAAAAGATGCAAAGAGTGGTGTCATACATGATATTAAAAGAAATGTGGTCTAAGCATATCCTAGACAAGAAAGTACACAAAGGAACAAGTAACTCTATCTAATGATGATAAGATTAGTAACTAAGGTAACTGATTATCTAAAAGCATTCTCATTTGTATATATAAGAATTGTAGAGCTGAGCAAGCAAGCAATTAAGATTCGTTTGAATCAAAAGAGTCCAATCACTAATAAAGGTGCAAACACAAAACCACCAATGGTAAAAGGATTCAAAAGGAGGGATGGCATAAGGAAGAAGAAACAACCTAGAAATTGGGTGGAGCGTTTAATTAAGAGAAGAAGACAAACTACATCACCAGATCGAGATTCACAAAGCAATTAATCTTTGGTATGAAATTATGCACGTCTTTAATCTCTTGTATTAATGTTCACAATTTTAATAAAGACTGTCTCTTTTATGATAATCCAATGCAGCGTAACACCTCCATCACCGTAGCTCAATTATCATATGTACCTCCATTTGCATTTCAACCACCATTTACACCTCAATCAATTGAGAATAATTTTACTTTCACCAAGATGTTATTGGTAAAAGAAGTAGATTCTTTAATATTTGTAGCTTAATATTGTTACTACATGATTATAATATGATTAATGTTGTTTTGTAATGTAGGCACCACTAGGTACTCCCATGCCATCACTTAATTCCTTTTAGCTTAGTCAAGATATTTCACATAACCACAACTAAGTTTGCCATAAATAATTCGAAAAACAACAATGAAATATGATATTTTATTGAAATCGATATGTTTATGTACATTGAACTTTTTGATACAATATAAATTAAGCAAAAGTTCATATTCTTTGCATTGAAACTATAATACAAATCCTTAATTGTTCAATATACAAGTGCCTTTTCACTAGCACTAAACTATATTTTTTGCCTATTTTTCTAGGATACAATCAATTACATGATAAGCCTTTCTGAAGGGGTGGATGCTGTGTTGAAGAAGGAGGAAACTATAGGTCATGGCTTCATTGAGTGTACAAGTCCCTATCCTATTTTGTTCATGCTTTGTTGATACTTGTTTCTTGCTCCTTTGCTTACTCTTGGTTTTGGCAAGATACTCTTTTTGTAACTTGTTTTATGATTCATGCAACTCAATCAATGCCGCACAATATAGTTGAATTATATTACTCTAACTTCTTTTGATCTATTCAAACAAATTGCCCAATAAGATCTAATCTCAGATAAAGGGGAGTCAAATCTAAAAAAAAACATTTTAAATGATTTAAGCAAGAAAACATCCACAAAAAACATATTATTGCTCAGTGGTTGAATTAAATAGCATTCCATATAAATCACTCTACATATAACAAGCAACATTACATATCTATATGATAACATTTTTTGAAGTATGCACACCTTCACACAAGAGAGAATATGCTAAATTGTAAGCTTTAGATTTAACATCTTGCAAAACTTGGTGACTTTTCTAGCAGCTACTATATTTACAGAATATAGCAATATAATGAAAAGATATGCAGTATGTATGATCTTTGGTAAAGTTACCACACAATCTTAAGGTTCTAATAGCTTGCCAAGAGGATGTATAATATACTTTACCAACTAGGATGTATAATATAAAATAGCCTTTAGGCATCATTCCAGTTAACTTAAATCTAAAAGGATTTTATTTGTAACAAACTAAAGCTTGAAAGGGAGTGTTAAGAGGCTCTTTTAAAATGGGATTGACAAGGATTCTAAGTTTATTGAAATATAAAAATCAGAGTTTATTATTATCTAACTGTATCAATACTTATAAATAATGTAATTAAGGTAGTTGGCTTTTCCAATTAGAAAATTAAAGTACACATAAGAAAAGGGATAAATAAGTACATACAGTATTAGCTAAGAAATAACAACCATTAAGTAGCTTTATCATTATTTAAAATTGCATGCAAGCATTATAAACTATGGGAAACCAAATAACAGGTTTAAAATTGCATAAAGTACATTAAACTATCCACAACAAAGTCTGAATTAGAACGAAAGACTACCTTGACTATATCAATGTGACGATTGTGTTGCACAATTTCAAATAAAATTAGGTTAAAAAATAAATTTACAGATAATAGTGCAACCTAGGCCATTTTCTTAAGGAGTTTTTGCCTCTGATTATTTGTGAAAGAGTATTCCAAGTATTACTAAATGAAAATTGTTCGGGGGATTTTGAATTACTGAAATTTAATTGAATTAAATGTAAAAATAACAAGAGCTAAAAACTTAAGACTAAGTGAAACAATTAGAAAAATATGGTAGCGAGCCTTTAGATGGACTCTCTAGAATTCAATTATCCTTACTCTCTTTTTAGTTTACCAAAATTGGATTTAATTTCTAGCTCATTAGTGTATTCTCCATAAAAACTCTTGAATTACCATCCAAAACTCAATTCACCAATAATTCAAGGATTTTGCAACTATAAGAAATCTTGAAAAATTAATCAATTGAGTTAGGAATAAGAACACACCAAATCCAATTCTAAATATATACTCATAAAAATTTGCTGCACAATTCACTTTAAATGTTAATTAACCAATTAGATTAATGAATTCCTCAAGCACTTCAATTGTACAAAAATTACAATCACTTAATTCAACAATCATTATATCAATTGGCCTATAATCAAGAGGAAATTAAGAACAAATTGCACAGCCACTAAGTCTGAATTTTTCACAAACATGTAGAGATCAAAATTAATATCCAAATATCAATTTATAACTAATCCACAATTCAAATCAATTCAGTAATTTCTAGCAATTAAATTCCTAATTTAATGAGCTAAACTTAGTCAAATTAATAAAAAAAATAATTTTGAAATTAAAAGATTTAAAGAGATTTTATCCAATTGGAGAGGCAATTTGAAACTCAAATCTACATCTAGGAAGGTCCATTCTTCAGCTAGCTACCAAGGATATTTCAAGTAACCATGGGGTAGATAAGTGGAAGACAATGGAGGAGAGGAAGCCAAAATCATCGAGCCTTCTGAATCAAATTCTTCTCCCCGTTTTCGCGTTTCTATAGCTCCAACCAAGCTCCCCTTTTCTTCGTCGTTTTTTTTTTTTTTTTTTTTTTTTTTGCGTTCCTCTCCAGCTCTCCCCGCGTTATTTTCTTTCACGTTTTCTTCCTCACATCGCATTAATCTCCAGCTGCCTTCAATCATGTGCTGCACGCGTGATTTCTTTTTCACTAAATGGTCATGTGCCTCGTTCATAATCTCCCCACCATCCCGGGCTGATGCTGCTTCATTCCTTCAATGCGAGCTAACGTGCTAATGACGTTGCACTGTTCACATATTCTCTTCATAATCAGATTCTGCCCCGTAAAACGAATTGCTGCATGCTTTATCCATGTGTTTCTTATTTGCTTATTAATCCTACTGCTGCTCCACGTCAATTTATCGCGTTCTGCTCCTAGCCATGCAAACCTCCTTCATGGAGTCCAAAACCCGTAGCATCTGCTCACAAGCTTCTTCACGTAACTCTGCTTTGCCTTCTTTGTTGCTCTCTGTTCCACATGATTGCTCCACGTGTTTGTTCCTCCTCTGTTCCAGCCTCATGCTTTTTCTCTTCATGCACGTAAAACCCGTGGCTTAAACCCTGTTCAATTCGAGCTTCCTTCTGCTTCTGCTTGAGGTAGCTTCCTATTTCATTTCCCACGTGATCTCCTTCTTAAAACCGTGGTTTGTTCTGTTCTATTCCAGCTCGTGACTCATCTTGCTTCTTCTCCAGCCAAACACGAAGCTTCTCTTCCTCCACCTCTCACACTTCTTTCATGTTTCTTTACGTGTTTGCAGCCCGTGGCTCTTTTCAGCTCGTCCCATGGCTTCTTCAACTCGATATAATCCCATGCAAGGCTCTGTTTTACTGGGAAGGAGGTGCTAAGTAGGGAGCTGAAGAGCAAGGGATCTAGACGCGATAGGGAATCTAAAGTAAAATTTATCTGTAAGTTTGTTTGAAGGGCATAGATCTGGACTGTTCAATGCATCTAAGGCTAGTGTCGCACCACATTATCATTTATTAAGAAAGATATGCAGTGTTTGATGAAAAAACAAAAATTTTGAAATCCCTCCCTCTCTTTATTCTGCATCATCTTCCTCAAACTGAAGCCATGGAATCTAGGCTTGAGTTGTGGCTTCTGCAAACTTGGGTATGTTTTGTAGCTTTCAGAAGTGAGGTTCAGCCATGGCTTCTTTTGGTGTTTCAAGTAACTTCCAGTATCGATGATGGGTCTGTTTGAAATTGTTTTTGTTTTAATGTTTTCAAAACATATGTTTTTAAGAACAAGTTTTTTAGAACAAAAAAATTAAAAAATTTGTTTGAATCATTATTTTGAAAAGTAATTGTTTTCTGTTTTTTACCTGATTCTGTAGAACAAAAATTACAGAACACTTAAAAAGTGTTCTGAGTTTTTTGTTTTTGAAAAAAAAATTTTGTTTTTTTGTTTTACAAAACACTTCACTGAAAACACATTATCAAACAGGTTTTTTTGTTTTTTAGTTCTTGAAAACAAAAAAATTGTTTTATAGAATCAAATCAAACAGGGCCATATTTCTAGCTTTCATTATCCTGATTTCCTCTTCCTTCTTTTATTTTGATCTCTTCTTCTTTTCAAGCTCTTTCACCATTAAAGATATAATATTTGAAAAAATTTTATTTATCTTAACTTGCTTGTCTTTATCTGTGTCTTGATTTCCCTTTCATTTTTTTTCCTAATTTTTTCTTCAAATTTTAAGGATGCTAATAGTGTAATGATTTGCTTATATATAATTTAATTATTTGAGTTTATTATTTGTATTTTTTTAGCAAGATCAAAAAATGATAATTAATTCATGCTAATTAATAATAACTAAGAATGCTAATTAATTGATGCTAAACTTTTAATTTGTTTTTACTTGTGGAATGAGTTCATGTGCTACAACTATAATTACTTCCATAAGGAATTCAGGTGGAGAAGGGATGTACATAATGCTTTGAAGTTATTCAAGAAAATGAAGGAACATGGTTTATGCATACCCACCCTAAGCACATATAACATATTAATTAGGATGTTTTTTGAAATTAAATAAAATTGAGCTTGTGAAACAAAATTTGGAATAATATGAAAGAAACTAGGGTGGGACTAGATTTAAATTCATGTACACTATTGAAAGCATGATTTGAAATCTATATGGAAATATGCATAGTTGTTCAAAGTTCTTATGCATAAGGAACTATTAAGACTCTCATAATTGTATTTTTGGATTATCTTTTGTTGCTTAGTTTTTGCCTTGCCAATTTTGGCTTGATTAGCCTACTGTACTTTTAAATGGATTATGGGATTGTAGGATTTGATCATGTATTTACCTTTCAATATTGTACATATAAGTTAAGATAAAGTTATTAAGAGAAATAAGCATGTCTTCTTCTTGTTGTAGGAAAATTTGATAGAGAAACAACACCATACCTTTTGGGATTTAGTAAGTATCTTTCCTTGTTGAACTTGGGAATCTCTCATTTACCTTTATTTCTTTCTAGCAACTTATGTCTTATGTAGAGCTTTTTAAAATTCTTACTTATTAGCTTGTCAACTAGGTCCTTTCATTCAATTATTACCTTTATCTTATTTGTTTTAATTTGCAGATACATCTCAAACTCAGTCAACCTAAATTATAATTGCAAATTTTGGTATTTTTACCATCAAATATCTTTTTGTTGAGTTGTCTCTATATTCACTTTACTCATCTTTGGGTAATGCCTTCCTTTTATCTTTCTAGCTATAGCTTGTTTGTTTTATTTATCTCTATCTTCCATTTTTGTATTGCAATATAATAGGATAAAATGAATACACACACAATTCTTACCAAATTCTGCTACTAATGCCATAATAATTGTGGATGCAATGTATCATATGATACTTTATATAAATTGTTGCTTTAGTCGAAATAGATATAATGTCATAGCAATACAAGAAAAATAAGAAGGCACTATAGCATCCATACTTGTATGTGGTGATCCCATTTTGTTAGTTCTTTTGGCTTTGGAATTATGTCTTTTGTAGCAGACTTATGTGTGACTTGAAGATAGGTATGTGAACATAATGTTGCATTCAGGTTGCTACTTGATGTCATAATGTTGTTATCAACACTGGATATAAAATTATGACAACCATGTGAAACATAGTTCTTAACCTTCTTGTTGCTGAGTTCATATTCTGTTGTTTCCTATGTGTCCATGCTTAATGTTGATCCATAAATCTGATATGATTCTTAACCTTTTGTTATTTACTTTTAATATGGATCTCTGTTCTTTTGTACCAAGGCACACATTGTGAAGGTACACCAATGAAGCTAACAAATTAGAGAGCAAATAAACTTTCAAGTTTCCATAGTAAGGTGGTTGTGGACATTTTAAGCCAACAAATGAAAGAGTAACTAAAGTTTCAATGAAGTTGATTTTAGAGTAGGAAAGAAATTGAATTTAAAGGGAAAATGCTTTATGTATTGTTGAATTGTACAATATAGAGCCAATAGCTAAAAAAGAAATGTACAAATTTATTATGGGAGAAATGTATGATAGTGAGAGAAATGCATAGTACAAGATGAATGTACAACTTTATTACACTATTGTGGATATGAGGTATAGCTCTAGCTTTATTAAAATCTTTGTAAATGTCAATTATATCTTTTCTACAAAGCACAACTCTAACTATCTTTTAGAAGAAGAAAAAAATCTCTAGCTATTAATGAGTTAGACACAAGGCCTTCACTTAGCCTTTACAGCTGCATTATGCATAGCAAATGCACAATTTCCTTTGACATATTCTATATTTCTATGTGTAGTGTCACTATTGCAAAGCATCAAGTAACAATGTTAATAGGATAGCAAAAAGACCAACAAACAAAATAAGTCCACTTTCTACTTCACAACTCTTATAATTTTCTCTTCTTTTAATTTCCTTCTACATATTCTATATTGCAATGTACTACATATTATATATTTTAATTTTTAATTTAAAAATAAATAAAATAAGCATTGAAATATCAATTAACAAATCCTATCCCATGTGCAAAAAAGAAACTTCTTACAATTCAAGGTGGTTTCTTATTAGCATACTAGATTTTATATTTCATTATAGCAAAAGATATAGCAAACCTAATAATTGAATCAGATACATATAAGAAGCCATTATGTTGGCAAGCCCTATATGCAAGGGTAGTTTAACCTTGCAGAGAAAGAAATATGAATAATGAACTCAAATAATTAAATCAGGTATAAGTCATCACATTATTGGCATCTGTAAAATTCTAAGAAAATTGGGATGAAAGAAAGAAAAGGAAATTAGGATAACAAAGAAGAGCAAGTTAGGATAAATAAAAAATCTTCAAATATTATACCTTTAATGGGAAAATAGCTTGAAGGATGAGAAGCTTATGATAAAAGAAGGGAGGGGACATCAAGATTAAAAAATCTTGAAATATTACCTTTAATGACTCTAGAGGTTACTTGAATCATCAAAGTAAGTCTTGGCTGAACCTCACTTTCAGATGTTATAAAACAAATCCTATGGCTCTAGTTTAAGGAAGACAATGGAAAAAGGAGAGAGAAAGAAGGGGGAGGGAGGGAGGGAGGGAGGGAGGGATTTCATAATTTCTCCCTTATGCATTGCATTTCTTTCTCAATAAATGATGACATGGCACAATAATGCTAACCTTGGATGCATTGAATGGTCTATATCTACAAACTTCAGGCACACTTGAAACAAATTTTACTTCAAGGGATTTGCTTCTAATTGATGGACATACTTGAAATATTTTTTTAAAAGTTTCTTTTTTAAATGTTTCAATGGATTGAGAACTATGTCAATTTATGATCCATATAAGAGGTATACAAACCATGCTTGTCCACTTCTCTTATAAGCTTTTTTTTTATAAAGAGGATGCAGACTAGCATCCTCTTTAGTGTATATAAATATTACTTTTATTTTATAATTTTTATTATACAAATGAACAAAAAATTAATAAAAAATGTTATAATATTGTAAACAATTATAATATTCTAAAAATATATACAAAAAAATTAAATAAAAAATTTCACATTTATAAAGAAGTAAATGAAAAATTGTAAATATAAAAATAAAAAAATGATATAAGCTTACTAGATCAACCAATGTGTCCTATTATCCTACACCGAGGCTTTATTCTAAGTCACTATGGATGGTGCTACATTGGCTCCTCTTTCTCTTTATTATCATTATCAAACGATCCATTATTATTAAAATTACAAATTGGCTAAGAATTCAAGTCCCTTTGAAGGGACTACATAGGTATAATAAGTTAGACAAGAGTGAAGGACCACTATCACAGAAATAGGATATGTTGGCACACATTCATTGGCGGTTCTTAAGAAATTGCTAAAAAAGATAAATTTGTTATCGGTTATTATAAAAATTGCTAATAAAATGAAGAAATATAGTTGGCAGTTCCTATATAACTATTAACTATATTATTATAGTTGGCAGTTTTATAAAAATTGCTAACTATAACATACATAATTGGTGGTTTCTCAAAAATTGCTAACTATATATTTTTTGTTAATAAAATATTTAAAAATGTAATTGAGTTTAGTTGGTGATTTTTAAATAATCACTAACTAAAGTTACATCAATGTTGACAGTTTTTAAATAACTGCTAACTAAAGTTACATTAATATTGGTGGTTATTTTATAACTGCCAACCAAACTCAATTAAAGTTGGTAGTTTTGCATATAACTGCCAAGTAATGTCTTTTTAAAATTTCTTAATAGTTCTTAAAACCTTATTTCTATAGTTGCAGAAGCTCGCGCTACGTAGCCATAAACTTTCCACCACCCCTACCCATCGTCTTTGTTGCATTCCTTGGTGGTTCTCTCCCTTTCGATGGCCTCCTTCCTTTTTCGGCGTCTTCCACACCAGTGATATTAGTTTCATGCTTCACCAGTTGATTCTGCCTCCTCCCTCTTCCTTTCTACAGTTCGTGTTCTTCTACCTCGTATGTAAATTTTTTTTCCTTTGGTTCTTTAATTTCGAATGCATTTACTTATTGTTCTTCATGCATTCACTCACATAAATTTTGTTCTATTTTACTTAATAGATCTTTGAGAACTAGAGGCAGCAACTTATTCAAAAGAGTGAAAAGGCTTAGAGCCATGGCTACTTAACCCTAACATGTTATATTCTAATTTTTTTAAAAAAATTTAACTTTTGTTAGTGGTTATTTAACCATTGCTAACAAAATGGTTAATCCTTTTGTTGGTATTTTCATTGTTAGTGGTTGAAAACCATTGATATAAGGAAAAAAATAACTGCCAACAAAGTTATTTCTTGCTGTAGTGAACCCTATTATTGTTGGAAAGATAATCCATAATGTCTAAAAGATATACCAACATACTCTAAGCTAAATGCAAATGGATCAGTAAACAGTGTTGTGAAGGGCACACCATTAGCTTGTATGGTTTATGATAATGGGATGAAAAAGTATGACTGAGGAATTGATGGTATGAATGAAAAAGAAGTAGCACCCTCAAAATCTATGAATGATGTATTAAGAGTAAAAGAAGAAGGACCAACACTTACAAAATCTATAACAGGTGTAATTAGTGTGAAAGAAGAGGGACTGACACCTCTGAAATGTGTAAACGATGCATTAGGTGTAAAAGAAAAAGGATTGGTGCTCACAAAGTTTGTGTACAATATAAAGAAAGAAGGACTTAGATCTTTGATGTCTCTATAGATTCATGCCAAGTGTAGTAAGATAATAGGGCATTTACCTGACTACCACTACCAATTGTAGCATATACTAATGGCTTCTTAGTAGATATAAAACCTTAACCATCTTTCTTGGTCAAACCTTTAGTTTTGGCAGCCTCTACAGATGAGGTGTAGGTGGATCAAGTTAAAAACCATCATCTCCTAATGTTCACCAAGGGCATGCAATGTCATCTTAATGTCTTTATTCACCCTTTCCTTTAACCCTGCATAATCAAGTATTAGAGGGTTAGTAATGACAAATCTATATAAGTTCTTTAATACATTGGCCTCTGAAAAAAAATCAACAATTATGTATATAGATCAAGTACAAATATATAGAAAAGAAGGAAACAAAATAAATGTAAGTATACAAAATCTTACCATGAAATCCTGAGAGTCATTCCTAGGATAGATCCATCATCACGTATGTTAGCAATACCAATGCATGTAATCGGAGGTATGCTCCAAGGGAAACGCCTTCATGGTAACCTAGGAAACAACCTATTGCCATGTGTTTCATGTATTTATAAACACACTATACTTATAATGCTAATCTTTTTGCATTTTCCCTCTTAACTAAAGTATATGTAGGGACCCCACATTGAACAACTTTTGAGGGATACATTTTGCTAACCAAACTAACGGATAATGTAATCAACATGGTGATATTCAATGATCTAAAAGCAAATAATAATGATAGATGCACACTATACACTAGAGACATTAAGCAATAGTTAGAAATTAATTGTCGGATGCTCGAAGGGTTGTATGCTTACCAAATGAACTCATCATCCTTTATTTGATCCAATAAAATTTCGTAGGTCCACAAGGCCTTTGTGGTCAAATGAATATGCTAAAGGACACGTCTCCATTTAAAACTCAGTGGTGGCCTCAAGTGGTACATCTTTATATAGGGTTCTGGCTAAAACAGTGGTTATGGAGAAGTTGAGGGGGAATAGATTTGATGCCTATAAATGTAGTAATGTCAAACAACCACAATATTTACCTCATCATACTTTGTTGCACTGTACATTTCTCTAGACAAGTATGTTAAAATTGCTAATCCCTAGCTATAATGACCAGCTTCTTCAAAATTTGTAAGCTACGGTAGATATATTAACATGACCTTGTGCCCAGTCTAATATGGTCTTAAGTATCCCCCAATCAATCTCATGATGTACACTCGTGTGAATAGCTATACAATCTCATCATTTAGTAGGTCGTAAATGTTTGGGCAAGCTCCGTCCATTATCTTTGGAGGTGGAGTCATGTTAAGTAATTACTGGCATATAGCTCGCCAATTGTAATCTCTTCATCTGGATATAACTTTTCCTATGCAAGGTAACCTAAGTTGGATGACAATGTCTTACTGAGTGATTGTTGTCTTGCCCCTAGTTAGGTGGAAGATATATGTCTGTGGCTGCCATCTTTCTATAAGGCCAAAATAAATGCTACATTGAAGTTGAAGTAGCCATGTTGGGATATCCTATAGAAACCTGAAAGGTAAGGAACAATTGCAAGTAAGGGCTCAAAGATGTGATCCGCCTATGTTACTTATCATTTGTGAAGAATATGATCAGCTTGCAACATGTAGTTATAATGTTTATATACAATAGTTTATAATTAGTTAAATAAATTAGCTTTGGTTATGTTAGCTTACTCAACCTTGCCACACAACCTGTGACACATGATGAATTTATAAGTATAGAAGTGAGTCATCATCTGGACTTGGATTCACAACACTTCGACAACAAGCCATTTTACTGTTACACTTACAAAGTTAAAGCTATTATATTCAAATTTATATGTCAAGAAAGTACTTTGTATACAAGGTAACTACAATGGCAAATGTGACAAAAAAATTCATATGTTAAAGAATTAATTTGCATATGGTAATAACAAATCCATGTGACAAGAAAAATTCATAAATAAGGCCAAATACATAAGTAAAGTCAGATACATCGATAAAGTCAAATACACAATAAAATTAAATACATGAAGATTTACTTAGCTGCCGAGACAGATAGTTTGCTCGATTGTGACCAATTTGTTTGTACACATATATCATTGTTGTTCTCTCAACTATTCAAGCCAATCCATCTCATTATAAATTCTAGAAGACTTAGGTTGACCTCTCTGGTGAATCATAATAGGATTAGGCAACAACTGTGGACCTATTATTTGTAGCTAATATAATTCCTTTATCGATTAGAACTCAATCCTGTATGCATTTATTATAGTATCTAGTTGAAAAATCCAGCTTATGTATAATAGTGGGTCAATAGAGACTATGGCATATATAGCAAATACACGTTGGTAGGGATGCTTTTGAATTTTAAATTCACCTTAGTCACATGTACACATGACGAGCTAACCTTACGATACTAACCATAGTGCTTGTTCATCAGATTGTATAGTTCTTTATCCTTGAATTCTGATTCTTGCTTATTGAACTTGCATACAACTAAAGTGGATGCCCTCTGTGTCAACAATGATAACTTTTCAATCATGTCTTCACAAAGAACTACCTAGCCTCAAGCTATGCGAGTATTGTCTAAACATACTCCACTCAATATCTATTCAACCTATGCACAGTTGCTTTTATCAAGCCACTTATGGGTAAGAACCTAACCCCTTCTACTACATTGTTTATTGCACTTAGCCAAGTTTGTCATCATATGCCCTTATCGTTGACCTTCAATATCATACGCATGAGACCATTTACTCTTCATAATATCCTTAATTCATTTCATTGCCTCTGTATAGAGTAGACGTAATTGGGCTAATTATTCATCTACTAGATGACGTTCATGTAAGTAACCTATGTAAGTTATCCATGAGTAAGCATTTTGATAAACACATCTATCAATTCATTGTACATATTAGGTAAAACATGTCAATATTGATGAACTTCTTCTTCAACCACTTACTTCTAAACGTTATGTTTAGATTGCTTGCAATATGTCTCAAATAGAATATATGATACGCATGTGGTGGCTGCCATCCATTTTTTGGATTAGAGACAACAGCTAAAATTCTAGAATGTCTATTAGAAATTAAAAAAATCCTCATTTTATTAGGCACCACTTGACGTCAGAGTAAGGAAATGAACCGTGCCTATAACTTATGTGTTTCCTCCTTAACAATGGCAAATGTTAGGGTTACAACTTTATTGGACCCATCTTGTGAGCTTGCAATTAACATAATGTCATTGTATTTTTTGTACAAAAAGGTTCTATAAATTTGGATCATTGTCTTTAGGTAGTCAAAAGCGTCACATAGCTTAAAAGTCCAAACTATTTGATAAAACATCACTAAAGGCTCTATAGCTAAGCTAATTTGTGAGCACTCCTTATGAACAAACTCGTAATATGACCTTGGCATAAAGTGTTGAATAAAAGCTTACCATCTTAACAAGAAAGCATATGATCATTTCCAATTCTCAAATGCGATACCAATTGCTTAGTGTTTTGTGGTCTATGCTTTTTTGTATGACACTGTATAGCCAAATATGCTATACATCTTTTCAATAACTTGCCAAATAGAGACTAATGGATTCTCACTCACCATTGCCACAATGTGTGAAGATATTAATCAAGCTTTGGATGATCTTGCAATAATGACAAAGTAACATGTGTGTGTAGCCCATCATATCTTGTGATTTTCCAATGACTTTCCTTGTCATCTCAACTTGTTTCAACTTTCCAATTGCATCGACCATCGTACTCTAGACAATGATATTTAATGCACCCTAAAAGTATGGTGTATGCAAATAGAATATATTTTCATTACATGGCGCATGGAATGCTTATCTTAAAATATCATACCAATATGTAACTCTCAACTGTTGTTTAAATCAATATTCTCAACCATATTATGGATCTCAACATAAGTATCATCATCCATGTTAATCTATGATAGCATAACATATGCTCGATTCATATATTGAGCTTCATCCTTGTCAACATTGTCTCCCTCAGAGTCATCTTTCCTATGGTCATTGATATTTAGTGGGGTATCATATTCATTCTCCTCTTCAAAGTTGTCCATTATATCCTTTGTCTCGACGGAGGATTGGTATTGAAAATAAAAGATTAAGATGAGCTTGGTTGGAATGTGCAATCGATGGTAGGTTGAGAATCAAACATGTGTACATCTACTATATAAGAGTTAAACAATGAGGCTTACTTGTTAGTACAATTGAATTGACTAGTGGATGGGAGTGTCAACAGTATATAGACCTCATCTTGTACCACATTCAAATCTACATCGGTAGTTGATATATGTGTGTATATATTTAGTGCACCAAATTGGTGTGAAAATTTCTAGTTTCCTTTTCACATTGATTAGATATTAGAATCATCTCCTAAAGTGCACGTCGAGTATGTTTTGGGACTATGAGAATTAAGGTACCTATATATTAACTTAGACACGAACTAATTTGAGACCAACCATAACTTTTTTCCCACCACCTTTTTCAACCCGTCAAAAGTAATGTTTGAATCAACTTTTAATATTTCGGTATGTCAGATATAAATGTTGTGTCCTTATTGTTATCATAAATCTTATTATTGGTATAGATACATATAATTTCCTTTCTCATACTCATTATGATTCTTATAATCAAATTTATGTATTGGCATGTGACAAAAACCCAATTATAACATTTATTCTCTGCATATAAATATTTATTTCATTTCATTTAATTTTTCATCTCCATATATTTGTTTCAGCATTTTTTTTCATCTTTTTTATTTATGTCAAAGATAATAAAAGGTCTTATCTATAACAAAATTAATAAAATTTTGAATTAGAATAACATTAATATTGCAATACATTAGTCAATTAATATTGAAATAAATTACTCTTTTTTTAGGTCGATCTAGGCTATAGAACAAAATTTTTTCATCAATTGGAAATTTTTTTAATTCTAAAAGTTTTCAACAATAGATAAATTATTATATAGCATATAAATAAAAATTATATATAATTATATATTAATTCATTAATTTATATATGTATTTATTTATATTAAAATTTTAATTATATAATTATATATTTATTTTATATTATATATATATTTATATAATATATAATATATTCTATATATATTATATAAATATATATAGACTAATGTAGCATAACAGTTGTTGTATCAATTTATATGCCCCTAACTTTAATAAAAAAAAATTAACTTCTATGAATCGCGACATAAGTTATGTTGTGATCGTTAGAAGTTATTTACATAAGTTATGTTGCGATCTTTAGGAGTTAATTTTTTTTAATTAAAGTCAAGGATATATGATGTGATCCTTTTTAAGTGTATGAGAAAAATGTTTTGGTAGGTTTTTATAAATGTATTTTTTTAATTAAGTATGCTAATAAAAAAGTCCAAAAAGATTTTATTCCTAAAAGAAAAAAAAAACTATCACAAGATTAACAAAATAAGCAAATATAATATGTTATGAAACAAACTTAATATTACTGTAGATAAATATCTAAATTACTCTTTTCTTTAATTAATTGTCAGAAGAGAAAAAATAAAAACACAGTAAACTAAACATATATATACAAAAAATGCAATTATTATATTATAGAAAAAAATATTTTTTACCTATAATAAAATGTTAACCAACAAAAAACATTAATGACCCACACAATCTTTGTAAAATGGAGAATTAGCAAAAAGAGTTGGTCTATAATCTACTATAATTTTTTCTTGTTAGACCATAAAATAATTTTTTTAAACCACACTAAGAACAATAGAAAAGACAATATATCTTCAAATAAGAAACCAGAGAAAGTGAAAGAACTAAAAATACTAGTGAATAATGAAAAAAATCATATATCTTCAAATGAAAAATTAGAGAAAGTGAAAATACTAAAAATACTAACACTGATTGAAGATGAAGAAGAAACTTTATATTAAAAGTCGTCATTTTACAGAATAAGAGAGCTTCAAATGGAAAAAAAAAATTCTAGCTGAAGAAAATGATGAATAGCAAGAAGACAAAACTCTAAACAAAATGAGATGACACTAAAAAAATTTTGCAATTAAACCCTAAAAAAAGTGAAATGAAGGGCTAGGGAGAGCAACTTTATAAAATAAAAAAGGCTGACTTCTCAAAGAGAAGTCATGAGATGCGAACCACATTGATTCATGTCTCAGTGTCTAACACACTGAGACAGACATTTGCATCTTGTGTCAGTGTGATGTCTATTTAAATATAATTAGAAAAAAAGGATGCAAATTACTATGGTTCATGTCCCTTTAATTAAAAGAAAGATATATACTTAAGCATTTTAGGCAAATGTTTTTATGGCATGACATTTAAGTTATTCCTTCTTTCTTTTACCATATTAATATCAAAAAGCTATAGAGAAACTGAAGCAGAAATTGAGTGAGAGAGAAGGAGAAAGAGAGCAAAGAAACCGAAGAAGAAATCAAACGAGAGAGACGAAGAAACCAAAGCGGAATTTTAACTTCAAATTTCAAAATATTTCTTAGAGGAGATGGAGAAATTTTGAATGAGAGAGATAGAGAAATTGAAATGTATTGTTCAAAAAAGAAGAAGAAGAGCAAAACAAAAAGAAAAAAAGTGGGTCCTACATAAACAGTTAGGAATAGTGAATGTGAAAAATACATGGACATTGCCAGCAATTCTCAATTATTGTGTATATATTGATGATTGATATATTGATGTGTATATATTATTATTAATACTAATATATTGATGTATATATATTGATATATTGATATTGATTTCTTAGAGAGACAGAGAAATTGAAACATAATGTTAGGGGAAAAAAGCAAAACAAAAAGGAAAAAGTGAGGGTGAACAATCTATAAACAATGTTAACGATTCTCAATTATAATATATATATTAATATATAAATTATTGCACATATATTAACTTTTTATTTTAAAAAAGTGATTTTTTATTTTTTATTTTAAGATTAGTAATTTCACTAAACAAGAGAGGTTGTTTCTTAAAATATAAATTCAACATTATAGGATTAATGTTTTTTGATATCTTAATTTAAAAAATATGTCAACAATCTCTTAGTTATACCAAAAATTGAAGAAAACAAGAAAATTTTATACTTATTATTTGATTAATTATTTGTTTTGCTCAACTATGAATATCATGAAAAGCAAACTTAAGAATAAGATGAAAGATGACTTTTTAGCATATTATGTCGTTACTTATCTTGAAATAGAGATTAGTGACAAGTTTGATACAAATTTAATTATTAATAAATTTTATGACATGAATGGACATTATACTCAATATCAGTAAATTACAAAAAAGCATGTTACGTTTATATACCTTTTAACATTAAATTTTTATATACATGAATATGTTAACCATTATAAAACTAATGAAAATGTAAGAAATCTAATAAGAACAACAAAGATAATTGAAAGAAGAAAGGTGAAGGTAATTCTCATTCACTTTTAGAGATACTGTATGTTTAATATATGGCCTCTATTTATAGGCCTTTAATCATAAAGACTAATCTAAGAGTTACAATGATATAAATAAGAAAATTAATCTATATATAAACACAAAAGGGATCCTATAAGGTTATTTTTGGTGGTTGTGGTTATTCACATAAATATAATATTTACAACACATTGATCTTCATCCTATATGTACATTGGATTCTCTTTGGTGGTATGAATGTGGACATCTATATAACTACATTATTTACAACACTTTCCCTTGGATGTCTGTTATTAAATAATGTGTCTTATTAAAATCTTACTAGAAAAAAACCCAATGGGGCAAAAACCTAATAAAGGAAAAAGAGCATACAATATTTATGTATCAATGATAAGTTGCATCATTAAAAATCTTACCAAAAAAAAAACTTTATGGGACAAAACCTTGGTTAAGGAAAAAATAGTACAGCATGTCAGTTACTCCAACTAATAACAACATCATTTTATGATTTTGAATTAGCATCCCAATACCGTATACTAACTTCTCAAACATGGCAATTGGTAATGCCTTAGCGAACAAATTTGTCGGATTTTCACATAAACAAATTTGTTAAATATCTATTTCACTATCCTTTTAAAGATCATGAGTGAAAAAAATTTTGAAGGAATATATGTCATGTTATTTTCTTTGATGTACTTTCTTTTTAATTGAGCTATGTAAGTTGCATCATCTTCGTATAATATTGTTAGGATCTTTTGCACTAAAAGTAAACTACACATCTTTTGAATATGTTCGGTTATTAACTTTAACCAAACACATTCTCAACTGATCTCATGCGCTATAAATTATTTTTACATGATTTGATGAGGTAGCACTTAAAGTGTTGTTTTGTGGAATACCATGATATAATTGTACCCTTATATATAAATAAATAACTAGTTTGAGATCAAGTTTTATGTGTATTGGATATGTATCCTACATTTGCATAACCAATTAATTGTGATCCAAGGTTAGTTGAATAAAATAACCCCATATCAATGGTCATTGAAAATCCTGCAATGGATGCTAAACTTCATTCCAATATCTTTTTTATTGAGGAAGAACTAAATCTTGCTAATAAACTTATGACAAATGCAATATGGTACTCTAGGACTAAGGAGTTCTTTATCATTCTTTCGAGGATGAGCGGAATCTTTATATATATATAACAATCTTACCACCATTGGTGTACTTAGTAGATATGCTTTATCCATGTAGAATTGCTTTAGGATGATTTTAGTATAAGAAGATTGATAAAGAAGAATTCCCTTTGTTAAGCATTCAATTTGCTGAATGAGACAAAACCTAGTTTTTTCCAAGATCATTTATTTTAAATTCTTTCTTTAAACAATTGATTTTTTTTGAAGCTCTTCAAGAATCATCAACATACATAGCAATTATGATGAATTTTGATCCAAATCTTTTTATAAAAATATATAAGCAAACTAGATCATTTTTATAACATTCTTTCAACAAATATTCATGAAGATGATTATATCACGTATACCTAAATTATTTTAATCTATATAAGAATTTATGCAAATGTATCGAATAAATTTTTTGAGAATTTTCATATGCTTTTGGCATTTTAAATTTCATATAAATTTTACTAGTTAGTTAGCCTTATAAATAGGCTATAACAACATCTATTACATGCATATTAAGTTTTTCATGTATTGCCAAAATAATAAAATGTTTCAAAAGTGATTGCATCTACAATTAGAGAATATGTCCCTGTATAATCAATGCCAAGTCCTTGCAAAAACCCTTGTGCGACTCTCTATTTCAATAAGAGTAAAAGATTCCTGACTAGTGCACTTATATATATCTTCATGCATGTTATAATATATCCAATAACTACATTTAGTTTTGATTCATTCCTATACTAAAAAAACCAAAACATCAAAATATAATAACATACACAAGATGATAAGTTCATTAATTTGCACCTTCAGATTTTTAGACTCTAGATCTAAAAACTTCATGAATTTAATTTTGCTTGAAATATGTCTTTTCATTTTGGCCAATAATTTCTATATTTACACTATTCAAAAGATGTAGATTCAATATCCTCATTTTATTTTATTATTTCAACAAAAATAGTTGTCGACAATTGTATTTTTTTAGTTTTATCTTTTTCTTATAGTCACATAACTGATCATGATCTTTTTATTTTTATTATTTTCAAGTACTTGATCCTTTTTTGAGATTTTATGATTAGTTATGTCATTGGTCTCTTTCAAAGAAGCCACCTCTTCAATATGACCATCTTGATTAATTGCTCATTTTCTTTTTCTAGAATTTTTATTTTTGGAACCAATTGATCTACCACGCAACTTACTTTCATTTGTACTAACAAATTTCCTACTGGGAAATTAATTCATATTAGAGTGTTTATAGCTAGTATATGAGATTTGATATTTCTTTTTAGGTCAGTCAATGCATTTGGTAGTTAATTTGCAATATTTTGCAAATGTATTATTTTCTAAACTTTTAATTTACATTGCTTTATATAAGGATCTAGATGATAATGCATTCTATGTAATTTTTTTATTCTAACTATTTATTATCTCCCTCTAATACTGGGAAAACTATTTCATGACAATTAGCAAATCATGCCATAGATAAAGGGACTTGTACACAACATATGTTATCAATCTTCTTTAAGACCTATCTTTGTGCGTTATAGTGGAATAATTAGGACATATACTGCACATCCAAAATTTTTAAAATGGGAAATATTGGGCTCTTGACCAAAAGCTAATTGTAATGGGGAGAATTTATAATAATTAATTTGCTTGATGCATATAAGTGTTGTTGCATATAAAATTACATATCCCCATGTTGAAATAAGAAGTTTTATTCTCATAAACATTGGTTCAACCATTAATAGGAGGCATTAATGAATGATTCTACTAGAGCCCTTTTATGTGCGAACATAAACATCATGCTTTTCATTAGCATTATTAAGATGAGTTGTCTTCATTCCCCTATTAGGAAATTGTGTTGTTGATCAAATTATTCAAGCAAGTAATCTCAAAAATATTAGGTTGCAAGTTGATGCTAAACACACATGTGACTATCTTATAGATGCATATATTAAAATCATATAATATTTGAATGGTCTACATGATGGATAAGTGGGTCCATATATATCATATTAGATATGTTCTAAAAATGTAGGGGATTCAATTCTAACTTTAGCCAATGATGATCTAGTAATAAACTTTTGTTTAAAACATAGAGCACATGGAATTCTTTGAATTAAAGACTTTTAGGTTCCTTAATGTATATCCATGTGGATCCACAATAATTTTTTGTATCATAATTGACCTGAGATGGCCTTATCGATCATGTCAAATAATAAATGTATTTAGATTAGTAAATTTCTAGTTTATTGTAATATGTGTTTTAATTGTACTAATATTTGTATAGTACAAATCATGAGACAAGGCAAGTAATTTTTCCAAAATACGTTTCTTTTTTGTTACAAAAGATGTGATATAGAGATATTTAGCATTTTTCTCATTTACAATCTTAATATGATATCTATTGTGGTAGATATTTTTAAAGTTTAATAAATTCCTTTGAGACTTAACAAAAAATAATGCATCATTAATAATAAATTTTGTCTTGTTAAGTAAAAATATAGTAGCTTTTTGAAAGCCTTTAATTAATTTTATACTACCCGATATAGTATTGATGTTGATACCATATATTATTAAATGATAAAAATATTTTTCATTAAGTACCATCTACAAGACATATGTTGTAACACCCCTAAAATTGATTAAGGATAATTATGATGAATTAGGAAATTAGTTTGGGTAATTATAAAGTTAATTAAGTGAAAAGGGAAAGTGGAACTTATGAAGGAATAAATTGTTAATGTGGGTTTAAGATTCAATCCGGTTAAAAACTTAATCTAAGCCTATAATTAATGTATGTCATGGATTAACACTAATAAAGGCCTAATTATATTTTGAGTAGACCTAATTTCCTATTGTGAGACTTAACCTAAGTGGGACTACTTAACAATGGCCCAATCTGGTTTGGTGAGTTAGAAGCCTAAAACCCTATCAAAAATCCTAGAAGTGTTCTAGCTCAACCCATCAAGCTTGGCCTAACAAACCAAAATCTGAAACCCACTTAGAATTGGGCCTTTGAGTCAACCAAGACCCAACTTAAACCCTAAACTCTCATCAACCCCCTCTTCATTCTGTAGAACCTAAAGGCACACAAAAATTCGGAGGTCTTAGAGAAAGGCTAGAGTTCTTAGCATAATTCCTTCTTTTCCTACTTCCAGAATCAAAATTAGCTAAGGTAACCTTCATGAAACTTAATTATCCCTTCTTCCTCTTCAATTTGACTTGATTAGTATTTCATTCAGAGCATTTTCTTCCCTATCCAAATTTGATATGTGTTGTTTGGTGTTTTCATGGTGGATTTTCGAAGGTTGAGGCTAGGGGTGTTGTTAGGTAAATATTTTCTTTCCATATTGAGGTAGTTTCTACTTATTTAAGACCCCCATAGTTGAGTTATAGTATAGATATTGATTTTGTACAAATTTACTCAGAATATTAAGTGACATTCTGAAGTTACTGGTGTGGGGACAACCAAATCTGAACTTAGGACTCTTTGGTAGCTGGGTAAGTGTCCTCTAGGTAGCCCTTGGTAGTTTAATTCTTTGAGTATTTGGTTTGCTGTTATAAATGATGAGTAGGGTAGTAATGGTCTAGTTTTATGTCCATAGGCTAAAGTGGCATTGTTGTTGGCTGTAATATCTAATTTTCATTAAAATGTAAAAAATGAGTTAATATAAAAAAAGCCCCCTAAAATAAATGAGTTAAGGTCTAATAAAATTAAAGTAATATTTTGGACTCCTAAGAATGAGAATCCAAGACTCAGAGTGCTTAAAAAATAGGGCTAGAATAGTAAATCAAAAATGGAATGAAATAAGCAAATATGTAATAGCAATTTCATAAATTTGAGCAACTTTTGGGAAACCCATAGAAGGAAATTTTAAATGAAAAAATTAAGTTTTCTGTGGTTTTTAAAGGCCCTAAAAGCCTTAGGAATCCTTGGATTGGTTTAAACCCCCTCCAATGTACATTTTTGAACGTTGGTTGACCTGAACTTTGACCTTTTTCGTTTGGAAAAGTTTTAAATCCAAATTGAGTGATTCTAAAGCTATTTTATAAGTTTGAAGATCTAAATTTTATGATGAAAAAGATGGTTCTAAAAAGAAAATAAAATGAGTCTGAAACAAAAATGCCACGAAAACGAGACAAACAAAAATTTTAATGAATAAATTTCTTTTAATTGCTTCATATAAGTGGCGTCCCACCTAGAGCCTTCTCCTAACTAACCTTGTGTTTGCCCAAAATAGAGAGCGAGAGAGACCAAGAGAAAGAGGCGTACAAGAGAGAGGAAGAAGCCAAAAAAATGTAAGAAAAGTTAAGATTTTCATGGTTTTTCCTTTAGAAATCTTGTTCTCCTTCATTTCCTCTTTCTTTCCATGGTTGTGGTGTGTGATATGGGGCTGTTTTGGACTTGGTTTAGAGGGAGAAGGTTAGACTTTGAAGAAGGAGGCTATACCAAAGGAGAAAGCTCTTGAAGAAGCTAAGAAATCAAGGTAATCTCCTTGTTTTTGTCACTTTCTCCTCCTTGATTCTTGTATATGTTGATCCGACCAAGTGAAGAGCAATTGGGAGGGAGTAATTTCTGACCTAGAGTAAGCATGAAACCTAGGTTTTGGACTATGGGAACTAGGAAACGCAAAGAAACCTAAAGAAAAACTAGTAAAATTCAAGATAGCAAAATTAGGAATTCTTAAACATATTCTAAAATCTGGGTTTTTTTAAAGAATATCCAAGCTTATGTAAGAGTTTATTTGAGTTTCTAAGATCCTTAAGAAGCCTTCTAAGTGCCTCTTCCTTCAAGGAAAAATTGCAAACTCCATGGGTCCAAAATACTATCTATGTCTCAGCCAAGCGTAGATGAACAACCTAGAGAGCGTTTTAATTTTTTTTAAACTTAGTTTGGGACTATATATGATGGAAGAAGATGAGAGGAAGCCATAGGAAAAAATTAGAAGCCATAAATTGAGAGTTAGAGGTATAAGTTCCATAATATGACTTAAAAAAGCAATGTATATCTAGGCCCTTGGGAATGATTGTGTGCTAGCTCTAAAGAGTCTAAATGGAGTCAAGAGACCTAGATATAAGAAAAAAATGGAGCCAAGATCTTGAATTATGGTAGTTGGTTCATTAGATCTTTTATTGAACTATTATGTAACCATAGAACAAAGTGTGCTTTCTTAGTGTCTGTAATTTTAGAACTTATTTCAACAATGTAATTGGATCATATTTGTTGTGTCTAGGCCAAAGGAATCAAACTCCATCCATTTGCAAGTGTGTTGGAACACCATAATTCTAGCTCATCTCATGCCTTTGAATAGCATAATTATCATGAAACATACACATAATTCTCATAAAGGAGACATGAAGATTTGGCCTTCTATTTGCAAGTCATCATATCCAAAAACCCATTCGGTGTCATGTGGACTGTGTGAGCTCATTCTATGCATCCTAATATTTATTTGCATGATTAGAACTCATTTCAATCACAAAAACTAGCTTTAAACTCATGGAAACCAAAAAGGGATATGAGACATGTAGATTCATTTTCGACAGACTTGGCCTCATTTCTGGGCAAAGTTTGGAAATTCACAACTAAATCCAGAAAAATCAAAAACATATAATCTTAGTCATTCTGGAAAGCTTAAGATGTATACGTCATGCTAAAAATATGTAAAAGTCTTAAAATCTCATATATACTGCGTTTGACACGTGAAATCATCTACTGGTCGGAGGGGTTCCTGATACTGTCACAGTTTACTGATATGGACTTCAAAAATGTCTAACTAATTCCATAAAAATCCAATGCTTGCAAATGATATCACTATGGAAATATGTGGATGTTAACTAGAGAGGAAAAATATCTCCAGATCAGTTCATCAAGCCAAACTCCCGGAAATCGATGGAACAGTACCTCAGGTCTGGCAAGATGTCTGATACTGGGCAGAACCTTCGAAAATGCATATCTTCCTCTCTAGACCTCCAAATGAGGTGATCTCGGTGGCCACAGAAATATTATGACCTCTAGTTTATACATATAAAATTTTATAAGCATTGGATACCATTTGACCATCGGGTGACACAGAATTCAAAACTGCCAGTATGAACAGTACCCATACCAGAAGCCATGAAAAATCCAAACTTTAAAAATTCATCAAATATTCTATAGGTCTCCACAAATTATGATCTTTAGCTTTCCAAAAATCTCTTAATGAGACCTAATTGAATGCCAAGTTTCAGGGCAAGACTAACTCATTTGGCTAAAAAGTGACATAGGGTTCCATTATGGTCAATTTTGGCTCCATATTGGGTACCAAAATTGCCAAATGGATTCCCCTTGGTCTTGGCACCTTTTGGGCAAGTTTAAAAGCATATTTTAGACTTGTGTGAGCTGCCCAAAGGGTATCAAACCTCATGCATCTCATTTTGGCCATTCAACCCACATTTATACACATTTGCATCAAACTTCCAATTTGCATAACTTGGCATGACATACCCAAATTCATTTCTAAAGTTCATACATCATATCCATACATGTATACATCACATAATATCATATTTACATGTGTCTCAAGGGTCATGTGCTATTTACAATAATCATATACATCATTATGGCTCAAAAAGGGTAAAAGCTAGACATATGAATGTCAATCTCTCTTCTTCAATGTTGTTGGCTCCCATTAGCATATCCACTTGGTTCACCTAGCATGTTAGATCATTGGAGAGGAGGGGATGAGATTCAAAGAATCCAATAGCTCATCTCCCATTCCATTACACCTAATATGTGCAAGCAAGTTTCATATATGCATGCATGGAGAAAGTAGAAATCATAGGCATTTTAAAGCAACTTTGGCATGTGAATCAATTATGCAAGACATTCAAGAGCTCACTAAGTGTTTGGATTGGCCTCACACTTCTCCTCATGGATTTTGGACTTGCCTCTCCCATTCTTTAAGCACTTTGGACTCAACCATACTCTTGGGAGCCCACTTTGCTTTTAGGGAGACTCTTTACTTTGTCTCAACCAAGCTCAAGGGTTCTTGGCTCATCCTCACCAAAGGGAAGAGTTCTTGGCCTTTCCACATTCAAGCAAACTCACACAAACATCATGTAATCATTTGAAAACATAACATAGCATCAAGCATCATGGCATATAAAGGTATGCTAGCATACTTTTCTTAGCTTGAAAATACACATACACACATTCTAAAACAAGCTAAACACACATCCATGCATGAGAGAAGGTGGAGAGAGCTACCTTGCATAATTTCACACACTTTTTCCTTAGCTTTCAAGCCTCCTCTTTTAGCCACACACCCACAATTTGGTGGAGATAGTTTCTCTTGACCTAGATACAATTTATGGGAGCCAATTAGGTCTATGAAACATATTCTAAGGCTACATCACTTGACAAAACACTAGATTGCTCTATAGGCTCAATTATGGTCCATAAAGGCACCTAATGAAGCAACACCTATCAAATGACTTCTAGGACTCATTCTTTCTTTTCAATTATGATTCTTGACTCCTTTTAAACCTCTTGGAGTCACCACATCATTAAAACAAAGGGCCTAGCATCATGTTGCTTCTTTGAGTCCTAATATGGAACCTATGGCACCAATTCACTTCTTTTGAGTTCTAAATTTTTTCCAAGGCCTCTCCTCATCTTCACTCCTCACATATGACTCAAGAATGGCCTTAGAAAAATATAAAACTCTCCCTAACTATAGGAACTTGCCTAGGCCAAGACTATGGGGGGAAGAAGAGTTCATGGCCTTCTTGATTTTTTCTTGATGGGAGACACACTTGGGAGGCTTCCTAGAGGTCTTAGGAGCTCAATCAAATACTCACACATGCAAGGAAACTCATATATCAAATCAGTTTTTGCAAAGTGTTCAAGAGCTCTACACTTTTCTAGCTTAGAGTTCATTAATTTTTCTTGCAATTTCTTTACTTTCTTGGATGGGAGGTGCATGTGGGAAGCTCTCTAGGGGTCTTAGGAGCATGTTTAAACATTCAACTAAGTCTAAGAACATTCATATAAAATCGGATTTGCAAGGGAGCATTTGGATCCCTAATGGTTCTATCTTGTCTCCTAATGCTCCTTTCTTGTTTCTATTGGTTCCTTCTTAATTCTTACCATCTAAAACCTCTAATCCTTTCATAAATTGGGCAGAAAACAGCCCCTAAGAATTAGGCTCATGGTGCCCAAATTCGTGCAAGAGGAAGGGGGAGGGAGAAACTACCAAGGAATGGAAGTTTTACCTTGTTTTCTTGCTTCCTTTGGCTTGTTCTTCCACTTGGTTGGCTTACTCCCTCAATTTTCGAAATTTCCCTCTCTGTTCTGCCCCAAAAACAGCACCAAACACCTCACTAAATCCATAGGAGGAGAGGAGGAAAGGAGGGGAAGAAGTTTTCTAAAGGGAAGAGCAAAAGTTTCCATGAATTCATACCTTTCTCTTGGCTTTTCTTCTTCCCTTGAGCTTGCTCTTGTGCGCCACTCTCTTCCTCTGTTTTTTGGGCAGAAACAGAGCATTTTACTCAAAGGAGCTGCTGGAACGTGGATAAGAAGAAGCCAAAAGTCACTTTATGCAACTTTTTACTTTTGCATTTTAGTCCCTTTTCTTGGCTTTTTCATTTTAGACTCATATCAACTCCTTTTTGAAATTTGTCTTTTCCATCATATTCCTTAGGCTCTTAATCATAAGAATTGCCTTTGGAATCACTCAAAAAGGATCTGAAACCATTCCGAACCGTTAGGTCAAAGTTTTGGTCAACCTTTGCCGAAATCGCTCACCGGAGGGGTTTCAACTGTTCTAGGGGTTCCAATGATTTTCAGAGCCTCTGAGAACCCTGAAAAGCTCAAATTTTCCATTTAAAAAGATCTCCTGTGAGTTTTCAAAATTTTTCAAAAATTACAAAAATGCCCTTACTTTCTTTGGCAAATTTTCTGAGCTCTTCTGGCTCTGGTTTTCGGGCAACTCAAACCTCAAATCTTCATTTTCTAATATTTAAAATTTTATCATAATTTTATTTGGCCCCAATTCCTTCTATTTCGAGGACTTCCTTTTATATTTAACCTATTTTTGACGTTTACGGAGAAACCGAACATTGTATTTCTCACGTTTCGCATTTCTCATGTTTACTGAGGGACTGGATGTTACATGTGTGACCTTGAGGGGAGAAGAATAATCAAGTAAAAGATTGGTGTTTTACACCAAGATAGCTCTCCACTCTTTCTTATATGCATTCTTGGTTATATGAATGTCATTGGATGCTTGTATATGTATTTGTATCATGAGACATGCCATTTGATATTGCCTCGTTACTATGATACCATTATGTTTCCTTGATTTGCTTTTGAAATGTGAATTGCTCTTTATAGGTGAGTTTGTGCCGAAAGTCTTTTAAAGTAAGTGAGGTGAAGACAAAATTCTCTAGGAATAGGTGAAACAAGGCAAAAAATTTCAAGGATGAGTGGGGCTAAGTCAAAATTCCCTAGACCAAAGGTGAGACTAATCCAAAAGTCTCAAAAATAGGATGAGACTAGACCAAAAGTTCCTAAAGTTTGTTCTTAGCTTTGACATATTTTTATGACATAGAAATTATGGATTGAATGATTCTTGTTTATGTTGGATGCATACTTATGTTTTTTGACATAATTATATGCCTTAATTGATTACTTGAAAGGGTGTTTGAGCTATTGAGATTCTTTAAATCTCACCCACTTTTCTCTCCCATCTCACCATATCTAGGTAGAGCTCAAGGAGACAAAAATGGAAGCCAAGGAGCATGATTGGCCATACCTTCCCATTAGTGTAGCTTTTGATGTATTTAAATGTCAAAGTTTGTATGTATGAATTATTTTTGAGATGTGAGCCCTTAGACAAATATAAAAGTATGTAAATATAGTGTATGAATAGAAGTCGAAGGTAAATGAATGAGAAAATGTGATTTGACCACTTGAAAACCCATTCTTGAATGTGTATTTATACATGTGACCCTATGAGTTTAAGATATATAATAGTTTAGACCATTTGGAAAGCTTATATATTCTGTGTTTATGCTCCCAAATGTCTTCAAGGTGTTGTAGAGTTATTAAGAGGCCATTTGGAATAAGTTTGACCCTTGTATGCTACCAAAATTACCATATTTTTGAGCTATGTAAAAATCTGACCAAATGAATTAGTCTTGTCATGGAACTTGGCATGAATATAGGCCTCATCTAAAGCTTTTCACAAAACTAAAGAAAACCTAATTTGGAGCTCTAAAGAATTTATTATGATTTTTCAAAGTTAAAAAATTTGACAGAATTGACAAATGTACTATTTATATGGTTAATTTTTTTCACCTGTGTCATCCGTGAGCCAAATGTCATCTAATGAAAATCTTATAGGTATGACCTAGACATGATAAGCTTTCTGTAGCCACCAAGATCATCCTATTTGGAGGTTTGTAGGGAGAACCAAAATTTTGAAATTCCATATCAATATCAGGGACGCAGCAGGACCTCTGTTACTATTCCATCAATTTTTATAGGCTAAACGCTTCTTTTTTGATCTGGAATTATTTTAGGCCTTTATTTAACATCTATAGCTTTCTAAAAAGCCATCATATGCTTGATTTTGATTTTTTAGAATCAGTTATAAATTTTCAAACTTCATATTAGTAACTTGGAATTTGGACTCGAGAGCATCTTTGCATTTTTCTGATGTGTGGCTTATAATCTAAGAAGCATGTACTATTCCTTGATATTTATGACTTGTGTGGATGGATTATAAGTAGAGGATGATATTGGAGAGTTCAAGAGGTCCATGGAGGAAAAAATGAATTTTTAAAATCTTACGTAACACAAATCTATTCATTAAATATATTATTTTTCCATGTGAGGGTGTAAAATCAATGATAAATAATGGTTTAAGGAGGCTAGTGAGTTATGGTATTACATTGGCTCTTAAAGGATTGTTAACCAAGTGAGGTAATTAAGGTTAATTTCATAATTCTATGTATATGCTCATTTTAATTTGATATTTGCTGCACATATATGATTTTGAAATACTAAATGATTAGTTGGCTAGTTGAATTATTATTGTGATTAGACGTTGTGAGTCTATGATGGAGTTATGATGTGACTGCTACCTGTGCATTATGCTTTAATCGGATATTGGGTTGTGATCATACCCTTTTATGCGCTGAGCTCAGGCTATACTCATTTGGGAGTTGGTACTGTAAATGGACCTCTCCTCATGCTATTGGCTTTTAACATATTGTATATTATTACTGGTATGGGATAGTAGTTACTAGTAGTTCAACTATTTTATTTGCTGATATGATTGGTGTCTTTGATATTTATCTGATTTAATGTTTATATGTTGATTAATTTGAAACATATGAATAGAAGTTACCTCTGGTTACTAAGATTTATATCTTATCCCCTCTCATGGGTTGACTATTTTAAGTGAAGGCTCTTCGGGTAAGGATAACAGAAAGTAAGTAGATGAATATCCATGAACTAAGGCCTTGTGTAGAAAAGCTACACTTGGACTAAATTAATTTATGGTAGATGCTAAGTTCGTTGTTCTCTTATATAGCATCATCATATAATCATGTTGCCAAGTGTAGGAGCTTTATGTTTTGGTAACCTATGATGTATCTAATAGAGAGTTAGGCCTTCTACAAATCTGGTATCTGATGTACACACTTATTTATATCTAATGTGGAACCTTATTAGTATGAACATATGACTTGACTCTTGAAAGTATGCTTTCTAGTACCATGAATGATTATACTAGTGGCTTATGAATCTTGTAGTTGATATAAATATATGATTTTATTGATGTATGGTGGTTAGATGTATTTAAAATTATTGCTTGAACTTCCAATTGACTATAATAGAAATGTTGAGTAATTTAGGTAGTTGAATGCTATTAAAACCTTTCATATTAAGGTAGAATGACCTTAGAATGCCATTAGAGGGAGCGTTAGAGTGTTTAAGATGAAATTAAGAGAGTTTAGGTATAATAGAGGGTTAAGCCGTAGCCAAAACAACTTAAGTTACGGCTAAGGGAGTTCCAGAAACTAAGTGTGCCATGACATAAGATGCCTCGCCACACTGCAACAAGAGAAATTTGCCCTAGAAGAGTAACTAAGAGCAAACTTGCTGCAGTGTAAGGGAAGCTCACTGTGACGAGCATCAAGAGGTGAGCTTGCAAAGCTCCAGGTGACTCTCTTATTGTGGCACCATATAGGCTCTTCTTCGTGCCACGACAAAAAAGTGTGAATAAGGATTCCCAAGAGCACTTTTGCCATGGCACAAAAATCTTGAACTACAGCGCAAAGTGTGAAACTACAATTGAGTTTCCAGTAGCCACTTACATCACAACGTAGATACACTAAGTCACGGCAAGAGTCTCCAAACTTGGTATTTAGGTTCCAATAACCAATTTAGGCATGGTAGGGAAGATTCAAGTCGTAACAAAAATTTCTAAACTCCTATTTTTAACTTAAAAACCTTAAGATTCACTATGATATTATTATGTAATGACTTGATAACATTTATAAGAGATTCTTGTGAGTTGAAATCAATAGTAAAATAAATCAAAGGCCTTAATTGATCATTATGATCACTTGTGAATTCAATTAATTGTTGTTGTTTAGGTAATAACTCTAACGATATCAAAGTTCAAAATTTTTCTACTTTCTCTGAATTTAATTAATTATAATAACTTTAGACCTTAATTTACAATAATTAAGTATGCAATTAAGCCTAATCACTATAATTAAAAATTAAGGTTGTTACATATGTGTTTACTATGAATCTTATGTCCAACCATAGAATAAGAAAACTCTATATTAGTTCTTTAGAAACTAAACCATATGCTATTATGTGTAATTCTTCAAAAATTAACACATTATATTTTCATATATATTATCACTATACAATATTTTTACTACTCATTAACAATCTACTTCAATATTACTATTGTAGAAGCACATTCAAAATATAAAACATTAAGTAATTAAATTTCTCTTATGCATATTTTTGCAATATTTCTCCTTTGGAAAAATCATCACTTCTTGTATATATATTCTTCCTTCAAATTATTCCAAGGATTGTGCTTATAGTTATAGGATATTCTCTACTCAATTATTCATAAAATTGGCTAAAAATAAAAATAAATACTTTAAATATTTTGCAAGAATGCTTAATTATCTTCTTTTAAAGTATTTTTTAAATTGATAACAATAAAATGAATTCAATATCAAATAAATATAATAAGTTTTTTTCTCATAAAAAAATTAAACAAAATAAATTTATGAAAATGCATAATTTTCTTAATTCAAATGTCGCATGTATATATATATATATGTTCAAGTAATGCATATAAAAAATGTATGATCATTTGTCTTTATGGCTTCTTATTATATTGTTGTTATTGCTCATGATTTTATTTTAATAACCATGGCCAATCATTATTAACCTTTAACGATTAATTTGTGCTTAAGTTGTAAGTGCTCATTAACTTGCTTATAAACATGTTGAATTTATAAAGTTTTCAAAACTTTTTTGTGACATGAAGTTTATAAACTATTAACCTTTATGACTATAATAACAAATCTTTTATGACTACCAATTTATCAAAATAATGCACCAATTTTTCTATATGTGTATATATATATATCTTATTTATTTAGACAATAAACTCATTAGTTATAAAATAACCAAAATTAAAAGTGATATGGTCGTAGGCCATCTAATTATATTTAGCTTTTTAATTTCCAAGGCATTTGCTAATATCAAATTGATAATTATATTATAAATATGAATAAATTTTGAATTTATAAATAACATAAAGTAAAAGCAAAAAGTTCTTTATACCTTAATATGATGAATAATAAACTCTAAGGATTGACACTTTACACAAATTTATTAGAGATTTGTATTGATAATATATTATAAAATTAATGAAAATATAAGAAATCTAAGAAGAGTAAAAAAAAAAGTTAAGAAGACAAGGGAAAAGATAATTCTCATTCATTTTTGGAGATATTATGTGCTTAGTACATGATCTTTATTTAGAAGCCTTTAATTATAAAGACTAATCTAAGTGTTATAATTATATAAATAAGAAAATTAATCTACATATATATAAAAAGGAGCTTAGAAGGTCATTTTTTAAGGTTATAGTCATTCACATAAATATAATATTTATAACACATTGACCTTCATCCTCTATGTACATTGGATTCTCTTAGGGGATAAGAATGTGGACATCCATATAATTACATTATTTACTATATTAACATTTTTTAAAAAAAATTTACTCCCACCCCTCAATAGTTAAATTCTAAATATGTCCCTGGTTTTGACTAAATTTTAAAACACTACTCAAAAGACAAAAATATAAATAATTATTTTTATATGTGAAATTGAACAAACCCCACTAAATAATCCATTTCATTCCAAACAAAATCATCAATTAAGAAAACCTTGGGCAAGTCTGTTTGATTTGATATAATACGAGTGAAGATGGAGCAAATGACTAAATCAATGTTGGTCGTTTCAACCAATCTTTTGACATGTATGAACCCATGTATCAATATTTCTTCGCGGTATCCAGAAACTTGTCCTCAAATCTTTTACCATCTACTCATTTCACCTGTTGATAGTATCAACTTAATTAGCATAAAGCATAGACACTGTCTAAAAGAAAAAACGAATAAAAACTAAATTATTAGCATGAAAACATTATGACAAGTTGATTATATGTTTTTGTTTTGCATACGGTTGGAAAATTTTTATAAAATTAATAAAACTCTCAGTAGTCATTACTCATTAGCCTTGGATGACACAGTTTGTTTCAATATTTTGTTTTTCTTCCTTTTGTTTCATTTCAGTTCTAAGAGTTTTTTTCATTTGGGGCATAAATTATATATTGCTTAATAACTAATTGTTAAGTGTAATGAAGACAAGAGAATGCTAAAAAAAAAAACGAGCATATTCAATCCCACAAAACTTCAACCAAAACAAATGATAGAAAATGACCCAACAGAATTTTAAAAATACTGAGCCAATGACTTAATATATAGACACACATACAAAGGAAAAAAGAAAGAAAGAAGATAGTGATCACATTTACTCCTTAAAGCAACCATAGAAAGTTTCTAATCCCGTTTTTTCAAACAAAAATATCTAAATCTTGCTACAGAACTTCAAAATAATGCAAAAATATTTTTTCTTTTTCTTGGGATATAACATAATGCACAAATCTTAATTAGCATTCGGTAACTTTGTCTGGAACAACATAAGAAACGCAAATCAGGGACACAAGTAGATGTCACAACCCGATCAGCATTATTCTAGTAAAATCAATAAAATTAGATAATATAAACAATAACTAAAAGGGAAGAACCTAGAGAAGCATTAAAATATAAACGCAAAGCTTATCAAATATAGTTAGCAGAATTACTCATCGAAAAGTATTATCACTTGATAAACAATGAATAGTCAATAGTTGCTTAGATCAATCTACAATTTCTCCACGAAAGTAAAGGTGATACTTTTATTATAATGCAACCCTGTAATGCCAAAGAAGGATCATTAGAAAGCTTCTTATATATATATGCCTTATCTAATCGAAGGTAGCTGCCGTATATGAATTGAATTTTTATCCTATTTATGTTCAGTTGTTAGAGAAAAGAAAACAATCACAAGCATTGATAGTTAACGACCAGTTTCTCATCACTCATCTTGCCCGAGGAGTTTTGGAAGCTTATTAAAAAAAAAAGAGTCAGATTTTCTTCTGCTGCATTCAGTTCAATGCACAAGCTGAAGGCCCCACATCAACTTCTCATCAAATTATGAAATAACAAATTGAAAGATAATCAGGTCAAGCTTACTTTGAAGTACCACGCAAGCGGGATGGAGATTCATCAGTAAGGTCCACAGCACTAGCACACTTCTACTGCCCACCCTACCAAGCATATACAAATGATATGGACATGAGAATTTTTGCCTTTGCGACAATTTAGTAATAGTTGTCAATATGAATGAAAAGATTATTGGAAACTTAAATAAGACTATACTGTGACGATATATGGATGGGAGCTTTATGCTAGAAACTCCATTTCACTTGAAACGATAAATTAGCATATGTACTACAATCACAAATGCTGCACATGAGGGTAACAATCATTCATTCTGATATGAATTTATAATTTATAATAGACTAAGTATTTCTCATAATAAAACAGGACAAAATAATATATAATGCATTTCATAAGCTACTAATTCAAAATCATCCAGAGGCTTAAAAAATACTTGCAAGCTTTTTTTAAATGATTTAACAAAAGTAAGGGGAATAATTTCGAACCTCACACCTTCTATAACAGAGCTATCTTCAAGCTAAGACCAATCCGCAGTCAAGAAAGTGGGAATAAAAAGCTAGCAAGCATGTTCAGTTAGGAATTGCAAATATCGGAGCTTGAGACTGATAATATCAGACTATTGATTAGCAAAAACAAGCACAATCCTCAAACAGATATTGTTAGCATAGTATTCTGAATTATATCTTTTCATCAATGGAATTTAGCTAAGAAATTTTCTTTTCGATTTTCCAGTTTGCGTCAATCGATGCATCATTTCATCATCTGCAAGCCAAACAGAAACATTGTAGAGAAAGATTAAGACTTTCTTTTATTCATATCAGAAAGTAATGAGGAAAAAATTAAAATTACTAACACATACAAAATCACCAGGTCCTTGTGTCTCGTATCTTTGTTTCCTGTTACCCATATTCTACATTTAGGATTTTGTCTCTAAGATATATATATATATATATATATACTTGGTATGGTAAAGTAACAAGGAACAAGAATTACTAGTACATATAAGATACGTTTGAGCTCATTCAAGTTAAATGAAAGCATGGGTTTTAGTTGAAAACTTGGTCTGGGTAAGGTTTTGCTTTGTTTTCTATACCACATATGCATTACAAAAGTCAAGAAGACTCTTTAAACACAAAATGAATACAGAAGAACTAGAACATACACATGCAACGATGTTGACATCTACGATCAGAATGCCATAAGACTTGAATTGATTCAAAATGGTGATCTTCTGATACACGTGTGAGTTGGTTGTGAGTTGGCTGTAATAATTGAAAGGGACTAGTTAGTAAATAACAAAAATGGTTAGTGGTTTCAGGTAGTTAGATTACTTTCCACTTTTATAGCCTATAAATAAGAGTGAGTCCTCTATGTGGTTTGTTGTTGTTGTTGAATTTAGAATACTTCATACTTTCTCTATTTTCTTCTTCTTTAGTGCAACATGCACCATTTTGGCACCAAAGCATTGATCCTAGTGATCTGCCAATATTGTAATTCCATGGCTCCAAAAACTCAAGTCTGGATTAACTCTTTGAGTTAGATCAACGTCTGGATCAAATGAATACTAACATGATAGAGTTGAAGCAATCCATGGCTCGAATCGAGAACCTTGTTGCAAATATGGCAATCAAATTCATGTAGCTAACTTTAAACAACCATAAAGATGGCCACACTAGAGCATCAAGCACAAACAATAATTGTATGGCGAACGAATGTCCTTAATTTAAAACATTCAATGGTGCTCATTCCAGTAATTACATGTTTTTGATAAAGTTCACACAAATTGAGTTTTTGAGATTCGATGGCACTGGCTTTTGTGGTTGTTGTATTGCTTGAAGCAATTCTCCAAGATTGACAAGACACTTGAGGATCAACATATTTGCTTGGTAAGTGTCCATTTTGAAGGTCAAGCTCTCCAATGGCACCTCGAATTCTTGAAGCAAAGACGAACTAATGAACTTAGTTGGGAGGAGTATTTGAAAAATATGGCAGCTATATTTAATGACATAGCTAAAATGGAAGCCATGGTGGAAGTTAAGAATTTGTAACAAGATGATATAGTGACTAGTTACCAAGAGAAGTTTGAAGAACTTTTGTCTGAAGTGGAGTTATTAGAACCTTTAGCCATTAGTTGCTTTTTGGGAGGCCTTTGCCATGATAGTTAATTGAATGTGAGATTGTTCAATCATGGCTCTCTAGCTAATATGATGTATTTGGCTCATTTGCAGGAGAGGTCCATTGAAGCACTTCACAACCATGCTCCAAATTGCACCAAAAGAACTTCCTTTACTTACTCTATGACTTATAGAAATCAATTCACCTCTTTAGAACCTTCCCTTAAAAACCAAAATATGCCTTAAATCACTGATTCGACTAAAACCTATTAAAACCCCAAGTCCTCTACCACTAGTAAATAATTCAAGTAGATATTAAAGAATGAGATGGATGAAAGAAAAAAGCAAGGACTTTGCTATAAGTGTCCTAAAAAGTACACTTCAGATCATAAGTACAATATTTAGAGTATTTAGAGTTTGCCTTGATTTAGTACCACCCTCACAACCCACATCAAAATGGTGCTTTACCCTTAGATGTTCAATCAATTGCTATGCCTTAACATATTTTAGGGAAAACCATCTAACTCTATGTTTGAATGGCATTTTACCCCTAACCACAACTTATCCATTGATTCTTCAACATTAGTTAGTTCGTACCTCTACTTAGTTTCATCCAAGCTTCACCCTGGTCATGGATAGATCACGTAGCTTTGTGTCTATAAGCAATGACAATTGCCCTATGAAGACTCACTTTTGTTATAGCTTCGATGGGTTCCCTCAACCAAGCCATTACCTATGAGTCACTGGCTCATTCTTTAATAAGCACGCAGTTAGAGCCTTGGGCTCCTCCCACTACTTAGGAACTTAAGGTTTCATAGGGCTACATTCATTGTAAAGTTAGATTTAAGGGTTGCATACCATTAGATACAAATGAGGTCCGAAGACATTGAAAAGATAGCTTTTCGTACTCATAAGGGCCGGTATGAATTCTTAGTTATTCCATTCATTTTCACTAACACCTTAGTAACATTCCAAGGCCTTATGAACATTGTTTTAAGCCCTTTTTACACAAGTTCATCTTAGTTTTTTTTAATATATTCTATTCTATAGCAAAAATTGGGAGGATCACATGGAACAGTTATGCCTTACTCTTCATATAATGAGGGAGCGTAAGTTGCTAGCTAAATGAAGCAAATGTGTTTGGTCCACTAAAGTGGCCTACCTAGGCTATATCATTTCTCTTAAAGGGTAGAAGTTAACCCAAAGAAGATTGAGGTAGTCTATTCTTGGCCTACACTGACCTCTTTCAAAGCTATGAGAAGCTTTATAGGTTTGATAGGCTATTATAGGAATTTTATGCAAAATTATGTTGCATATGTAAGCCTTTAACTAATTTTTTGACAAAAAGTCATAGGTTTAGGTAGACAAAAGCAAACAACATAGCTTTTGAGTTGCTTAAATATGTGATGACTACTATGCCTAGACTTGCACTACCTAACTTCGCCAATAAATTTGTAATTAAAACTTATGCTTCAAATATATGTATGAAGGTTTTTTTGTCTCAAAATGGACATCATGTAGCCTTTGCTGGTAAGGCCTTTTGCCCATCTAAGAGAAATCTTTCTGCTTATGAGAAAGAATTAATGGCTCTTGTATTTACAATAAAGCAATAGAGGTTATATGTGCAAAGGAAACTTTTTATTATCAAAACCAATCACTTAGCCTTTAAGTATTTGTTAGAACACAAATCCATCACTTTTGATCAATACAAGTGGCTACAAAAATTATGAGGGTGCAATTATGAAATATTATATCAAAAAGACAAAGAGAACATGGTTGCTAATGTTCTTTCTTGCAATGAACATATGACAGAGAATGTGACCTTTTTAGCCATTACCTCAATGGTTTCTAATTTGACTTTGAAGTTTAAAGATGTTGGAAAGAAGATGAGCAACTTCAGTCTCTAATATAAGAGATAGAATCTAATCCTTTTGCTCATCTTCATTATTCATGGGTGAATCAAACATTGAGAAGAAAAAGGAAGTTGGCTGCTATTCTAGAATTAAAGAAGCAATTACTTAAGTATTTTCATAAGGATGCTCTAGGTGGACATTCTAGGATGACTCCTACATTTAAAAGTATTTCCTTTATCTTCTATTAGAAGGTTTTAGAGAATTTTGTGAGGAATTATTCCACTTGCCAACATTATAAAAATAAGAATTTGGCTTCTTTAAGCCTTATTCAACCATTGTCAATGCTTGAAACTATATGGACAGATCTTTCTATGGATTTCATTAGAGCCTTACCCAAGTCCTACAATAAATTCATTATTTTGGTAATGGTTAATTGTTTAAGTAAGGTTGCACACTTTATGGTCCTTAAGCATCCCTATTCAATAGTCGAAGTAGTTCAATTATTCATGGCCAATGTGGTGAAATTGCATGGTTTTCCAAGAACTATTGTCACTAATAGAGATCCCATTTTTTGTGGGAAATTTTAAAGAGAGAGAGTTATTTCAGTTATACAAAGTGAAACTTTGTTATTCCTCCACTTATCACCTACAAATAGATAGATAAATAGAGGTTCTTAATTGCTATTTAGATTGTTACCTTCGTTGTATGATAGGTAACCACCCCAATCTATGGTTGAAATGGCTGCCTTTAGCTAAATTGTGGCACAATACTAACTTCCATTCAGCCATTAGAATAACTCCTTACCAAGTAGTTTTTGGTATTCCTCCTCCACTTTATTTACCATATTGGTAGGTGATTCTCCTAATGACATGGCCAATAGGAGTTGTCAAGAATGGGAGGCTACGATTTAGTCATTGAAATAAAAGTTAACTAGGGCCAAAAATAGAATGGTATAGCTAGCTAATAAGCATCGCATTGATAGGGAGTTTGCAGTGGGTGATTTAATATACTTGAAGATACACCCTTTTCATAGAAATCTTCTTAATAATTCTTTCTTTCACAACTTGGTTGCATGGTATTTTTGCCCTTATAAAGTACTAAAATGAGTAGGGAAGGTGACTTATTATCTAGAATTATTAACAATTGTCGCTTATATCTTGTGTCTCATGTGTCTTTATTGAAGAAGCATATAGGAAGTGTTATCCCTCCCACTAACACTCTTCCATATGTTAATTCACATGGCAATTTTCTAATAGAGCCCGAGGAAATTTTATACAAAAAGGTGGCGAAACATGGTCATTTGCCTAACACTTAGGTTCTAATACTTGAAATAATAGTAATAATGAGGATTCTTCTTGGGAGGATTTGATTGTAATTAAGAGTCAATTTCCTCATTTTGATACTACAGCTATTATTCCTAATCCTTGAGGAAAAGGATAACTTTAGGGGGAAGCTAATTGATATATGTATGAGTTGGTTGTGAGTTAGTTGTAATAACTAAAAGGAAATAATTAGTAAATAAAAAAAGTGGTTAGTGGTTTCAGGTAGTAAGATTACTTTCCACACTTATAGCTTATAAATAAGAGTAAGTCTTATATGTGGCTATTGTTGTTGAATGCAGAATACTTCATACTTTTTCTATTTTCTTCTTTTGTAGTGTGATGAGCACCATCTTACCTAAAGATATTCCATCGGTAAGTCAACTGATTTTGGCGAGAAAGAGAAGGGAAGTAGCGTTCTTCAACTTTTGTTCCATCTGATCAAGAAATATTGGGGACTAAGGATTAGGAATAGGATTTGGGGATGATTGCGAAAATATATATTAAAAAAAAGTAGGGGAGCCTATTGAAAAATTTACAAATTAAAGTATTTGAGTTAACAAAAAAATCAAAGGCCAAAATGTCAATATAACAAATAATTTTCTTGATACTTTTGTTCTTTTTTTAGTTTTTGCACCTTGTTGCCTATTACTAATATGATGTTTTCTTATTAGACAAAGTGTGATTGTTTAGATGCACCAAATTTTGCACTAGAAGTATTTACTATAATAAATAGGAAAAATTAATCATTTGGTCTTTAAAATTCACTCTAATTTTTAATTTGACCTCTATAATTTATTTTTTTGTTCAAATCACTCCTTATAATTTCCAACTATTACCAAGTTAGTCCTTAAAGTTTTAAAACATTAATAATCCAGTCCCTTACTTATTTATGTGGCTAGATGATGTCAAATTCTCATTTATATGGCAGATGGATATAATGCATGGATGCCACATAGACTTACTGGATTTGACTCAACACTTAAACTATAGCTTCATCTAACTAAGACACTCAAACCAACTCTAAAACACAAATCCAATCCTCAAAACACAAGGAAAGATGAAGGGGAAAATGCACAAAGGGTCATAACCTAGCTTTAGCCTTCTTTCATCTTGTGATTTCAGCTTAAATTCAATAAAAAGGCAAATATAGGATACTACTGGCCAAGAACATTTCCGAACAATAACAAATGATACTTTCTTTTCTGAAGAAATCTTAAAACAAAAACATTATTGAAGCTTTCAAGCATTTCTCCATAATAAGGATGAAAATGTGTGCTTGAGTAATAATTAGGAGACCAAATTATATCAAACTCACCTCTATTTCTACCTTTTTAGCTAAAGAGCTTGTGCCATGGGTTTTTACCATGTTCACTTGGCAAAAATACATGTTCCTAAGATAAAGCACATATGCAGTAGCATAAAATTCTATCATAATTCATGGATTAACCATGTAGGTTATGAGGGATCTTCTTGGAAGATCATTATAGTTTTATAAACATTGTTAGAAAAAGGGGTAAAAACTTAACTATGTGGACTTTTAATATTTTCAAATTGTTTCTACATGTATTGTCAATTAGTTGATATTGTTCATTGTTTATTATAGCTTATTACAAGGGAGCCATGGGTACATTGCTAGTTTACGATGTAATAGATGAATCATGCATTAACAATATTACCCTATCTCACCCTACTTGTCTTTCATTTATCTTATAGTTGAATGGAATCATTGAGAAGGATTACATAATTATGATGCATTTTTTTATTATTACTATAGACATCATGAATTGAATCAAGGACATCAAGTAGCATGCATCTAATAGTGTTAACAAAATATTGGTCGATAACAAAGCTCACATGGATGAGAGCAAAAGTGTAATGATTGAAGAGTGTTTAGAAGCATATCTTACTTTCTATTATATCATAATTGAAGTTATAATGTCCTTGTAGGTTGTCCTAATGTCAAGGGGAAAAGTATTAACTGATGAATATGGCATTAGATTTTTTGAGATTGTGAATACAATGTGCATTATCATATAATCACCCACCATTTGTACACATGGTTTATAAGCTAGGTTTAGCTTATGTTTAATTTGCAAGGATTTTGATTATGACTAGTTTTGGCTCTTGGACATTGCTTTCTTAATACTTACATCAATAAAACCTTTTTAAGCAGAGTGCCAAGAAAAACTTGAACATGGAAGCATATTTTTTTCGATAACAAGAGACATCAAACAAAGATTTTTAGAGAGTGATTCAAAAGTAGAGGTATGTCTTTTTAGTTCACTTAATATTCTTAGAAAGGTTGTTGATTGCTTTTCTAAATTGCTTTGACTCATTATTTTATCATGTAGCTTGGGTAAGCCGAAATCACAAGATGAAAGAGGGTTGAAGCTGGGTTATGGCCCTTCAATCATCATGCATCTGCCTCTATTCACTGTAGCTGCATTTTCTGCCTTGTCTTTCCCTGGGTTTTAAGGATTGAATCTATGTCTTAAAACTGAGTTGGGTGTTTTAGTTGGATGAAGCTATTTTTTAAAGGCTAAGTCAGATCTAATAACTCCATGTGGCATCCATGTGTTGTAGTCATCTACCATATAAGTGAGAATTAGATGCCATTTAGCCACATGGACAAGGAAGGGATTAGATTGTTAATGTTTTTAAACTTTAGGGACTAACTTTGTAATGGCTGGAAACTATACAAAGTGATTTGAAAAAAAAACTATAAGAACTAAATTGAAAATTAGAGTAAACTATAGGGACCAAATAATTAATTTTCACTAATAAATACAATGAAACTAAAAGCTTGTTTAGTGCATTGTATGGAATAAAGTTGGATAATATAAGGTCTAATAAGATAAAGTCTGATAAAATTTTAAAATTATACAATGTCTGGTGTGATATTGTATAAAATAATGTTTTGTATAAGATAATACTATTCTATATTTGGTGATGCATTGAATAAGATAAAAATATATCGTTTGGACAAAAATATGCTTTACTTAAAAATGTACTATATTTATTTATATTATTATGTTATATTATTTTTTAAAAAAATAAAATTTATTTTATCATTTAAAAAAACAAAAGAGAAATTAAAACAAGGAAAAAGAAGAAGAAAAATGGGAATACTAGGCTTGGCCACATAAATACCCCACCCAGTTATATTAGCTAGTTTGGATTAACCCAACTTGGTTCTATTATTTTTTTTAAACAAATATTTTATAAAGACTTATATAAAAATTCTATTTTCTTAGGAGTCATTTTATAACTTTTACCAAAAATGCCAAAAAAAGGAAAAAAAATGGTTAGGCCAAGTCAAGAAACTAGCCTGACCTAATACTAAATTAAATTAGGCTGGACATCAGGTTTAGATAATGAAGCTAGATGCAAAATTGGGCCAAGTATCATGCTAGGCCAGTACTTGGCCCATAAACACCTTTAGTGTTTAATTGAATTTGGCCAAGCCATTTGACTCTCAAGTTCATTTGATCCTATGAATTTTTTTAAAATTTTTTATTTTATAACAACTTATGTAAAAATTTTATATTTTTTTTTAGGAAGCAAAATGTAATTTTATAAGGACTTGTATAAAAAAAAAATTTTTCAAGAGTTATTTTATAATTTTAACCAAAAATTAAAAAAAAAAGTGGTCAAACCAACTCGAGAAACCAACCCTACCTAATCCAAGACCAAGCTAAACTAGGTCAAACACTAAGCTTAGATAAAGAAGTTTGGTGCAAAATCAAGTTTGACATCGATTAGGCCAATACCTGAACTAAAAACACCCTTAATGCTCAACTAGCCTGAATTGGGCTAGGCCAAACAAAAGAAAAGCAAGTTGAGTCGAGTCACTTGAGCCTCAACTCTTGCTAATCTTATGAAATTTTTTTTTTTATTTTATAGGAACTTTTTTATATAAAATTTTTATTTTTTTAGGATGAAATATGATTTTATAAAAATTTATATGAATTTTTTTTAAAGTCATTTTAGGTTGAGCTAAGCCAACCCAGGGTCAGGGTTTAAAAAAAGTAACTCAATGCAAAACTAAGTCGAGCATCAGGCTAAACCAAAACGTGACCCAACTCAACCTATAAACATCCCTTAACTAAGGGTTGGAATAAGAAAATATTGATAAGGTTTTATATATCAAAATTTAATCAAACTTAAAGTAACCCCTAAAATTTGATTAGGTTATAATGATGTATAAAAGAGGTTTAGATAAAGAAAATAAATCAAAGAAAAAAAAAGTAGAAGACAAAAGGAATAAAGTGCAGATCCCTTGCATTTCATTCTATAGGCATCTCCTCTTTTGAGAATACATCTTCTAAAGTCTAAAGTTTTTATTCTCTGAAGTTCTATGAATTACCTCACTAATAAAAATTTCTATCTTAAGAAAAAAAAATATGTTTTCTTTTTCTTAAAAAAAAGTGTCTATAAAGGACTTTATGCAAATTCAAATCCAACTTCTTGCTCTCCTTCTGTCTTTACATCAATAAAGGACACAGCAGAGCAAGAGAGGGAAGGGACCAGTGCACGCAAAAAGAAGTAGGAAGAGACAAGGAGCTCAGGAAGTTAACTTTGGTCGACTGTACTAGTTGCTCCCTTAAGGTTTGAGTCTCTATAATAAGATCCTAAAGAATCCTCTAGAAGAGGTTGAAGAGAGAGTGGTTACAAAGGGAGAGCGAAAAGGAGATAGGTAGGGAAGAGAATAAAAGAGACGAGAGAGCAAAAGAATTAAAGCAAAATAGAAGCAAACCCAATAATTGGGATTTCCTAGAGTTAATCATTTTTGAACTTGTCCCCTGATCTTTGATTCCTTTCAGTAGCTCACTGTTGTGTTCTTGTTACACAACTCAATTTTGTGGGAAAATAGGGTAATATATGGGTTAGCTTTGTTCGATGGATTTTGGTTTTTGTTTAAGGAATTTTAAACAAGTTTCACCCCCTTATCTATTTTTACTTTGATGCTTAAACAAGGATTTTGGATGACCTGATGCATTACAAAATCAATTAAATTCATCAGGAAGTTTGGAGTTTATTCTTGTTGGATTTTATTATGGTTCCATTCTTCGAATAAGGAGGGCTACACTTAGTTTTAATTTGGTTAAATATGAGCATTGCTGCCCTTCTACTTTTAAGCTATTTTAATCTTGATCTCTAGTATAAGTTTGTGCAAAGTTCTAGTCTAATACATTGACCGCTGTTTCATCACTTACAGCCTTGACATGTAGTGCAATTTTAAGCAAAATCCTTGTTGTCGCTCTCTTGCTTTTGATTTTCTTTAACATTGACTTTTAAAGTGATTTTGTGATAAAATATATTATTGTTGTCCCACCGGTGTTTTTAACATGAATTTACCTTTATTTTTAGCTTGATTTAGGTTTTGAATTTGTCTCACACTTGTTGTTCCATTACTATTTGTAACATGATTTAGCCTTGACTTTTAGCTTGGTATAAGTCTTAAATTTGTCTCATATTTGCTGCTGTCCCATTGGTGTTTTCTAACATGAATTAACCTTGATTTTTAACTTGGTTTGGGTCTTAAAATTGTCTTATACTTGCTATTGTCATAGTGGTGCTTCTAACATTACTTAACCTTGGTTTTGAGCTTGGTTTAGGTCTATAATTTGTCTCAAATTTGCTACTATCCCATCGGTGTCTTTAACATGAATTAACCTTGATTCTTAGGGTAACACCATAACATTTTATGCCTTTCTCATACCCCTTTCAATGATTCCGCATACTTAACATAACTATTTTACAAGAAAGAGCATGAAGGCAATGCAACATTCTGCATTATGTGGGGTTTAAAATTTCATTTTTTACACTCCGTGGATCCTATGAATTCTTAAACATCCTTTTATACTTATAATCCATTTATACAAGTTACAAACACCATGAAACATGTAACGAACAGTATTTTGTAAAACGTCAAAATTGAGTCATATAAAAATAAGTCCCTTGAAATGAGTTACTTAACATCTCAAAAAATTTGGGTAGTGTCATAGGCTCCTAAAAATAATAATTTTAGGCTCAGACAACATTAAAAACGTAGCTAGAACAGTAAAGCAAAATTGTTACAAAATTTGATGAAACATAATAGCATTTTCATAAAATACAGACAATTTTTGTAAAAACTCACAAGAAAGCATTTTAAATAAAAATTTTGTGTTCTTTGGAGTTCTCAAAGGCTCTGAAAATTATAAGAAGCCCCAGGACAGTTAAAACCCATTCAGTGTACGTTTTGGAACGACGATTGACCCAAACTTTACCTATTTTGTTTGGGAAAGTTTTAGCTCTAAATTGAGTGATTTCAAAGGCATTTTATAAGTTTAGGAACTTAAATTTTATGATGGAAATGATAATTCTAAAAATTGAGTTAAAATGAAGCTAAAACAAAAATGCCACGTACGCAGGACGTAAATGTCATTTTTTAGGACAAATTTTGTCTTAAAGTTTCTTATATTAGGTGTCCCATCTCCTTACTTCTTCTAATCGAATTTCCTTCATCCAAAAATAGAGAAGAGGGCTAGAGAGAGAGATGCACTAAGGAGACAAGGAAGAAGGGAGAAAGAAGTAAAGAAAGGTAAGAAGTTTTAAGGATTTTCATGCTTCTTCTTCTTGAAACTCTATTCTTCTCCTCTCAAGCTTCCTTTCTATGGTTTTGGTGAGTGATATGGTTCTATTTTGACCTTGAATCAGAGGGAAAAAGTTAGAAACTCAAAGAGAAGGCTAAGGCAAAGAGAAACACCCTTGAAGAAGGCTTGAATTCAAGGTAATTTCAATTCTTTCTTCCTCTTCTTCCTCCCTTTACTCTTATCCCATGGTCAAGAGCAAAGCATCCATGGGGGAGGAGTTTTTGTCCAAGAACTAATGAGAACTTATTGATTTAGGCTATGGGAACTTGAGAAATGCAAAGAAATTGCATGGAAACCAAGTAAAATGCAAGATAGGAAAGTGTGAGATTCTTAGACATTTTATAGAAATTGATTTGATACATGAATTTCCTAGGCTATTTGGATGTTTATTTGAGTTCCTAAGACTTCTAGGAAGCCTCCCAAGTGTCTCTCCCATTAAGGAAAAATCAAAAACCCTATGGGCTCTCTCCTCTTTCCATAAATGGGTTATAGAGTGTTTTAAATTGTTCTAACCTTGGTTTGGGACTTCATATGATAGAGGAATGTAGGAGGAACCCATGGAAAAAATTTAGAAGCCATAGATTTGGAGATAAGGCAATGGCTTCCATAATGTAGCCTTATGAAGCAATATATATCTAGGCTTTTGAAAGTGAGTGTGTAATGACTCCAAGGACTTTAAATGAAGTCAAGAGGCCTAGATATGGGAAGATAATGGAGCTAAGAACTTGAATTATGGTAGTTGCTTTATTAGGCCACTAATGGAACTATTATATAACAAATGGAACAAAGTGTGTTTTTAAGAGTAAATTTAATATTTTGGCTTACTTCAAGAGTACAATTGAGGGTTATTCATGATGTTTAGACCAAGGAAACCAAACCCCATATAGTTGTACTTGTAGAACCAAGAAAGGGAAGGAATAAAGCAAAGTAAAGCTTAGATTTTCACCAAAGTAGTTCTCTACCTCATTCTTCTTGCATTCTTGGTTATGTATATGTCATTGTGTGGTTGTATGTACTTTTGTGTATTGTGAACATGCCACTTAATGTTATGATGTTGCATTGGTACCAATGTCCTTTCTTGAATGTCATTAGTTGTGAAAATTGCTCATAAGAGTAAGGTGATGCCAAAAGTTCCTTGATGTGGCTGAAGAGATGCCAAAAATCTCTAGGCATGGGTAAAACAAGACCAAAAGTCTCATAGATAGGTGAAGCCAAGTCAAAAGTCTCTAACTTAAAGGTAAGGCAAATCCAGAAGTTCTAGAAATTGGGTGAGGCTAAACCAAAAGTCCCTAGAGTTCATTCTTAACTTTATTGTGACTTTATGGCATGAAAATGTGACTTTGCACACTTTATAATTATGTTAGCTTCCATACTTGTACATTTGACATATAACATGCCTTGAATGTGTGCTTAAATGAGTGTATGAGTTATTGAGATTCCATGAATCTTACCCCATTCCCTTTTTTATCTTAATATGTCTAGGTGATGCCCAAGAAGAGAAAAATGCAAGCCAAGGAGCTTAAGGGACCTTATTTTAGCAAATATATAGCTTTTCTTGTAATTAGATGTCAAAGTGGATATGTATATACTATTTTTGAGTTGCAAACAATTGAACAAATGTAATAGCATGTATGGATGATGTATGAACCGTATTTGATAGCAAATTAATAGTAGGTTGTAATTTGGGCACTTGAAAGCTTATCTTTGCTTATGTATTCTTAGATGTGGAATGACCAAATTGAGATGCATGATGGTTTGGACCACTTGAACAGTTCATATATGTTGTAATTATGCTTTCAAATTTTTCCAAGAGGTGTTAGAACTCAAAGAAGTCCATTTGGACTAAATTGAACCTTTAGATAACACCAAGATGACCATAATGGTGAGTGTTATAGTCAAATTTGTCCAAATGAACTCTTCTTGGCTCGTAATTTGGCATGCATATAGATCTTGTTTAGAGATTTTTATAAAGCAAAAGTTCATATTATTTAGAGCTCTAGAAAATATTTGGTGAATTTTCAAAGTTGGCAAAATTTTGAATTTTGGTACTGTCACTGTGCATTTGGCCTAAAATTTCACTTCTGTTATTCATAAGGTGAATGGTGTCAAATGGCTATGAAATTTTAGAGAGAGAAACTAGACATTCACAGTGGGCTATAGCAACTAGAATCACCTTAATTGGAGGTCCATAGAGGGAATTATGAATTTTTGAAGTTTCAGGTTAGTATCAAGGGTGCAGCCAAACCTCAATCACTATTCCATCAATTTTTGGGGTCTAAAGGTCTCTAAGTTGATCTAGAATTATTTTCTCCCTCTATCTAACATTTATAGCTTTCCAAATTGGTATCATTTCCAAGAATTATATTTTTTTAGAATTAATTATGTATTTTTAAAATGTATATTAGTAACCTATATCAAAAACACTAGATAATCTGACATTTGCCACTTTTCTATTGCCAAACATGGTCCAAATAATATTTTCATGGCTTGAAATTATTTTTAGCATGAAGATAACATTCAGATATTTCCAAAAAGCTATCATAAGCATAATTTTGATGTTTCTAGAATTAGTTATCATTTTCCAAAGTTGCTATCAGAAATCTAGAACTATGACTCGAGATTGAATTGTAAAATTTCTAGTTTTTGGTTTTGGATCTGTAGTTTATGTAATTTTTTGGAATTTTTATGATATGTATGGATTGAATATGAGTGGAAAATCATGTTGGTGAGTTCCCAGGGTCCACAAGACGAAAAATGGAAATTTTCTCTGCTATGCAACATAAATTAATGTGATATTTAATGGGTTATTTCATATAATTGTTCTTTACTTAAGGAAAAAAACCAATCAATGGAATGAGTTAGACTAAAAATTCATGGTATGACAAAAACTCTCATGCAAGTTGGATTTGGAACCCCACATATCAGAAAATACATGTTCAAGTTTGGGCTAAATTTTTAAGTTTCTGTCACAAATTTTGAAAATTCATAATTAAATCTAGAAAAATCGAAACCTAACAAACTATAACTTTTTGGAAAGCCATGAATGTTAAATTCATATAAAAATACTTTCAGGCCATAAAAACTATGTTTGGACCATATTAGACAATAGGACAGTGACACAGGTCTAGCTATCTCAAAAGTCTGACACAATTTACTGATATGAATTTTAAAAATTCATAACTAATTCCACAAAAAATCCAAATAGGGAAAACTATACCAATATGAAAACTACAGATGACTACTTTAAGGAAAAAATAGCTTCATACCACATTAAACTCGTTTAGGGATAAAATTATAATGAAACAGTACATAAGGTTAGCTGACATTATTATTTCTGATTCAAAACTTCAAAAATTCGTTTCCCTCTCCACATACCTCCAATTGAGGTGCTTCTGATTACTATAGGTTACTGTGAGTATCTAGTTTCTCTATGTAAAATTTTTAAAACTATTGGACCTTGTTGGCCCCTCAAATGACATGCAAATGTAATCTGACCATTTGCACAGTACCAATAACCAACTTCCTAAATTTGCTGAACTTTGAAAAATTATAATAAATTTTATAGATTTTCAAATAATGTGGTACTTAGACCTTCAAAAATATCTATATGAGATCTATATGTGTGCAAGAGCTCAACCTCTGAATCATTTATTTGGTTAGGCCTTAACATAAGGTTGCAAAATGGCATTTTTAGATCTTAATTTGGGTCATTTAGGTACCAAACCTTCTTCCACTCCAATCATGCCACTTGAACACATGGAAAAGCATAAAAGTAACCTACTAAACAAGTCCAAAAGGTCTAAATATCTATACATCATAAAATCACTCTCCCACTTGCCCACATACATAAGGTTTGTGACCATATCAATGCATCTCAATGTCAAAAACATCTATTCTCATTCATATACTTATAATTTCCATACATACATCACATATACATATATATACATATGTCTAAAAGGCTATACATCATTTACAATATGAGATTATATCATTTGCCAGTACTATGGTTACAAAATGGCTAAAAACACAATCCTATTGTCAATCTTTCATCTTCAATTGTGATGGTTCCCATTTCTTTGCTCACTTGATCCACCTAGACATATTGAGATAGGAAAGAGAATGGGTGAGATTCAAAGAATCTTAATAGCCTTATATACTTTCAATCATACATGATGGATAAAATTTTCATGCAAAATGAATGCCATGCATGGCCTATAAGCTTCATATACATATTAAGCACATGATTTCCATTTCATAAAGTCTCAAATATATCAAAGTAGACTTTCAAAACCTCAGTTGGCCTCACCCACCTTTCTTGAAACTTTTGGACTTACCTCACCTATTTATTTTAGGACTTTTGGCTAAGCTTCACTCTTGTAGAGACTTTTGGCTTATCTCACCCATACCAAGGGACTTTTAGCTTATCCTTACCTTTATTAAGGGACTTTTGGTATCACCAAATCTATTTAAGTCTTATGCACACATAAAAGAAATTTAAGACACATAAGTGGCACCACATATATCCTTACTAGCTAGGCATACTTTTCATAACTCAAACACACATACAAGCATTCAATGCAAGAAAATATCCACTCACATACATGAGAGAAAGGTTAGAGGGCTATCTTGATTACAAATACACACACTTTTTCTTAATCTTTCTTCCTTTATTTTGGCTACACACTTGCAAATAGGTGGAGTAGGATTTCTTAAGCCTAAACATAACAAATAGGATTTAATTATCTTCTTAAACCAAGTCCTAGGCCTAGTCATACATTACTTCATTAGGCCTTTATGGATTTTAGGGGTGTTTGGAAGTCCATGGAGTTTTCTATTTTCCTTGGAAGGAGAAACATTTGGGAGGCTTCCTAAGGGTCTTAGAAACTCACTTGAACTCTCATATAAGCTTAGGAACTCTTAGAAAAAATTAGATCTTAAGATATGCTCAAAGGTCTCTATCTTTAGTCTCTTGGATCTTACAAATTTTCCTTCGAGTTTTTTTATATTTTCTAGTTCCCCATCATCTAAAACATGGATTTCTTGCTTGTTTTTGGTCAACATTTCTCCCCCTTTCAACCCTCTTCTTAGTCGAATCACACACTTATAGGAACAAAGGAGAGAGAGCAACAAAGTAAGAAGGTTACCTTGGGTTTCTAATTCTTCTCAAGTGCTCTTTCAAGTGGTGAATTTCACTTCTTGAAAATCCACTCTTCTTCTTCTAAACTAGATCTAAAGTAGCACCAAACACAACATTAAAACCATAGAAAGGGGGATGGGAAGGAGGAGAATCAACTTACTAAAGGAAAAGCCATGAAATTCCTTACCTTTTCTTAGTTTCTTCCTCCTCCTTTTTCCCCTCCTTGGTGCACCACTTCCAAAGCTCTGAGGGTCTGTTTTCAACCAACCAAAGTCGTTTAGAATGATGGAGAAAGAGTTGGACGTTTTCTAGAAGGCAAAAAGTCACTTTTTGTAACTTTTCATTTTTGCATTTTAGACCATATTCCTTGGTTTTGTCCAATTGGGCTTATTTCAACTCCTTTTTTAAAACCTTTTTTTCCATCACAAAATTCAAGTTCTTTAACATATAAATTAGCTTTAGAATAACTCAATTTGGATTTAAAACCTTTTCAAATGGTTCGATTAAAGTTCAAGTCAACTCTTTGCTGAAATCACTCACTAGAGGAGTTCTAACTATTCTAGAGATTCCCATATTTTTTTAGAGCCTTTGAGAACCTTAGAAAGCTTAAATCTTTCATTTAAAATGCCTTCTTGTGAGTTTTCTTAAAAAGGTCTCATTATAGTAGAAATGTCCCTCGCTATAGTGAGAGCTCATAGTTCCAAACTCGACAACTCTCGCCAAAGTGTATGCTATTGCAAGGAATCCCTTGGATTTTGTATGGGATATGCACTCACCATAATGAATTGGCATTCTCACTGTAGTGGCCTAGCATCCTGGCTATAGCAAACTGGCATCCTAGTTATAGCAAAGAGACTTAGAAAATTTTGGAACCTTGAGTCCTTGTTTCAACAAAAATTGAATGCTACACTTAGTGTTGTTTGGGTCTTAAATTTCTCTCATACTTGCTACTATCCCATTGGCATTTTAATATGATTTAGCCTTAACTTCTAGCTTGATGTTAAGTGCCAAACTCTAAGTTAAGTATATGTTTGCTATCCTACATGTGTTTGCCTTGGATTTAGTCTTGTTTTTAACTTGCTTTTAAGTGTGTAAATATGTGTAAATGTAGGTCATTGTCTTGCATGTCTTTAACATGGATTTAGCCATGTTTTTAGCTTACTTTCAAATCTAAAATCTATGTAAATGTATATCGATGTCCCTATAGTGCCTTTGATTTGATCTAGCCACGGGTTTGTTAACTCTCTGTGTAAAATTTTGCATCTTAGTTGTTACACATGCCATGATTCTATCTTAAGCTCAAAAGTATAATTTATAGCTATGCTTTAGTGCAAAATTATGCATCTAAAATTATTGCATAGTGGGTGACTCTCTTTTATACGACATGTGGTATGGTTTTGCATAAAAATTGTGCATCAAAACTACTACTCAAATTAGTATTCTGTTTTGCGGCCAAAAATCACTTCATATTAGCCATGTTTTTGTACAAAATTCTATGTTAAATTTATGCACATGTTTACAAACTATTTTGGGCTTACAAAGTATTGCCAGTGGTTTCCTTTCTATGCAAATTGACTTATTGCACATACTTGCATTTTGTTTTAAACTACTGCATACTTGTGACTCTCTTTTGGGTTTAAAAGCATTGCATGCATTCATATTTATTCTAACTTTTTTGTATTAAATTGCTTCACATGCTTTAATTCTATCTTAAGTTCAAAATTACTACATATGAACATATTTTTGTGCAAAATTCTATGCTAAAATTACTGTACAACTTGTAGTACTATTTTAGACTTGAAAAATGCTTCATATGATTATGTCTTTTTAGGTAAAATCTTAGTTTACCTTACTGCACATGTGAAGATTTTATTTTGGGGTTGAAAGTGCTTCATATGACCTTTTTTTTGGGTAAAATCTTGATCTAACTTATTGCACATGTGAGGATTCTGTTTTAGGTTAAAAGTACTGCATATGACCTTTTTTCTTTGGGTGCAAAATCTTGATTTAACTTACTGCACATGTGAAGATTTTGTTTGGGGGTTAAAGTGCTTCATATGACTATGTATTTTGTTACTAAACATGTGAGGATTCTATTTTAGAGTTAAAAGTGTTTTATATAACTACAATTTTTTATTTAAAATCTTGATTTAACTTATGCACATGTGAGAATTGCTTTGGGTTAAAAGTGCTTCATTTGGGCCTTTTTTTTAGTGAAATCTTGATTTAACTAGCTACACCAATGAGTATTTTGTTTTGGCTAAAAAAATACTACATATGTCTATGTTTCTGCACAAGTTTTTCTGCTTTAAACTATTGTATACCTGTGGTTCTATTTTGGCTCAAAAATATTGTACATACTGTGAACACCTTATTTTATCTGGGTAGGCTCAAAAAATAATCGCAAAATCAAATTAGTAAAATGTATAAAAATAAAAAGAAACAAAAGAAAAACTTTCAAGAAGCAAAAGTAAAAAAACAAAAAAAATTATTTCTCTTTCTCCAACTTTCAAAAGTTGACATAATTCAAAACAAAATAAAAATATAATAACAATAAAAAAATGAATCAAAAATAAAATAAAAATAAAAGAAATGACCCTTAAATAAAAAAAGAAGAAAGAAATTTAAAAAAAAAATAAAATAAAAAAGAGAAAAAGGGTAAAATCAAAAATCAAAAATATATTTATTCCTTTTTCCCACATATCAAAAAGAAGAAAAAAAGAAAATGATAAAAATTTAAAATAAATTAAATTAAATTAAATTAATCCAATAAATAAGTTTGCAAGTTCTTGACCTTTGCAATAGGTCTTTTTAGTCCACATAACACAACATCCAAACAGCTACAAGAAAAGTCAAAGCTAAATGAAAATTAAAAAAAAAAACCCAAAAAATAATAATGATAATTAAAAAAAAGATAGAAAAAAAGAAAAGAAAAGGAGATTAGGGTTTAAGGCCTAATAACAAATTTTGAAACCCAATGCCCAAAGCTCCATAAGTTTACAATTTTCAAAAGTCAAATTAAAAAAATCTAAAAAAGAAAAAACCAAATAAAAGAACCCACCAATCTAATGCCAAAAACCCAAACGAAACCAAAAAAAAAAAGGAAGAGGAGAAAAGCGGAAGAAAGGCCCAATCCAAAACCTGAATAAAAGAGTCTAGAAAAAATAAAGCAACCTAGCCTAGGATCCATTTTATCAAACCCTACCTAATCTTTTCCTCCTTGGCATGACTCTAGAGGACCATGTGTCATACTATAATGCTTTAACCTTAATGTTACACATCTATGCATCATCTCATCCAATTCCAAGAAAAAAAGGAACAAATTATTACATTTGTTTGCATTACGTTGGGGTTTAAAATTTCATTTCCCATATTATGGGCCCCGTGAATTCATCAACCACATTCTCCACTCATATTCCATCCATACAAGTCATAAACAATCCAAAACTTTGCATAAACCACAGGTCAAGAGCTAAAAACCAGAAAAATCCATTATTGCTCTTGGGTGCCTAGTGATAGTTTACTGATAGCAATTTTGAAAAATCATAACTAATTCTAAAAAAATTAATGTCAAGTGCATGATAGTTTTCTAAAAAGTCCTAAATGACAACTAGAGGAAAAAAATAAGTCCAAACCAATTCAGAAGCTTTTATGCATTGAAAATCGATGGAATAGTAACCAGGGTTGGTCTACGTTACTGTCACTAATATGAAACTTCAAAAATTCATATCTCCCTCTACAGACATCCAATTGAGGTGATCCTAGTGGGCAAAAAAATCTTATCATGTCTAGTTTCTTTATATAAAATTTCATAATCATTAGACATCATTTGGCCCACGAATGATAGAGGCAAATTTTCAGATCGTATGAACAGTGCCATTATCAAAATGTGAAATTTTAGCCAATTTTGGAAATTTGCCAAAAATTCTGTAGGGCTCCAAATAATATGCATTTTAGCTTCCTAAAAAGCTCTAAACAAAATCTATATGCATGCCAAATTTTAGACCAAGAAAAGGTCATTTGGTCAAACTTTAACATAGCACTAGATTTTGGCAATTTTAGTAACTTGAAATGGTCATTTTGGGTCCAATGGCTGCCTACATGTTCTAGCTTTCCTTGGGCAAGTTTTAAAGCATAAATACATCATATATGAACTGCCCAAATAGTCCAAACTATCATGCATCTCAATTTTACCATGCCATACACCAAAACACATAAGCTAGAATGGGCTCTCTAGTACTCAAATCTTACAATTACATAAATTTAGTGCCAATAATGGTTCTTACATCATCTATACATGCTTTTACATTTGCTCAAATGTTAACAATTCAAAAATAATATGTACATATATATTGTGACACTCTTTTACATCAAAAACTATACATGACATTACAAAACATCAAGAGATGCCCAATTATGCTTCATAGCCTCCATTCTTTAGCTCTCATGCTCCACCTAGACAATATGATATGGGAGAGAGAAAGGAGTGAGATTTATAAAATTTCAATAGCTCATACACCCATTCAAGTACACATTCAAGGCATACAACATGTCAGAGTATAAGTGTGCAATCTAACATAACCACAAGGAATTCAATTCAATATTTCCATGCCACAAGGTTACACCCAAGTTAAGGATAAGATCTAGGGACTTTTGGTTTAGCTTCACCTCATTTCTAGGAATTTTGGATTAGCCTCACCCTTGCCCTAGGGACTTTTGACTTAGTCTTACTCATCCATAAGACTTTTGGCCTTGTCTCACCCAGACTTTTGGCATCTCCTTACCCATATCAAGGGACTTTTGGCATCACCTCACCCTTATGAGCAATTCTCACAAATTAATAACATTTAAGAAAATATATTGGTACTAATGAACATCACAATATCAAATGGCATGTCTCAAGACACAAAAACATATACATACACACCTAAGAATGCAAACAAGAATAGGGTGGAGAACTACCTTGATGGGAATCCAAGCTTTAACCTTACTTTATTCCTTCTCCCTCTTGGCTACATAACCACAACGAGATGGAGCTTGATTTCCATGGCCTAAGCACCACAAATAGCACTTAATTACTCTCTTAGAACAAGCTAAAGTATTAAACTCACTCTTAAGCACATACTTTGTCCCATTGGTTTCATATTGGTTCCATGAATGGCCTAATGAAGCAACTACCATAATTCAAGTTCTTGGTTCCATTTTCTTCTCATATCTAGGCCTCTTAGATTCATTTAGACTCCTTGAAGTCATCATAAACTCATTCCCAAAAGTCTAGACACAAGTTATTTCTTATGGCCACATTATGGAAACCATTATCTTATCTTTCAATCTATGGCTTCTAAATTTTTTCTAAGGGTTCTTCCTACCTTCTTCCATCATATAAAGTCCTAAACTAAGGGTAGAACAAATTAAAACACTCCCTAGCCTATTATTCTAGTCTATGTGCAGGGAGGAGAGCCCATGGAGTTTTTGGTATTTTCTTAATGGGAGGAACACTTGGAAGGCTTCTTAAGGGTCTTAGGAGGTCAAACAAACATTCACATATGTAAGAAAATTCAAAAATCAAATTAGTTTTCACAATATGTTCAAGGGCTCCACACTTTCCTATCTAAATTTTCATTAGTTTTCCTTCCAAATTCTTTGCATATTCCAAGTTCCCATAGCTTAATTTAATGAATTCTCATTGGTTCTTGAATAGAAACTCTTCCCCTCTCATGGTTCTATATAGGGCTGAACCACCACTCATGGAAGAAGCAAGGAAGAAGGCAAGAAAGTTATGGATTTACCTTAGTTTTCTAGGCTTCTCAAGAGCTTTTTTCTTGCCTATAGCTTCTCATTGCAATTCTTGAACTTCCCCCCTTCTGAACCTAGCTTAAATAAAACCATATCATCCATTAAAACCATGAAAGAATGAAGCAAGAAGAGGAGAATGAAATTTCAAAAGGAAGAAGCATAAAAATCCTAAGGTTTTCTCACTTTTTTCCTTAATTTTTTCCTTTTTCATTGGCTCCTCTTGGTGCATCTCTCTATCTCTAGCTCTCTTCTTTGTTTTGGATGAGCTTAAGTTGGTTAAGCAATGAGAGGAGATGGGACGCCACTTTATAAAAAAGCTTTTTGAATTATTTGTTCCAAAAAATGATGTTTACGTCTTGCGTACATGGTATTTTTGTTTTAACTTCATTTTACCTCCTTTTTTAGAACCATCTTTTCCATCATAATATTTAAGTTCGCAAACTTATAAAATACCTTTGAGATCACTCAATTCAGAGTTAAAACTTTTCTAAATGAAACAGTCAAAGTTCAGGTCAATCATCATTCAAAAACGTGCACCAGAGAAATTTTAACTGTCCTAGGATTTTTTATGATTTTTAAGGCTTCTAAGAACCCTAGAGAACTCAAACTTCCCATTTAAAAAGTCTTTCTATGAGTTTTCTAAAAATTATGATTATTTATTAAAATGCCATTACATTTTGTCAGAATTTCGTAAAAATTTTGCTTCACGGCCCTAGCTCCATTTAACACCATATGAGTCTGGGATTATTATTTTTAGGAGCCTAAGACACTACCCGAATTTTTTTTGACCTTAACTAGCTCATTCCAGGGGACTTGCTATTATACGACTTAATTTTGACATTTTACGAAATGTTGTTTATTACACCATGTAGACAGAAGGGGACCACATTCACACCCATACACACAGGAAGATTGGAGGCACGATTCTAAAAAGCAAATCAAGTAGAGAAGGGGAGCAACGAAAGCACTGGGTATTGCAAGAAAGGCACAACGATAATCCGTATGGGGAGTAGACATTAAAACGCGTAGGGGCTGAGAGTGAAAACCACTCTGTGCTTCTCTATATATTCGCCCTTAAGTTGATGATCCAAAGGAGGACAAAAGGAGAAAATAAGGAGCAAAATTGAAAAGAGAGAGAAGATTCGGTGAAGAGGAGGCAAGAACTGAAAGAGTAGAATCGAGAGGGGAGACAGAGGCAACAAAAAAGGATTTTCTGATTCTGGTCTAGTGAGGAAGGAGAAGATGAGGGTACATTGGCAAATTGAGAGGAGGAGGGAACCTGAGACTAGAAAACAGAGAGACTGAGAGATTAGGAGAGAGCAGAGGGGATAAAGGAAGAGAAATTAAGAGGAGATTCAGCGAGAGGATGAGAGGCTAAGAGGGATTCTGAGGAAAGAGGGCTCTAGGTCTAAAGGCTTTCTTTTGACCAAAGGTCATGCAAGAGCAGTAACCAAGGAATTGGAGATAGTAGGACCTGAGAGAAGGAAGTGAAAATCAAAACTCACTTAGAGATACATAGAGGTATTTCATTGATTTCTCCTCACAATCTAGTTTGCTAGTTACTGGAGGTTGCATATTAAGTCCATTCTATTTGCTGGGTTTTAGTTCTGCCACGTTAATTTCAAAGTCCAACATTCTTTTGGCATTGGATATTTGGTTACCATGTTTTGAACTCCTCCTTGATTCCGATATTACTAGAAGAATTATAATATGTAAGTGCATTCATGTTCCTACAAATTTCACATGTATTGGCTGTCTCATGTATCTAATTGCCATATTTTGAATCCCTCTTTATTGGGAACTAGGCTCGTGAGTGGGATGATCCAACTTTAAAGTTTGTTGATTTCAGGTCTGAATTCAGGATTTTCATGGTTTATGATTTGTTAACTTGGTTTAATCTATTTTTCTTTTAAAAAAAAAAGCTTATGTGAGAGTATGCTACTATTGTGTTGGATATTCTGCTTTTGGTTTGCATTTTGGGAACGAACCCACTGCTACGTTCTTTGTTGAATAAATGGATTTTATATTAATGCAAACGTTTAGGAAGTCTCTTTTTTCATACTACTTTTCATGATCCCTAAAAAGATAAGGTGCCTTTTACCTTTTTTATGTGAGGCTGATGACATGAATGCTACTAAGTCACGATGTATGTTAGGAAAGCCACACTAAAGGATTTAAATGTCTAGGAGAGGAAATTTCATTCGTATGTTTCATTTAAAAAAAAAATTCTTTCTAAACTATTGACGTGGTGAATGGGAATACTTAAAAAAATTGATGATGAAAAATGATTAGGTGTAGACAAAGTATATGCAAACTTAAGCAATTGCCTGTATATATTGATTTTGTTATTTCCTTTTTTTGCTTATATTTTTCTTTAAGAATTGTTGTGTGGGATGTTTTATCTCTTCAGGTACATAGGAATAAACCTAGGGGTCATGTGGGGCAATAAGCTTCCTTGGTATCCTTGGGATCTCAGATTTATATTTTAATAAGTTTTAGGGTTTCAACAGTTCACATCAAATTGTTTTTTTTTAAGTAAACTTTCAAAAAAAAAAGATAGGATAAAACAAGGAAGACAAAAAAAACAAAACAAGACACACAAAAAACTACAAAACAAAAAAATTAATTAAAGCTTTTCTTAAATGTCCTTTAATTTTCATTTGACAAAATTAGGAATTAAAATATACTTGACAAAAATGTTGGAAAAATTTTAATTAAGGTTAAAAAGAAAAAATCAAAATCAAAATTTAACAAAATTAGAATCAAGAAAATTGAAAAAGAAAAAGAAGCAAAAACAAACAAACAAACAAATAGAGATTAAAACAAGAATCAGGAAAACTAAACAATTAAAATGCAAGAAAAATTAAAATCAAATCAAATCAAAAATCATAATCAAATCAAATTGAAAAAAAAAACCTTTTCATCAAAGAAAATAATAATAATGAGAAAAAAAATAAAATAAAATAATAAGACAAATCTCTATCCAAAAAAACAAGCAAACAAAGAGAAAGAAAAAACAAGAAAAAAAAGAATTCAAACAAAGTCAAAACAAAATATAACAATCAAAAATCAATCACAAGAAATAAAAAATCAAAATTTAATAAAAAATTAAAACCTAAGACAATAGTAGAAGTAAAAAAGAACAAACAAAAAAAACAAAAGAAAAAAAAATCAAACACCAATTATAAAAAAAAGAAGAAGAAAACTAAAAAAAATAAAAGAGAAGAAAAAAATGATGGAATGTAAAAAAAACAAAACAAAATAAAAACCAAACGAAAATAACAAAATATCAAAAAGAAAAGCAAAAACTAAAGAATCAAAAATACCAAAAGAAAATTAATCAAAAATATATTTAAAAAATAAAAAATATATATAATTAAAATTTTTAATTAATTAAAATAATAATAATAATAATGAGGATAAAATAAAAAAATCAAATCAAAACAGAAATTAAAAAATCATTTAAATGAATGAAAAATCAAGAGAAAAATAAAAAAATGAAAAAAAATAACAAAAAGAAAAGAAGAAAGACTAAAAATATAAAAAGAGTAATGAAATAAAATTAATTCTTTCTTTAGCAGATTAAAACACATCAACTAATACTAACTTCATTTTATTTGCCAAAGATAAAAGTAATTCTTATTCTCTTTCTCTTTTTATAATAGAAAAAAACAAACAAACAAACAAAACAAAAAGAATTAAACCAAAAAGACAAAAAACAAACACAAATCAAAACTCAGTTTTGGATTTGAATTACGTGGACTTTAATCCTTCTCAAAGGGTATGTAAGTCTTAGTCTCTCATCTTAGGTCAAGTAGACCTTTGTAAATAAACATTTTTTTCAAATTTTATTTCCTTCATCTCTTTTCATCTTATTTTATTTTTTAAATTTCTATCTGTTTTATTTTACTCATAATTTTCCTTTCATAATTCTTTTCTTGTTGTTTTGCTTTTAATTTTATCTCTTTAATTTCCTTTCCTTTTTTTTACTTCTATTTTTTTATTTCCTAAAGTTTCTTCCTTTTTATTTTGCATGTGATTTGTTAAGGAGAATTGAAATAGAATAGAAGCCATATTAATTTTGCACAACTAATTCAGGGTAACTATTCTTAGTAACAAATGTAGTAGGATGCCTAATATCTTCTCTACTTACAATCGACTCCTGAACCTATTATTTAGTTCATAAACCAAGTTTTCTTATAAAAAGATTTTTCCAAAGTTTTTCCCTTTAAAAAAAATTTGGTAGTGACTCTACAACTATTTTTACTATTTGATTTCGATTTTCATTTTGACAAAAATTGAATCGAAGTTGTTTAAAAGATTTTCTTTTTTCTAACCGTCAAGCAGTCCCATTGTTGGGTGTGACAATTTAGTGACTCCACTGGGGACAATTTAAGAGTCAAGTCCAATTTAAGTTAGTTTTGCAAAATATTATGACCTTCCTTTCATTGTGATTCTCCTTTTGTTTGTAGTTTACCTCACATGATTAGAATAGATAACATGTCATTCACATGCTTGCTTCATCTATTTTATTTTGTTGATTATATATATAACATGTATTAAAGTTAGATAACATGTGAAATAAAACCTTAGGGTAGATTACCATATCTGTATATACTTTACTTCTTTTACTTATATCTGTAGATCTCTGTCTCTGCCATTTGTTTTGCCAATTTGCCTAGCAAATAAGGGTTGGGCAGTCTATAGAATGAAAAAGTAAATGCTCTCCTCACACCTATCATTGAGATATAGATACCTCACACACATTATGGGCCCTATACCCGGGTCTGAGTGCGCCTTAGGTTAGTAGAGGTTTATATTGATTTCCTTGTGAAGCCTTGTGCTTCCTGAGACTATCATGAAGACTTTGCCTAAATTATACCTTGTTATATGGGTTTAACCTATGTAGGATCTTTTTCCTCTCAAAGTCAAATTTATATAATGAGATCCTCATCTTACGGTAGGGATAATTTGGGAACTGACAATTTTAGGAGTCATAGGACTACCCTGAAAAATGTGCTAATAGTCAAGCTCTAGATGCCTCTCAAATAGTTAGAACCTGACTTCTGCAAACTAGTGATTTTAACCTAGGGTCTACCCATATTAGGACAAATGAGGGCATTTTTTTTCTTTTTTGTTTCATCATCACTTTCATGCATCCAATAAAATCCATAGGGAAAGTGACATATCATCACTGTTTACTGGAATAGTTAATAAGATGTCATTGCACAATTATACATACGTTAACTATGATGAAGGTATGAGTTAATGAAGCCAACCCTCACTTGTAACAACCGGTTTTTTAGAAACGTGAGAAACATAACATACAGTTTCTCCATTAATGAACGAAATTCACCAGATACAAAAGGAAGTCCCCTAAAATGTTATAGTTAAGGTCCCAAAAAAAAATTGGGAAGCATTCTAGACTCCTAAAAATGAGAATTCCAGGCTTAGATGAAAAGAAAAATAGAGCTAGAATGAAGAAACAATTTCTTATGAAAAGCTTATGAAACGTAATGGCATTTTTGTAATTTTAAAAAAATTTTGAATTCACATAAGAAGGCTTTTTTAAATGAAAATTTTAAGTTCCCCAAGGTTCTCAGAGGCCCTAAAAACCATGGGAAGCCCTGGGATAGCTAAAACCCCTCCGGTGGACGTTTTCCAATGTTGGTGTACCTAAATTTTGACGAATTCATTCAGGAAGGTTTTAGCTCCAAGTTGAGTGATTCCAAAGGAATTTTATTTAATTAGGAACCTAAATTTTATAATAAGAAAGACGGTTCTCAAAAAGGAGCTAAAACAAAAAAGAAACAAAAATGCTAAGAATGAAGGGCAAAATGAAAATTTTTGAAAAAGTGCTTCTTCCTCCCTTATAAATAGGTGGCGCCACACACTCTCCCTCACTTAGCTTTAGATTATTCTGCCCCAAATCAGAAGAAGAACCCTAGGAGAGTGGCGCACCAAGGGAAGAAGAAAAGGAAGAGAAAATCCAAGCTTAAAGTATGTTTCAATGGTAGTTTTTCATGCTTTTCTTCATCCACACCTCCTTTCTTCCCTTCTCCTTTGTTTCCTTTGATTAACATGAAGTTTATAAATCTGATTCAAGGGAGAAATTCAAGGAAAAATTCGGATTTAAAGAGAAGAGCTCAAAGAACACAAGATTCAAGAGAAAAAAAGTAAGACAACAAGGTAATTTCTTTTCCTATGGTTGTCATCTTTGGTTCCCTTCTCCACCATTTTGCCCTACTTGAGAAAACCCTAGGAGGAGATAATTTTTAGGCAGAACTAAGTATGAATCTAAGGAAAAAAGGTATGGAGATTAAGAATATGCAAAAGGAATTATCAAAAAATTATTAGATTTCAAGATGCAAATTCTAAGGTATTGTGTGCCCCTTCCAAAATTTGATTTCATATGATAATTTCTAGACCTAATTAAGAGTTTAAATGAGCTCCTAAAATCCCTAAGATGCTCCCCACATGCTTCCTCCTTCAAGGAAACAAAGAATTCCAAGGAGGCCAAAAAGGGGATATGTCTTGGCCAAGCATGGATGAAGTAGCTAGAGAGAGTTTTAAATTTTTTTCAAACCCATTTTTGTGTCATATCTGATGAATGAAAATGAGGGGAGGCCTTGGAAAAAATTTAGAACCCATGAAAAGTGAATTGGTGCCTTCAGTTCCATATTATGACCTAAAGAAGCAATATGTAGTTAGGTTTTGTTTTAATTGTATAATGACTCCACGAGGCTTAAAAGGAGTCAAGAATCATATTTGAAAGGAAAGAATAGAGCCTAGAATTTATTTGAAGGGTGTTGCTTCATTAGGTGCATTTATGGACCATAATGGAGTTTATAGAGCCACTTAGTGTCTAAGCAAGTATGTGGCCTTAGAATTAAGTTCATGAACCTAATTGACTCCCATAAAATGTGTCTAGGCCAAGAGGAAGCATCTCTACAAGTTTGTGGGTGTGTGGCCGAAGCAAGGGAGGGAATTTCAAAAGGAAAAGTGTGTGATTGTGTGCAAAGTAGCTCTCTCTACCTTCTCTCATGCATGGATGTGTGTTTAACTTATTTTAGAATGTGTGTATGTGTATTTTCAAGCCATAAAAGTATGCTAGCATGATTTTACATGCCATGATTTTATAATGACATATTATGTTTTCAAATGAATGTATGATATTTATTTGAGTTTGCTTGAGTGTGGAAAGGCTAAGAACTCTCAACCATGATAAGGATGAGCCAAAAACCCTTAAGATTAGTTGAGACAAAGCAAAAAGTCTCCCAAAAGCAAAGGGGGCTCCCAAGAGTATGGTTGAGTCTAAAATTCTCTTAAAGAATGGGTAAGGCAAGCCTAAAATCTATGAGGAGAAGTGTGAGACCAATCCATCCACTTGGTGGGCTCTTAAATGTCTTGTGTGACTTATTCACATGCCAAGCTTATTTCTTGAATGTTCATGACTTCCATGATATCCTTGCATGCATTTTTAAGGCTTGCTTTGCATATATTATGTATGATTGAATAAGAGATGAACTATTGGAATTCTTTGAATCTCATCCCTTCCTCTCCAATGATCTAATGTGCTAGGTGGACCAAGTGAAAATGGCAATGGGAACCAACCACCTTGAAGAAAGAAGATTGACATCAATATGTTTAGCTTTTGTTACTTTTTGAACCTTAATGATGTTTAATGATGTGTATTATTGTTGTAAATGGTCTATAACCCTTGAGACATATGTAATTATGATATTATGTGATGTAGGAATGAAAGAATATGTTATGTGAATGATGGAATGTAAATTCAGTATGTTATGGCATTATACCTTCATGAATGGCTTTATGGAAATATGCATAAGTGTGGATGAAAAAGCCAAAATGAGATACATAAGGTTTGGAACGATTTGAGTAGCTCACATAAGTCCTAAATGTGCTTTTAGACTTGCCCAAAAGATGTCAAGGCCAAGAGAAAATCATTTGGTCACTTTGGTACCCAAGATGGAGCCAAAAAATGACCATAATGAAACCTTATATCAATTTTTAGCCAAATGAGCTCTTCTTAATCTGAGATTTAGTAGAAATTTAAAGCTTATTGAGAGCTTTTTGGAAAGTTAAAGACTAAAATTTTTAGATGTCCACAAAATATTTAATGATTTTTCAAAGTTGGCATTTTTTCATATTTTGGTTTGTTGCACTATTCATTTGTCCAAAAATGAAATCTGTCACGCAAAACTCAAATGATGTCCAATTGCCATAAAATTTTACATAAGAAACTAGACATTCACAGTGACTTGTGCCAACTAGAAGCATCTCATTTGGAGGCCTAAAGAGGGAGATACGAATTTTTAAAGAATCTATCCAGTATCAGAAGTGTTGTCTGACCTCAGTTACTGTTGCATTAAATTCTGAGGTCTGGGCTGCCTGAGCTAGTCTGGAAATATTTTTTCCCTCTAGCTAACATCCACATATTTTTGAAATTGGTATCATTTGCATGGATTGGAGTTTTTTAGAATTAATTGGACATTTTCAAAATTTTCTATAGAAATCTATGACAGCATCATAAGGCAGTTTAACCTCTGGACTTTTTTGGATGTCAAACATCCTCTGTGATGGATGTTATAGTCTCAACATATTTTTAGTATGAAGTAGACATCCGTAGTTTTCCAAAATAACCAAGAACACATAATTTCAATTTTTCTAGAATTGTGATTTTCCAAAGTTTGGTCAGAAAAGGAGGCCAATTCTGGCCGAAAATGCACATGATTATTTTGAGCTTTCTCTTGAGTTTCATGAGTTGTGGGCCATATTTTATGATCCAAATGAGTTGTATTCATGTAATTAAATATGAAAATATATTGTATGAACTCACACAATCCACATGGCACTGAATGAAATTTTTATACACGACTCAACGCAAGAAATTGAATTATTTGAACTCCTTTTCTTGCTCCTTCTTGAAAATTATGAATGTGAGACATGTAAATGTTGTGATATGAACTAGAAATATATGGTGTTACATCACTCAGTGGGTTTCTAATCCTGAAGAGGCCATAATCACATTTATCATAATCCCTTAAAAGAAAAGCCTATAGGCATACATATATACATGTATTAAAAAGAAATGAGATAAAATAATAAATGATGCACAATCCAATTTTATTTTTCTATAAATTTTTCATCCCCATAAAATAATAAATTTCTTATGGAAAGAGTATTTTCAAACTTCTAGAAATAATAATATCTTTAAGTTGTGTTGCATCAATAAATGAGTAATATGTCTTGGTCAAGATTTGAACCATTATATAGGCTTCAATCATGTAGAAAGGTATATTCCTCTCAAATTGGTTGTCAACTACTTTTTCTTTAATAAGGCAATAAGCTTCTTACAAAAAGTATAAAGTTTTTTTTCTCTTCCTATATCAAGACATTATTCTCAATGATGCTTGAATGAGCATTTAACTTTGAATTCATCATATGTTAGGGGGTTATTATGTTAACCTGTTAATTAAATTCCTCAACTCATACCTTATGGAGCAATAAGTTCTTTAAGGAAAACAAAATTATCAAGTTAATCATAATTACCCCCTAATCAACGATCTTTGGCATGCTAACCGATGTGTTCTAAAGCAACAATTCATTGTTCTAGCTGATTGACATAATAGAAGTAATGGAACTTTTAGGTAATAAGCAACATCTAAGTTCGAAACAAACTAAACTAGTTACAACAAGGACAAAAATCAAAATCAAGGCAAAAGTTGAGTCAGTTGAAAGCTTGGTTATATTAAGCAAGAAATTGAAGGGAAAATATATCCGAAATTTTTGAAGGAATTATGGAGATATTCTAGACTTATTACAAATACCAGTTCGGCCAGAAGTACTTTCAACTTCAACTCAGCATTGGGACAATTCATTCAAGATGTTTTGCATTCCATACATTCCATATCACACTTACTTTAGAGGAATATGGGAGCTCCATAAATGCACCTCTGGAAAAAAAAAAGCATCGATTTACTATTATCTGAGATATTTACCATCAAAACGTGTAGTGGCCCAAATCTTTGAAGAAGATCCTAGTAGGATCCAATTACTCTAAAGGGGATAGACCGAAGGGCTTTTGAGAAAATATGTCAAGAAACATTTGGAGGTCTTAGCTAAAAAGGAAGATTGAACTACCTTCAAGAGGGTTCTTGCCTTAGCCATATATGGATTAGTGTTATTTCCATCGGTAGTGAGAATAATTGATTTAGCAATGGTGAGCGTATTATGGATGGTGGAAAATCATGGTGTAAATCTTGGGCTAGTTGTGCTAGTAGAAACATTCTTGATGTTAAACTTCTGCCAAGAAAAGAGGGAAAAACTAAAATGTTGTCTTTTCTCCTTATGATTTATATTTTTAATCACATTTATGAGAGGAAATATCAATTGGGCCAATGACTTGACACCATACACCACCCAATTAGAAACTTCCTTCGTTGTAAAGGTGTTGTCTTATCATCATCAAAGATGAGTCATGATGATTGGGCCTATTTACTCGGTCAATTAAATGACAACACAATTTGGTGGAAACTCGCCTGGTAAGAGAATGAAGAGATCATGTGTTGTTGTGGAAAGTTTATAAATGTACCCTTGATGGGCCTTCGAGGTTGTCTTAATTACAATCCATTGGTTGTCCTCCAACAGTTCACCTATAGGCAAGATGTTCCTTTTGAGGAGGCAACATGCCTGATTCACTTCTACCACAATGACTTAGAAGCCAAAATGCTTTGCCAGAAAATAAGAAGTGCATGGAACAAAGTAGTGTGCAAAGGAAATTCGAATTAGGAAAGTGCATCGTAGCCACCACTAAGGAATATCAAGAATGGCTAAAAGAAAGGACAAAAGGGGCTAACCCTCTTTTTGGGCCTCTTAATCCTTTGCTTGGTAATGACATGCAAGTGATTGATGAAAAATTCACAAGGTAAGTCAAGAATAAAAAGGAAAATTGAAGACTTTAGAAGAAGAGACACAAGAACGTGTGAGAGGTTTGAACTAGATGTGAAATGAATGTGCAATTTTACAAGCAGAAGCTGCTAAGGCAAAAACGCATAAGGGGAACATTGGAAGGAAGGAGGTGAAGAGGTTAAAGGAAGAAAACACAAAATTAAAGGGTGCCATAGAAGAAGCTCAGCGACAGGTAACAGAAAATGAAAAGAAAATGCATATTACCAAAACCAAGCTAATAAAAGTTGTCAAGGACAAAAATGTACTAGAAAGATAGGTTCAGAAGCATGAATCAAGTGAGACTTCACAAGAAATTGATATGCTAGCAAGAGAATTAGAGAAGAAGATGAATGAGCTAGCCACTATTAAGAGTGATAATGCCACAATAATGCAAAATTTGATAGAACAACTCTATCCACAAGCCAAAGCGATTGAGGCATGGAAATCTCTTCACACCGAACAAGCAGTGGAAAGGGAAAGTTTTAGGCAACTCTCCTAGCAAATGAGATTATCCTAATTTCATAAAAGCGCTAAAGGAAGCCAAAGGCTTAACCAATTTGTTACACACACCAGTTGAGATAACATAATTCTTTGTGTTATGTAATGATGTTATAACAGACTTGAAAAACCTCAGTAGTTATTAATTCCTTAAAGTACTGATGTAATCATAAGATGCTATTATGAAATTTTAGAATTTTCTCGAATCAAATGACATATGTGTTTCCTTTTATATGCAATAAGAATGAAGAATGATTCAGATGAATGCGAAGACACTAATCATGTAGGGATTTAAATTCCCTCTTTTATCAAGCGTAAACTCTAATTCTCTATGTGGGTTAATAAACCCTCTTAAGAAATCAAAGGGCCCAATATTCTGTTGCCATTACGCCAAAACAACTAACTCAAATTACTATTTCAATTCAAAATAAACTATTTTTTAACATGACTAAATTGATTGTATTTTATTGCAAAATAATAATAATAAAAGTTCTAAGCAAAAAAGGAAAGGCAATATTGCGCCTCTAAAATACAATCCATCTAACTAGACCCTTCCTCCTATAAAGTCTACAACACTCGTTCTAAAAGCATAATCATGGAAGGGCATCAGATAAAAGGAAGTCAAAGGGTTGAAGAGGATACAACCACTTTGAATAGTCGCATCACAACCATAGAAAATCAAATGGCTCAAATGAGTGAAATGATGAAGACGCTATTGGAGACCCTTAAAGGAAAAGGCATTGATAATTCACCAAGTGCATTTAGTCATCTACCTATCACTGCGTAAATGGGGACAAGCTCATCAGGAATAATTATAACGGAAGCACATTCTAGTCAAATGGTGAACCCTATTCAACCAAAGTAGAATGCACAAGAACCTCCTTTGAAAATGGCTAACAGACAAGGTTTCCAAGAGGAAGCAAAAGATATGTAAGATTTTCCCAGCTATGATGCCATATATACATTCTAGATCCCAGCAGTGGACAATAAAGGAAAGGTTAATGATGCCAAGGAGGACTGGAAAAGAGAGTTATGAGAGGTCAAGGCCAGCTTCGCAGTTTACAAAGACTAACTTCATAGGAATCATTGGATGTGAAAGAGTTGTGCTTGATCCCAAAGGTGTTAATTCCAAAGAAGTTTAAGGTTCCAGATTTTGATAAGTACAATGGCACTAGCAATCCAATTTATCATCTTTGATCATACTGTACAAAAATGACTGTCTGGTCTAGGGATGAAAATTTTTTAATAAATTTCTTCCCAGAGAGCTTGACCAAGTTTGCCTTATTGTGGTACATGCAATTGGACCACTCAAAGGTTCATAAGTGGAGAGATCTTACGAATGCTTTCATGAAGCAACATAAGTTCAATCTTGATATGGCCCCACCCAAAGAGCAACTAAAGAGGATGAGTAAGAAGCCAACAGAGCCTTTCAAGGAATCTGCTCAAAGGTAGAGGCTAATGGCTTCCCAAGTCCAACCTTTGATGATTGGTTCTAAATTTTGTCCTTATTTCATTCAGACCTTCTCGAATCCATTTTACAAGATTATGCTGGGTATTCATGTTATCGATTTCACTAATCTGATTAAGATTGGAGAAAAGATTGATGCAAATATTCGAGATGGGAAACTTACATCTCCTTAGACTAAGAATAGCTTCAAAAAGATTCAAGGCTTACAGAAGAGAGAAGGAGACATAAACTACATCCAACCTTCAAGACTGTTCCCATGACAACCTGTGTCTTATCAGATTAGTAAGGGTGGCGAAGGTTAAAGTCCATTCAAACTGACTGTGAATGGACAAGGACAACATGAAAAGGGAGCCAATGTACAACTAAGGGACAACTACTTATGGCCTAATTTCAATTCCACTAATGTAGAGTTATACCAAAGCCGTGATATGCAAAAGGGATATAACTGTCGTACCTAACCTTGTACAATCCCAATGTCTCTTGTGAGTATCATATGGACACCCTGGGGCATTCAATTGAGAACTGTACCACTTTCAAGAGGAATGTATTAGATCTGATAGAATCTAACCACATTCAGCTTAAGCCTAGAAAAAATTCAACAATTGCCACCAACCTTCTACCCAGTTATAAGCGACAAGTGAATGCTATTAAGAATGAATCAAGGTTTTCCAGAAACCCCAATAACATTGGGATTCCAATGAAAACCTTATTAGCTAATCTTCAATTAGCTGGGTATATGTTAGACTTACACAAGGAGGGTTTGCCAAAACTATCGTCGAACTACTAGTTAAATTTTGTGATTTTCATCAATGAGACACAGATCATGACATTGAAAATTGCACATAGTTTCAAAAGGCATTAGAAAAGTTAATAATGTTAAGGGTTGCAGTCATAGGAAAATCAAAAGAAGAAATTTGTGTAACAGACAAGGAGTATATTGATATTGTCAATCCCACTAGATAGTTACTCTAACTATTGATAACCGCTTTTCGACGCCAGTCTAGTCTCATCCTCTTACAAAAAAACAATCGTCAGTGATCATAAACATGCCGACCCCTTTGTCATATCAAAGAGATCATGTTGTACTGTGGAGACATGAGGAAATCATTGAACATCCCTCAAGTTAGATGATGGTTGTTAAGGCAAAAGGAGAACCTGTCATGAATATAGTTGAAGCAAGGGGAATCACTCGAAGCTCAAAGTGGTAGGGCCTATCTCCCGGCAAACATAGACAAATATGAGATGGGGAAAGAGATCGCTAGTGATGATCAGAGGGAAGGAAAGGAAGAGAACACTGATGAAAAGTTCTTATAAATCATGAAGCAAAGCGAATATGATGTGGTGGAACAATTAAAGAAAAACCCAGCTTAAATTTCAATGTGGTCTCTAGTTATAAGTTTAGAAGTGTATCGTCAAGCTTTACAAAAGGTCTTAGAGGAGGCATATGTATAACCCGACGTTATCCCAGAAAAGATAGCTAATGTAATGAATATCATCAAGTCCACATCTGCCATCTTAGTTTTTTACGACGAGATTGTGGGGACATCTGTTAACCAGCCTAAAGCCCTACATATCACTCTAAAATACCATGGATTCATAATTGGGAAAGTCCTCATTGATGGAGGGTCAACAAGAAATGTGCTACCTCTAACCACGTTTAAGCAGCTAGCAACAGAAGCATCATACATTAAAAAAAGTGATTTGGTAGTGAGACCATTTGATGGCTCTAAAAGAGTAATGACTAGTACCATCTGTTTGTCTTTGGAAATTGGGCCAAAAATGTTTGCAATGGACGTCCAAGTAATAGATATTGGTCTTTCTTACATAATGCTGCGAGAGAGGCCTTGGATCCATTCTACCAATGCTATTTCCTTCTACTGTTCATCAAGGAGTCAAATTCATTAATAAAGGGAGGATAATCACTATCAAGGGAAAAGAGAAGATAATGTTGAGCAAGCCTAATTCTTTGCCCTACATTAAAGCTGCTGAACAAGATATGGAAATGTTGTTTCAAAGTTTAGAGATGGATAGACCTTAGCCTATTGTTAGAAATGTGAATCAGATCGTGATGAGAATGCTAGAAAGAAATTGGTTCAAACTTAAAAGGGGATTGGAAATACAGTTATAAGGAATCAAACAACCTATTACTTTCATAGAAAATTCTAATCACTAAAGACTAGGGATGGACCCTTCCTGTTAGACCAAGCTGAGGAGCCACCAAACGCAAAGGGGAGTAAGAAGTAAGAGAAGCTGAAAATCCCCCATATCAAAGAAATCTTTATGACTTCTTCAGAGGTTATGAATCGGTTAAGTATTTCAACGATTGATGATGGAGTCGTGCAAAGAGTCAAAGCTTGGATCTCAGTTGACGATTCTAGGAAAAGATTGGATAATTGGAAAATAGAGGATATCACTGATGTCATAGCTTTAGAGTAATCATTTTGATTATGTTGTTCTTTTGTTTTAATTTGTTTAAAATGCATTTTTTTTGGACCATACTTTGTGTGATTTATGAATGACAATGTTATTTCATGGATAAAGCTAAAATTTTTTGGATATCTTATCTTTTCTTCCACTCCTTTTTCTATTCATTTATTCCATTTTATTTCTTCCTCTAAGAAATTGTTTTTCTTCGAACTCTTGTCCAACGTAGAGGTTCTTGAGCTCCTATTGAGTGATTTATGCGTTACTACAGATATGCATGATTCTAAATCTAATAATAAAGAATTGACCTAGATCTTTGAAAAAATGCTTGATTCTGTAGATAAAGGAATATGCCCACATAAAGAAATAATTGAAAACATCAATTTAGGAATAGACGAAGATAAAAAAAGAGGTTAAAATGGTGGACACTGGGAAAGAGAGGAAATGATTCAACTATTTAGCGAGTATATGGACGTCTTTGCATGGTCCTATCAGAACATACCTAGACTCGATCCAAAAATTACTTCTCACAAGATTCTTTTATTTCCAAACATTAAGCCAAAAAAGCAAAAATTAAGGAGAATAAGTCCCAACATGTCTCTAAAAATAAAAAAGGAGGTCATAAAACTACTGGAAGCAAGTTTTCTTTTAGTGTCCACATATGTTCAATGGGTAGCAAACATTGTACCTATCCCTAAAAAGGATGGAAGGGTTTGCATATGTGTTGACTATAGGGATCTGAACAAAGCTAGTCCAAAGGATGATTTTTCATTGCTCCACATTGACATTTTAATGGATAATACGACACGAGCCTACTAGTATTCCTTTATGGACGGTTACTCAAGATACAACTAGATTCCTATGCATGAAGACCATAAAGAGAAGACTACATTCATCACACCCTGGGGAACCTACTATTATAGAGTAATGCCATTCAGGTTAAAGAATGCTAGGGTAACTTACCACTAGGCCATGACGACACTCTTTCATAATATGATGCATAAGGAGGTTGAAGTGCACGTCGATGATATACAGCTAAATCTGCACAAGGGGAGAGCCACGTGGTTGTCTTAAGAAAGCTATTTGAAAGGTTGCATACATACAAGCTCTATTTGAATCCCAACAAATGCATCTTTAGAGCTTTGCCTAGGAAGTTATTGGGCTTTATGGTGAGCTAGAAAAGAATAAAGGTAGATCTTGATAAAGTGAAAGTAATTTGAGAAATGCCATCTCTTTAAATGAAAAAGGAAGTCTGAAACTTTTTGGGTCAACTAAATTATATAGCAAGGTTCATTGCCAATTTAATCACAACATAAGGGCCACTTTTCAAGTTATTAAGGAAAAACTACACTAGAGGATAGGATAGTAGCTACCAGGAAGCCTTTAACAAGATTAAAGATTATCTATTAAATCCTCCAATTTTGATTCCACCTACACTGGGATGGCCTTTAATTCTTTACTTAACAATCTTGCCAAGATCGATGGGGACTGTACTAAGGCAACATGACACCTCTGGAAAGAATGAGTAGGCGATTTATTACTTAAGCAAAAAATTTAATGAATGTGAAACTCACTACCCATTGATTGAAAAGACTTGTTATGGGTTAGCATAGGCCACTAGGTGCTTGCAACAATACATGCTTTATTATACTACTTGGTTAATTTCCCGAATGGACCCCATTAAATATATCTTTGAAAGCCCACATGTTTATGGAAGGGTCTCTAAATGACAGGTGATTCTATCCGAGTATGATGTCAAATGTATGACACAGAAGTCGGTAAAAAGAAGTGTTATAGTAAATCATTTGTCTGAAAATCCTTTGGATGAATACTAACCATTGGATTTTCATTTTCTTGACGAAGACATATTGGCTATAGAAGGTGATGAAGAGGATAAAGATGATAATGATGAACAATGGAAGATATGTGACGACCCTAACTTCTAATCATGGTAATTACAGTTAAATACATGGTTAATGCTTAGTGATCAAGGTTTAGAGTCATTACAATTAAATACATTGTGAAAATTATAAGAAAATTTGAACCTCGATAATATTAAGGTTATTAACTATACAACCACAAATGGGAGAATGCATAAAAGAAATTGTGCTATCATGAGGGGTTTGTGATTCATTAATCCATCAATTTCAATGCACAAAAGCCTCTCACAAGTGTTCCTACATCATTTCCTAGCATTACCATTGAAGAAATTGAGGTTTCTAGGTTAAAGGTAGGAGTTTGGGACCTTCACTGCGACTTGAAACTCTCCCGCTGCGACTTAGGTACTGGAGCTTGGAAACTAAGTTTTTTACTTTGTGCCGTGGGCTTGACCTTTCGCGTTGTGACTAAGTTACTCTCTGGAATCTTATTGGGCAACTCATGCAAATTTCACCGCGGTAAATCTATGTGGAGCCATGGCGAAAATGCCTCCTGAAGCTACTGTTCGAAGTCCCATAATTCTCGCCTCTGGGGAATATGCTTACGCCGCAGCGAGGCTAGCTACTAGACATTCTTTACTTAGTTTCCTAGACTTGAGTCGCGGTGAGACATGTTACACCGCAGTAAGCTTTCCCTCTGTCACCCTCCCTAGGCAACATTTCCGCTTTGAGCCGCAGCGTTCCTCGCCACTATCACTCTCCAAGCCACTGCAAAGGCTTTCTAGCTGCAGCGTAACTCCCTCCTGTAACTACATCTTCCCAATTTCGTCCTATGCACTCCAATTCTTCCCTTGGAGACACTCTAGAACTACTCTCCCTTAAATTTTGTGACTCTAATAGCTTTCATTTACCTAATTTACCCAACGTATCTATCATTACCCCTTCGAAACTCAAATGTGGATCTTTAATCCTTAATCCATCATAAACTAGTAAGTTCATAAGTCAATGATAGCAAAGAGTTCACACACTACTCACATTTCCATTCAAACGTAAGTCCCATTAAAAATTTCATACATCACTAGTTTAAGTTGACATCTGATGTATCAAATGATTATAGTCCCTATCCTTGGCAAATTCATGATGCAATGTGGCAATTACATAAAGCTAGTAGTCTAGTTATACAAATACCATCTGATAAGATTTCCAAACTTACCTACTACTAAACTATATAATAAGCTTCCATTAAATTTTTCCTTGCTACTAAGAGGTCTGGTCCCTAAAAATGTTAACCCACAACCGTGGTGAGATATACAATCTCAATAACAAGAGACAAATTCTATATATATGTACAAATTAATCATTACAATGCAATTTTATATCATCAATACCAAAATCATTAACTCAATTTGCAAATGAATTAGTTGAGCTACCAATGACTATTGTCCCATACTAGCAATCATACACAACATGTTAATGGCCAATAACATTAGGAGAGGTCCATCCATAGCACCTACTCCATAACGAGCACAACTAGGGCTTAATGTATCTGGGGTCTGATCACAATCCGGTGCCTAATCAAAACACATGCATGGGTGGCAATCGCACTACAGCTCCACCATGGACTCACAAGATCTAATTATAATAACAATTCAAGTAGTCAACTAATCATTTAGCATTTCAAAATCAAGTATGTGTAACAAATATCAGATTAACATGAGCATATACATGGAATTAAGAAAATAATCCTAGTTACCTCAATGAAGCCAATTACTCATCCTCTAACTACCATCATGATTTAAAGCATACCAGGCCTAATATAAGCATAATCATCATCATTTAAATATCATTAGTTAGAAATTTTCCTATCTACAGATTAATCTTAACAAGAGTTCATTGAGAGCTTCTTACCCAAACTTCCTAATGATCTATTACACTAATTTAAGGTCCATACATCAAAGCTCCCCATGATTCACTCCCCACAACTCCATTTTCGTACATGTACAAACCATGCAGCAAAAGTCAATCCAAAATGTAGGAATTCAGCACATACACCACACTAAAGAAGAGGGAACACTTCCCATACACCCAATAGGTCAAATGGATTGGGTTGAACCTTAACTACTAAGAACATACCATGGGCCATCCTTAAAACTTGGATTTTTGCACATGGAATCAGCCATATACCAAAGTTAGCTTATAACATGAAATTTGAGCAAGATTACACCACAAAATAGAAGTAAACTCTTACCATAGGGTTCCACTAACTCCAAACTCAGAAAATCTTGCAAGGAATCACCCAACACCAAGTTTCATATTTGAGAAAGAGATAAAAATGTCCAAAACAAGAAACTAATTAGACCAAGATGAAGAGGAGAATGAGAGGGCCAAGTTATATATAATTCACATTGGCCAAATCATCCTCTAGAAGTCAAAAATTGAACTGCAATATTGGTAGAACCTTAGCCTCTCTTAAACCTCCAAATTTCCTCCCTTGCCTTTTGTGTTTTCTGCTGAATGGGGAGGGAGGCTACTGAAACTTTAGGGTTATTAGGGGAAAATGGGCCAACCCATCAGCTCAAGGTCGATTTAGGCTCATTTTTAATCATTAGGCCTTTGTTTGGTAAGGTGGGCTGCAATACACTTTGAATTAAGGTGAAGTATGCTGACCTTAAGGCCCAAATTCTAGTAAGTTCAAAGGTTGGTGTTAGTTGGGCTAAGTCTCATGAGTTGGGCCTCAGAGTTATAGTTAAGTCAAGCTAAATTTCAAGAGTCAATCCAATTTGGGTCTGCATAATGTGTTTTGGGCCAACTATAAGGGTTTTTGTAAATTAGGTCGTAGGCCTCTATTTCACTAAATCAAATTGGGTTATTATAAGGTGATCTCTCTTAGCCCAAATCTCATGATAAGGGGTTGGGCTCATGTGACGACCATACCTTCTAATCATTGTATTTATGGTTAAATGCACAATTATTAATTAATGATCAAGGTTTGAGGTCATTACGTTTTTATCACATTACAAAAATATGGAAAAATTTGAACTTTGATGTTAGGGTCATCACTTAACAACCATACAAGTGAGAATGCATAGAAGAAATTATATTATCATGGGGGGTCTGTGATTCAACCATTCATCAGTTCCAATATACCAAAAACCTCCTACAATGATTCCTATATCATTTTCTAGCATTACCATTGAAGAAATGAGGGTTTTTAGGTTAAAAGTATGAGTTTGGAGACTTGCGTCGCGGCCTATACCTTCCCCGCCGCGGCCAAGTTGCTCTTTGGAATTACTGGGCAAATTTCACAACCCTATCGCCGCGGTGAGTTGGACCCATGTTGTGGCCAACTTATGTGGCGCCGTGGCGGAAATCCCTCCTGGAGCTACTGCTCTCAACCCCACGATCCTCGCCTCGACGCAATACTTTTGCGCCACAGCGAGTTTTGCTACTATGCAACCCTTTATTAATTTCCACGACTCGCGCTATGGCAGGACATAATGCACTATGGCGAGTTTCGATTCTGTTACCCTCCTAGGCGATTTTTTTCACTCTACGCTGCGGCAAGATTTCTCAAGCCGCGGCGCTCCTCGCCACTGTCACTCCCCAAACTAATTTTTTTTCTCTTGCACCGCAACAAGATGAGTTATGCCGCAGCGCCCCTCGGCTCTGTCACTTATTTGGCTGTGGTGAAGCCTTTCTAGCCGCGATGTGACTCCTTCCTGTAACTACATCTCCTAAATTTCGTCCCACACACTCTAGCTCTCATCTTAGGAACATTCTAGGACCACTTTCTCTCATTTTATATGACCCTAATGGTAGTTTTTTACCCTATTTACTCATCTAACTCTCCATTTCCAATTCAAAACATAGGTACTATATCCTAATTGCCCAACTATCTCATATTAGCAAATTCATAGATTAATGACAGCAAGAACACATGCATTAGCAACAATTAACATCCCATGTACATTCCAAAGAGATTTCATTCATCAATAGTGTATGTCCACATCCAATGCATCACATGACTACAATTCCCATATGGTAAACCATATCACAATTTCAACAAAGATATATATATGACGCTACAAGTTCATACATCAATATCCAACTGTAATGAGACCTAAATCCTTAATGGTTACATTTCAACCAAGCAAAATATGAACGCCTACACTTGGCAACATGAATACATGATGATGCTATACCATAATGAATACAAAATTTAGCATCTACACTAAATAAGTCAGCCTAAGTGTAGCCTTCTCCCCATATGCCGGAGCTCATGGATTTTCATCCACTTGCTTCCCTTTATCCTTACCTGAAGAACCTTCACCTGAAATGTTAATTCCATGAAACGGGGTGAGACATAAATCTCAGTAACCAAGGCAATTCCATCATATATTCCAGCTTAATTAGCATACATGCATATTTTCATATAAGTATCAGAAGAATACCAATCATATCAATAAATGAAATAAGTAGGCTATCATGATTACCATCTCATACTAGTAATCATATTTACACATGTTAAAGGCCATTAACACTGAGAGAGGTTCGTCCACGGCACCTACTCCTTTTAGTACAACTAGGGCTCAATGCATCTGGGGTTTGATCATAACCCGGTATCCGATCGAAGCACATGCATGGGTGGCAACCGCACCACAGCTTCACCATAGACTTACAAGGTCCATTCACAATTCAATAGATAGCCAACCAATTCATTTAATATTTCAAATCATTCATGTACAGCAACATATGAAATTAAATCAGATATATATATATGGAATTAATATAAACCCAGTTATCTCACTTATAGACACTTGCAACAGTCACCAATGGTGCAGAAATCTTCCTATAACCATAACATCATAGAATTACTACTCTAATTCATCATTAACAGTTGCAATCAGTACCCAAAGAATTTAAAATGCTAATGACTACCTAAGAATCATTTACCCAGCCACTATAAGTCTCAAATTTGGATTAAAGGGTCCTCTACCAGAAACCTCAATATTTAATCTAAAATCTTAAGCAAATTCATGAAAAATTAATACCCATATTATAAATCAACTATGGGAGTCTCAAACTAGCAAAGAAAGCATCAAAATGGAGGGTTATACTTACCTAATGTCAGCCTTAGCCTCAACCTACGAATTTCATCAAGAAAATCTCCAAACACCCACATTTCAGATTTTGGGTATGGTGAAAATACTCCAAATGAAAAACTAATTAGACCAAAATGAAGAGAAAGATGAGAGGATTAAGTTATATAACTATTACCTTGGCTGAATCTTGCTCTAAATGTGAGAAAATGTGGATTTAGGTCAAGAACCCTATCCTCCCCTTTGGACCTCCGAATTTCTCCGTTGTGTTTCAAAAAAATGGGATAGTGGTTTATGCATTTAGCGTTTAAGTTGGGTTAAATATGGGTCATGAGTTGCTCCAAGGTCCATCTTCATTTAGGCTTCAGATTTTAGTTTGTTGGGCCAACTTTTATGCATTGGGCTGCTGAAATTCCATTGGGCCAGAACAAGTTTTAGGATCTCTATTGTTTTAGGTCTGCACAAGGGTTATTGGGCTAATTATAAGAGCCTATACAAGGTGGATCTTGGGCCTCTATCAGATTGAATTATATTGGGCTTTCACCTAGCTGATTGAGCCCCCATTAGCCTCTTATCATGACTTCCTACATTAATTTGGGCCTAGATGAAATTTCTCTCCCAATTAAATCTCAACCCATATTAATAATTTATCTCTCTAAAATCTCCATTCACTTAACTTGCCCAATTATCCCATATTAATTATTCTTAATTAATCTAATCCATGATTATCACCTTAATTAATTATGGGTTGTTACAGCTCACACCCAAAATCATTAGGCCTCCATAAATCTTTATCTATGGTTTACTCAAATTAAATTTTGGGCCCAAATTAAGCTTTAATCTAATTGAAATCTTAAACCCATATTAATAACTTATTTCTCTGTAAATTTCTATTCATATAGCTTACCTAATTATTCCATAATAATTATTCTTAATTAGTCCAAATACATTATTAACACCTTAATTATTTTTGGGGTATTACAAGTTGTATTTTGATGGAGCTGCAAATATGTATAGCTATAGTATTGGGGTTGTAATTATATCCCTTGAAGGAAAACTATTTCCAATCCTGTTAAATTGGAGTTTGAATGTGCCAATAATATAGCTGAATATAAAGCTTGTATCAATGGACTAAATGCAACTATAACTCTTGGTGCAAAAAGTCTAGAAGTTTTCGGCGACTCGGCTCTTATAATTCATCAAGTGACTAGAGAATAGCAGACTAAGGATTCAAAGCTAATTCTCTATTAGAAATTTTTGGCTCAGCTGATCAACCAATTTGATGAAATTAATTTTTATCATGTGACTCGAGACAAAAACCAATTTGTTGATACTTTAGCCACGTTAACGGTGATGATTCGACTCGACTATGGAGTCCAAGTCCAACCACTTCAAATCAAAGTTAGAGATTTACTGACATACTGCTCAAATATAAAAGGAGAGCATGATGAACAACCTTGGTATCATGATATTAAAGCTTACATGACTCACTAAAAATACCTAACTGAAGGCACTGAAAATGATAAAAAGACTATTCTGTGCCTAGTCGTGAATTTCTTCATCAGCAATGGGATTTTGTACAAGAGAAGTCATGATGGCACACTATTGTGGTGTGTGGATGAAGCTCAGAGGATAGTGACAGAAGTTCATGAAGGAATATGCGATACATATGCAAACAATCTTACCTTGCCCAAACAAATCCAGAGATTTGGATATTTCTGGTTAACAATGGAGAAAGACTGTATGAAGCATGTTTAGAAGTGTCATAAATACCAAATATACTCAGAAAAAATTAATATACTACTAGTCTCATTACACAATCTGGTTGCGCCTTGGCCATTCTCCATGTGGAGTATTGATGTAATTAGTCCAATTAATCCTAAGGCTTCAAATGGACATAGTTTTATCTTGGTTACTATCGATTACTTAACTAAATGGATAGAAGTTGATTCTTTACCAGTGTCACTCAAAAAGTTTTATGCAAATTCCTCAAGACAAACATCATTTGTCATTATAGGCTACCTAAAAGGATTATTATAGATAATACTACAAACTTGAATGGAATGGAAGTCTCTAAACTTTGTGAAAGATTTAAGACCAAGCACCATGATTCAACACCATATCAACTGCAGATCAATGAGGTAGTGGAGGTAGCAAATAAGAACATAAAAAAGATCTTTGCTAAGTTGACAATCACTTACAAGGATTGGCATGAAATGCTCCCATATGCATTGCACAGGTACCATACAACTGTGCGCACTTCAATTGGGGCAACTCTTTACTCTTTAGTTTATGGAATGGAAGTTGTCACACCAATTGAGGTTGAAGTCCCATCCTTATGGGTGTTAATTGAATCCAATTTAGATGAAAGTAACTAAGTAAGAACCCAGTACAAGAAGTTGAATATGATCGAGAAACGAAGACTCACTGTAATGTGTCACGGACAATTGTATCAAAAGAAGATGACAAAGGCGTTTGATAAAAAACTTCATCCCCGAGAGTTTAAAGTTAGTCACCTAGTCCTTAATAAAATCCTACCAAATCATAACGATGCTCGGGGAAAATGGACTCCAACCTATGAAGGATCTTATATTGTGAAGCATGCTTTTTCAGGAGGGGTGTTATTTGTTATGGACATGGATGGTCATGAATTCACCAAACCCATTAATTCATATGCTGTTAAATGATATTATGCATAAGAGGAAAAGCTCACTAAGTTGAAAACTTGAAAAGGTAGCTTAGGCAAAAGTTAGAGCACAATAAAAGCTTGCTAAATTGAAAACCCAAAAGGGCAGTTTAGGCAAAAGTTAGAGCTAAAAAAAAAGAAGAAAAGAGAGAAAGGAAAAGAAAAGCTCACTAGGTAATATGAGAAAATGTCGAGGCACAAGTTAAGGCAAACTTAAAATTCAAGACGGGTAGAAATGAGGGAACAGTAGGTCTTAAACCAAGTCTGATGAAATGCATATCTCAATTAGCACAAAGAATCACCCTATAGAGGCATGCAGGAGCAATTGTAGAGGACATTCTTCAAAGGAATTTGTTGGACCTAGTTCTTTTATGTTTCCTTTCTTCCAAGTTACGTATTGTCTTAACTTCTATGTGCTTTATTTGAGAGACTTCTTACTAAGGGTTATTCTTTCGATAATTTCTCATCCATCTTAGTTACATTTCATTATTCATTTATATCATGACCACTGACAACATTTATCGAAACAATTACTTAGCACGTTAGTATCGATATCCTCTTTAGATCAATTATCCAAATAACTACCAGACAAATAGATTGGGATCTAATATTGGATAAATGACTAAATGTCTATTTCATCTCAAACTAAGTCACCAAGACAATCATGAATAATATACACGGTGATTTTCTAATTGTGAAATAAGAAAAAGTGACAACTGTGGTTTTTAAGGTGACATACGAAATCCTTTGCTTGTAAAGAATTGAAAATTACCAAGGTGCTAAGAGTCTAGTTAAATGGACATCATGTTTCAAAAGTACAACACACCCTTCTTCTATGGTTGATCATTTAAAGGATCAACACTTGGTAAGTCCTTCGGACTAGCACCCTTATAATGAAGAAAGAAGAAAGAAAATTGAAAAATGAGCAATAAAAAAAACCAAAAAATAATAATAAAACAACGAACCATGAAAACAATAGTTCACAACTATCATACACATGTTCATATTGGGGCAAAGGAAGGCATCCCTTCATATTCTTCATGTTCCATACCCGCATATATCATATGAACCCTAGTTTACATTGTGACAGGCAAAAAAAATCTGCATCTCATAAAATAAAACATTGCGTGCTCCATATGTTCTCACATTTTCATACATTGCATAAACCTTGATTCATGGTGGGACAACTAAAAAAAACAAGAGAGAGAAGAAAATAAAAAAATCAATCAAAAAATTAAAAAAAAATGCTCACGCCAAAATTACATTCCAAAAGTTTTATACAAAATAAGCACCTTTAAATCCTACACAAAACAGGCATCATAAAAGTTCTGCACAAAACAGACACTCAAAAGTCCTGCACAGAATAGACACCTTTAAGTCCTACACATAACAAATATCATAAAAAGTTCTACATAGAACAGGCACCTTTAAGTCTTGCACAGAACAAATATCATAAAAATCCTGCATAAAACAATTACCTAGAAGTCCTGCACAGAACAAACACCTTAAAGTCTTGTATAGAATAGGCACCTAAAAGTCCTACACAGAACAGGCGCTTTTAAGTCATGCATAGAACCAGCATCATAAAAGCCTTACATAGAAAAAGTATCCAAAAGTCCTACACAAAACAGGTACCCTCTTTAAGACTTGCACTAACGAGCACTTCTCACTACCTTTCTTATTGATCAGGTCCTAGCAACTCCAAATAAGTTAAATTGTCTTGATCGATTAGCTCCCCAAATAAAATACCTATTTCTATCTTTACTTATTTTTAAGTTAATGATATCACAATTACATTGTTGATCCCCCTACTTAAAGAATAAGTAAAGAGGAGCAACTTAGAAATATTATATTTTGTTTAGGTCGCTTTTCTACTTTTGTTCATTGTCTAAAAACAATTGAATCATCCCATACAAAATACATATTCTTTATCTTTACTTATTCTTTATGCAAAAATATTAAAAATTACATTTTCAATTTTTTTGCCCAAGAAACAAGTAAAGACGAGTAAATATGAACACCGTATTTTGTCTGGACAAGCTCAAAAAATAATAGCAAAATCAAATTAGCCAAAAATGTACAAAAAGAAAAATAAATAAATAAAAGAAAAACTTTCAAGAAGCAAAAGTAAAAAAACAAAAAAAAATATTTCTCTTTCTCCAACTTTCAAAAGCTGAAATAATTCAAAAATATATAAATATAAAAATATAATAACAATTAAAATAAAAAAATAATCAAAAATCATAGAAAAATAAAAGAAATGACCCTTAAATGAAAAAAAAAAAAGAAGAGTTTTTTTAAAATAATAAAATTTAAAAAAAAAAAGAGAAAAAGGGTAAAATAAAAATAATAATAAATAATAAATATATTTAATCCTTTTTCCCACATATTGAAAAGAAGAAAAAAGAAAATGATAAGACTTAAAAAATTAAATTAAATTAAATTAATCTAACAAATGAATTTGCAAGTTCTTGACCCTTACAATAGGTCTTTCTAGTCCATATAACCTAACATCCAAATAGCTAAAAGAAAAATCAAAGCTAAATCAAAATTTCAAAAAAAAATCCAAAAAATAATAATGATAATACAAAAAAAAAAAGAGGAGAATAAAGTTTAAGGCTGATAACAAATTTTGAAGCTCAATGCCCAAAGCTCCATAAGTTTAAAATTTTTAAAAATTAAATTAAAAAATAATCAAATAAAAGAATCTATCAATTTAATGTCAGAAACCCAAATAAAACAAGAAAAAAAGAAGAGAAAAAAAGAGGAAGGAAGGCCTAATCCAAAGCCCGAATAGAAGAATCCAGACAAAATGGAACAACCCAGCCCAGGATCCATTTTATCAAACCTTACCCGGTCCTCTTCCCCTTGGCACGACTCTAGGGCACCACGCAGACGGAAGGGGACCACATCCACGCCCACGCACACATGAGGATTAGAGGCACGATTCTGAAAACTGAATCGAGCAGAGGAGGGGAGCAACGGAAGCACTAGGTATTGCAAGAGAGGCACGACGACAATCCGTACAAGAAATAGACGGTAAAACACGTAGGGGCTGAGAGTGAGAACCACTCTGTGCTTCTCTATATATTAGCCCCTAAGCTGATGATCCAAAGGAGGACTAGAGGAGAAAATAGGGAGTGAAATAGAAAAGAGAGAGAAGATTCAGTGAAGAGGAGGAGGGAACCGAGAGGGGAGACAGAGGCGATGAAAAAGGATTTTCTGATTCGGGTCCAGTGAGGAAGGAGAAGATGAGGGTACATTGGCAAATTGAGAGGAGGAGGGAACCTGAGACTAGAAAACAGAGAGAGTGAGAGATTGGGAGAGAGCAGAGGGGATAAAGGAAGAGAAATTAGGAGGAGATTCAGCGAGACGATGAGAGGCTAAGAGTGATTCCGAGGAAAGGGGGCTCTAGGTCTAAAGGCTTTCTTTTGACCAAAGGTCATGCGAGAGCAGTAACCAAGGAATTGGAGATAGCAGGACCGGAGAGAAGGAAGTGAAAATCAAAACTCACTTAGAGATACATAGAGGTATTTTGTTGATTTCTACTCACAATCTAGTTTGCTAGTTGCTGGAGGTTGCATATTAAGTCCATTCTATTTGCTGGGTTTTAGTTCTGCCATGTTAATTTCAGAGTCCAACCTTCTTTTCGTATTGGATATTTGGTTACCATGTTTTGAACTCCTCCTTGATTCCGACATTACTAGAAAAATTATAATATGTAAGTGCGTTCATGTTCCTACAAATTTCACATGTATTGGCTGTCTCATGTATCTAATTGCCATATTTTGAATCCCTCTTTGTTGGGAACTAGGCTCGTGAGTGGGATGATCCAACTTCAAAGTTTTTCGGTTTCAGGTCCGAATTCAGGATTGTCATGGTTTATGATTTGTTAACTTGGTTTAATCTATTTTTCTTTTTTTAAAAAAAGAAGCTTATGTGAGAGTATGCTGCTGCTGGGTTGGATATTCTGCTTTTGGTTTGCATTTTGGGAACGAACCCACTACTACGTTCTTTGCTAAATAAATGAATTTCATATGAATGCATTTAGGAAGTCTCTTTTTGCATACTACTTTTCATGATCCCTAAGGAGATAGGGTGCATTTTACCTTCTTTGTGTGAGGCTGATGACATGAATGCTACTGAGTGACAATGTATGTTAGGAAAGCCACACTAAAGGATTCAGATGTCTAGAAGAGGAAATTTCATTCGTATGTTTCATTTAAAAAAAAAAAATTCTTTCTAAACTGTGGACATGGCGAATGGGAATACTTCATAAAAAATGATGATAAAAAATGATTGGGCGTAGATAAAGCATATGCAAACTTAAGCAGTTGCTTGTATATATTGATTTTGTTATTTCCATTTTTTTGTTTATATTTTTTTTTAGAATTACTATGTTGGATGCTTTATTTCTTTAGGTACATAGGAATAAATCTAAGGGTCATGCAGGGGCAATAAACTTCCTTCGTATCCTTGGGTTCCAAATTAATATTTTAATAAGTTTTAGGGCTAAAAGATAGGATAAAACAAGGAAGAAAAAAAAATAAAACAAGACCCCAAAAAAAAAACTACAAAGCAAAAAAATTAATTAAAGCTTTTCTTAAATGTCCTTCAATTTTCATTTGACAAAATTAGGAATTAAAATATACTTGACAAATTTGTTGGAAAAAAATTAATTAAGGTCAAAAAGAAAAAATCAAAATTTAACAAAATGAGAATCAAGAAAATTGAAAAAAGAAAAAGAAAAAGAAGAAGCAAAACAAACAAACAAACAAACAAACAAAGATTAAAACAAGAATCAAGAAAATCAAATAATTAAAATGCAAGAAAATTTAAAAAAAAATCATAATCAAATCCAATAAAAAAACCTTCTCATGGAAAAATAATAATAATGAGAAAATAAAAAAAATCAAATAAAAAAAAGAAAAATCCCTACCCAAAAAAAAAACAAAAAGAGAAAGAAAAAACAAGGAAAAAAAAAAAGAATTCGAACAAAAGTTAAAACAAAATATAACAATCAAAAATCAATCACAAGAAACAAAAAATCAAAATCTAATAAAAAATTATAAACTAAAAAAAAGAGAAGTAAAAAAGAAAAAACAACAAAAAGAAAGGAAAAGAAATATCAAACACCAATTATTAAAAAAAAAAAGAAGAAGAAAACTAAAAATTGAAAAAAAAAATAAGAGAAGAAAAAAATGAAAAGAAAAAAATGATGGAATGTCAGAAAAAAAAACGAAAACCAAATAAAAATAAAAAAGCAAAAACTAAACAATCAAAAATACAAAAAAAAACAAAAAAAATTAATTAAAAGTATATTTTAAAAATCAAAAAATATATAATGCAAATAATAATAATAATAATAATAATAATGAGGATAAAATAAAATAAATAAATCTAAACATAAATTAAAAAATCATTTAAATGAATGAAAAATCAAGAGAAAAATGAAAACAAAAAATAACAAAAAGAAAAGAAAAGAAAAGAAAAGAAAAGAAAAAAGACTAAAATTGTGAAAAAGGTAAAGAAATAAAATTAATTCTATCTTTAACATATTCAAATACATCAACTAATGCTAATTTCATTTTATTTGCTAAAGATAAAAATAATTCTTATTCTCTTTCTCTTTTCATAACAAACAAACAAACAAAAAACAAACACAAACACAAACAAAAAGAATTAAACCAAAAAGATAAAAAACAAACACCAATCAAAACTCAATTTTAGGTTCGAATTACATAGATTTTGATCTCTCTCGAAATGTACATAGGTTTTAAACTCTCATTCTAGGTTAAGTCTATTTATGTAAATAAACGTTTTTTTTTTAATTTTATTTCCTTAATCTTTTTTCATCTTATTTTATTTTTTGAATTTCTTTATGTTTTATTTTACTCATAATTTTTCCTTCTTAATTTCTTTCTTTTTATTTTGCTTTTAATTTTATCTCTATAATTTTCTTTCCTTTTTTTTATTTCTATTTTTTTCATTTCCTTAAGTTTTTTTTTTCTTATTTTGCATGTAACTTGTTAGAGAGAATTGAAATAAAATAAAGACCATATTAATTTTGCACAACTAACTTAAGAGTATTGTTCTTAGTAACAGACGTAATGGGGTGCCTAACACTTTTCCCACTCACAATCAACTCCCAAATTTATTATTTAGTTCATAAACCAATTTTTCTTATAAAAAGGCTTTTTCAAAATTTTACCCTTTTAAAAAAAAATTGTTAGGAACTCTACAACTACTTTTACTATTTGATTTCAATTTTCATTTTGACGAAAATCAAATCGAAGTTGTTTGAAAGATTTTCTTTATTCTAAATATCATGCGATCACATTATTGGGTGTGATACATACCTTTGTTCTTGCACAAAATTTTCTACATTAAATTACTACACAGCTTGTGATTTTGTTTTGGGTGAGAAAGTACTATTTATGGCATGTTACTACATAGTGAGTGATTCTATTTTGGTAAAGGAATGCCTGTTTGGATTTTGAGTAAAGGTGCACATGGGTCGGGCCCAGCCGAGCCCGATACCTAACCCAATTTAAAACAGGCTTTAAAATTGAAGCTTATTGTTCGAGCCCAGCCTGATTTTAAAACCTAAATTAGGTCACCTAGTTTTTTTAAAAAAATTTTATATTCATTGTAAAAATTATACAATAACCTTAAAAAGAAGAAAACTTTGATATAAATCATTATAAAATTCCATTTTGTTCTTTAAAAAATTAAAATTTTCATATAAATCTTTATAAATTTTTTTAATTTTTTTATTTAAGGGTTAGGTCAATGTGGCCTTCAGAGCTGGCCCAATACCTGGCTTGGCCAAATTTATTTATTTTTCCTTGACTTAACCCGGCTCGATTTAGTTGGGCAAAATCGGACACACCAAGTCTAGAGGTCCGATTTGCACCCTTAATTCTGAGTGAACATATGTATGCTTGAATTTGATACTAAATCTGTCTTAGTCCAAAAAGCTATATCTCTTGTATTGATTTGGCAAGCATTAATGGGTATGCACTATTGTCTCCTCCTTATAAAAGGTTAGGAGGCTTTACTTTGGGGTAAAAGGTTAGCTTGGCAGAAGGTAAGTAATGCTCTTGATCTCACATATGGTGCAATTTGGATGAAATTAATTTGTTGATCCATGTTGCAAGTTCAAATGCATGTTTTGATTCTTTCATATGTATGTTTTGTGAGTTAATTCTTTCAGATTATGCTCACTCACTCACATATGCACAGTTAACTACTAGTTTGATTCTATTTTTATTCTTAATTTCACTTTTGTTTTTTAAGAGTTTAATGTATACATTAGGTCACCTTTTTTTTTCAAAAATAAAAAATACAAAAAAGAACCTATTTATGAAATTTAAAAGAAAAAGAGATAAGAGAGAGAATGAAAAGCATAAAAAAGTGAGATTAACTTGAAATTTATAAATTAAAACACATTAATCAAATTCAAATTTGTTTTGTTTATGAAATCAAGTTAATTCCTTTTTTCCCTCTTTTCACAAAAATAAATAAAAGTCACCAACAAAGTGACACAAGTTTTCTACCATTTGAATTATGTGAACTTTAATCTCTTTCAATAGAGTATATAAGTCTTAGATTTTTATCCTAAGTCAAGTTTGTGCTTTGTAAATGTCCAATTTTTTTTCATTTCTTTTCTTTAATTAATTTATTTTCATCTTCTTCCTTCTTTTTGTACATGTTTAAAAAGGGTGATCAAAAATAAGATTTAAGCCATATTCATATATTCACAGGACTTTTGCCTAATTATTTTAGGGTAGGAAGACCTAGAGTAGAAAGTCAACAACAAAAGAGGATATAGTAAACTTTTCCTTATATTGTTGATTTACCTAGTGGCCAAACAAACTTCAAACAAGGAAGTCATTTTCTTCATTCCTAAGAGAGTGATTTTCTTCTTTACCTAAGTTACTTGTTACAGTTCCTTTGATATGAGATTGTATGAAATGAAGCCATTGAAAATTTTCTTTTTGAAAAAACCTGATAATAGCTTCCACAATAGATAGAGCCATATGATGAATGCAACAATGCCCAACAATAGGAATAAGATTATGTAGGCCATCTAACCCAACCCTAACTTAGCCTTACATTTATATATGCTTAATAGATGGTTTTAAATTTAAGGTCATTGACCAAGTATACTCATAGACTAGCATACAAATAACTCTAGTCCTAAGTCCAAAAAAAGGTACCTTTGCTAGCTAAAAGGACACCCCTTACATAGGATAGATAATGCATAACAGAAAGTAAGCTATTTGCTTCAAAAATAATGCCAAAATTTAATTATGAGCAAAAGACAATGTTAGGAAAAGTAATTATTAGGAAGCAATAAATATTTGGAACTTGGAATCAATCCTTTAGAGATGCGGTCTACACGAAACTCAAAATCAATCCTTCTGAATTTGACTGTTCAAAGTGCCACACTGACAAGACACGTGGCATCGAGCCCTGGAACTTGGAATTGTTTGTACAATTGAAACTTAAAACCAATGGTTCGAAGTTTCAATAGCTGTTAGGCTAGGCTGGCAGCTACAACTGGCATGATCAGTCAATTTGACCAGTCACGTCAATTATAAAAATTTAAAATTCAACCACATATCATTGTGTGATTGGCTAAGGGAGATTTTTGCAAATTCTGATTGACAGAGAAAAATTGAAATTGATAATGTTGAATTTTGAAATGAAAATAATGCCCTTAAATGTTGCATTATAGGCCAGCTTCATTAATCTTTTCTTTAGCCTATTTAGTCTTCACCTTTCTTCTTCTCCTCCTCCTTGTTCATCTTCTTCATTTGTGACTTGATTAAATTTCTTTTCTTTTACATCTTCATTTACAGCTTTAGTAAAAAAAATTTTTTACTTATGGTTTAGGAGAGAAGTAATAGAAGGTATATATCATTTGATCTTTTTCATCTTTTGTGTTTTATGTTACATAATATGAATAAAGTGTTAAACTTAATTGCAATAGTAAATGTAAAAAAGAACCTAAAATGAAAAAAAAAATAGAAAAAGAAGATCAAGTAATATTTTTCAAATGAGGAAAAATAGAAAGAACTAGAATAGTTGAGAAAATTTATTTATTATTTTTTATTATTTATTTACATAATTTGTTTTAGATTAGATTATTTATTTGTTATTCTGTATATGTTGTTATGATTTTGGGAAATGTATGGAAGAAGAAATGAATATTTTGTAGGTAAAAGAAAATGAAGGAAAAAATTGAAAGAAGGGAAAAAATTTCTTAAGTTAAAAATGTATAATAATGTAAATGAAGAAAATGTCAATAGGGTTAAAAAAATTAATGTAGAAGATAATTTATAAATAATAAAGAAAAATAAGAAAAACACTAAGTAAGGATCATTGGAAACTGATAAAGAAGTTTATGAAGAAATAATTAAATATAAAAAAGAAGGATATTTTATAAATAATTTTCAAGAAAAAATTAAAGAAGTAATTATGGTCAAAAAATTCACAAATATACATAAAATGAAAAATAGTTATAGGAAAAAATTAAAAAAGATTAAAAAAAATGCAGAAATTGAAAAATGATTATTTGGGAAGAAAATGAAAATGACAAGAAATTAATATTTTAAAAAGAAGGACATTTTATAAATAATTAATGAATAGAAAAAAAAAAAAAGCTAAATAAGAAAGTGTAAAAAAAAAGTAATCAATCTCCACAAAAAAATGTAAAAAAATGTGGAAAAATAATTATATTTAAAAAATTAGGATAAATGAATAAGTAATGAAATATTCACAAAAAAAATGTAAAAAAATAATTGTAGGAAAAATAATTATTTTAAAAAATTAGGACAAATGAAATAATTATTTTATAAATAATTGACTAAATATCCATAAAAAAATGTGAAAAAATTATGGGGAAATTTATTATATTTAAAGAGTTAGAATAAATGGAATAATTATTTTATAAATAAGTAATGAAATATCCACAAAAATAACAACTTGTAGGAAAAATAATTATATTTAAAAAATTAAGATAAATTAAATAATTATGTTATAAATAATTAATGAAATATTCTTAAAGAAAGGAAAAAATTTGTAGGAAAAAATAATTATATTTAAAAGAATTAGGATAAATGAAATAATTATTTTAAAAATAATTAATGAAATATACACAAAAAATAAAAAAATTGAAAACATCCAAATAATGATAAATTATAGGAAAACGTATGGAAATATGTTTAGTAGAGCATATGAATTAGAAAAAATGTAATTATGTACACACAAAAATTATAAAGGAGTATAGAAAAATATTAAAAAAAATTAGGAGAATAGCATACAGTTAAAGGACAAAATTTTTTTTTAAATAATGCATCTTGAAAATGACTTTATACCAATTATGAGAAAACAAGATTAGATTCTTAAATAATATGAAAACAAATTAAGATATTTATATGAAGGGGATTATTAAATGAAGCTCTAAATGTAGGAAATCAAATGGTTAGAAGAAATAAACTTGTTTGCATTTATGTAAATGGAAGAATTTTTTATTGTACTCAAAATGCAACATTTCAATGCACCATGTCAAAATATATAACAGTTAGCATCGACATCATTTTAGATACTTTAAAAGATGTAGTGAGTCAAAAACCATGGCTTCCCCCCAATCAAGTTGTTTTAGATTTGATATATAGACTCCCAGTATCACTAAATTCTACATAATACTAATCGATTATTCTAAAAGATAATTTTGATGTTCAGAAGATGTGGTAACCCCACTCACATTTCTCAGAGCAATTGAATTATATGCAAACACATCATTCATTAACTCACAGGTGAGTTTAGAAATTCAACTAACCTATTTGCATCAATATTATACCATACTGATAGAGACCATTTCACAACCAAGTTCTTCCCACCTATCATTTTACTTTATTGATCCTCGTTCTCCAAATGGTTCCAAAGATAATGTGTTTAAGGACTTTGAAAATGAAGATGAATACAATATTGAACTTGACCCCAACTATAATGATGATGATAATGACGATGATGATGAATTTGAAAATGATGTGTGTGGAGAGGATCCAATAGATGCCATCGATGTTGGATCAGTGCCCCAATATGTAAACCCTGTTATTGCTTTCTTTCCCCGGGTTAATATGGCCTTAGCTAGTAGGGATGGATTTGAAAAGGTTAGGGATAGCATAAATTTAAGCATACAAGACTTGTATATTAGATTGTAATATCCGAGCCAGAAGGCATTATGTTGTGCTATTAAACTATATTATGTGAGAGTGCATCATACCTTTAAGAAATATTTGACATCTAAAAAATACGAAGAATTTCAGTGTGTTAATTATGGAGATGGTTATAGATGGCAGGTAAGGACATGCAAAAAAAGGCAAAGGGAAGGGATCGCACTGGTAAATAACAAAATATGGTGGTTCCTATATATGTCTATCCATAACCTTATCGCAAGATCACCCGAAATTACATTATGATATTATCTAATCGTGTATTGTGGGTACGATGATTCAGGCACCTAATGTTTCAATTGGACATATCATTAAGCAAATGAAGAACTTGTTTGGTTATACAGTATCATATAGGAAAGCATGGAAAGCAAAACACAAAATCGTTACAATTGCCTTTAGTAATTTGGAGAGCTTATATGTTGTATTACCTAGGTGGATGACCATGATTTAACATTTTATACTCAAGTCATATGTTAAATTTGTAACCAAATAATGTCAACCAACTAGTTCCACCAATGAGTTAGTAGTTATGTTCAAGTATGTTTTTTGAACATTCAAATATTGTATAAATGCATTTGATCACCTAAAATCGATAGTCTAAATTAATAGAAAATTTCGTTATGGCAAATACAAAAGGACTCTATTAATGGCAACGACACAAGATGATGATCAATAGATTACACCCATTGCATTTGTAATATTTAAAGGAGAGACACAAGCAGCATAGATATTGTTCCTTTTCAACTTACGTAAGCGACTAGTACTAGAGAAGCATGGGCTTTGTTTAATCTCAAACAGACATCCATCAATTCTGGTTGTTGTTGCTAATCACTAGATTGGTTGGCAATTACCATATATTTATCTTGTGTTCTGTCTTTACTATATAACTAACAACTTGCACACTCACTTTAAATCATTGGATCTAAAGAAAATATTAAAAAAATATTAGTATATTTCTCCTTTGACCTTAGAGGATCATTGCAAGCAAGATTTGTGACATCACATGAGTCGATTCTTATAGCTAAATTCCCATGCTTCAATTTAAATTCTCCACCCATAATACAAGAATAATAACAATATGAAAAAGTGACACAACAACAACCACAATGTAAAATAAGGAGACCTCTTTGTGATATCAAAAGTTATTTATTATAGTATTTTTTTAATATTTATGTAATTTATTGTCATATCTTTTATGAATTTTTTGGCATCATTGTATACTATTTTATTTCTTTTGTCCTTATCAATTTGGTCTTACATTTAATAAATTTTTAATATACATACATATATATATATATATATCAATGATATAATTTTTTATTTTTTATTTTCTCAATTATTTAAATTTGTAAAATAATTTCAACAAAATTTTTTAAATTTATATTTTTAAATATATTTATTGAATTTAAAAAAATTCAACAATTTAAATAAAAAAAATCATTTGAACTCATATTTTCTCAATTCGAGTTCAAATCAGTTTTTAAAAAAAATATCATTGAACTAGGATTGATTAAGTCTAAATTTAATGAAATTCAGACTCAATTAATCTAAGTTTAACTTCTTTGTTATATTTTGAGCAACTACTTTTTGTAACATTACATTTGGATTATAATTTTTTTCCCTAATACATTCCAATACACAGACCTAACAAAGAGTTCTTGAAAAGAAAATTCTAGATTTTCTATAATCTTGACTATGATTAGGAATGTGCAGATCAGATGAAGGAAGGTTTGCCACACTCAAACTGGGAAAAAGGGATCTTGTTATGTTAACTAACTTTTTTGATGTAATGTAATTTAGAGAAGAAATGGCAGTAAATAGTAGGAAGACTAGGACCAACTTTGTTTGTCATTTTTAATGATTGATAAGGTTGAAGCAACTTCAACGTTACTTATATTACAATTCCTATTTTCTTAACCTTATATTAGGGTATGTTTGATTTGATGTAATATTAGGTATGTAAAAAGAAAAAGAAGGTAAAAATGGATAGATAAAAAATAATAATATTTTTATTCTTATTTTTTTAAAAAAGATGAATAAATAAAATAAAAAACAATAGATATTATTGAATAATAATTATAATGGCATAATAAATTTTGTACAAAATATTACATAACGTTGCAAACTAGCTACTGTACACAGCCTTACCGTTTACTAAGATGCAAACTATATCCATTTACACTGTAGCCAATTCAATTTCAGATAGGCAAGCGATTTTCTTCAATCTGAGGAGAGCCACTTTCAAGCCATTGAACGTGCATGTGAGTCATGTGACGAAGCCATAGAACAATTTCTTGGAACAACCTAATTGTAGTTTCCACCGCCAACAGAGCCCACATGATGAAAGCAGCTAAGCCCAACACGGGAAATAAGATTAATAGAAGCAGTACAACAACAAGAATTCCGATTAATGAAGTAAATTTTTTTATGATAGGAAGGTAAGCTCGTTGATTTTGTAGTTTAAATTCTGCCATCAAACCCACAGCATACAGGGTTAGAGTCGCTAAAATGGCTGACATAATATTACCATGCTCATCAAATAGAGGTAATTTTCCGGATTGATATTGAACTTGAAGATAACCACCTAATGTAGTAATAAGAAATATTATGACTGCATTCAATGGTGAAAAAGATTCCACTTGTCCCCGGTTTGAACTGTAATAGCAAGAAAATAAGATTGAGTTAGCATTCTAAAATGGTAATAACTATAATAATAGCAAGAAAGGCAATAGAGAAAACGACAAATGAAATCTGTTTTGTTAAAAGTCGATGAGGAAGTGGCAAATCTGAAGATAATCATTGCACAATGTTGATTGGACCAATTCGAATACAATATGGTTATTTCGCCTCAATAAAAATAATAGAAGGTAGAAAGCAAAGGAAACTAGAGCTGTAGTAGAGAACCCTGCTATGGTACGATCCGAAAGTTTCAAATGACGAATATATTTAATAGATGGAGTCGGATTAGGATCTTTTGATGTGCTTTGTCAGTACCACAATAAATCTAACCATTGATTTCCTTAAAACAAATCCAGTCGCTTATTTTTTTTATTTAAAAAGGAATAAAATATAATAGAATGATAACAATTTTTTAATTTCAAACCCAGAGAGATGAGATTATAAATATAAAAAAATAATTTAAAAATATCTAATAAAAATTAAAAAGATTGTTTCCATCTTATGCATTTTACTTCTTTCACAATAGAAAAAAAAAGAGCGGTCAGATCTGTTTGAACGAAAAAATCAATGGTTAGAACAGAGAGTCCAAATCGACGGAGTGGGATTTTGTTGAAGATAAGAAGGCGAAGAGAATGGAACGAGGAGAAAGACAGAGAGAGAAGCACAGCACAAATTTGAAAATTGATTGGCTTGTGAAGGAGATACCACTCCATATCAGAATGGTGGGCGGCGACGCCTCTTCCTTTTGCCACCACGCTAGGGATCATTTTGACCGTTGCATATGTATCTTTTACTGAGCAAGCATTGGTTGGCATTGCATCGACCTTGGAATCTTACAAATGTTATATCAAACTATTTCTCAGATAATTTGTGATCTTATACAAATTGAATGTTTGGACTAAAATAGCTTAATATTAAGAGGGTACGAAATATTTATTATACAAATTCAATACTACTATAATTTATATTTTAAATAAATATTTTTATTTGAAATTTAAGATTTAATACAATCAAAATTTAAAATTAAGTTAGGTAAATTTTACAACAAAAATTAAATTACATAAGAAATATGAGTGAAAGTAATACTAAATAGTGAAAATTGCAAATGAAATCTATTTTGTAAAAAATGAATAAAGAAGTGACCAATTGAAAGATAATTATTACACTATGTTGATTCCGACAAAATGATCCGAATAAGTTAATTAGATTTGGTAAAAACAATAAACAGTACAAAGGGGGGATTCTAAAAGATTCCTTTTTTTCCTTTTTTAGGCCAACAAGGATTCTACAAGAGTCAAATGATGTACATAATTAATAAATAAAAAACTACAAAACACTGCAAAGAAGTCAAATGATGTACATAATTAATAAATAAAAAACTACAAAATACTGCAAAGAAGGCAAAGTAAGAGGGGATGGGGGGTACTGGGTCGCAAGATCTCTCTGCTCACGCTAGCGAGCTTTAAAAAATTAAGAAAAAACAAAAAAGACGAATGGCAGGACTTCTGTTCGCGCAATCTTATAAATTAAAAAAAAAAAAAGTAGAGAGGGCAATAAAAATGACGCCAGTGTTAACATATAATATCTTCAAACACAGAACAGGAGACCGGAAAACAAGAGTTGCGGTAAAGGACCCCACAGGTTTGAAAAGATGAATATATTGAATAAATCAAAACGTTTCTGCAGAGCTAAAACTAGATGTAGTGGGAGGCGCGTATTTCGTTGTGTGTTGAAGATAACAAGCTGAAGATGATGGGAAGAAAGGAGAAAGACGGATACAAAAGTAGAACAATATAGTATCAAGTAATACTAAATAGTGAAAACTACAAACGAAATCCGTTTTGTTAAAAATCTGACAAATCTAAAGATAATTTTTTATAGAACCAAAATAATCCGAATAAGTTAATCAGCTATGGTAAAAACAATAAACAGTAGAAAGTGAGGGAAACTGGAGTTGCAGTTAAAGACCCTACAAGCTTCAAATGATTAATTAATTTAATAAATTAATACCTTTCTGCAGAACTAAAACTAGATGGAGAAGGAGGCATGCTGGGGGGCGACCCTTCTACTTGGTTGTTTGTTGAAGATGGTGGGAAGAGGAGAGATGTGCGAAGAGAGAAAGCACAAACACAAATTTGAAGATTAAGTCCCTTGTGAAGGGGTCCGGCCTTCGCCTTATACAGCGTTTTTTTTTTTGGTTGACCCTTTTTTTTGGTTGACTATATAGCGTGTTTTTTAAAACTAAAATATAAGATACCATGTATTTCATTTAATTAAACCCCACTTAACTGATAGAGTGTTTGGACTATAATAGCTTAATATTAACATTAGGTATTATTTGTTATACTCTTATATTATTAAAAAATTTAACACTACTTAATTTAAGATTTAATAAAAGATTACGTGACAAAATATAAATAAAATAATATTAAATAGTTGATGCTCATGTATATTATGGCAACCACAAGAGACAATAGTAACAGTTTTGGCTCGTAAATTTAAATATATTAAATGTATTCATTATCTTTGTAGAACTTAATGAAATTTATTAATAAAATAATTTTGAGCAACGAATTTAAATTACATATCTTTAATCACTAATTAATGAAATGTTCATTAAAATTTTACTTAAATAAAATTGTAACTTTTGTTTGAAAATTTAAAATCTGTCTGATTTTACAAAAACAGATGTAAAGAAACTGGGGAGATCAGCGAAGCTTACGTGTGTGCGCGTGAAAAGATTTAGTGTCGACATTTTCTTTTTTGGCCAATTAATTGTGGACATTAATTAATTAAATACAGGCGTGTAGAAGCGTGTAATTGAAGTTTTGTCAAATTATACTTAATTTTTTTTTTCAAAACGTATATTAAGTTTTTTTAATATTTGATTTATATTATAATTTCTAATTTATTTTTTATTAATGAAATGAACTATTTGTATAATATACGTTTTTTTGAGAAATTATTTAATTATGTTTATGAAATGTCGGACAGATGGAGTCACAATTTTTTAATTATGAATTTTCAATGATTTATTTAACGTAAGCTCTTAAAAGACAAGGAACTCCGCGGCAAGCAGACTTTTAACGGCCTATCCCCAGTGCATATTCTTTTGCGCATCTCTGGGATGTGCACATTCTTTGCACATCCAAATAGGGTGCATATTTTTAAGATTAAATTTAAATTATTTAAATTTACTTTGATTTAAATTTTAAGTTTTTGTTTTTATTTTTAATATAAATTATTATTATTTTTAAGTTTGTAATAAAAAATTATTTTTATTATACACTTATCCTTTAAAAATAAATAAATAAATAAATTTTTTAAAAAATTAAATTATTTAAATTTAATCTAGATAATTCAAATCAAAAATATAAATTTAGACAATTCAGATGAAAGATGCATTCTCTACCCATGTTTTGAAAACCGGACCGGACCAGCCGGTTCGACCGGTTGGACCGGGAACCGGTCCCTAGTCCGGTCCGGTTGACCCTCAGAACCGGAGAGTCTGAGAACCGGTCAAGAACCGGTGAGAACCGGAAAAACCGGTCGGGTTACTAGTTGAACCGATTTTGTATTATTTAGCAAAATTTGCAAAGTTTCAGTTCGAACCTTAGTCCTCTTGGAGAGCAAGCGCACCACTACCATTGAGCTGAGATACATCTCTAGTTATAATATGCAATATTTAATATATAACCTTTATTATAATTCTATTTTGTATTAGTAAAATGAATAATAATTGATTCAAATTCTGAACAATATATTTTTTATTAAATTATTATTATTGTCTTGTTTATAATCCAAAATTTTAATATAATAAATAAGAAATAAAATTAAAATTCATATAATTTTTATTAAAATTATGTAAATATATTTAAACAAATTAAAAATTAAAAATTATGTTATGTATAGTTTATTTTTATGTACAATTAGTCATAATATTTTAAATTTTATTAAAATTTATTTGTTATTATGTATTATCTTACATTTTTAATATAAATAAATATTTATTTAATTATCACCGGTTCAACCACGGTTCGATCACGGTTGAACCAATGAACTATAAACCGATGATTTCACCGATTTAATGACCGGTCCGATTTTTAAAACATTGTTCTCTACACTTCCCACTGCATTGGTCCTATCACCCTGCCACATAACTTCCATTTCCTTTCTTCACAAGCTGGCTCGAAGTGCTACTCCACAATATACAAAGATGCTCTACTTATTTAATACACTTTAGCATTATAATTTTCTTTTTAATAAAAAAAAGTAAAATATTCTTCTTTTTATTAAGAAACGATTTAATTGCAAAAAAAATTTTATTATAAAAATATATATGAATTTCCCTTATAACCAAAATACATGCTACAAACTAAACCTAATTTTAGATCTGATGCAAACGGATTATTTTAAGTCTTCTGGCAAATAAAACTAACGCCATATATATATATATATATATTACTAATATAAATTTTATTAGAATATTAAAATACATTTAATCTAACTTTTTAATTTAAACTAATCAAAATGATAATTTTTAAATTTAATATTTTATTGATAATCAACCATTTTTCTTTGAATGTAATCTAAAATTTTAATTGGCCAAAAAATTTTTAATTTTTAAAGTTAAAAGAATTTGATTAGACTTTTTGAAACATTGAAAAGCTTGATGCGAAATTTTTAGTTTCTAAAAAAAATTAAAAAAACTAAAAAAAATCTACTTCTATATTTGAATATAATACAAAATTTTTAAAATAATCATAAATCAAATAGATGTTTTAAAAGAGAGAAAGTTTAACGTGAAATAAAAAACAGAAGACAAAAGAAGAGGCATATTTACATTTTCTATCCGTGATCCTTGCTTTAAACTGACAATGTCCCATCTGATTTATAAAAAAAATTGAATTATTGATCAATTAATTTTATTGTAATAATCCTCGAGATGGAATAAAATTCTACTATAAAACTAAAGAAAAGCAAAGAATATTGGCTTAATTTATATTAAATAAGTAGATTCATAGAAAATGCCTGGAAAGTCTGAATGCTTTGATTCTTGTGAATTAGCTGAGGACTTTAAAGTGGGTGAAAGAATAATATTAAAAGGTCAAAATCACATAAGAGTAGTAAGGAAAAAAGTATTTACTAAGAAAAAATAAAAACTTTGAATTCCGAGGGATGGTGGCCAAATTAGATAGAATTTGGATGCTATGCATATGAATTTAATCTAATTATTATTTTTTTTAATTTTTAGAATTCGGATGCTAATTTGGTTTTTATTTTTTTTTATTTTTGGGATAATATATATATATTGTCTTCAATGAAATTCAGAACATCCAAATTCCATCAAGTAATTTTTTTTAAATTACCAATTTAGATGCAATTTAAATTTAACTTGTAATAATAATTTTTTGTTATATTTTGTAATATAATAAGATAAATTGTAATTGGATAACAAAAAAATGAAGAGAAAATTTATATGTTTAAAAAATTGAGTTATTAAAATAATAGTAAATACAATAATAACTATAGAAAATTGAACATGAAATGAGTTTTTTTTATCAAAACATAACATTAAAATATTAAAAATATGAAAAGGAGATACATGAAAAAAGGTTGATTAAAAAGAAATAAAAACTTGTTAACCCGTAGAACTTGCAGCCAAATTCAACATTTATTTCATATCTTTGATAACTTTATTAAAATAATTTAATATTTTTTATTATTAAAAATTTTCTAAAATATTTGTTTCATTAATTTAACTTAATAGTAGTTTAATTAAATTTATTTATAAATTTTTTAAAATTTATTTAATATTTCCTAATGTTAGAAAAAAAGTTAATATAAGAAAAAAATGAAATAGAAAATAATAATAATAATAATAAAATACCAAGGAATACAAATTTAATAAATTAAAAAATAAAATAAAAATTTTATTAATATAATTAATAAGTTAGTATAATTTATTTAAAGTTAATAGAATAGCATAATATTCATTTATTATTTTTTAGTAAATATTTGTCTTATTAATTTTTTTTATATTAAATATTAGTTTGATTAAATATTTGTTTCATTAAAGTAACTTAATAATTGTTTAATTAAATTAAATTAATATTTTCTCAATTTTCTTTTTAACTTTGAAATTTAGTTAATAATTTTTAATATAGGAGCAAAGTAAATAAACAACAACAATAACTTTAAAGAAAATTAAAATGAGAACAACAATAAACAAATAAACAAATAAACAAATTATGTAAAATTTGAGAAAAAATTATATTATTGTAAATATTGTAAACATTTTTATAATAAAATGACTTCCCGTGTCACAACGAGATCTTCTTTTTTCACACCGTTGTCATTGTTGCTCTTATTGTTCTAGTTCTTGGTGTTCCTATATTGTGAGATTCGTATTTAAATTTATGGATGAGGATTAAGTTAGAGGAATCGGTTCTTGTGGCGTTATAAACCCTGAGTGCGACGATCCTCCAAGCTCAAAGGAGCAACCAGTGTACATAGCATTAAACACAGATTAATCAAATATAAGTTGCCCAAATGATCCAAAAGAGAGAGACATCTGCTAAAGGGTGTTAAAAGAAGTAGAAGGTGAGGGTTGCATGCATGAAGAAGGGTCTACTCTACCAATATCATCGAAATTGACTAGGTAGTATTGAATAAAAAAGATCAGGTATGCTAATATGTTATTGAACTAGGGTTGGAATGTACGAAGATATACCAAGAATGTCTTGCTGCACTGGCCCCTGTTGTTGTTGGCAATATCCTTCAGTAGTGGACTGTTGGGTTGACAAGTAACCTTGACATCTCTTTCCTGGACAATATGTCCAAATTTGAGGTATAAGAAGATCCCGTGCTTGGTCAGCAGGTTGAGAAAATAGTAAAAATCACTGCTCACCAAGAACACGTCGTATATTGCTAGAGTTTTAGCTAACAATCTCATAAAAATCCGCAGACAAAGGATCCTGTAAATGTATCTTATAAAACCCCTCTGCTAAATCAGCCTAACAAAACAAAAATGATAAGTTAAATATTAATATAAAAAACATTTAAAAAATAATGATGTGAAAGTTGATAAATTATAAAACACTATACCATATATCCAGCAGTAGCACTTAACCTCTAGATCTATCGACGTGTGTGTTCTCAGTATCATCGCATGTACTCAGATGTGCGATCAAAAGGCTTGTCAGTGACAGAGGATTGAGTCATAGTATCTCGCAATTTATACGATCGCTAGATGAAAATGTTATGCTCAAATACCCAATTGGTTTGGGTTCTTCCAGGCTCAAAGTTGGAACTAGCATATACGGCATTAAATGCAGATGTATTAAAGAGAAGATCTGCAAATGATCCAAATGAACCAAACATCTATTGAGAGGTTTCAAAAAGAAATGAAGTACATGGAGGTATGTAAGAAGAGAGACCTGCTCCACCAAAGTCACCAAACTTGCTAGGTGGTATAGAATAAGATGGACTAACTATGCCAAACTTGTGAGGTAGCGATGACCATCCATATTATATGCTCAAATCTACTGTTCCTTTAGAATCTCAATAATCCACCTAGTTTCTTCTTCATGTATGGTTGCTATTTCAGCCAATTTTTCATTGACATGTCAATGTTTTTATGCATAACTTGTATAGCATGATTAATGTCTTTGTGTTAACTGCTAATCATGTATATTGTGCATAATAAGATACAGAAGAGAGACATACCAATGTTTTTCAACTTTTGCTTTAAATTGGATGATCTGTAATGATTTAGCAACATTAAGTTGTAACAGGAAATGTGAGTAAAATTGTCACATCCTTTGCACATCAAAATTATCTTCCAATATAATCACTTGGTACCATGTTGGGTTTACTATCGTTGGGAGCCTATATATCAAATCTGACACAACATAATTGTGTGGTAGTCGTAGCTTTTAAAAAACTGCTTGTTTTAATTTTTCTAAGATGATGTTAATGCTAACTGTTATGTATCTTAACATTGCACATTGAAATGTTGTACTTTAAGTACTTTTATAAATTTTTTCATTCGTATAAATGCAAATAATCTCATTACTTTTGACCACTTCTTTCCCCTCCAATATCTTAACTGCAAACATGATCTATATAGTTATTGTTGTAATGGGTTTTTTTATCCACTTTGAATTATTCAGTTACATCTCTTAAATTTGTTAACAATTTTTCCCATATTTATTTAAACATGGTCGAAAGTTTCTTTTTGAATTGTAATTATTACCAATATTATATTTTTAAACAAATTTATTTGGCAATTTAAATAATTTCCTACTAATTATTATAAATATTTATCTATTTTTATTTCAAATTATTTCTATTTTTTTCTCCCAAAAATAGACACTATAATTGTTTCCTTTTTATATCATTTTTTCACATTTTCTTCTCATTTTACTTTTTTAAAATTTTTTCTATTTAGGCTCTCTTTTTTTTAATTTCAACTTTTAAATCATTTTTTTTTCTCAGTTTATCAATTTTCACTAATTTTTTTGGATACATTCCTAAAACATTTTTTCTATGTTTTAAATTACTATTCATTAAATTACTATATAACATATATTATTTTTTCTCATTTAAATTACAATCTCCCACTAATTTTTAATTTATTTTTAATTATAAATGCGTATATATTTTAAAAATTTTCCTATTTTTTCACTTACCATTTCCATTTTTTCCCTTATTTTGACATTTAAATATATTCCAATTTGCTATGCCTTATAATTGCTTAACCTTCCTTTAAATTACTATTTTTTCATTTAAATTTCTATTTTTTCCTAATTTTTCAGACTTTTTTTCTATACATATATTTCACAATTTTTCCAAAAATATATATTTCCAAACATATATGTTTTTTTCCCATCATTCTTAGTCTTAATATAAAAAAGTTTCTTTTTAGTTATGACCAAAATTTTTTTTACTTTCTTAATTTTTCCTTTAATTTCCAAATGTCTCTTTTTTTTACTCAAACTTTTTATTTTTAACATTATTTATAAAATTTAAAACTACCAAATCTCTTCAACTATTCTACTTAAACAACAAATCTTTTTTTCATTTATTTTTCCTTCCTTATTTTCTTCACAGTGTTATATTTTTTTTTCTTTTTTTCTTGTTGCAAAATACATATGTAAAATAATATCCATAATCAAGATTAATCATACAACAAATAATATTCTATAACTTAAAATCTAAAACTTCAAACAACATTGTTACTTTGCAAATATTTCAAAATATAGATATTTTATGGTAATAATAAAATTAAAATATTAGATATAAAAAAATGAGTTATCTAATAGTTTCGTGCCAAATATGCCTCCAAATTTTGCAATATTTTTTCCTGTAGCATTTCCAACCAAAAACTTTTAACAAGCTTACAGGTAAATTTTGAAAGGAAAAGTGATAATTTTAACTGCAATATGTGACTGAAGTGGTGAGGTTTGTCCAATTTATAGAGGAGCAATTCTAGGATGATTTTGTAATTTTTTTTATTATCTGAATTTTTTTTTTCAGCCAATCAAAATCTTCAAAAATTTTATTCAACCAATCAAATCACGTCACATAAAAGATAAAATAATAATTCAAAACTTACCATTACACGTATGTAGAACTACGTTGAATTTGGTCCTAGTTAGCTAAATTTGGAACAATAGGTTCTGAATTCAATTTATTGTTCCAATTGAATTCGGAATTAATACTTCTAAATTCAACATGTCCCCTTGTACTTCATGATTTATTACTTGTCAGCCAAATGTTTTTGCCTTTGTTACCTTTTGCTTATTTCTTTTTTTTTTTTATTGTTGCCTCTGATTCAAAAAATACTTTAAAGTGCATTTCTCCAATGGAAGATTCCTCATTTAGTTCAGTGAAAATCCAATTCCGACACATCTTTCGGCATCAGGTGGTCCTTCTTCTTACCTTCATTTTCTACAAATGTGGCTATATTTATTATTAAATAAAACATATGGAGTGGTCCGTGTCAAGATTCAAAAGATCATTCTCTTTGTAACTTCGGGAATCATGTATTAAATTTAATTCAGAATATTTTCAAATAAAACGTTTGACCCACTTAATTACATATTTGAAAAACTTATCAAAAATGAAATATTCAAAATATCATTAATTAATTAAAATTTGTGATTAATCTATAATTAATATATACTAAAATAGAGTATTTTGTTTTGAGAAGAGAAAGAATATAACATATTCCTCCAACACTTAGAGGTAAGTGTAGACATCATCCACAATTTGTTTGTCAAAATTGTTCACCTTTGATTATAGAAGAGAGAGTTGAACTTGATAGGATAGTTTTGCTACTTTCTAAAGAGCAAATCCAGCAAAATCTGAAGCTCAAGCTTCATGTTGGATGGTATCTCTCCAGAGATGATTATTGAACTTTAAGTCCAGCACCCCAAATGGTATCAGAGCCTTAGTCTTAAGATAATAAGAAGAGATTTGTTTATAAAGGAGAGTAAAATGAAAACCTTTTACAATTATGCCTTCCATTAAAGAATTTTATAGGCTTATTAGACTATCTTTCTATTTTCCTTTCCCTGGATCTATTCTCTTTTCCTGTATATCCCATGCCTCAAATAAAATAGATAACCTTGTAGAAATTACTCATATTCTAAATAAAACTCTCCTTGATGAAACCATCGCCCTTATCCTCAACCCTTATGAATTTTACCACAAAAACCATTCCTTTACTTGTTCTATTAAAAAACTCATTTATCCTGGACAACCACCTATTAAAGAACTTGTCCAAGGAGCCAAGATAGACTAGTATGGATTACAATCCACTTAAGCTAAGCAATATGTCACTCTGGAAATTCTCTCCAGTTTCATCTCTCACTAGATTCGCTAAGGGTATACTTATCTCTACCTTAAAGCCATCAAATTAGTCCTCACCCTTCATGGATGCAAAGGGATTACGATAATAGCTCATGTTTCCCTTCTGGATGCTACTTACACTTTTTTTTTTTCAAAATGCTCTTATTAGTGCAGCCTTGGTTACCCTTAATGGTGATAGTGTTATTCTCACTATTGTCCCAAATTTTAACATCAAGCTTTTAGATCTCACTATTTTTACAAAAATTAAAGTCTAAATTCAAATTATTGTAGCTGAACAAGTTTAAAATGTTGTTTCAACTACTCTCCATCACCAGATGATCTATCATCTTCAGGATCATGCAATAGACCTTCAGTTTCCTAACTCAACTGATAATGTCCTATACATTGTGTCTGATAAACCAGACCATACTACTATTAATCTAAATCCCTAAGTAAATCCTTAAAGATGAACTATTATAGTTAATACCTTTGGAATGAGTTACAAATTATGAAAAGGAGTTTTATGACAACCAAAAAGTTATCCCTACCACTACTCTTCTTATGATTGAAAAACATGGTGATGGGATAGTCAAATCAGTCTTTAAGAGACCTAGCATAAAAGAAGCCACTTTCATAGAGATAAGTCATTCATTAATCTATGATGATTACCCCTATCATAGAGCAGAAGCAAAAAAAAGGAGTTATTCCTATTCACTCCTTTTATCTTAATAGTCATGATGTCTATGTTGGCAAAATTAATAGTCACTTCATAAGGGAATGTGATCCTGATATGTGTGATCCAAATTGTTGCTGTCATATGGATAGCTGGGAAGGCCCTGAAGATAATGAATGGAGACCAAGAGATTTTGCTGAAATTGCTTCTTAGAAGTAGAAGAAAGAAAAAGCAAAACCAAAATGGGGGCAAGGATTTTGCTAAAAAAAAAAAAAAGAAAAGCCATGATCATGACAATGATGATGATGATGATAAACCCAAGCCCAAAACTTCTTAGGTAGGCCTCAGGGATCCTAAACTAAAGCCCAGATCAATCCACAAATTGCTCAGGGAGTTAAGTTATGAAGATCTTCTTCCACAACCAGAACCAGTTATTACTCCACAAGTGCTTCTATAGCCTATTCCTTGCATAATATTTTCATTAGCCTTAAAGGCTTATGGTTCAAAATTCCCACTGAGAGGTCGTGCCGCGCAACCTCCAAAATAAATTAGATTGAAAATTATATGCAATATAGGATACAACCTAGGTCATCTTTATTGAAAAATGGAATTCAATATTTAATTGGGTTTTCTAAATATACAAAGACTCTAATAACTACCTAATTGAGGAGATTTGATTGAATTAAACTAACCTAAAACTAAATTGAATCAAACTTTTTAATTGCTACCTAATTGCATGAACTAATGTGTGAATGATGGATATATGACTAGCTTCGGATTCGTCCCTTAGTATCAACTATCTTTATCCTAATCCATTTGTTATTAATTCTGGTCTAAGAGTCCCTAATCATGTCCATAACAAGTTATTTTGGATTACCACTCAAGATTTAAGAGATTAACAATTTAATATTAAATTGAAACTTTAATCCCACATCAAATCGCTAATTCTTGTCATTAGGATCGATGAACACTAAATTTGATTGATTAAACAATTAATTAGCCTCTGAATCATTACCCTAAGATATTTAATTAACCAACTAAACTTCAAGGAATCTTCAAATCAAACAATCAAGTACATAATCTCACTAATGCATTTCATCAAACACCTTGATTGCATATATGAGAAATTAAAGAATAATGAAAATCTAACACTAGAATAAATCAAGTAATCATTCAAATTATCTCCTAATCAATGTCTAACCAACCATTATTTATAAACTACATCAATTTCAATCATTTACAAGCTCAACTAAGTGGATAAAATAATTAGAATTGACATAGAAAGAGATGAAAATAAAATAGGCATCTTGGCCCAAAATCCCTTGCAAATCTCTTGGATTCAAACTTCTCCCAAGGTCTTCCTCCTAGCTAATCACAGATGGAGGATTAAAGCTTCATGGAATGGAGATGGAAGGGAGAAATGGATGAGAGGCTACGGCCAGAAGAGGAAGTGAAGTGTGTAGCATCTGGATGGAATGATTTGTGCCTCTCTAGATGGTTGAATTAATCCATGGATCCTCCTCTTGGATGAATGGCCCCTCTCACGTGTTTTTTTAATCATTTCATGTGCTCCCTTTCATGCCTCACTTTCACGTGCTTCTTCTTTTATTCTAATTGCCCGTAACTTCCTTATTGTCCTTATTATCACGTGTATTGCTCTCTAATTTAGACCCGTGCAAATCCATGTCATATTCATTTCATTTTTCATCATGTTCACTAGAATTCTTTTTTTTTTTTTGAGATCAAATTTTGCTTAATCTGACTATGTGGCATGATTTGGCTTGTTAGATTGCACGAATGGTGGAGATTTCTTTAACTAGATAGCATCATTTTCCTTGCCATGACTATAGAAAAGGTAGATGTATCTAAAGCTAGTTTACCCTACATCTTGACTAAAGCTAACCCTCTAATCATCACCATGTGAGTTCGATGAATGAAGGTAAAGAAGGAAGCAAAGGAAGGAGGAAGATTTTAATTCAGGAAGAATCGTCGTGATTTTGGGAGAAGGAGATTCAAACTATTCCCTCTAGGGCACACCCCATATCCTGCTATAAAAGGAGAATCAGATCCTAAGGGTGAGGGGAAATTTGAAAGAAAAGGTGAAGGAGGAATATAGAAGAGCAAGAGATTAGAGAGAACCTAAGAGAAGACTAAGCAGACATTGAGAGAAGCTAAAATCAAGTAGAATTGAAAGTTAGAGCTTTAAGAAATAAAGAGTAACAGTGAAGAAGAGAAGCAATGTCAAAAAGAACTTATCATCTCTGTAATTTCACCATTGGGCATCATCCTCTGAGTTTCTTGGCTTTTGACTAGGAAAGGTGAAGTTTGAACCATTTACTTCTTTTATTTATAATTCATTAATATCGGTTGAAGGCTTGGGGATTTTAACTTTTAAGGTCATTGGCTTGGGCTTCAAACCTATAGTATGGCCTAACTACAACTTGAATCCCCTTAGAGGCATCTTTTGCACAAGATGGGTGATGCAAAAAGAAAATTCTAAAATTTAGTCTATAATGAGGAACATGTAGATCATATGAAGAAAAGTGTGCCACACTTCAAGTTGGGAAAAAGAAACTATTATGACAACAAACTGTTCTAATGTATTGTATTTTAGAGAAGCAATGACTCCAAAAAAGTAGGAAGGCTAGGACCAACTTTGTTTTTCATTTTTAATGGATTATAAGATTGAAGCAATTTAAATGTTAGTTATATCACAATTTCCTATCTTCTAAACCCGTAGTACAATAGAAATTTACTAAGATGCAAACTTAGATATATAATGTTAGCAAATTTAATCACTAAAAATTTATGTATCTTGATTAAGTGGGGTACAAGTTGCCATTAACTTAAATTCTAGAAAATACAATATATCTTATATATGTCTCTTAAGTGGAAAAGATCAGCAACTTTTCCATTTATTACTAAATTAGTCAATAGCAAATTTAACTTTTTCATCCCAAGAGAGCCACTTTCTTCCTTGTTAAAGTTACTCATTATGGTTTCATTGTTACCAAAATATATATCATTCATGCGATGAAGCCATTGAACAACTTCTTGGAACAATCTAATTGTTGGATCCATCACCAATATAGCCCATATGATAAATCTAACTAAGCCCAAGAAGAGAGATACAATTATAAGAAACTGTGCAACATGAAGTCCAATTAAAGGAGTGAATCTTTTTATGATAGGAAGATAAGTAGGTTGATGTTGAAGTTTCAATTCAACCATCAAACCCATAGCATACACGAATCGAATCATAAAAATAGTCATCATAATGTTATGATGCTCTTTAAATAACAATGTTTTTAAAATCGAGTTAGTCATTAAACCGATAAAAGTACTAGTTTATAGGTCAATGATTCAATCATGATTAAACCGTATTCAAATTAATAATAATTAAATAAATATATATTTTAATTTATATATTAAAAATATAATATAATAAATAATAATTTATTCAACTTTTTGTCAAAATAAAACTAAAATGGGGTTTTAATATTAAACTTAGCAAAACATTGGCAAACATCACTTATTGGTTTAATGGATGAGTTGTTGGCATGAAGAATGAGGTGTTGGGTTTGACTCTTAAGATTGTAAGTTTTGCCAAAATAATTATAAAGTGTAGTTCTTATATAAAACATTGCATAAATTTTGAACTGATGTTGAAAATCTTGCTAAAATAAAAGTATGGACTAGTTCAACCATTCAAGGAGGTATTAGTTGAAACATATAACCAGCCAATTGGACCTTATTTTTGATCAAATTTGATTAGTTTTGAACTTAATCAGTTCATAAGCACAATCAAACTAGACCAAAGTTTGATTTATTGGTTTTTTTGATCAAATTGATTAGTCTAGTTTGATTTTAATTATTCTATCAAATAGAGATAATTTTTTGGATTGATAGTGAAATCGAATATAGCCACCCAATGTAGTAATTAGAGATAATATGATGGCATGTAATGGTAAAAAAGATTCCACTTGTCTCCAATTTGAATTGTAATAGTAAAAAATAAAATAAAATTAACATTCTTAAATAAGTACTAACAATAATACTAGCAAGAAAGTAAATAGTCGAAACTACAAATCAAATTTGTCTGGTTAAAATAATAAAAAGGAAGTAATAAATCTTAAGTTAATCATTACATAATGTTGATTTAACCAAAATAATCCTAATACTATAAAGTTAATTAACTTTGGTAAAAAAAGTTGTAAAAAGTATAGTTGTCAAAACCAAATCAGACTAACCAGTTCAACTAGAAATTGATCCTTGATCCGATGTGGTTAGCCTAGAAAAACCTATTAGCCAAAAAACCAATCACAAATTAATTGAACCAATCAAAATTGGACTAATCAAAAACCAATTTGAACGGTTAGTAATATTTTTTTTCTTTTAAATATTTTTTTATATAATAAAATAGTTCATCTTAAATAAATCTGATAAATTACAAATAAAAGACACTAGAAAAAAGAGGGAATTAAAATATAGAGAATTTTTTTAAAAAAGAGAAAATATAAAAGAAATAAAAAGCATGTACTTAGTTATTTTCGGCATTTACTCTCTATTATGTCTTATCTCCTAATAGTATTTCTTTTAAATATTAAAGTGTTTAGGCAAAATTACTATTTTTTAGTTATAAGTCAAAATTTAATATAATTTAATAACTTTAAAAATTTAATATTAAATATTCTTAACTTTTAATTATAAATAATTTTTATTTTTTATTTAACAAATAATTTTTTAATATTTTAAAAATATTAAAGTAATAATTAAATATTTAAAATTTATTGATATTTATTTCATATTTTCATATTTATTTCATATTTAAAAAGTGAAAAAAGCTAGAGTTGCAGTGGTACTATCCGAAAGCTTGAAAAGACGAATATATTTAATAAAATAAAACCTTTGTGCAGAGGTAAAAGTAGATGGGGTTGGAGACATGGGCCGTGACCCTCCTTATGGTAGTTAGAGAAGCAAAATAAAAATTGGGAGATCGATTTACTTACGAAGGGGTTCTGCGGTATTATAACGCGCTCCATATTTGGTAAGGGAAACACGACAATACCTCACTTGTTTGGAAACGTAGGAAGGATCCAGGCAATCATATGTTTGACAAGTATTTTTTTTTGTTGGTTTAGAAATTAAACATTTTAATTATAAAGATAAAATTTTTAATTACAAATTTTTTTATTATAAAGACAAAAAATGTTAATTTTAAAAATAAAATTTTAACTATAAGAAAATATTATATTTCAAAAATCTTAATTATAAAAAAATTTAACTAAAAATAAAAATTTTTGATCTGTTGAGTTTTTAAAATAATTTTAAAATTAAAGCATTTTTATAAGATTTTTATCTCAGCCCATTTTCTTAAGTTTTTTTTTTAAATTATCTTTTATTTTTGTAAAAGTATACATTCTTCATACATGAGTACAGAAATCAACTTAGAAATACTTACATCTGACTGAGTCATACACCACATATTGAAGGAGGGAAGAGAACCCACTATTTCTTGTGGACGTGGTTAATTTTGCCATAAAGTGACTGTGGGGTTAGAGTTGGAATAATGCAAAATAGCTTCCTCGGCGAATAGGACATTCGAAATTACAAAAGTTGTGGGTAGTGAAATTAAAGGTCAATGATTTAAAAGAAAAAAAAGAAATGCAAAACCCCCGAATGAATTTTCAGATATAAGCATTGGAGCAAAAGCGCAAAACTGCACCCAACTGACTTGTTTATATGAACCTTGATCGAAGGAGTTGTTGCAGATGGTGGCCCGAGGAATTAAGAGAGAAGAAGATGATGAGAGGAAGAGAAGGATGAATGGAGTAAGTAGGTGTTGGGATTTTTGTCGGGGAGGGTAAGAGATTATAACATTATTTTAACCTATAATTAATTTGTAGTACTTTATCATCATAGATATTATGCCCCAATTTGGACATTTAATAATAAAAGGTATGATTCACTAAATCTAATTACTTTAACTCTTTCGTATGATTATGAAAATACTATAATTATATTATTAAAATAATAAAAAGATATCTTGATAGAAAAATACAAAGGAGGAGAAAATAAAAATTATTATAATTACATTATCATCATAATAAAATTAAAAAAAATATCTAATAACAAAAATACTAAAAGAAATAGTTATTATTTTTACCTTAAATTTTGAAAATTTTTTTTTCCTAACTGGCTTCTTTGCTCATTCTTTCTTTCTCTACACGTTCCTCTCTGCCTATCGCCTCTCTCTCTCTCTCTCTCTCTTTTTCTCGATATTCAAATGCTGGATGATGAAAATGGAGAGGGGAGGAGGCCTTATATAGTGAATTGTGAGTAATGAAATTGTGCTGTTATTTCAAATTCTTTATTATTTTCGGATATGGCATTTCTCCTCAGGTCTTAAAAAATAATATCTGGAAGGAAAGATGATATCTTCTATGATAAGGTTGTCAATGGGGGCAGAACTGGGGAAGAAGTCCCCAGAGAGCATAGAAGAAGGAATTAGCAAAGCGAAAATTGATACAGAAGAATTTCCAACGGCGGGTTTCTAAATTGTGCCAGCCAAGTAAGGAATCTTACGAAAAGCCAGGAACCTAATTTCTATCTAAGGAAGACCTGGAGTAGCAAGTCAACGCAGAGGAAGATATAGGAGACTTTTCCTTATATTGCTGATTTATTTAGATAGGGAAGCCATTTCCTTCGCTCACAGTCATATTTGAATCGTTTCTTCATTCACGAGAGAGTGATTTTCTTCTATGTTCAAACTGCTTGTCATAATTCCTTTGGTACGAGAGTAGATGTGAGGAAGCTATTTAAAAATATGATGAAATCAAGTATGTCCAACAATGGGAATAAGATTTAAGAGAAGCAGTCTCAACGACTAGAATTCCAATTAAGGGAGTAAATCTTTTGATGATGGGAAGGTTAAGCACATGTTTGAAAAAATATTTCGGCCTTCTAAATCACGTTTCTATCAAAATAATAAAGTATTGCTTCAGACAAACGTAACTGAATATATGTGATTTCAAAGCTTCCTACCGTTTATCTAAATGCACGCTAAGTCAGTTGATTTTCAAGTTTAAATTCTGCAATCAAAGCTGGACAAAAATGGCTAACATAATGTTGGCATTGTCATCAGATCGAGATACAGTTTTTGATTGATATTGAATTTGAAGATAACCACACAATGTTGTCATAAGAAAGACTAACAGTGATAAAAGAGATTCCCCTTATTGCCAGTATTAAATTGTTATAACAAAAAAATAATTAATTAATATTCTATTACTCAATGCAGATTCAACAAAGGTCATCAGAATTAGATAATAAAGTCAATTAACAAACCTGGTTACCCTAGGTTAATGAACTAGACCAGTTTTGCTACGCACCCCACCATAAAAAGTAAAATAAGCATTAAACTAATAACAGATACAACAAAATTGAGAATTGTCCAACGCAAGGAAAAGAGATTGTGAGCATTGTATTTTGTTCTGTTTCTTTTTAAGTTTCAAAAATAAATTAAAATAAATATAACAAAACAATAAAAATAATAAAAATATCAACTGTACCAGTTGCTCCCCAACTGGATCCCAGAGAATCCTCCAGAAGAGGTGGGAGAGAGAGTGATAGCGAGAAGGAGATTGGGAGGGAAGAGAAGAAAAGAGACGAGATAGTAAAAGAAATAAGGCAGAGAGCGAAAGAAACAAACCCAGCAATTGGAATTTCCTAGAGGTAATATTTTCTGAACTTTTCCCGAGCTTTAATTCTTCTCAGTAGCTCTTTGATGTGTTGTTGTTACACAACTCGCTTCGGTGGGAAATTGGGGTAAAACATGGGTTGGCTTGGTTCGATGGGTCTTCGTTTTTGCATAAGGAATTTTGAACAAGTTTCTCCCCTCATTATCTGTTTTCACTTTGATGCTTAACCATGGATTTTGGATGACCTGATGCATTACAAAATCAGTTAATTCATGGGGAAGTTTGGAGTCTATTCTTGTTGGATTTTATTATGGTTCCGTTCTTAGAACAAGGAGGGCTGCGCTTTGTTTTGATTTGGTTAAATACGAGCGTAGCCGCTCTTCTACTTTTAAGTTGTTTTAATCTTGATCTTTGGTATAAGTTCGTGCAAAGTTCCAGTCTAATACATTGCCTGCTCTTCCATTGCTTTCAGCCTCGACATGTAGTGCGATTTTGTGCAGAATTCTAGTTACTGTCCTCTTGCTTTTGATCTGCTTCACTTTTAGAGTGATTCTGTGCAAAGTTCCAGCCTAACATATTGCTGTTGTCCCATCGGTGTTTTTAACATGAATTAATCTTGATTTTTAGCTTGGTTTGGGTTTCAAATTTGTCTCATACTTGCTGCTGTTCCAATGGTGCTTCCAACATGAATTGACTTTAGTCTTTAGCGTGGTTTGTGTCTTTAGTTTATCTCACATTTGCTGCTGTCCCATTGGTGTCTTGAACATGAATTTAACCTTGATTCTTAGCTTGGTTTGGGTCTTAAATTTGTCTCATACTTGCTGCTGTCCCTTTGGTATTTTTAATATGATTTAGCCTTGACTTCTAGCTAGATGTAAGTGCCAAATTCTGAGTTAAATGTATGTTTTGTGTCCTGGATGTGTTTGGCTTGGACTTAGTCTTGTTTTTAGCTTGCTTTTAAGTGTGTAAATATGTACAAATGTAGTCGTTGTCTGGCATCTGTTTAACATGAATTTGGCCATGTTTTTAGCTTACTTTCAAATCTAAAATGTGTGTAAATGTGGTGGAAAACGATCTGTACTCATATTATTTATAGTAAGCAGAACACCTCTACCAGAGTATAAGGTAGCAGAGGTGCAGTGTTGTAATAAAGGAAAAATGAAGAAGGAGGAGGAAAAGGGTCTAGCATTCGAGAGGTTAGTCTCTCCACAACTGTCTTAGATCTCTCTCCTCCCCATTCACGCTTTCTCTCCTCAAATATTCTGCTAACTGAAATCCACACATTCTCTCTCCTGCCCAATTAGTTATGATGCCCAAATTACCTATTTTGCCCCCACTACGCCCACCTCATCCTTTCTCTTTCTCCTTGAATACATTTGCAATGTTTTACTCCCATCATTACCCCCCTCATTCAGTGGCACCTTCTCCTCAAGGTGAAAGTTGGAAAAATTGAGTCAAGATAGCAGTGTAACCCTCCCATGTGTTGTCATGCTCAGGTAAAGTGGTCCATTTTACCAAGAGCTCAGTCTGCCCATTGGTCAGCAACCTGATTTTTCTAATAGCTTCAGGTTGGACTTGTAATTCCATGTCTTTGGATAGGAAATCTGGAAGTTCTTGGGTGACAACTGAGGGGTGCAGGGACTGTGGACGAATGAAAAACGGGATGAATGCGAGCTATAGGTGGAAGTTCCAATTTATAAACCACCGTTCCAACCCTCTAAATAATTTTGAATGGACCATAAAACAGAGGGCTGAGTTTCTTATTAGTTTTCTTAGCAAGGGACTTCCATTTATAGGGTTGTAACTTCAGAAAGACCATATCCCTGGTGTGAAAAGTGACGTCCCTTCTCTTTTTATTAGCCGGGACCTTCATTTGAGCTTGAGCCTTCTCTAAATTAGTCTTCAATTCTGCTAGTACTTGATTTCTGTTTCTGATCTGTTCATTGACTTCCTCAACCCCAGAAATGTCTTTTTCCATCTTGAAAGTGTCGGAGGGTTTTTGCCATAGAGAGCTTTGAAAGGCCTCATATCTGTGGATTCATTATAGTTGGTGTTGAACCAATATTTAGCCCAGCTTAACCATGTAGCCCATTGCTTAAGTTTATAGCTGGTAAAACACTTGAGGTATGTCTCAAGGCTTTTGTTAACTGCTTCTGTTTGTCCATCTATTTGGGGGGTGATACCTTGAACTATAAGAGAGAGTAGTTCCCGATTGCTTGAACAATTCGCGCCAAAAGAGACTAATGAACACCCTATCCCCATTTGACACTATGGATTTAGGAAATCCATGCAAACGCATCACCTCTTTAATAAAAACAGCAGCTACCTCCTTGGCAGAAAGGGGTGGGAGAGGCTCATGAAATGAGCATACTTTGTAAATCGGGTCCACCACCATCATAATAGTGCCATATTTGTGGGCCCTAGGGAGACCAATGATAAAATCCATGCTTATATCCTCCCAAACATGCTGAAGAATAGGCAAGGGTTGCAAAAGACCAGCTAAGCTCAAAGCTTGGTATTTGTGATGCTGGCAAACATCACATTTGGCAACATATGTTTGCACATCATTCCTCATACGCTTCCAATAAAATAATGCAGCCAACGTCCCATATGTCCTCAAGTATCCTGAATGTTCCCCAAGTGGTGAATCATGGAACTCCTTGAGTAATGTGGGAATTCAAGTAGATGATTTAGGAAGCACTGAACAGCCCTTGTAAAGGAAACAATCGTGTTGCCTAGTATATCCTATAGGTGTAGTTTGCCCTGTTGTAAGCTGATGTACGATAGATGATAACTTAGGATCCTTGTGCAACTCAGTTTCTCATTCATCCCAATTGGCTAGCTGCCATAAAGAGAAATTATTCAACTCCATTGATGCACCCTGCCTTGATAGAGCTTCAACAACTGTATTTTCTCTCCCAGGCTTGTATTGGACCTCAAAGCAATAGCCTATGAATTTAGGAACTCACTTCTGCTGGTCAGGGTCAAGGACTCTTTGTTCTAAGAGAAATTTAAGGGCCTTTTGATCAGTTTTAATGATGAATGGGTGCCCTATTAGGAAATGGTTCCATATCTTGAGTGCAAAAATAATGGCCATTAGCTCCCTCTCATAAACCGAACAAAGCTTAAATTTGGAAGATAAAACTTGGCTATGAAAAGCTATAGGGCACCCTTGCTACATCAGAACTGCCCCAGCAACAAAACCAGAGGCATCGGCCTCTATTATAAAGGGCTGAGAAAAATTGGGCAAAGCCAAAACAGCAGTGGATGTCATGTCTTGTTTGAGAGCTGCAAAAGCTTGTTGAGTCACCTCATTCCAGTGAAGAGCATCTTTTTGAAGAATTCTGTTAAAGAGGCAGCAATTTTTCTATAATCCTTCACAAACTTTTTACAATACCCAGTAAGCCTCAAGAATCTCCTCAATGGCTTCAAATCCTTTGGAACAAACAACTTCAACGTACTTTCAACCTTTAAGGGATCTGCTTGGACATCCTCCCTTAAATTTATATGCCCAAGATACTCCAACTTCTACTGGGCAAACAAACACTTTTTGGTGTTGATAACCAGCTGGTTTTGGCGAAGTACCCACAATGCCTCTCTAAGATGCTGCAAATGAGAGTGAAAATCTCCACTATAATGTGGGATATCATTTAAAAACACCAAAATAAACTTCCAAAGATATCTTTGAATATATCATTCATTAAGAATTGGAAAGTTGGGGAGTTAGTCAAATCAAACGACATCACCATGAATTCATAATGGCTTTCATGAGTTCTAAAGGCTGTCTTGTTTTCACCCCCTGGCTTCCTCCTAATTTGTGGTATCCCGATTTAAGATCCAACTTAGAAAACACCTTGGCTCTCCCAAGTTTATTAAGCACCTCATCAGTGGCCAGAATAGGGAACTTATCTGGTATTGTAATCTTGTTTAGAGCCCTATGGTCCACACAAAAATGGCAACTTTCATCTTTTTTTTTTTTTAACCAAGAGTACAGGGTTGGAATAGGGACTGCTACTCAGTCTAATGATCCTTGAAATCATCATTTCCTTAATTAGGCATTCAATTTCAGCCTTTTGGGAGTGTGGATACCAATATGGTCCTATGCTTGGAGGTGACTCTCCTGGTTTGAGTTCAATAGCATAATCCCTGAAACAGTTTGGTGGCAACCCTTTCATGGGTTCCTGAACAGCAGGGAATTCATCTAATATACTCTGAATTTCAGGTACTACTTCTGCAGTGGTCATTGAAGTTAGGGTCATTTCGCTGAGTTCTACCAAAAAACCATGCTCTTCCCCTTTCGAAGTCCGGATCATTGACTTTAATGAGTCTAGGGTATTGGACAAGGATGGGTCACCTTGCAAGCACTCCCATTCCCTGCCCATGTTAATTTTAAAGGTTGATTTCCTCCAATCCATTTTAACTTCGCCCAATGATTCAAGCCATTCCATGCCTAGGATTACATCCGCTCCTCCCAAATCAAATGGATAGAATGATTGGTGGACCCTCAAGCTTTGTATCTCCAACATGACATTATGAAAAATGCCAACACCCGTCACTTGATACCCATCTCCAACCAGAACTTCAAATGAAATGCTTCTTTCCATGGGTAATTGCAGCTCTTCAACTAAATTAGAAGCAATGAAATTATGTGTGGCTCCACAATCAATCAATATCATCACATCATTGCTTTGTAGCTTACCCATCAATTTCAGTGTTTTATTCCTAGTGATCCCCACTATGGAGTTCATAGACAAGGCCGTGGGTGGTTCCCCTTGAGGTGGATCGTCCTCTGTTTCTGCCACAACGGCTTCCTCTATTGGTGTCCCTCCTTGATCTTCACTTACTTCAGATAAAATTAACATCTGTAATTCTTTCCTCTTGCACCTATGATTAGGTCCAAATTTCTCATCACTTTTGAAACATAAACCCACCTCTCTTTCCTGGGCTATTTCAGCATCCGTCATCTTCCTTGCATTGCTACTTTCTGATGAATTGGTGATAGGTGTGCTGGGGGTTTTGGTGTCCGAGCCTTGCTTGCTGTCTGGGCTTTTGTTGGTACTGATAGTGACAGTACTCTTTTGTGGTTCTGTAGTACCATAAGATCTTGTTGCTGCCCAAGTACCTTCAGTAAACACCCTTGAACCCTTTGACCAGCATATCTTCATAGTTTTATCCAATACAAGATTCCTCTCTTCCACCTTTTGTGTCATATCTTTTAACTCCTGCAGTGATGCAACTTTGAACATTCTGATTTCAACCTTTGTCTCATCCCTCAATCCATTTTTTAACGCACCAACAAGCACATCATCTGATACTACCTTCAAAGTCGCAGTAAGAAGCTCGAAATGCTCCCTTTATTCCATCAGTGTTATCTTGTCTCAATGACATCATCATCTCATAAGTGTCACCATTCTATGAGTTATGAAATCGCATGATGAGGTCCTTTTTGAGCTCTTTCAATGATTGTACTGGGTGTCTTGCCTCTTTCCATTGAAACCAGTTTAAAGCATGTCCCTTCAAACATACTACTATAGCATCAAGCTTCTCCTCATCAACCACTTTGTTCAGGCAGCAAAAGTAACACTCAATTTTGAAGACCCAACCCATCAGGTCCTCCCCAGAAAACACCGATAATTCTAGACATCGGAACGTGGATGTTTCTCCTTCACCATCACTGCTTTCTCCCACCTCAACTCCATGTGTCAAAGCTTCGGTTAGGTTTGACGGTGGTGTCTCTTTCACTGACTTCCCTCTCTCATCAATCTTTCGTCGATTTCGCACCGCATTCAACACTTCCACTATCAAATCAACACATCGCAGCAACCTATTGCTCCTCTTTCACCACACTCTGTTCCATACCTGACATTTGCTTCTCAACAATCTCAATTCTTCCCTCCATGCTTGTGTTTACCATTCCCTAGGATCTAATTGCTCTAATACCAAAATTGGTGGAAAACGATTTATACTGGTATTGTGAGCAGAACACCTCTACCAAAGTATAAGTTAGCAAAGGTGAAGTACAGATCTTGTAATAAAGGAAAAATGAAGGAGGAGGAGGAAAAGGGTCTAGCATTCAAGAGGCTAGTCTCTCCACAACTATCTCAGATCTCTCTCCCCTTAATTCATGCTATCTCTCCTCAAATATTCTCCTAACTGAAATCCACACATTTTCTCTCCTGCCCGGTTAGTTATCATGCCCAAATTACCTATTTTGGCCCCACTAAGGCCACCTCATCCTTTTCTTTCTACTCAAATACAGTTGCAACGTTTTACTCCCATCAAAATGTATGTTGCTCTCCCTATGGTGCTTTTGATTTGATCTAGCCACAGTTTTGTTAACTTTTTGTGTAAAATTTTGTATGTTAGTTGCTGCACACCTCATGATTCTATTTTGAGCTCAAAAGTACGGCTTATAGCTTTGCCTTAGTGCAAAATCATGCTTCTAAATTTACTGCACAGAGGTGACTCTGTTTTATACTGCATATGGTATGTTTTTGCACAAAAATTGTGTCCGAACTGCTGCACAAATTAGTATTCTGATTTGGGGCCAAAAATCACTGCATATTGGTCCTGTTTCTGTGCAAAATTCTGTGTTAAATTTATGCACATGTTTGCCTACTGTTTTATGCTTGCAAAGTATTGCATGTTTCCTTTCTGTGCAAATTCACTGCATAAAATTACTGCACATACTTGCATTCTGTTTTAGGCTAAAAAGGTATTGCATTAGTCAATTTTGCTGCATTAAACTACCACATACCTGTGACTCTGTTTTGGGTTTAAAAGCACTGCATGCATCCATATTTATGCAAACTTTTCTGCACTAAACTGCTTCACATGCTGTAGTTCTGTCATAAACTGAAAATTACTGCATATGAACATATTTTTTTGCAAAATTCTGTGGTAAAATTACTGGACAGCTTGCAGTACTTTTTTAGACTGGAAAAGTGCTTCATATGAGTTTTTTTTTTTTTGGTGTGAAATCTTAATTTAACTTACTGCACATGTGAGGATTTTATTTTGGGTTTGAAAGTACTTCATATGACTATGTTTTTCTTCTTTTTTTTTTTTGGGTGTAAAATCTTGATTTAACTTACTGCACATGTGAGGATTCTGGTTTGGGGTTAAAAGTGCTTAATATGCCCTTTTTTTTTTTGGGTGTAAAATCTTGATTTAACTTACTGCACATATGAAGATTCTGCTTTGAGGTTAAAAGTGCTTCATATGACCATGTTTTTTGTGTATAAACTTGATTTAACTTGCTGCACATGTGAGGATTCTGTTTTGAGGTTAAACGTGTTTCATATGACTATGATTTTTTTATGTAAAATCTTGATTTAACTTCTGCACATGTGAGGAATTTGTTTTGGGGCTAAAAATGCTTCATCTGGGCAATGTTTTTTGCGTAAAATCATGATTTAACTGGCTGCACATTTGAGGATTCTGTTCTGGTTAAAAAATTACTGCCTATGCCTATGCCTATGTTTCTGCACAAGTTTTTCTGCATTAAACTGCTGCATAACTGTGCTTCTGTTTTGGCTCAAAAATACTGCACATGCCTATGTTTCTACACAAAATTTTCTGTATTAAATTACTGCACAGCTTGTGGAGTTGTTTTGGGTGAGGAAGTACTGTTTATGGCATGTTTCTGCACGGCGTGTGATTCTGTTTTGGTAAGGGAATACTTGTTTGGATTCTGAGTGAACATATACGTGCTTGAGTTTGATACTGAATTTGTCTCGGTCCAAAAAGCTACATCTCGCGTTGATTTGGCATGCATTAATGGGTATGCACTATTGGTTCCTCCTTATAGAAGGATGGGAGGCTTTACTTTGGCATAAAAGGTTAGCTTGGCAGAAGATAGGTCTCTTGATCTCCCATGTAGTGCACTTTGGATGAAACTGATTCGTTGATCCATGCTGCAAGTTCAGAAGATTGTTTTGATTCTTTCAGATGTTTGTTTTGCGAGTTAATTCTTTCAGATTGTAAACACTCATTCACATATGCACAGTTAATTGCTGGTGCAATTCTATTTTTATTCTTAATTTATTATTATTATTATTATTATTATTATTATTATTATTATTATTATTATTTTGAGTTCATTGTCTGCGATAGGTCACCTCCTTTTTTGTAAAAATAAAAAATACAAAAAATCCTATTTTTGAAAGAGAGAGAGAGAAGAGTGAAAATGAAAAGTGCAAAAAAGTGAGATTAACTTGGATTTCATAAATTAAAACACATTTATGTATGCCCTATAGATGGATTTGAATTTAAGGTCATTGACCAAGCATACTCAGACTGGCCTACGAAGAACTCTAGTACCAAGCTCAACAAAGGCACCTTCACTAGCTAAAAGGACACCCACTGCACAGGATAGGTGATGCAAAATAGAGCGCTCTTGAAAGGAAAAATTTAGATTTGTCCGTAATCTTGACTATGATTAGGAATGTGTAGATCAGATAAAGAAAGGTCTGCCACGCTCAAGCTAGGAAAAAAGGGTCTGTTTCTGTTACGCCAACTAACTTTTCTGATGTAATGTAATTTAGAGGAGAAATGGGTAGGAAAACCGGGACCAACTTTTTTTTTTTTTAATGCATTATAAGGTTGAAGCAACTTGAAAGTTACTTATATCACAATTCCTATCTTCTCAGCCCTGTAGTACAGCAGAAGTTTACTAAGATGCAAACTTAGATATATAATGGTAACAGATTTGGTCAGTAAGAATTTCTGTATCTTGACAAAATGAGATGCAAGCTGCCGATAAGTTACATTCTAGAAAATCCAATATATCGAAGATATGTCTGCCATCATCCTGCATATTATAAATACAATATATATATGTCTCATAAACGAAAATGATCAGCAACTTTTCCATTTATTGCTGATTTACTCAGTAGCCAATTCAACTTCAGACAGGCAAGGCATTTTCTTCAATCCTAGGAGAGCCACTTTCTTCCATGTTAGAGTCACTTGTTATGGTTTCATCGGTACAAAAATGTTTGCGAGTCATGCGACAAAGCCACTGAAGATGTATGTGAGTCATGTGACAAAACCATAGAATGATTTGTTGGAACAACCTGGTTGTAGATTCCAACACTAACAGAGCCCACACGATGAATGCAGCTAAGCCCAACAAGGGGGATAGGATTAATAGAAGCAGTACAACAACGAGAATTCCAATTAATGGGGTATATTTCTTTATGGTAGGAAGGTAAGTTAGTTGATTTTGAAGTTTGAATTCTGCCATCAAACCCATAGCATACAGGGTTAAAGTCGCTAAAACGGCTGACATAATGTTTCCATGCTCATCAAATGGAGATAATTGTCTGGATTGATATTGAACCTGAAGATAACCGCCTAATGTAATAATCAGAAATTTTATGACAGCATTCAATGGGGAAAATGGTTCCACTTGTCTACGGCTTGATCTGTAATGGCAAGAAAATAATATTGAATTAGTATTCTGAAATAGTAGTAGCAATGATAATAGTCAGAAAGGAAATAATGACAACTACAAATGAAATCTGTTTTGTTAAAAATCAATTAGTGACAAATGTAAAGATAATCATTACACAATGTTGATTGAACCAATCGGAATATGATATAGTTGATTAGCTCTGAGAAAAACAATATACAATAGAAAGAGGGGGAGGCAGGTATTGCAGTAAAGAACCCTGCAATGGTACGACCCGAAAATTTCAAATGATGAATATATATTTAATAAATCAAAACTTTTCTGCAGAGCTAAAAGTAGATGGAGTCGATTTTGTTCAAGTAAATCCAATCATTTGTTTTTTATTTTGATTTTTTTAATTTTGAAAGGAATAAAATACAATAAAATAAAAGCTAATTTTTTTAACTTTCAATTAACACATATCAAGTTATATATGTAAAAAAAAAATAGTTTAAAATGTCCATTTGATAAAAATTAAAAGATTGTCTTTATTCTATTGCATCTTATTTCCTTCGCAATGAAAAAAAAGATCAATTGGATCTACTTGAATGGAAAAAAAATTAATGGTTAAATATATGCTATACCAACTGAGTTGATAGGAAGAGAGGAGACAGAGTTGATGGTCCCGTAGTAAGGCAAAAGAATGTTATACGAGGAAGGATCCAAACAAGAACCAAATTTCAGAATTGGATTGTGTAGTTAAGATAGAGAAAGAATGGTGGGCCCATTTAAAAACGGTGACTCTCCTTCCTCTTGCTACCGCTCTGGGGATCATTTTGACCGCTGCAGATCTTTTTGTGATTCTTTTATTGGCATTCAGCATTCGTTGGCATTTCAACGACCTCGGAGTCCAATTACAAACGTCGTATCATACTGTTTCTCGAATCATTTGTCATCTTATACAAATTGAGTGTTGAGACTATAATAGCAAAAATGCAAAATATTAAGAGGGTACGAAATACTTATTATACTCAGTGTTAAAAACTTTAATACTAGTTACAATTTATATTTTAATAAAGAAATCATTTTTATTTAAAATTTAAGATTTAATACAATCATAATTTAAAATTAAGTTACGTAAATTTTATAATAAAATTTAATTACATAAAAAATATAAATAATAGTAACTACAAATGAAATCTGTTTTGCTAAAACTCAATAAGGAAGTGAATAATCTAAAGATAATCATTATACTATGTTGACTCGACCAAAATAAAAATGACGGCACAGTGTGAGCATATAATATTCTATTTTCAAACACAGTACAGGAGTCAAGAAGCAGGGAAACTATAGTTGCAGTGAAGGATCCTACCTACCTTGCTTCAGAGTTAAAAGAAGATGGATTCGGAGGCATGTTGGGGGGCGAACCTATTATATTTGGTTGTTCGTTTGGCATCATTTTGGATGCTCAGAAGATCTGCGTTCGTTTGTTGAAGATATGAAGCTGAAGATGATGGAAAAAGGAGAAACGCAGAGAGAGAGAGAGAGAGATAAACACAACACAAATTTGATGATTGACTGAGTTGTGAAGGGGTAATCTTATACAGTTCGCTCCATAGGCGGATTGTGGAAAAAGGAAGGAATTGGATTCCAGGAAAAGAGAAGAACAAAATCTGTGGCGACAAAAATGTGAACTTGATTTGTATTTGGACTATAATGACCAAACTAACTGAGATAGAGAATGAGAGTGGGCCGTGCTTGATTGTGGATGGCCTCTTCGTCTCTATATGACTGCACAAAATCATCTTTTGCTTGGGAATCTTCTCATTTTTGTTGAGAAGCACTTCTGGGTCGTCGTCAACTCGAAAGAAGCAGGCATCTGCATATTTTTTTGGGAGTTCCCTCTTTATTCAACTACCTCATCTTCTAACTACTCCTTTTTTTCTTTTTTTAGCCCCAAGGTACTATTCGTATCACGAGTTCCAAAAGATTAGGAGGAACCAATTAGAAGAGATGTCCTAACCATTCCTTTTTTGTCATTCAAGAAGCGACGGATTACACTTTTCAGCTTTCCCAATACCCCCTCAAAGAGTTGGCTACCGCTTAGGTTTTATTAATTAAATATTTTTCATATGAATTCATTAATAATTGTAGGTGTAAATGTTTATTAAATTAATTAAAGATTTATCCTTGATATTCTTAAAATAATTGCAAAGATAATTCTCATAAATTTGGTTATTTACAGTTGGCCATTTTTATACCTTTAATTTTCTTATAATTGCTTTAATATTCTCCACCCAGCTTTTTCGCTGCAAATTTTGGTCCATTGTAATTCGAGCAATCTTCTTTTCTCATATCGAGTAGTCTTATTAAAAAGAAATTAAAAATTAAAAAAAAATAATAAATTTCATACATTCTTACTTTTTTATATATTTTTTAATATCTCTTTAATAATACTCAAGAGATTCAAATTATAAATCCAATTTCAATTATTTTAACTTGCAAGCATGATCATCATTTGTAACGCATTTTGTCCGTTCGTTCCATCGGGCATCTCTCCAGTTGCCACGTTGATGGGAGAGAAGAGCTGAAGTAGTCAGCTGGAATATTTAATTAAAGACCTTTCTTTGTCTTTGTGTCGCCGGTGAAAATATATGTTGCTTTTGACCTTATAAAAAACTGGCCAGTCGTTTTCACTTTTAATTTTATATTCTTTTTGAAGCTTGTCTTATAATGTTAAAAATTGAGTATGGTAGAATAATTAAATTATGTTTCTTTTGGCCTTAAAAAAATGGAAATCATTTTTACTTTTAATTTTCTATTCTTTTTGAAGTTTGCCTCATAATGTTAAAAATTGAGTTTAGTAGAACACTTAAATTTAAAAATACGATTATATGTTTGAAAAAGTATAATAATAAAAAAAATTAAAAGTAAAAACAACTAGCATGTTTTTAAGGTCAAGAGCAACATATTTTGGAGATGGATCACCGGCCACACAAAGACAAAGAAAGATCTTTAAGAAAATATTCCAGCTGACTACTTCATCTCTTCTCTCCCATCAACGTGGCAAGTGGAGAGATGGCCGACAAACGAATAAGATGTGCTTCAAATGAAGAAACGATATCCTCAAATAGTGAAAGAAGAAAAGAAAGAAAAAAGTAAAATCCATTTATATGGACCTACAAAAATAAATATAGACTTCACTTTTTTTTTTCTCACTTTACTTGGAAAGAACTTCAAACGATTTAAGTTCTGCTAACGAAAAAAATGATGGTCATATTCCGGCGTTAAAACTTGAGAATTGGAACACGATTTCAACTTCACGTTGTACTTACTCTTTTGTTTTTTTTTCCACAACTTTTATCTCTCTCCCTTGTCTTGTTTTATACTTGGAAATAAAATATATAACTAGTAGAGTATAGTGACCTGTACAAATGCATGGGCTATGATATCAAATATTATGCTCAAATCTTCTTGTTATTTAATAAGTTATCCAAATTTATATATTTATATATGTCTATGTATGCCTGCGTGCATGTGTAGATCTCGCCAAGACAAGGGAGGCATCATTACAATAATTTATCATATTTCCCTTTGCTTGCACGCGGCTCACGTTCAACATGATGTCAATTTCGCGAGTCAACACGAGACAAGCCGGATGCTGCTCCCCCCACCATTAGGACATCCACTGAGAAAGAGGTGTTGGGCTTTCTGACACATAAATAAATATATGCATATATATATATATATATACAATTGTCAAAATTTATTCTTAAAATATATAATTAGTTTTTTATTTTTTTAAAAACAGGAAAGTATAACATTTGTATTCAATAAAAAAAATTTTAATTAAATAAAAAACACGAACTATTTTTTCTGCATTTCCTTATAATACTTCTTTTCTAAATTAAATGAGGAACGCTAAGTTCCTCTTAATTGAAATGAGGGAAGAAGAATTCTTCCTTTTTTTCGGTGGGTATTACAGAAGGCTAGGAAGGGGTTAATTATATAATAATATAATATAATGTAATATAATTTATCTTATAAAATACTAAAATATAATTATTAATAATAAATTGATAAATTATAACTTTATAGATAAAAAAATTATATATAATCACTTATATTTTTATTATCAATTTTTTAATTAAAATATGATAACTATATGATTCATTTATAATATTATAATAAACGTGTGGTTCTCTAATTATCTTTTAATAGGATTTTAAAAAAATTCTTTAAAAAAATATTAATATATTAAAAAATCATAAAACTGTCATAATATTGGAGAACCAATTAATTATCTGATTTAAAAATAAAACTAATAACATATTGTCAATTAAAAAAAATATAAACAACTACATATAAAATTTTAAGCATTACATATAAATTTTACATATCTATAAATTTATATGCATAGGTAAAATTAAAAAAAGTATATATGATATAAACAACTGTGTATTATTATATAAAATTTAAAAGATAATGTATAATTTTTTTATTTATAGACTTAGAATTTATAAATTTATTATTAAAAATCATATAATATACACATTTGATACTTTTGACTGAAGTTTGATCGGTCACTATTAATTTTTTTATTTTAAATAAAATTTAAAATTCATCAAATTTAAAAATTTATATAGCCCACCAAATTTTTGTTCTTTCATTTTTGTTTTTCACTTTAAGCCTGAAGTGATGTCACAAAACCCATTAGGTCCTTTTTGTTTATTTTAATTAAAGTCATTTTAGTCATTGATAATAGCTAACTTTTCTTTTCATCACTTCTTTTATCATTTCAAATTGACAAAAGTGAGGGTATTCTTTCTTCATTTCAAATTATACCAAACACAATTAATTCATCTACATTCCATTTAACTTTTTTTTCCCCATGTCTATGTGTACTGAACAAGCCCAAGTTGCACTTCTTGGCTTCCTACCTTTTTTTTTAATTTTATAGATTAAGTAAACCTGACTCATCTAAGCCAAATTCACATAAATAGTGCAGGCTTGAGGCCTAGCCTAAACCTATTCCTTTAGTTTACTTTAGTACAAGTCTAATTCATTTTTATGAGAATCCGACAAGTGTTCAAGAATAGCTATTTAATAATAAAAATAATTTTTTTTTCATACACCTCGAGATTGGGTTTAACGTGTAAGTGTACACCCCCACAATCAAGAATCATTATATATCAATAAGCAAATAATCGTTGGTTACTAATATGTCAAGAATCATTATTCAAAAGCCAAAACAAAGCAGTTGTTCAACCTTTTCACTTAATTTATAGGATGAAACAAAATATATTAATATAGCAACTAACATTCTTTAACACGTTTTCTTTTATTTATCTATATACATCTATTTATCCATATAATTTTTATTTTTTTGGGATACACAGAGCAAGCATTACAAACTAACATCAATCAAAACCCTTCAACAATACATATTGTAATTACGATTAAAAATGTATATAGCATCCTTTAGGCATTAATCTTCCAGAAGATTTTAGATATCGGCTCCTAATAACAATTGCAGCCACTGGCGCATATGTTGAGTCGTATCTATATAAATATTGATGTAAATTATACCAACTATCTCTTAGTCTTATCTAATAACAATTTTTTTTAAAAGCACTTTCTTTCAATTTTAATTTTCTTTAACTAAAATATTTTCTATAAAAAAATATATGAGTGGTTGATAAAAGGTATTTTAGTCAAAATATTTAAAATTAGATTAAAGTATAATGTAACTTTTTGTTTTAAAAAAAATTTACATATATTTTGAAAATAAATTAAAGATCTATATAATTTCAACAAAAATAAAAAAATCTATATAATTTACTCTAAATATTAATAAAAAGTTGTCCATCGTTGTTCTTTATTAACATAATGAGATACAAGCTGCCATTAACCTACATTCTAGAAAATACAATATATCTCTTTGGTATGTTTGCCATCAACTTGCATAGAATAAATACAATGGATCTGATATATCTCCTAAATGGAAAAGATGAGCAGCTTTTCCATTTATTGCTAGTATCCTCAGTAGCGAATTTCACTTCTAACAAGCCATTTTCTTTAATCCCAAGAGAGCCACTTTCTTTCGTATCAAGGTTACTTGTTATGGTTTCATTGTTACCAAAATGTACATGAATCATGCGACGAAGCCGTTGAACAATTTCTTGGAACATTCTGATTATTAGCTTCACCATCAACAGAGCCCATATGATAAATGCAGCTAAGCCCAAGAAAGGGGATAAGATTTTGAGAAGCAGTACAACAAGAAGAAGTCCAATTAATGGAGTAAATCTTTTTATGATGGGGAAGGTAAGTAGCTAGGTTGATTTTGAAGTTGAAATTCTGCCGTCAAACCCATAGTATACAGGAATAGGATCACAAAAACAGCTGTCATAATGTTACCATGCTATCAAATAGAGATAATTTTTTAGATTGATATTGAAATTGAACATAACCACTTAATGTAATAATCAAAGAAAATATGACAGGATGCAATCGTGAAAAAGATGCCGCTTGTCCCCGGTTTAACCTGTAATCGCAAGAAATAAAATTGAATTAGCATTCTAAGATAATAGTAACAATAATAATAGCAAGAAAGTAAATAGTGGAAACTGCGAACCAAATATGTTTTGTTAAAATAAATAAAGAAGTGACAAATCTTAAGATAAGCATTACTCAATGTTGATTCGACCAAAATAATCTAAATACTTTAAAGTTAATCACCTTGGTTTTAAAAAAAATGAAAAAAGAGTCAATTAAAACCTTTTTGCAGAGCTTAGTGTAGATAGAGTTGGAGCATGTTGGGCGGCGACCCTCCTATTTGGTTGTTTGTTGAAGATGATGGCAAGAGAGGAGAAAGACAGAGAGAGATGCGCGACAAAAATTTGAAGATGAAAGGCTATATATACTTAGCATTGATTTGTACTTGCGAAATAAAGTGCGAAGTGGTAAACAAAAACAAAAGTAACATGATTCTTTCTGCTTGTCACTATCAAAAGTCAAGTCAAAGCATTTGTTCATCATAAATGTAGAAGAGAAACCCATCAGATTCAAGGGATTGGGTTAGGAGGCAACCCTTGTTTGTTATGATAAACACACCTAAATGGGTAACTAGGTGTGTAGTACAGAAAATGTCAATTTAACACTTTCTTAAAAGCGATACTCTATTTTAATATATTGAAAAATGAAAGACCAATGAATGGAACAGTTCAAATCAATCACTATATTAAAGAATTGATTAATTTGACGAAGATGAAGTAGTAACAGATGATGAGAAACTATTAACTACTTGTGAATGCATCTTATTATTTTCGCAAATATGAATTTAAACAAGAGTCCTCCTAAAGTAAAAGATGAAAGCTTAGCAAACTTGAAAAGCAAATATAAGAGTATAAGACACACTATGATTTATCATGGTTTAGTATTCTTTGACTTATGTCTAATCTCCTTAAAACACTTAAAGAGGTTTTTTCACTAATGAACAATAAATTTATAGAATATGTGGTTTTTAATTCATGCTCACCGCCAACACTTATCATAGTAAATATTCACTAAGTTTTCTACAGCTAACCCTTAACTTTGTCACTCAATATTATGAGTTTCTAAACACATTCTTTTTCTTTTACAAAGCTTTCAATTACAAGATAGAATTGCTTCTTTTAAGCTAATACACTGAACACTAAGCAATTATTTCAAAGCAATGAGACTTGTATATTTCTCAAGTTCACCTCTTTTTCTCTATGTAGTTCATTGTACATTACTCTCTCTCTCTCTCTCTCTCTCTATATATATATATATATATAGACTTCTTGCAATAACTAGCTATTAAAGATAGTTCTGATCTTCAACGTTTATCTTCACTGGTGCATCCTTGATTTATCTCTAATGTTTAAGTCTTTTAGTATCACAGATTTTGGATGCTTTTCTGCGCAACTCCTTTGGTCAACTCAAAGTTAAAGCTAACACAGAGCTTGGTGCATGGGTTAAAGAAATAGTTTGTTTTTGTGTAAAAATTAAAGACAACCATAGCTAAAGCTTTTCTACATATACTTAGTTTACGTAAAGACCATAACTCTTTTGTCTTTTACTCATTAACTATTTTGTCATTTAGCACATTATCTTAGTTGAACTTGTGCAAATAAGTATGGTTTTTATCATTAAGGTCAAAACACAGATGAGTTGACACTTAACTCATTGGGCCTTACAAGAAGATGGGCTTTTACATAAATCTAGGTTTAGTTTTGTTATCATCAAAGTCTTTGGGTCAGCAACCTTAGGCCAATAATCTCTCCCTTTTGATGATAACAAAACTCTTAAAGAAAGACTTTTTAAATTGATTTATGTAAAAGTATATAGCAGTTACACTCCCCCTAATAGTAAGCATAAATCACAACCAGGCACATGTAACATTAATGCTCAAATATTAGCAAACCAACCAATTTTAAAATTTAGCACATATCAAGCAAAATTCCTCCAATTTCAAAATTTAGCACATATACAAAAAATTCATTTAATATTTGTCAAATCAATCACAATAATCATCTAATATTCAATCACAAGTATGTCATAATATACCATGTTCTCATCCTTTTTGTCATCAACAAAAGGGAAAAAATGAAACCAAAGTCACAATTATAGACAGAATTAGTGATATACACAAACTACAAAGAAGAAAGAAATTAAGCCATCACTGGCAGCAGTCAAGCAGTATAAAGTATTATCAGAAACTAACTTGTCAAAGATGCAAGGTGAGATTGCGGAAGGCATCACCCATGGCTTAAGTGAGAAGAAGGATAGCAAAATTGATTTCCTAAAGATACTACAAAAGCTTGGTTTGATTTGTTTGAAAGACTTGCTTAGCATCATAAAGTTTAGTAGTGACAAACTCCAGCTACTATTGAATAACCCCTTGAGGACTCAGGAGATGGCGGATTGCTCTAACATTGGTGAACATGGACTCAAAATCATTTCAAAGAGAAGTGACATTTTCGTTCAAAGTATGAAGTTGTTGAACAAATTTATTGAAGGCTAGCTAGATGGAGGTAGAGGTAGGAGGTGGTAGAGGTGAAGAAAGTGGAGTCTGATCTGATGGTGTTCAGCAAAAGGAGAAGAAAGGTGCATATTAGCTATAAGTGGAGGAGGAGTATCAGGTGGAGGAGGTGGAATAGTAAGATAAAGTGAGGTAGGTGTAGGTGGAGAAAAAGGAGGAGAAATAGATAGAAGGAGAAAGCTTGGGATTTCTTTCTTGGGGGATGAGGGGATTATAGTAGGTAGTAGTGGTAGGTCATCATTAGTGTGTAAAGATCGAGTGAGGGTAAGAATTTTTTGATATATGTAGCAAGAAGGAGAAGGTAGAGGATCAGTGCATTTAGTTGTGGTTAGTGGAAGAGCAAGGACTAATAGAGAGGTGGGAGTCATAAGTGTATTAAAGGATGGTGGAGGATCAGTATGGTTTAAAGGTCGAGGAGAAAGTGGAGCATCAAATTGGTCAAGTGTAGGAGGAGGAACTATATGGGGAGGAGAGGATGGCAGATCAAGTTGTATGGATGAGGGTAGAGAATCACTGGTTGGAGGATCAATGTTTTGCAAGGTGGGTATGGCAGCTATTTAGTAAAACTGAGGTGGAAGATCAATGTTAAGTGGAAAAGGTAGGGGTGAAGGAATGATAGGTGAAATGGAGCATTATGGAGGATCAATGATTGCAGCAACTTCATGTTCATATATTGGAGCATTACTAGAAGTGGAGGACAATTGTTCCTTTAGTGGCATAGGCTTTCTTTTAGTCTTAGAAGAGGAGGACAATTGGTCAATACTTGTAGGAACTTGGGTAAATTGAGGGTTTGATTATATTTGATCTGAAAGGCTTCAAGATCTTTTCGAAATTCTTTTAGGTCATAGTTCCTGATCCACTTATTACCTATGGGTGTATACTTCATTTGGTGCAGAGATGTATAATCATATGTTGTTGTAATTACTCGAGGCTGATAACCTTCAAAGTTGACACCCTGTCCTCTGAATAATTCTGTTAAGAAGCATCCCATATGGGAGACCTAATGATGGACTAGAATTTCTAATAGCTTTTTCCATAAACTTGATTATCTAATAATATACATCCACAATCTACATAGTTATCAAATTGTAAACTCAAAAAATATTTTTGCGAGTTACAACATCTAGTAACTGAATTCTTGGAAACAATATAGTTACAATGATGTGAGCAGCAACTCAGTATTGGAATGTAAGAGTTTGTGCATTTGTTTTCCTACTGATCACTAAATCCTTTCATTTAATGACTAGATCGTACACATTAGAAAATGTGGATGCCATCTCGGTCGACTAGGAATAACCAGAGAAGATGAAATGGGGTTTTTTGCTAAAGGATACCCCAAATGATCTTTCTAACAATGTAATTCCAACAAAAATCAATTTTTCATTAACTAAGGAACTTAGAGATTTTCTTAGTTTGATAACCACCAAATTACAATAAAATTCTTGAACCAGATCTTCTCACACAAGTTCATCAATGGTTACAAGAGGGGCCTACCCTATGGCCTTAAATTCAAGCTCCAAGAAGCAATTCAGTTAAGATAATCTGGTGAAATCAATGCACTATCCTAGAGCAATGGGTCAATGTTGAAAATCGACAAGATACTGGTCTAGATGTTGCTTGGTTCGAAACTTGTGCAGAAGATGAGAGTAGTCTTTAGGGCTTTCTTTTGCTTCCTCTTTCCTTTTTCTTCTTCTCTAATGGTCTTTTTGGTTAGGGTTTCTTGGATGGAAATCCCTTTTGACTTTGTCAAAAAATTTTCAATTGTTTTTAACTCCTCCTTGTCTGGATCTTCATTGATAACTTTCATTCTTTTCAATTGTTTGCTCTAAGTAAAAATCTTCTTATTTCTTTATTCTTTTCTTTTTCTCGAAGCTTTTGCAATGCCTGTTCCCTTTTAGTGTCTTCCTCTTCAATGTCTACAATATCTTCAATGGGAATAAACTTTTTGGGCCTCTATGATCTTCACAGTTGAAAAGTGAAGTAGTTGAAGTGTTGTTTTATTCATAGAGTTAAGGTTAAGGCAAAAGAATTTATGCATGAGTGCTTATGAAATCACACTTCAATTTTGTCACTGAGAGATTTTTGAAAAACTTTCCTTTAACCGTCACTTTTACGAGCCCAAGGTCATTATTACTCATCTGACGTACCCTTTTTCAAAAATGCTTTAAAGCTTTTGATAACTGCCTTAAAACATGTGGTGAATAATGCTAGAAAGATTTAATGATGCAAAGAGCAATTATCAAACACGTGTCGATATGGGTATGATTCAAAAAAAAAGATAACAATTAATTCAATAAATGACAAGATATGCATTTTTTAGAATAAATAATAACTCGGTTAAGACACGTGATAGATTTTATGAAATGAATGAGGTGGAAGAGGCATATATAGCATAACACAGAAGTGGAAGATCAAAGGTGCTCCACTTCAAACAACACATTATAGGTATTATTTGTAATCAATCATTCCAAGTTTATTTCTTAAGCATATAAACCTATTTCCAAGTAAGGATTTTGTGAATATATTTGGAAGTTGGTTCTCGACTTAAGTATACATTACCTCCACATCTTCTTTTTGTACATGATCACAGATGAAATGATGCTTTAATTTAATGTGCTTGGTCTGAAAGTGATGTACATGATTTTTGGTGAGGCAGATGGCACTAGTATTGTCACAGAATATAGGAATGCGACTAAAGCTAAATAAATAATCTTTCATTTGATGTTTCATCTATAGCAGTTAAGTGCAGCACCTCCCAACAACTATGTATTCAGCTTCAGTAGTTAAGAGTGCTATAGAACTTTGCTTCTTGTTGTACCAAGACACTAAAGAATTACCAAGGAACTGGCAACACCTACTAGTGCTCTTTCTGTCCAATTTATCTACAATAATGTCTACATCTACATATCTAACTAGTTTGAAATTATTAGTTATGGAATACCATAAACCATAGTTTTATGTTCCCACTAGATATCTAAATATCCTTTTAACTGCAATAAAGTGTGATTCCTTAGGATTATCTTGAAAACATGCACACTTACATGCACTAAATATGATGTTCGATCTACTAGCTGTTAAATACAATAAAAAGCCAATCATACCTCTGTATTTCTTCTGATCAAAATCCTTACTATTCTCATCCTTATCTAGTGTAGAGGAGGGACATATTGAAGTCCCTATAGGTTTTGAGTTCTAAAAGCCATACTTGTAGATTAATTATTTGGTGTACTTAGACTAGCTGATGAAGCTTTCTTCCTCTGATTGTTTTATTTGCAATTCAAGAAAGAAGTTTAATTCCCCCATTATGCTCATTTCGAATTCTCCTTTCATTAACTTAGCAAATTCTTTGTACAAACACTCATTAGTACTACCAAAAACTATATCATCAACATAAATTTAAACAAGCAAAGATTTATTGTTACTCTTTTTAATGAAAAGGGTTGTGTCAAGATTCCCTCTTAAGAATCCACTTTCTAGAAGAAAATTGTTTAACCTTTTATACCAAGCTCTCAGAGCTTATTTTAAACCATAAAAAGCCTTTGATAGCTTGCACACGTGGTTGGGTAATTTTCATTTTTGAAACCATGAGGCTGCTTAACATATACCTCTTTTATGATATAGCCATTTAGGAAAACACTTTTGACATCCATCTAATATAATTTAAAGTTTATATATGAAGTATATGCGAATAACATTCAAATAGATTCCATTCTAACTACAGGTGCATAGGTTTTATCAAAGTCAATACCTTCCTGTTGAGTAAAGCCTTAGGCCACTAATCTTGCTTTATTTCTGACTATATTACCATTTTCATCTAATTTGTTGCGAAATATCCACTTTGTTCTAATCACATATGCTCTTTCTAGTAGCTCTACCAGATTTCACATGTTATTTCATTCAAATTGATGTAGCTCTTCTTACATGGCGATAATCTAGCCTCCATCTCCTAATGCTTCATCCACAATTTTGGGCTTAGTTTTAAATAGCAAAGCCAGATTATTTTTAAAGGACAATTTGGTCCATTTGCCTTCGTTCAGATCTCCAATGATGAATTGAGAAGGATATAAGGAGAAGTGTCTCCACTCTCGTGGAAGTCTTATATCTTTTAGTATAGATTCCTATTAGTTTTTACCATGTCTGCTAGTGGTTGCACCATTATCTTTATTATAATCATTTTTGCTACTTTCTTCATTTGATATCCTTTTTGGATTCAGCTTTTCATTCCATTTCTGAATCTCTTGACTAAGTGGAGAATCTATCTTGCTCCTACTTTTGTCAGTTAAGGGACTTGTTTGGTTTTTCCTGCATCTTTCATCCATCTTATTTGAAGTGTTAGGATTTGTAAACAGCTAATTTCCCTCTATAATTGTTTCATCTTCATCTAAGTTCACTATTCTTCTAGCAGAGGGGTTAGTACTATAAAAAAACAACATGTATGGACTCTTCAACCACCATGTTTCTTTTATTATATACCCTTTATGTTTTACTACTTATGGAATATCCTAAGAAAATTCCTTCATCAATTCTAATATCAAATTTTCCTAAGTTATCTTTTCCATTATTATGAATAAAACACTTTCACCTAAATGTATGGAAATAACTAACATTCGATTTTTTCCCTTTCCATAACTCATACGGGGTCTTTTTAAAAATTGGTTTTATAAGGCATTGATTTAAGATATAGCAAGCAATATTTATTGCTTCAGCTCAAAAATATTTTGGAAGATCATTCTCAATGAGCATAGTTCTAATCATATCTAGAAGGGTACAATTTTTCCTTTTAATAAATCCATTTTGTTGAGGATTGCTCAAGGTAGAAAGGTTATGATTAAATCCGTGATCATCATAGTATTCTTTAAAAGGTTTATTTTCAAAATTTTTACCATGATCACTCTAAATTCTAGAGATTAAATACCCTTGCTCTCTTTGAATCTTTTTACAAAAGACAATAAAATTATTAAATGCCTCATCCTTATGAAAAAGCAAAAGAATCCAAGTGAACCTAAAATAGTCATAAATGATTATAAATGCATGGCTTTTGCCATCAAAGTTTCAAGTTTGCATAGGGCCGAAGAGGTCCATATGTAATAATTGGAGTGGCCTAGATGAAGAGACAAATTCCTTATATTTGAAGGATGATTTAGCTTGTTTTCCCATTTGATATGCATCACACAAATGATCCTTTTCAAAGTCTAGTTTAGGTAATCCTTTGACAAGGTTTAGTTTGGATAATTTGGATATAGTATGCATACTTGCATGGCCAAACTTTCTATGCCACAACCAAGAATCATTACATATTAAGAAAAGACAAGTGACATTCTTTAATATAAGATTATTAGAACTTAGAATGTTGATATTTTCAAATCTTTGGCCAACAAATAAGGCTTTGTCTTTATTAAAGACCTTGTAATGCATAGGATAACATACTACTCTATATTCTTTATCACATGACAGACTAATGCTAAGAAGGTTGTGCTTCAAATCATCAACAAGACATACATTATCCAGGCAACAATTATTTGTGAGTTTAATTTTACCTGTACTTATAATTTTATCTTTTCCTTCATCACCAATGGTGACAAATCCTCTATCTTTTCTTATAAATCATAGAAATTCGGATGGATCTCTAGTTATGTGTTTGAAGTAGCCACAGTTTAAAAACCATTGCTGACTTGAGATCCTCCCTTTTAAGCATACCTAAAATGTTGCTAATTCTTCTTAGGTACCCAGACCTTTTTGTGTCCTTTCATATTAGTACTAGAGACAACAATTCCTTTAGGAACCCACGTAATTTTTTTCTTATCTAGTTTACATTTATAGCATGCATGACCAAACTTATTACATCGTAAACAACTTTAACAAAGAAGTTTTTGTACAATTTGACATTTGATTTTTCATTGTACCCTATTCTAGTTTTATTAAACATACATTTTTTTTTCCTAACAGCATTTTTAGACTTTCTTCTCCTTTCACAAAGTTAGCAAAATCTTTAACAAGCTCAATAACTTTCCATTTCAATGTTTCATTTTCTTGTTAGACAGATTCTAAATTAAATTCTAGTTTTTAACCATTTTCCTCTAGTTTGGAATTTGTCTTTAGTAATTCCTCATATTTACCAAACAAATTTTTAAAGTCTAAGAGTAGTTCATCAAACATCTAATCTAGTTCATTATATGATAAATAATTTTTGGATGTTACCTCCTTATCTTCAAGTGCCATCAAACACATGTTGGCCATTTCTTGCTTAAGCTCTTCTTCTTCCTCCTCCTCATCACTCTAAGCTACCATTGCTTTCTTCTTTCCATATGCTTTTATAGATCTCCTTTTAAGATATGGATAGTCTGATCTCATATGTCCATTCTTTCTGCAATCATAATAGGTGATAACGTTCTTTGTTGGCTCTTCCTTCTTCAAGCTTCCTTTGAGTGCAATTCCTTTAGTTTTTCAAAGTTCCTTCTTCTTTTTGGCATATTTATCTATTTTTTTTAGAGAAGAAGGCTATGTCTTGTTTATTTAATTCCTATTCTTCTTCATCAGAAGATTTTTCAAGCACCTCTGCTTTTAGTGCTAGAATTTTCCTTCTAAGCTCCAACTCATGTATTCTTTTCATAGATTATGAGTATTCCCCATAGTTCATTATATGAAAGAGCTTGCAGATTTTCACTTTCAATGGAATCTACTTTGGATTGCCATTTCTGAGATAAGCTTCTAAGAATCTTCCAGTTAAGCTTATAATCAGTATATTTTCGATCTAGAGCTTTTAAATCTCCTACCAACTTGGCAAATTGATTGTACATTTCTTCAATGCTCTCATCTTCTTCCATATAAAAGAGTTCAAACTCATATACAAGTATATTTAGATTGCTTTCTTTAACTTTAGATATTCCTTCATATGTCATGATAAGTTTTTTCTACATTTCTTTAATTGTCTCACAACTTGAAATTTTGTCATATTCTGGCCCACTAATAGAGCACACTAGAATATTTCTAGCACGATAGTTGTATTGTATTATTTTGATGTCGTCCTCAATCCACTCAGCTTTGGGGTTGTCAATAATAGCTCCCGTTGTCAAATCTACCTTTTAAGGTTTCTTCAGTCCTTTCATGATAACTTCCCACACTAGGTAATTAGTTGAGCATATGAATATCTTCATTCTTTCTTTTCAATGTAAAAAGTGTTTTCTCATGAAATAAGGTGGTATGACAATTAAGAATCCTTTCCTAAAGTATGCTCCCTCAAGCAGCTGGTGGCCATTTTCTGCACACAAAAACAATAGACCTTTTCTTACAGCTATTAGGTACACAATCAAAAGAGACTTACTTTGATACTAATTGATAAACACACTTAAAAGAAATGAATAGGTGTGTAGTGCATAAGATGCAAATTTAACGCTTTCTTAAAAGTGGAGAACCAATGATACTGTATTTCAATATAATGAAAAGTGGAGGACTGGTGTATGAAACAATTAAAATCAATCACTATATTAAAGAATTGATTAATTTGATAAGGATGAAGTAGTGCACAGATGAGAAACTATTAACTACTTGTGAATGCATCTTATTATTTTTGCAAATATGAATTTAATCAAGGGTCCTCCTAAAGTGGAGAATGAAAGCTTAGCAAACTTGAAAAGCAGATATAAGAGTACAAGACACACTGTGATTTATCCTAGTTCGTTCTTCTTTGACCTATGTCTAGTCCTCTTAAAACATTTAAGAGATTTCTCCACTAATAAATAATAAACTTACCGAAGAGATGGTTTTTAATTCGTGCTCACCACCAACACTTATCACAGCAAATATTCACTTGGGTCTTTTGCAGTTGACAGTTATGTCGAGCAACCTTAAATAAATTAGGTTGAAAAAGATTTGCAGTATAGAATGCAACCTAGATTGTTTTCCTTAGAAATAGATTTCAATATTCAATTGAGCTTTTTAAGTGTAAAAGAATTCTAAAAGTTACCTAATTAAAAGGGGGTTTCAATTTAATTAAGCTAGTTAAAATTAGATTAAATTAAAGTCCCTAACTACTACCTAAATGCATGAATTAAAAAGCAACTAATGGACTTGTGACTAACTTTAGATTTATCCCTTGATATCCATTATCCTTATTCTAATTCAATTATCATTGGTTCTAGTTTTAGAGTTTATACATATGTTTATGGTAATTTATTTTGAATTACCATACAAGATTCAAGATATTAATAATTTGATATTAAGTTAAGACCTTAACTCCATATTGGATCATTAATTCTTATCATTAGGATCAATGAACACTTAAATTGAGTTATTAATCAATTAATTGGCCTTTGAATTTTCACCCTAGGATGTTTAATTAACTAATTAAAGTTCAAGGAGTCCTCAATTCAAACAATTAAGCATACAATTTTTAACATGCATTTCATTAAATACCTTGACTGCACACATGAAAAATTAAAGAAAAATAGAAAATCCAACACTTAAATAAATTTATTAATCATCAATTACTTTCCTAATTGATATCTAACTAGCTATCAATTATAAACCACATCAATCTTAGTCAATTACAAACTTAACCAAGTGAGTACATTAACAAAAAATAGTGTAAAAAGAGAGGAAAATTATATGCAGAAATCTTAGCCCAATCCCTTGCTAATCTTTATGGATTCAAGCTTCCATCCAAAGTTTTCATTCAAGCTAGCCACTAAAATCAATTAAGCTTCCATGGAGAGTGATGGAGGAGAATGGAGGAATATCACAAATGAAAGGTATGAATGGATGATATAGTGAATAAATGGATCCTGATAGTGAATGGATGGACCTCCCCCTGTTGTTTTGCTCGAGCCTCTCTTTTTCACTAATGAATCACGTGAGCTTTTTTCTTGTTGCCCATGTTTCTTATATGCTTATGTGTGTATGAATTAAAAACATCTAGCTGTCCTCAAAATTGACGTTATCCTCCTGCTCCCATGCTTCTGGATCTGTGGCTCCATCTCAGCTTTCATCATGTGCTTCTCACAGCTAGATGTCATATGTTCTACCTTTCTTCTCATCAAAACCCATGGCACTTGGAATGTGAATAGGGTGCCCTAATAGTGTGCTGTCTACATGAAATGAAAGTCTAGAAGTATGCAAAAAAGTAGCTACTGGACATGTTAAGTGAGGGATATCCTATGCCTTTCATTCATATGAATCCCTCATCCTCTTTCTAGCATGTGGGCTAGCTGTACATGAATGAGTGGTGCCATATATGTGTGTGAATGATCTAGACTCGTGGTGTGTGTTTAGTGTGTGTTAGATGAGTGTGAAACGTGGAGATAGAATGCCATGGCTTCTTGTTGCCTCCTCAACTGCTGTGTGTGTATGAACCATGCATGAAGTGAGAGCTATTTGACATGTTACGTGGATGGAATACGTGTGTGTTTCTTCTACCCCATGCTGCTTCTCTCATGTGTATCTTCCATATTAGTTGATAGAGAGTGAAAGAATGTGGATGGCTTGGTAGTGTGAAACTTGTGTGTGTTAGTGATGTAAGCTGTTATGTGTATAATCCATGAGTTGGTGGATTGTGATTATGTGGAAGAGGCTTGTGCATGGATTGGATCTATGAGTGTGTATGAAGCTACCTTCTACCCCACTCCCACATCAAAACAATGTATCTTTCTTCATGAATTAGTGTCACTCGATGAAAAGAACATGATTTGTATGTGTGTGATGCTCCTAGTCATTGAAGCCTCCTGGAAGAGTGATGATATGTGTGTGTGGGTCCACATATGATTCGAGGTGAGTGAATGAAGTGGAAAAACCCATACACATGTGATTACATGGTAAAGCCCCTAATGGATGATTAATCCTCCATTTTCCATTTTTATTTTTCTTTCAAAAATTAATTAAAAGAAATATGCACAAATAATTTTTTTCTTTTAAGTTGCACACATTAGCTTCCAAATAAATTTCCCTATTTTAGCTCCAATTGTCCATTAAAAACATGCACATAATAATAAAAATATATTAAGTAGAAAAATTTACAAAATTATTTAAAACAAATTAATTCATTACAAAACACTGATTTTGCAAATTATTTCTTAAAATACAAAAAATGGCTAATAAAATCAAATATCATATAATTAAATCCATTAAGCCTTATTTAATTATCAAAATATCTAAATTAAGGGAAATAAAATATATAAAAATAGCAATTATAGTAGCTTATTGTTAACTTTGTCATTTAATATTCTAAGTTTCTAAACACATGCTCTTTCTTTTACAATGCTTTCAATCGCAAGTCAAAATTGCTTCTTATAAGCTAATACACTAAACACTAAGCAACTCTTTCAAAGCAATGAAACTCGTATATTTCTCAAGTTCACTTCTTTTTCTCTATGTAGTTCTTTGTATATTGCTCTGTATATATATATATATATATGGACTTCTTGCAACAACTAGCAATTAGAAATAGTTCTAATCTTCAACGTTCATCTTCGCTAGTGCATCCTTAATTTATCTCTAACGTTCAAGTCTTTTAGTATCGTAGATTTTAGATGCCTTTAATGCTAACACAGAGCTCAATACGTGGGTTAAAGAAATAGTTTGTTTCCATGTAAGAATCAGAGACAGTCATAGCTAAAACTTTTTTGCATATACTTAGTTTACGTAAAGACCATAACTCTTTTGTCTTTTACTCATTAACTATTTTGTCATTTAGCACATTATCTTAGCTAAACTTATGCAAATAAGTATGGTTTTTATCATTAAGGTCAAAACATAGATGATGAGTTGACACTCAACTCATTGGGCCTCATAAGAAGATGGGCTTTTACATAAATTTGGATTTAATTTTGTTATCATCAGAGCCTTTGGGCTAGCAACCTTGGGCTGACATGTTGAAGATGAAGGAAAGAGAGATAAAGATAGGGAGATTTCTTAGGCCCCTTATTTATATTTCTAGATTTCTTAGGCTCCTTATTCAACCACCTTTTATAAGCCCTTTACTTGGGATCTTTTAATAGGATTCAACCATCATTTATAGACACTAAAAGGTTCATATGAACTTTTTTTTTCTAATTTTATTAGCTTATAGAACTTGCAATTTTGATATGTCCAATCTTTGACTAAGAAGAACCCATAAATTTTATCAATGAAACTTGGTGGCATTTGGCTATATTAGTGGACTCAATCACTCCTCTCTTTCTGCAAGGATTTGAAACAAAGGAAGAGCAGAGGCATAGCCAAAATGGAAATCTAAATATAACCAGAAAGAATGAAATGAGAGGGAAACTTTTAATAGCAAGAGAACAAAGAAATTTCTTAATAGGAAAAAGAAAGGACAAATCTTGTGAAATAGGATAGCAAAAACAATGAATTATATCTATAGTGGAGCAAAAAGAGATTACAAGTCATAATGTATATGGCCACTTGGTTTCTAGGAAAAGAAACTTATAAATATAATAATTACACTTGGATAAAAACTTTAAATGATAAGAACTTTTATAGCAAGAATATGTAATAGAGGATATATTTGTGGAACATGAAAAAGAAATATGACAATAAGAAAATCTAAAGTCAATAATTGAGTACAATTTCCTTTATATATATATATATATATATAAAACTAACAAAAAGAAACTAACCAACTCCACCACATTTATTCTCCCTGTTGACCCATTGCAATGCTTTAAATCTATAACTTAAGAAAATAAATTATGTTACTTTATCAACTAAACAAATTCATTTAAAGTGTATATGATAAAATAGAATTTATGTTACATACATATATATACCATAAGAAATGAAAAATTAAATCAATACAAACCCCTAATATTGTTGTCAATTTGTGAGCCTATGCCAAAGGCTGATCATTCAAGAAGGGCAAAATAAAGAAAAAGCCTAAATTAGTAAAACAATTTATAATCAATAAAATCTAATTGTTTTATAACATAATAGTAAAAAATTACATCACTCTATTTTTAAAATAGCCTTTTTAAGATCACTTGACAATAGGCTAGATCAAAACCAATTTTGTGCTTGGACAAGAGTTTCAACTATCCTAGGATTAGGAATTTCAATATTGATTAAGCAAATGACTAGCATAGCTAAAAGCATATTCAAAGGTAATAGTCATGAGCAAGGCTAAAACATCCATAGAGATCTATCCAATAACAAGGAGTTTAATGTGTTCATTTTTCACTTATTAAAGATGTCAAATTTAGATGTCATCTCACTATCTTCCATTAAATAAAAATATTTAACTAGATATCAAACTTAGATGTCATCTCTATCCTCCGTCAAATAAAAATCTACCTCTGACTTGTTTTTCATACTATTATCCTATTTATAACTTCATCAAACTCCAATGCAAATGTGTTTCTTTCATTCTCTACATCAGGATTCATGTAACATCCCCCAAAAGTTAGACTTTTAATAAAATTAATTTAAGATGAATTAAATAAGAGAAAATATTTAGTTGATAAATTATATTAGAAAATTCATGTTTGCTCTAAGTTTTAGGCACAAGAAATTTGAGGAATTTATTAGAGATATAATTAAATTCTATGGTGTCAAACTGGAATTTAATAGGAATTATTAAAAATTTCTAAGAATTAATTAGAATTAAATAGTAGATACTTAAAAAATGAATTTTAATAAATTTCTTGAACCTTTAAAAATATAAGAAAATTATTTAGGACATGAAAATATTTTATTGAAATTTTAGAAGTCAAAATATAAATACTAAAAGTTTAAGGTTCAAAATGCAATTTCAACCAAAGGTTAAATTTCAATTTTCTCTGGGTCAAAATGTGATTTTTCCCAAAACAAAAATGGAGGAGTTAAGGAGAGATCTTTAAATGAAAACAATCATATAGATGACTAGAACAACTTTCATAATCGGAGCTCTTGACAAATCTAAACCCAAAACGAGAAACTTAGGGTCAAAGTTCCATTAACAAATATGGACATTGTAGCAAGCTTGTATGAGAAGTCACATGAATGGCTTCTTGAGGAAGCCAGTATCCTCCCTTTTTATAAATACCTCTTAATTTAAAGCTTAAGCTGCACACAAATGCTTCCCCTACCCTTACTCTACCAAAATCACGAGAGAGGAAGAGAGAGGCTGGGAGTACCAGAAAAATAGAGAAAGGGGGAACATGGCAGAGCAAGAGGAAAACTTGGAACTCAAAGATAGAAAAAGACGAATAAGAGAATAAGAGAAAAGGAAGAAGGAAGAGTAAGATTCTAAAGAAGTTGAGGGTAAGAACACTTATCCCTTGTCTTGCATATGGAAGATAGCTAATGGGTTGATATTTGTGTACATCTTCTTCTCTTTCATTTTCTTGGTTTGTTGAGATGTGTATAATGCTCCATCATCCTTCTCTTGCATTTAAAAGTTAAGTGTTGCCTTAAGAGGGTCTTGTGGTTGTGCCAAAGTTGCAAGAAAAAAGCTGGATACCAACCCGAGAACCAAATCGACTTATAGTTGATAAAACATGAAAATCAAGCAACAAAGTTGTACCTAAGTGTTTAGGAGCCAAATGAACTCCAAATGATATAAAATCTTAGTATGTTATGCTTGCCATATAGGAGAATTAGCATGCCAAATTTTGTGAATTTTGGAACTTGTTTGATCACTTAATTTGACATTGAAAATGCACCTATTTCCAATTCAAGCCTTTCTTTGGTAGCTTTTCAAAATTGAAGAGGTAAAGGGCTAAACCCTTTTCACTTTGAAGTTTTTCCTACACTTAATTAACATATAGAGGTTTCTCTATATCAAATTTGGTGAAGTTTGGAGGTCTGTACATAAAATGGTGCAAGTCATAACTTAAAAGCATTTTTGACACAAAAATAGGGTTTGTTCTACCCTATTTATGTCATAGTGCCATGCATTCTATCCAACTTCTAAGATAGAAGTAACGAGCCACATTGTGGTGCCAAGAGACCAAGCCATGGTGTTGTTCCTTCTTTAGGTGTTTTTCTTACTTTTCTTCCATATTTCAACATGTTTTGATGACGTGCTCTTGTAGGTAAGTTTGGATGAGTTTAAAGACAATTAATTAAGCACAAAATGATCAATGTAAGGCCCTAAAATTAACTCAGAGTTTATGTCTTGATATGTTATTTCTTGCATATTGGGTTGCTTTATTGAATCTTTATGTAATGATCACCTATGACTATGTTGCTTCAAAGTGAGTACATTTGAATGCTATAAGAATTGTTTATGTATGTTTGGGAAGTAGTTGATTCTTAGGGGACCTCAAAACTAATAAAAGAGGTAAGGAATTAAATATGTTCTAAAGTAAAGAAATATATATATATATATATATATATGTATATATGTATATATATAAGTGTATAACTAATAAAGATACATAAGATTTCTATATGACTTTATATGACTTAGAACTATATTGGACCTTTTCCTGGACATCTTGATTGGACATAGACTTCTATATGACTTAAAGGAATAATATGGATGTCTTCATACCTTTAGACTCAAGAACATGAATAAGAACCTTAAAAGACACTAAAAATAGAAAAGTCATTATAAGATTTATGGCTCTATTGGAGCTTATTATTTTTAAATATGTTGGTGAACTTTTCCATATATTGTTAATCTATTTAAATAGGGAAGCCATTTCCTTCCCTTATAGTCACATTTGAATCATTTTTTCATTTACAAGAGAGTGATTTTCTTTTATGTTCAAATTACTTCTCATAGTTCCTTTCAAATAAGAGTAGATGTGAGTAAGCCATTTAAAAATATCTTGAAACATCCTAACTATAGCTTCCACCATAAACAAAGCCTATATGATGAAATCAACTATGGCTAACAATGGGAGTAAGATTAAGAGAAGCAATCTTAACAACCAAAATTTCATTTATGAGAGTAAATCTTTTGATGATAGGAAGGTTGAGTTAGTTGAGTTTGAAGTTTAAATTTTGCAATCAAGTGTGCAACTTACATGGATAGATTGGCAAAAATGGCTAACATAATGTTGGCATGCATGGTGATCAAATGGAGATATGTTTTTGGATTGATATTTAACTTGAAAATAACCACCTAATGTTGCAATATGAAAGACTAACAATGGCAAAAGAGATTTTGCTTGTAGCAATATTGAAGTATTATAACAAATAAATAAATAAATAAAATTTAATTAGTTGGCATTCTATCACTTAATGCTGATTCAACTAAAGTCATTAGAATTAGATAATGAAGTCAATTAGCAAATCCTATTAGCCTAAGTTAGTCAACTAGACATGTTTTGTTATGTAGCTCCATAAACTGTGAAGAAAGCAATAAACTAATAATAAATATAACAAAACTAAGAACTGTCGAAAGTAAGGAACAAAGACTGTAGATGTCATATTTTGTTCAGTTTGTTTTTAATTTTAATAAATAAATTAAAATAAATATAATTAAACCTAAAAAAATCTTAATTGTATTTTTATCTTTTTTTTTTTATTTTGTAAATGCTAGGCCATTCAAGAGTATTTTTGGATAAAACTTACATTTTTATTTTAGACTTTTGGACAAGGCATTATGTTGAACTTAGGTCTTGTTAATTTAAGTCTCTTTGAATTAAGCTTGTGTTTAGACTTGATCATAGGTACAAAAATCCATCTCAAAATGATAACAAAAACCAAAAATTAATTTTATGAAAAGGTCTAATCAACTTAGCCTATTAGAATTTTGCCTCTAAACTTGCCTTGTCTGATGAACCTTTAATTTACCAAAAGACAAATATTACCTACATTTGGTTTTTTGACAAAATAAATGGAACAAAGGTATGATTATGTTGACCTTTCTCTCTATCTTCTACATCCTTCTATTTTAATAAGAAAAGTGTGTACTTTGTATCTAACCCATGAAACAATGTTAAAGAGCATTTATGAAAATAAAACAAGATAGGTTGTTCAAGTAAACACATTAAGAAATTCATTGTCATTAAAGAAGAAAATTTGAATGTTGAAGATACATATCCTCAATTCTAGCTAAAAAGTAGCTCCATTCTTGTAGAAAAAAAAGGTGTCATTTCTAATTGCTAGAAGTTGACAAAGATATAAATGCATTGAAAATTCAAAAGCAAATCATTGAAAACTATTCAAACATTCAAGGGCATTTACTTGGCAAGAATATTTTGAGCCTCCTATTTTTATTAGCTTTATATAAGCATTTGTTGAGCTTACTTGTATTGTGTTCTTTTTCCTTAAACTCTCCTCTTCATGTATTGTTTTTGAGGTAACTCCTATTGTGGTAGTGAACTCCATTTATCTCCTCGAAGTGAACTTCGTTTTTTGTTTTGGAGGAGCTTTCACTTTGTCTATTCTTGCTCAACTTAGCGTTGACTTGCTTCACTTTCATTTTTGTTTACTTTACTTTTTGTGTATGTGAAAATTTTAATTATTTGTTATTTTTATGTATTACATCTATTTGTCTCCTTTATGTATGATTATTATATCTATTTTTAAAAGTTTGAATATAAAACTGACTTAAACTCAACTTGTATTATAATTAACTTATTTTTAAGATGAAAATATAATTAATTTTTATGTTAAACTCTATTTGATTCATGTTATTGATAAGAAAAAGTGTTGATATTTTTTAAATTGGTGTTAAACTCTATTTGCTTCCTTTGCTTTCTCTACTTCATTTACTCCTACTATGTAATGACATGTATAACCTTTTTTTATTTTAAAAAAAATTATATTCAATGACCCAAATTTTACAAAATTTATAATAAAAAATTTAAGAAATTAAAATTATTTTTAAAAATCAAAATTACAATTGAGTTTTAAAGAATTTACTATAAGGTTTAAAAAAATTACTATTAAGTTATAGAAAAGTTGCAATTTAAGTAATTTTGATAATAAATTTTTTAAAATTTAATGATAAGTGATAATAATTTTTAAAATTTTTTATTATAAATTTTACATAATTTGAATCTTTAAATATATATTTTTTCTTTTTTCAAGCATTTGGGCATTGCAGAATTATCAACAGCATTGGTGTTTTTTGGTCTCTGATTTCAGCCCTCGTTGTGTTAGAAGGCCCAAAATTATTTAAAGTATATTTTATTAAAAAATATAAAATGGAATAAAATATAATTTTTTTTATATATAACTAATGCTTGATTCACCAAGTATAATTAATACTCAAAAATTAATTTATACATATGAAATTCATGACACATGCAAAATAAATTTTAAAGTACATAAATGACCTGAATGCAGATCCCTTGCGTTGTGTTCCCCATTCGTCAGGCCTCTTCCCCCCCTTTGTATCGACGAACGCTGCAAAGCAAGAGAGGGAGGGGACCAGCGCTTGCGTAAAGAAGTGGGAAGAAACAAGGAACTCAGGAAGCTGACTCTGATCAACTATACGCGTTGCTCCCTCAAGGTTTGAGTCTCCCCAACAAGATCCGAGAGAATCTTCCAGAAGAGATCGGAGAGAGAGTGATTACAGAGGGAGAGCGAGAAGGAGATAGGGAGGGAAGAGAAGAAAAGAGATGAGAGAGCAAAAAAATCGAGGCAGAGAGCAAAAGAGAAGCAAACTCAACAATTGGGATTGCCGAGGGGTAATCTTTTCTGAACCTTTCGCCTGAGCTTTGATTCCTCTCGGTAGCTCGTTGATGTGTTCTTGTTACACAACTAAGTTCTGTGGGAAATTGGGGTAACATATGGGTAGGCTTGGTTCGATGGGTCTTAGATTTTGTATAAGGAATTTTAAACAAGTTTCACCCCTCATCATCTGTTTTCATTTTGAAGCTTAACCAAGGATTTTGGATGACCGGATGCATTACATATTCATGGGGAAGTTTGAAGTCTATTCTTGTTGGATTTTATTATGGTTCCGTTCTTACAATAAGGAGGGCTGCAATTTTAATTTGTTTAAATATGAGGGTTGCTGCCCTTCTACTTTTAAGTTGTTTTAATCTTGATCTTTATCATAAGTTTGTGCAAAGCTCCAGTCTAATACATTGCCTGCTGTTCCATTGCTTTCAGCCTTGACATGTAGTGCGATTTTGGGCAAAATCCTAGTTGCTGTCCACTTGCTCTTGATCTGCTTTAATCTTAGCCTTTAGAGTGATTTTGCGCAAAGTTCCAGCTTAATATATTGCTGCTGTCCCATCTGTGTTTTTAACATAAATTAACATTGATTTTTAGCTTGGTTTGGGTTTTAGATTTGTCTCATACTTGCTGCTGTCCCATTGCCGGTTTTAACATGATTTAGCCTTGACTTTTAGCTTGGTATAAGTCTTAAATCTATCTCACATTTTCCGCTGTTCCATTGGTGTTGTCTGACATGAATTAACCTTGATTTTTAGCTTGGTTTGGGTCTCAAATTTGTCTCATACTTGCTGCTGTCCCAATGGTGCTCCCAACATGAATTAACCTTGGCTTTTAGCTTGGTTTGGGTCTTTAATTTGCCTCACATTTGCTCCCGTCCTATTGGTGTCTTTAACATGAATTAACCTTGATTCCTAGCTTGGTTTGGGGCTTAAATTTGTTTCATACTCGCTGCTGTCCCATTGACGTTTTTAATATGACTTAGCCTTGACTTCTAGCTTGATGTAAGTGCCAAATTGTCAGTTAAGTGTATGTTTGCTGTCCTACATGTGTTTGACTTGGATTTAGTCTTGTTTTAACTTGCTTTTAAGTATGTAAATATGTGTAAATGTAGGTCGTTGTCCTGCATGTGTTTAACATGGATTTAGCCCTGTTTTTAGATTTCTTTCAAATCTAAAATCTGTGTAAATGTATGTTGCTGTCCCTATGGTGCTTTTGATTTGATTTAGCCACAGTTTTGTTAAATTTTTGGGTAAATTTTTGCATCGTAGTTGCTGCACATGCCATGATTCTGTTTTGAGCATGAAAGTATGGCTTATAGCCATGTCTTAGTGCAAAAGTATGCATCTAAATTTACTGCACCGCAGGTGGCTCTGTTTTACTGCATGGGGTATGTTTTTTCACAACATTGTGTTGGAACTGCTGCATAAGTTAGTATTCTGTTTTGGGGCCAAAAATCACTGCATATTGGCCATGTTTCTGTGCAAAATTCTGTGTTAAATTTATGCACATGTTTCCATACTGTTTTGCGCTTACAAAGTACTGCATGTGGTTTCCTTTCTGTGCAAATTCACTGCATAAAATTAGTGCACATACTTGCATTCTGTTTTAGGCTGAAAAGTACTGCATTAGTCTTATTTCTGCACAATTTTGCTGTATTAAACTACCACATACCTGTGACTCTGTTTTGGGTTTAAAGGCACTGCATGCATCAATATTTATGCAAACTTTTCTGCATTAAACTGTTCACATGCTATAATTCTGTCCTAAGCTGAAAATTGCTGCATATGAACATATTCTTGTGCAAAAATCTGTGCTAACATTACTGTACAGCTTGCGGTACTGTTTTGGACTGAAAAGTGTTTCATATGGCTGTTCTTTTTTTTTTTGGTAAGATCTTGGTTTAACTTACTGCACATGTGAGTATTCTATTATGGGGTTGAAAGTGCTTTATATGACTTTTTTTTTTCGGTTGTAAAGTCGTGATTTAACTTTCTGGACATATGAGGATTCCGTTTTGGGGTTAAAAGTTTTTCATATGACCATGTTTATTTTTTTCCCCTGTAAAATCTTGATTTAACTTACTGCACGTGAGGATTTTGTGACTATGTTTTTTGTGTATAATCTTGATTTAACTTATGGCACATTTGAGGACCCTGTTTGGGGTATGATTTTTTATGTAAAATCTTGATTCAACTTCTGCCCATGTGGGGATTTTGTTTTGGGGTTAAAAGTGCTTCATCTGGGCTATGTTTTTGCATAAAATCTTGATTTAACTGGCTGCACATGTGATGATTCTGTTCTGGCTAAAAAATACTGCATATGCCTATGTCTCTGCACAAGTTTTTCTGCATTAAACTGCTGTATACCTGTGGTTCTGCTGTGGCTCAAAAATACCACACATGGCTATGTTTCTGCACAGAATTTTCTGCATTAAATTACTGCACAGCTTGTGGTTTTGTTTTGGGTGAGGAAGTACTGTTTATGACATGTTTCTGCACGGTGTGTGATTCCATTTTGGTAAGGGAATGCATGTTTGGATTCTGAGTGAACATATATGTGCTTGAATTTGATACTGAATTTGTCTCGTCCGAAAAGCTACATCTCTTGTGTTGATTTGGCAAGCATTAATGGGTATGCACCGTTGCTTCCTCCTCATATAAGGCTGGGAGGCTTTGCTATGGCATAGAAGGTTAGCTTGGCAGAAGGTAAGTAATGCTTTCGATCTCACATATAGTGCCCTTTGGATGAAATTGAATCGTTGGTCTATGCTGCAAGTCTAGATGCTTGTTTTGATTCTTTCAGATGTATGTTTTGCTAGTTAATTCTTTCTGATTGTGCACACTCACTCACATATCCACAGTTAACTGCTGGTTCGATCCTATTGTTATTCTTGGTTTTATTTTTGTTTTTTAAAGTTCATTGTATTCGTTAGGTCACCTCTTTTTTTTTCAAAAATAAAAAGATATAAAAAAATCCTGAAAAGTACAAGAAATCGAGATTAACTTAGATTTCATTAATTAAAACATATCAACTTATTTCAAATTCATTTTGTTTATGAAGTCAATTAATTCTTATTTTCTTGTTCTTTTCACAGAAATAAATAAAAGTCACCTACAAAGTGGCACAAGTTTTTTTTGACCATTTGTACTTCATTGACTTTAATCTCTTTCAAGAGTGTAAATATGTCTTAAATTCTCATTCTAGCTTAAGTTCCTCTGTAAATAACTATTTTTTCTTTCAATTTCTTTTCTTTAATTAATTTCTTTTCATTTTTTTCCATTTTTTGCTTGTATTTAAAAAGGGTAATCAAAATAAGATTTAAGCCATATTCATATATCCATATGAACTATTTTAGGGTAGAAAGACCAGGAGTAGCAAGTCAACGCGATATAGTAAACTTTTCCATACATTGCTGATTTACTTAGTGGCCAACCCAACTTCAGATAGGGAAGCCATTTTCTTCATTCCCAAGAGAGTGATTTTCTTCTTTGCCCAAGTTACTTGTTATAGTTCCTTTGGTACGAGATTGTATGAAATGAAGCTGTTGAAAAATTTCTTGGAAAAACCTGATGACAGCTTCCACCATAAACAGAGCCCATATGATGAACGCAACAATGCCCAATAATGGGAATAAGATTTTGTAGGCCATCTAACCCAAACCTAACTTAGCCTTACATTTATGTATGCCTAATAGATGGATTTGGGTTTAAGGTCATTGAACATGTACACTTATAGACTGGCCTACGAACAACTCTAGTCCCAAGTTCAACAAAAGCACCTTCACTAGCTGGAATGACACCAACTGCAACTTAAAGGATCTGTTATGTCAACAAACTTTTCTAATGTAATGTAATTTAGAGAAGAAATGGGTGCAAATAGTAGAAAGACTATGACCGACCTTGTTTTTCATTTTTAATGGATTATAAGGTTGAAGCAACTTAAAGGATACTTCTATCACAATTCCTATCTTCTCAACCCTGTAGTACAGCAGAAGTTTAATGAGATGCAAACATAGATATATAATGGTAGCAGATTTGATCAGTAAGAATTTCTGTATTTTGACAAAGTGAGATGCAAGCTGCCATTAATTTACATTCTAGAAATACTGTTAGATTACATATGTGGGAGTTAGTGGCATAGGATTCAATTTATTACTTGAAATTCAGCTGGAATCGAGATTGAATCTATTGGTTGAATCAATCAAATACACAGAGAATAGTTTAGAGAGAGAAAGAGAACTTCAACTCACTTGGCTCACAATTTGTTTTCTTATCTATCAAGCTAACAAAGAGAACTTCAAAACACACACGCTGGCCCACGTGCACTCATGCACATACACACAAGGGGTTTTATTATATGTATATATGATATCAAAAGTATTCAGCCAGTATAAATAGGATAATTAGTTCAACATGAGTTGGAAGTTAGGATCTTTACCATAATGAGCTTATGGATGATCCAAGTTATTACAGGATATTTATAACACAAAATCCAATTTATTTAATCAATGCTAAATGCAAAATAATTTGATATCAAACACAATCTATTAATTAGTCTAATCTATTAATTTATTGATATAATATATCAATTAGATATGTCTGCCATATAGTATAAATACAATATATCTTACATATGTTTTCTAGATGGTAAAGATCAGCAACTTTCCATTCATTGTTGATTTACTCACTAGCCAATTCAACTTCAGAGAGGCAAGCCAGTTTCTTCAATCCCAGGGGAGCCACTTTCTTCCATGTCGAAGTCACTTGTTATGGTTTCATTGGCACAAAAATGTATTAGCCACTGAAGATGTGTCTGAGTCATGCGACAACGCCATTGAACATGTATGTGAGTCGTGTGGCAAAGCCATAGAACAATTTCGTGGAACAATCTGATTGTAGCTTCCATGACCAACAGAGTCCATATGATGAATGAAACTAAGCCCAACAAGGGGAATAAGATTAATAGAAGCAGTACAACAACAAGAATTCCAATTAATGGAGTAAATTTTTTTATGATGGGAAGGTAAGTTAGTTGATTTTGAAGTTTGAATTCTGCCATCAAACCCATAGCATTCAGGGTTAGAGTCGCTAAAACAGCTGACATGATGTTACCATGGTCATCAAATGGAGATAATTGTCTGGATTGATATTGAACTTGAAGATAACCACCTAATGTAATAATCAGAAATTTTATGACAGCATTCAATGGGGAAAAAGATTCCACCTGTCGCCGGCTTGAACTGTAATGGCAAGAAAATAAGATTGAATTAGCATTCTAAAATAGTAATAACTATAACAATAGCAAGAAAGGAAATTGTGAAAATGACATGAAGTCTGTTCTGTTAAAAATCGATGAGGAAGTGACAAATCTAAAGATAATCATTACACAATGTTGATTGGACCAATTTGAATTCCATCTAGTTAATTCGCTCTGATAAAAACAATAAGCAGTAGAAAATGAGGGAAACTAAAGTTGCAGTAAACTATGCCATGACCCGAAAGTATCAAATGATGAATATATTTAACAAATCAAAACCTTTCAGTTGAGCTAAAATTAGACGGAGTCGGATTAGGATCTTTTGATTTGCTTTGCCAGTAGCACAGTAAATCTAACCACTGACTTTTTTTTTAAAATCCAGTCATTTATTTTATTTATTTTGAATTTTTTACTTAAAAGAAAGTAAAATATAGTAAAATGATAACAGTTTTTTAATTTCTAACCAACAGAGATCAGCTTACAAATATTAAAAAAAATAATTTAAAAATGTGTACTGAGTAAAAATTAAATGATTATCTTCATCATGTTGCATTTTACTTCTTTCACGATAAAAGAAAAATAATCAAAATAAAAAAAGAAATAAGCAGTTAGATCTGTTTGAACCAAATCAATGGTTAGAGCAGAGGGTGCTCATGGATGGAGTGGGAGGCATGATGCGGGGCAACCCTCCTATTTGGTTTTTTGTTGAAGATAAGAAACTGAAGATAATGGAAAGAGGAGAAAAACACAGAGAGAGAAGGACAACACAAATTTGAAGATTGACTTTGAAGGGGTACTGCCCGATATAAACAGTGCAAATTTAAATGCGACGACTCCTCTTCCTCTTGTTGCCACTGTGGGGATCATTTTGACCGCTGCATATATATCTTTTTCTGATTCGGATCCGGGGCATCTTTTACTGGGCAAGCATTGGCTGGCATTGCATCTACCATTGGAATCGAATTACAAATGTTATACATACTATTTCTCAGATAATTTGTGATCCTAAACAAATTGAGTGTTTGGACTAAAATAGCTTAATATTAAGAGGGTACGAAATATTTATTATCCTCAGTGTTAAATACCTCAATACTACTTACAATTTATATTTTAAATAAATATTTTTATTTAAGATTTAAGATTTAATACAATCATAATTTAAAATTAAGTTGAATTCAATTACATAAAAAATATAAATAAAAGTAATACTAAATAGTGAAAATTACGAATGAAATCTATTTTGTTCAAAATCAATAAAGAAGAGACTAATTTAAAGATGATTATTACACCATGACTATGTTGATTCCAACAAAATAATCGGAATAAGTTAATTGGCTTTGGTAAAAATAATAAACAGTACAAACGGAGGGAAACTAGAGTTGCAGAAAAAGGATTCTAAAAGATTTTTTTTTTCTTTTTTTAGGCCGACAAGGATTCTACAAGATTCAAATGATTTACAAAATTAATAAATCAAAACCTACAAAATACTGAAAAGAAGGCAAAGTAAGAGGGGATAGGGAGTACTGGGTCGCAAGATCTCTGCTCACGCTAGCGAGCTTAAAAAAATTAAGAAAAAAATAAAAAACAAAAATGGCAAGATTTCTGTTCGAGCAATCTTATTAAAAAAAAAAGAAATTAAGTAGATAGGGCAATAAATAAAAATAACGGCACGGTGTCAACATATAATATCTTCAAACACAGTACAGGAGTCAATAAGCCGGGAAACAAGAGTTGCGATACAGGACCCTACAAGTTTGAAAACATGAATATATTTAATAAATCAAAACGTTTCTGCAGAACTGAAACTAGATGTAGTGGGAGGCATGAATTTGGTTGTTTGTTGAGGATAACAAGCTGAAGATGATGGGAAGAAAGGAGAGAGAAAGATACAAAACTAGAACAATAATATCAAGTAACACTAACTAGTGAAAACTACAAATGAAATCTGTTTTGTTAAAAATCTGACAAATCTAAAGATAATTTCATTACACAATGTTGATTGAACCAAACTAATCCGAATAAGTTAATCAGCTTTGGTAAAATCAATGAACAGTAAAAGTGAGGAAAACTGGAGTTGCAGTAAAAGACCCTACAAGCTTCAAATGATTAATTAATTTAATAAATTAATACCTTTCTGCAGAACTAAAACTAGATGGAGAAGGAGGCATGTTAGGGGCGACCCTCCTATCTGGTTGTTTGTTGAAGATGATGGGAAGAGGAGAGAAACACAAAGAGTACAGCACAACACAAATTTGAAGATTACCTTCCTTGTGAAGAGGTACTGCCTTAGCCGTATATATTTATAGCCTTCACATGTGCCAAAAAGATATCAGGAATACGATTCTCCATATTTGCCAAAATGATATATCTATTCGTTCGAGGGCGCTGAAATGTGTTTGGAAACCACGTCCTTTAGTTTCAACCTCACATAACTGAGATGCGTGGCGGTTTTTTTTGGGTCAAAGCCAATGTTAGCTGTTCAAATGATGTGTTAAAATGGATCTGATCAATTGAGGACTTTGGTCAAGTGTTTCATTTGCTTAAATTTTAAATATCTTTATTTTTAATTTTTTAAGTTTAATTTTTTTTTAAATTCACTAATCTATTCTACAATCTACTTCTTTTTTTTAAAAAAAAGTAATTATTAAAATAAATAAAAAATTATGAAATTTGAATCACCCAAATTATTTTTCTGGGAAAAGTGACTTTGGCACCTCAAGAAACCCAGGATCTTACCACTTCATCTCCAGGTTAGTCAACAGGATCTCGTTACACTACTCCGTAAATTTGTATAATTCCACTTCCTGTTACTTTCGCCGAACATTAAACAGTATATTTTCTATATCTAGGGTTTCTCATCTTATAAAAAAAGAAAATTGTTTTAAATAGTTTCAATTTTGACAATTGAACAATAAATGAATAAAGAAATGAAAAAGATCAAGTTGATGAATAAGGTAATGGAAAAGATCCCAGCTGAGTGATTTATACCTTCATTGCATGACATGTGACAAATCACTCAAAATTTACAATTTTAAAAGCATCTTAACGAGTGATTTACACCTTCAAAAAGAAAGAGTATATTCGAAACCCTCTGTTAAACCTCTCCTCAATAAAACATCTTTGATCCAAAATTTAAAATTTCGATCCATTTATCATATTTTTGAAATTAGAATTAAAAGGATTAACATGGCAGAGATGTATCACTCAAGTCCTTCGCTAAAATATTACTCATGCAAATAGTTGTGTCCTCCAATTAGCTTGTTATAACTAAAGTGAAAACTTTTAAGTAAGATGATATATGTTCTCCCAATACACGCTTTGTTCCAACTAATTAAATGGTATCCACCGTATACAAAGATGCTCTACTTATCTAATACACTTTAGCATTTTATACATACATACATATATATATATATATATATCAAAAAGGTAAAATATTCTTCTTTTTCATTAAGAAACAATTTATTAAGAATATTTTACCCTTTTTTAATATCTTAAAAAGTCTAATCAAATTTTTTTCTATAAAAATTTAAAATTTTTTTGCCAATTAAAATTTTAGATTACATTCAAGGAAAAATGGTTAATTATTAATGAAATATTGAACTTAAAAATTATCATTTTGATTAGTTTAAATTAAAATGTTAGATTAAATTCAAAGAAAAATACGTAGGTTTTAAATTTTAAATTTTTATCAAAACAAGTATATATTTTATCTTTTTAAGTTAGAACTATTTTTAAAATTTTAAACTTTTTATAACTATAGAATACATTTTATTAGTCTCAATCCTAAAAAATAAGATGAATATAATATTAGAGTTTAGCATTTTTGTCAATTGCTTCACACGCTATTGCATTTGGTACCAAATGTGGTTGTAAGATGCCCTTACCAAGCACCCCTTTTTGCTTAAGCAAACCGAGTGGGGTAATAAAATTTGGGGATAATCTATAATATATATATATATATATATATATGTATATGTATATATGAAATGGAGGAGAATGATTAGATTTCACAGTTTATTACTGATTAAATTAGATTGGGTGTTACTGTTCTTTTTTAAAATTATTTTTTTGGTTCACAGACTAAAAATTTAATTATAAAGATAAATTTTGGAAATGTAATTTTTTATTAATTATTCTTTTTGTTGTCAATAATTACAATTTTTATTTTTTAATTAAATTTTTTAATCTTTAAAAAATTTTAAAATAAAACACTCTTACATGACCCAACAGTTGTCCATTCTATGGAAGGAATCCTTAGGCTGCGTTTGGCTACCAAAATGACGCCCAAAGGAATGGAAAATCAATAACATTCTAACGAGTGTCATGCATTTGGTTGGAGGAAAAGCGACAAACAACTTTTCATGGGAAGCTTGCTTTCTTGCATGCAATGAAATAAAAAATCATCTCATTTTGAGAAGGAAAACACCACTGTGCACTAGAATGAGATGTGGTAAGACCAAAATACCCTTGATGCTTAAATCTATCGGGTACTTTGAGGAGTTTTAGAGCACCCCAAAGAGTGAACCCTAGCAATAGAGTCTAGCCCAATAGCTTTAGCATTCTCCATTGTAGCAACTGGTCATCTTGATCTCCATCAACCATCAAAGAGGTAGGCTTTATTGTTCATGGATTCAAAATTGAGAATCTGCATCTCTGTTTCTGGGCTCTTACTCAAATCTATTGAAAATTGTTGTTTTTGTAGATGAGTGATATTTGTATTTTGGATTGAAGCTTTTTTGTCAAATTTTCTTGGTAAAAATGGATGCATAATAACAAAGGATCAATGCATGAGCATTGGATTTATTCATGACTAGAGTTTAGAATATTTTTCCCTTATATACTTTTAGCTATAGTAGAATAGGTCTGTGCACTATTATTATATTACAATGATGAACATCTATTGTGCAGTGACGAGAAATATATTGATTCTTTAAGTTCAAAATCCCACAATTTTTTCTAAGCAAGAAAATGCAACTTGCTGGTTTGTCGTGACAAAATTTATGTCCTAACTATTATTTACAATATCTGTTTAGAAGATTTGTTGTTACCATTATTATGTATGTAACTTTGTCATCCATGTGTGTGACAAATTAGCTGGAAAGGTTACTAGAAAAAAGTAAAGAATGTAGGGTTCTAATTTCCTCAAAGAATTAAGCTTATGGGAAGTTTACCTGCTATTGGTTATAACAATGTGGTCTCTTTTGCTATATGATAGCAACTAGTTTAATTGAAGGTTCTTATTGACTTTTTTTGTTTTGTTTTATTATTATTTTTTTTTTTTGCACTTGAAATTTTCACGGGAAAATGATTATGTAGCTATATATTTCAATGTTTTGGTAGACTATTATGATTTCTCTTTCTCAAATTTGGGTTAAAAAATGTAAATTCTTTCCATGGTTTATGTTGTAATTAAAGCTGTAATTGATAATCTAAAGGTTTTTACTCAAGTTGAAAAATATATATTTAGGAGCATATGAATTTTCTAAATCTGCATGGCTTTATTAGCAATTGAATTTGCTACTCCTTCACTATAGACTCAATAACCATTTGTATTTAAACATTCTGTGTTGCATCACAGTGAAGAACCAACAAAGAAGAGAGGTTGTTGTGCATCTCTTAGTTTGGTGGTCAAGTGTGATTCAAGTGATGAGTAGAATGTTTGTTATGATGTTATTTAGTGTTGCTTTATCAAGTAGAAGGTGCATTAAAGATAGGTCATACACCTTAAATTTCCATGCCAAGCGAGCTCAACTTAGGACAATCATTTACAATAGCAACAATACATCCTATAACCAAATTAGGATGTATAAAACCACTTTTGATCATTTGTGTCACATGCTTAAGGAGATTGGGGGGTTAAAACCATTGAAACATATGCTAGTTAACGAGCAAGTAGTAATATTTTTGCACATTCTTGCTTACCATGTAAAGACTAGAGTTATCCAGCTAGGTTTTAGAAGATCCAGAGAAACCATACATAGATATTTCCATCTAGTACTAAATGCTATGATGTGCTTACATAGAGAGCTATATAAAACACCTGAGCCTATTTTTAAAGATTCAACGGATGAAAGGTGAAAATGGTTCAAGGTAAAATATTTATATGTCTACACTATGTTATACTTTCTATTGACTTGCAACTTTTATATAAAATTGTCTTGGTGCACTTGATAGAACACACATTAGGATACATGTGCGATCTGAGGACAAAGGTAGGTACAATAATAGAAAAAGGGAGATTACCACAAATGTCTTAGGGGTGTACTTCCAAGATGCACAATTCATTTATGTTTTGCCTGGGTAGGAAGGGTCAGCTACTAATGGAAGGGTCTTACATGATCCAATTAGTTGGAGACATGGTTTGAAAGTTCCTCAAGGTTAGTATCCTTACCTTTTTATGTATATATGAGTATGAATATAAATAATTTTTTTATATATGTTTATATGTAATTGAGAGAGGGACATGATGTTTAGGTTGTTATTATTTGGTTGATGTTGGGTATACTAATTGCGATAGCTTCCTTGCACCCTATAAAGGACAAAGGTACCATTTGAATAAATGGAAAGATGGTCGCATGCCACAAACCCCACATGAGTGCTTTAATATGAGACATTTAACAATTAGGAATGTTATTGAGAGATGTTTTGGGATCCTAAAAAACGATGGGTCATCCTTGGGAGTTCAGCATTCCATCCTATTAAAACATATATTCGTGTCATAATTACTTATTGCTTACTACATAATCTGATAAGGTGAGAAAACATTGCAAATCCTTTAAAAGAAAAGTTTGATGAAACAGAAGCCACAAATCCTAATTTGGAGGCCACTCCCATTTTAACAATGGAAACTTCTAATGCATGGAGCAACTACCAAAAGACCTTGGCAACTCACGTGTTTAATGTCTTTAGGGCAAGAAATACATGAAATCTTAGGGATGTAATGAGATCTTTGATGTTTATGTAACATTTGTAATCTATGTATTTTTGTAGGATCAAACATGTATTTTTAATTAGACATCTACCATTTATTCTTAATCGAATGACATGTTTAATGCATTTAGTAGAGTATATGGTTAATACTTTTCAAGGTATGCATTAGCCTTATTCATTTATTATGTACACTGTTAATAATTTTTCACCTTTGACCTATGCTTGTCCTTTGTAGCATGGAGCAAGATCCAAAAGTGAGTACTCAAGGTTCTAAGCATGTGTGAACCCTAGCCAAGGACAATTTATTGGTGGAATACCTTATGACATTGCAAGTGGAACAAAAGTTCATGGCTAATAGTGGTTTCAAGCCAAGCTTTCTGCAGGCACTTGAAGATATGATGGAACTCAAAGCTCTTGGTTGCGGCATAAATGATATTCCTCATATACAATCATGATTGAAGATCCTAAAGGGTTCCTGGCAAACAGTTCATTATAAGATATACAATGCTAACACTTCAGGATTTGGTTGGGACCCAGTTGAAAATTGTATCACTGTTGATGACCAAGTTTGGAATGAGTATGTAAAGGTCTTACCCATTATGGTTCATTCATTTAGGTGTAAATGTTGACATTTTACACGGAATAGTGAAATGTATATTGTCTATTATCCTTAATACTTTTAAATTTTAACTATCTCTAAGACAATTGAACAACTTCCAAAGTTTTATTATTTGCAATTGATAATTTTTATACCTTTAATTTTCTTATAATTGTTTTAATATGATTTTTTAAGAATTGATTACTATTAATGGTAACATAACTTCTGATTATTGAATATGCAACTACCTCTTTTGGTCTACAAAATAGTTGATGAAATTATTGAAATTTGAGAACTTAGTATCTTATGATTCATTTAAGTATAGATTTGCATTCCAATTTATTTGCAAGAAAATATATACATTGATTCTACTAGAGGAATAAATTCATTCATTCTTCTTCTCTTGCTATTAATATTACTTGAAAATTTTATTTTATAATTTTTCATATCCTCCCATTTTTTTGGAAATCGCTATCAAATAATTGCAATTTTTGAAAAAGTTGTTTTAGCTTAAAATAACTTAAATATCCCACCCCTCAATCAAAATTCATTTCTGCAAAATTTTTCAAACCTTCATAGTGCCAATTTCTCCCTCCTAGCCATCTCTTCAGCTAGTGTTCAGCGTGTCGTCATTTAGAAGCCACCATCCATCGTTTGTTCCAATTAGCCGTTTCATCTGCCGATCTACAACTATTGCAGCTGCTCTCCACCATCTTTCAGCCATTTTCTATCATTTTGAGATATTGCCTTCAACGTTCTTCCATTTTTTGAAATCTATCAGGTGATTGTTAGCTCAAAATTTGATGGATTACGTTAAAATTCTTGATTATTATAGTTTTTGGTTCTTGGATATTTATAAATATGATGAGATATATATATTGAATTTTTAAATGTGTTTTATTTGAATGTTGATGAACTTTTTTGAAGAGAATAAGTTTTGTGTGAGATTAAAAGAAATTAAATTTATGTAATAATGTATAATAATTGTTAAAATTTTTTGTGATATAAATAGTATTTTCAAACTGAAAAAGCAAAACATAATTGAAAGAGAATATTTTATTTACCTTATTGGAATACTAATTAGAGTAAGCATTGTCATTCAAAATAACGAATTACAGGTATTTCACAAATTTTTTGTATGTAATTTTTTTTTTAGTTTACAATTAGTGTGCGAATATAAAGTAGGCCCATTGAAGATTATCCGATAACTATTGGCTTACATCAGAGGTTAATTTTAACCTCTTATCTTTTTACTTTAATTTTAGATGTACTTATTAAACATATCCAAGAGCTGGTATCACAGTGTATACTCTTTGCAGATAATATAGTCATAATTAGAGAGTTGAGAGAGGAAATAAATGAGAAGTTAGAGATGTCGAGACTACCTTTGGAAGCATATGGATTTTGTTTAAATAAAAGTAAAACAGAGTATATGGAATATAAGTTTAACAAGAGGCATACTAATTCTAACATAGAAGTGAAAATCGGAGAATACACTATACCACAAGTCACTCGATTTAAGTATCTTGGATCTATCATACAACATGATGAGGAAATATAAGAAGATATAAACCATAGAATTCAAGCGGGTGGATGAAATAAAAAAGTATTTTGGGTGTTATTAATAACAGAAAAGTGCCACTCAAGTTTAAAAATAAATTTTACCACACAGTTATAAAACCAATAATGTTATATGAGACTAAGTGTTGAGCAATAAAAAGTACACAAGAGAATAATTCAATGTTGCAGAGATGAGAATGTTGCATTGGATGAGTAAACATACTAAATTAAATAGAATTAAAAATAAATATATTAGAGGAAAAGTTAGTGTCGCACCTATTATGAAAAAAATTATGAAATCGCGTCTTAGATGGTTTGGATATGTATAGAGAAGACTTATAAAAATTTCAATAAGAATAGTAGATCAGATGGAGAATAGTTCAATAAATAAAAATAGAGAAAGACCATGAAAAATTATATGCAAAACTATTAAGAAAGATTTAGATTTAAATGATTTATTTAAAAATATGATTTATGATAGAACTTTATAACGCCGTTTGATCTATGTCGCCGACTCTATTTAGTTAAAAAAAATTTTGTCGTTGTTGTTGCTATTGTTATTGTAATATTTTTTTTAGTACACAATAGAGTAACACTGCTCGATAAAAAAAAAAAAAATCATCCTAATCTAGATTTAAACTATTATTAGTGGACTTAACCATGAGTCAAAAAATTACAATAAAGTCAATTATCATAACTGGCGTAATTGTGGTTTTGAAAACTACAATTATCCTCTGATTTAAATGCAAATTAATAACCACAATCAAATCACCATTTGGTCTAACTGTAATTAATAGACCACAATTAAATTAAAGGATTTAATTGTCGTTAAACCAAACAGTAACCGTGTTAAACCTTTTTGGTCTACTTAATGTTGGTTTAATCAACGCTGCGTAGTGGGTATATGTGATCCTGAAACACATCGTTTTGGGGTTTCAATCGACGGCTGTGATTGGAGCAAATGAATGGCAAAGATGCGCCCATATTTGAGAAAGAGAAACAGCCAAAAACTTGGAAGAAGATGAAAGGGCGTTGTTTTGAAGAGATAGTGATCCTTCCAGGCAAAGATGTCGAGAATCTGATCGCCTCCTTTACCTTGGAAACTAGAAATCTTCCAAGTTTTTCTTTTTTTTTTTTTCCCTTCTCCTTCACGACGCTCGCAATCGTTCGTTGTTTTTGCCTCAGATTGATTCGCGCTCTACGCATCGCAACTTAGTATGATTCTGTTCTCTTCTAATTTTCCCACATACTAAAATTGTTGGCCAGCATCAGATTAAACGGTATCCCGTGAAAAGGCTGCAGAAGTATATCCTCAAGGACTTGTGGATCATAACCCAAGGTGCCTTCCTGTTGGGCCACGAGATCCATTATGTGGGCCAGTTCTGACAAATTTTATGGAAGGCTAGAAAGCAATCACATTCTGTTGCTCCCCTTGCTTTTGCATTTTTTATTTGAAACTTCATCGAGTGTACCTAAAGGAGTTGGGTACAACAAATTTTAATTGCCTTGGTTGGGAAGATTGCTCTGGGAATGGACGACCAACTACTTTTGCAGTGCCAACAGTATAATAAACGACAACTTGAATGTGTGTGGACTAGATTGTCCCTGCACTAAAAGATTGTTTAGTATAAAAAAACATTAAGAATATAAATGAAAATAGAAAAATATATAATTTTATAGATAAAAGATAATTCATATAACTTACGTTAAAAAATAATTAAAAAATATAAATATTATTAAATAATAATTAAACAAACATAATAAACATTATGCGTAATTTTCCAAAGTAACTAATATTCTTCTTATTACAAGTCTCGGGCTTCTTTTGCCTAATAAACATGCATAGAAGGGACGTTTATTAAAAAAAATTTCGAAACTTTTGTACAAAAGTTTTAATTTTGAGTATTTAAAAGTGAGTAAATTTTAAGCGTTTAATTTGAATTTTTTTTATTATAAATGAAATACGAGGCTTTGAAAATAAAGAGTAAATAAAAAATGGACAAAATAAGAATCAAACTTATGTACCTCATAACTCTTAAGACTTATGACTAAGAGAAATACGAATATTCATAGCCTTTCTTTAGTCTTACGGCAAAATTTTATTCCTTCTCAATGAGGGTTACTACAATAAAATTAATTGATCAATATAATTAAATTTTTTTAAAAAAATCAGATGGGACATTATCAATTTAAGGCAAAGATCACGGATGGAAAATTGTAAATATGGCTCATCTTTTGTCTTCTGTTTTTATTTCACGTTAAACTTTCTCTCTTTTAAAAAATGTTTTTGATTTGTGATTATTTTAAAAATTTATATTATATTCAAATATAGAAGTGGATAGTTTTTTTAGCTTTTTAATTTTTTTTAGAAACAAAATTTTGCATCAAGCTTTTCAATATTTTTAAAAGTCTACTCAAAATTTTTTTAGTTTAAATATTTAATTTTTTCCGGCTATTTAAAAAATTTAGATTGCATTCAAAGAAAAATGGTTATCAATGAAATATTAAATTCAAAAGTTAGATTACATTCAAAGAGAAATACGTAGGTTTAAATTTTAAACTTTTATCAAAACAAACATATATTGTATCTTTTTAAGTTATAACTATTTTTAAAATTTTAAATTTTTTGTAACCATATAATACATTTCATCCAATGAACTTAGAGCCCTTGAAGCATCAGTCTCAATCCTGAAAATTGGGATGAATATAGTATCAATAGTTTAGTCTATCTTTGCCGAATGTTTCACGCCCTATTATCGGCTTTTTTTTTCCCCCTTAAGGTAACACTTTAAAATTTTAATACTATCTTATAGACAGTTGAGCAATTCTCAAATTTTTATTATTTGCAGTTGACGATTTATATACCTTTAATTTTTTTATAATTGCTTTAATATTTGTTGTTTCAAGAATTGATCATTGAATGTGCGATAACCTCTTTTGGTCCACAGAATAGTTGATGAAATTATTGAACTTTGAGAACTCCGTATAGTATGTTCCATTTTAGCATAGAATTGCAGTTCAATTTATTTGAAAGAAAACATGCACATCGATTCTATTCCTAAATTAGCTTTCATTTTTTAGTTTTTGGTAAGAAAATGTGCCTAAAGACTATTTCCCATTTTTAATTTAATTGTAAAGGAATAAATTGATTCATTCTTCTTCTCTTGCTAATTCATATTATTTAAAAATTTTATTTTATAATTTTTCATATCCTCCCTATAATTGCATGATAAGACATTATAGTTCTATAATGTTAAAATTTTTATCCTACTAGATATATTATCGGAAGAATTATAATAAAGGATAAAAAAATAAAAAAAAATATTCTTAAAGACTTGCTACTACTTATTTTAAGATGATTATTACTGAATTTAGTAACAATCAATTGAACATAATAGTTAAGGTCCTTAAAAATAATTTTTTTATTTTTTATTTTTAAATGTAATTTTTTTTATATTATCTATTTTTTTTATATGGACAATAAATTTTATGACAGCTTTCCAAAAATTTACACAAAAATTAAAAAAAAAAGGCAGAAAACTTCGTGTAAAAGGAGCCAATACTATTCTAAAAACAATAAATAGTATTAATTTATTATACTTTCATAATATAAATAAATTATTGAAATAAAATCTAAAAAAAATTCTCATACACAAGTTACTCGTGTCACTTCTTTATTAGAATTTTTTCCCCGCCAATATCTCTCTTCTGTTGTTTTTTTCTTCCCCATTTTGCTCATTATTTATCTCAATATTTAAACTATTTAAATATAATTTAGATTATTTAAATTATATATATATTAAATTTTAATTTTTTTACTTTATAAGACATGTAATATAAAAATAATTTTATAATTGATAATTATAAAAAAAATAATTTTATCAAAACATTATAAAATTATAAAATTTTAATTGTCTAAATTAAATATGATTTAGATTTGTGTTTATTTTCCGTATTTGTAGAGAATCTAGGTTGATCCGACACTATTCGAATCACGAGTTCCAAAGGATTAGGAGGAACCAATTAGATCTGCCCACTATAAAATGTACTTGTTAAGAGAGATGTCCTAACCGTCCCTCATTTGTCATTCAAGATGCGACGGATTGCATTTTTCATAGCATAAGGCTGTGCAACGTCCCAGAAGCACGCAAGCGTTGAGAAGTGGACGCGCTACCGAATTAACAGTGCGTTTGGATGGAGAGAAAACTGAAGGAGAGAGAATGGAGGGAGAAAAAAATGATATTTTTTTTTGTTTGGTTTAGAAAGAAAATTGGAGAAGAGAGAAAGTAGGGAGAGAAAAATACGGTGGGTCCTATCAATTTTTTTTTTCCCGAATATGAAAAAATTTGGAGGAGAAAATACTCGCGCACTGCAAGATTGAATAAAAAAATATATATCTAACCAAATTTTTTAACATTTTAATTAATTAATATTATAATTATTGATTTTATTACAAAATAAATTAATAATAAATATATTTTTTAAAATAATAATTTTTAATATTAAAACCAACAAATTATATATATAGTTAAAAATATTACATATAAATTTAATTAATTAACAATATAATATATATATATAACAAAATTCTTTAAAATTTTAATTAATTAATTAAAAGTTTAATGTTATAATTAATTTTATTATAAAATTAATTAATATATTACATAAAATAATAATATATTTTATTTTATTAAGATAAATAAATTATATATAATTTAAACAAATAAATAAAAAAAATACTATCCGACTGAAATATTATATATAATTTTAAATAAATTAATATATTATATACTGTCCGACTGAAATATTAAATAAAAAAAATATACAGTGCAATGCATTGGGTGCATATATATATATATATGCGTTGTTTCACGCAACGCATATATATATATATATATTATTTTATATAATATATATTATATATTATAATAAAATATTATATATAATTTTTAAATAGTATTAAAAAATATTTATTATATTTATATATAATATATTTAAATTAATTAATATATATTAAAATAATAATTTATAAATAATTTTTTATAAAATAAAATTTAATTAATTTAAGAACTATATACTTTAAATATTTTTTAATTTTAAATATGTATTTTTTAATAATTTTTTTATTTTATTTAAAAATAAATTTTTTTTATAATTTAAATATTTTTCTAAATTAATTTTTAAATTTTTAAATTTTTAATTTTTTAAAAAACATATATATATATAAAGTTAAAATAATAATAGTATTATTATTATATTAAATTAACTTATCTTTTTCTTCTTTATCTTCCCTTCCTCCATCCAAACGCATGGAGGAAAAAACATTTTCTCCTTACTTTTTTCTTCTCTTGCATTTCTCCTCACTTTTTTCTCCCTCTACTTTTCTTCTCCCCCATCCAAACACAGCAGTTTTTCATATAAATTCATTAATAATTGTAGTTGTAAATATTTATTAAGTTAATTAAAGATTTATCCTTGATATTCTTAAAATAATTACAAAGATAATTCTTATAAATTTGATTATTTGCAGTTGGCCATTTTTATACTTTTATAATTGCTTTAATACTCTCTACCCCACTGGTCCGTTATGATTTGAATGATTTCACTATTTTGAGTCCAACACTTCTCCTTTTTATATTGATGTTAATTTTGTTGGAGAGAGATTAAAAGAAATAAATTAAAAAAATTATATATATTATTACTCTTTTATATTTTTTATTTTTTAATCCCCCTTTAATAATGGCTCACAAGATCGGAGATGATTCAAATTATACCATTTTTATCTTTAATTTCAATTATTTTGACTTGCAAACATGATCATCATTTGTAACACATCTTGTCCTTCCGTTTCATCGGGCATCTCTTCGCTTGCCACGTTGATGGGAGAGAAGAGCTGAAGTAGTCAGCAGGAATATTTTCTTAAAGACCGTTCTTTCTCTGTGTGTTCGGTGAAAATATACGTTGCTTTTGAATTTTATATTCTTTTTGAAGTTTGTCTTATAATGTTAAAAATTGAGTATAGTAGCATAATTAAATTTAAAAATACAATTATAGGTTTCTTTTGACCTTAAAAAATGCAAATAATTTGTACTTTTAATTTTATATTCTTTTTGAAGTTTGCCTTATAATGTTAAAAATTAACTTTTCAAGAATAATTAAATTTGAAAATACAAAGAATGGTGCATATCAAGCATTATTATAAAATTAGCATGTCCCTTTCTAAGACGTAGGGGGATTCGGATTTTATTTTTGTGAGCCCTACGAGGAAAAAAAAAAGAAAAAAATGTAGGCCTCACAGAATCAAAAAAAGAAATGAAAATAGTATGGATAAACAATGTATTAACAAGAAGTTATGAATAGTAAATAAATAATTTATATTGATGTCATACTATAAATAGCGTATAGACAATACAAATTGGACACTAAAAGACCATGACTTTTATTTATATAAAATGATAGTAAATTTATTAATTTTTTTTTATAAATTATATATTTTTTAGGACGTAACTATCATGTTGGTCCGTAACTTATTTATTTGTTTCAATTATTTTTTTAATTTTAATTTTAATTTTATTGTTATCCTTTAACTTTCAATTTGTGTAATATTTATTTCTTAAATTTATTTAGTATTTTAATAACACTTGACATGCACTATTCTCCTGAACCCTTATTTAATTGTGGATTTTTTTAATCTAAATTATTTTTTAAATAACTACATAAAAATAATAATATTTTAGAATATTATTAACTATTTATGAAACAAATCATTTTATTTAAAACTTACCAAATAATGTCTACTACAGTATTTATTAATAATTTCAACAATGCCTTTTTAAACATATAATCGTTCTTTTAAATTTAATAATCTACTATACTTAATTTTTAACATCATATGACAAACTTTAAAATAAATATAAAATTAATAGTAAAAACGACTTGCCTTTTTTTTTTTTAAGGTCAAAAGCAACATATTATTGTATTTTTAAATGTAATTATTCTACTATACTCAATTTTCAACATTACAAGACAAACTTAAAAAAGAAAAAAGTAAAAACAACTAGCATATTTTCAAGGTCAAGAGCAACATATATTTTCACAGATCACACAAAGACAAAGAAAGATCTTAAAGAAAATATTCCAGCTGACTCCTTCATCTCTTCTCTCCCATCAAAGCGGCAAGTGGACAGATGCCCGGCAAACGAATAAGATGTGCTTCAAATGAGGAAACGATATCCTCAAATAGTGAAAAGAGGAAAGAGAAAAAAAAAAACATAGAATTTATTTATATGGGACGTATAAAAATAAATATGAACTTCACTTTTTTCTTTCTTTTTCTCACCTTACTTTATTTGAGAAGAACTTCAAATTATTTAAGTTCTGCAAACGAGAAAAAGGATGGTCATACTCCGGCGTTAAAACTTTGAGAATCGGAACGCGATTTCAACTTCACGTTGTACTTATTCTTTCTTTCTCTGCAACTTCTATCTCCCTCCCTTGTCTTGTTTTATACTTGGAAATAAAATATATAACTAGTAGAGTATAGTGACCTGTACAAATGCATGGGCTATGATAACAAATATTATATATGCTCAAATCTTCTTGTTATTTAGTAGGTTATCCAAATTTATATATTTATATATGTCTATGTGTGCCTGCGTGTATGTGTAGATCTCGCCGAGACAAGGGAAGCGTTATTATAATAATTTATCATATTTCCCTTTGCTTGCACGTGGCTCACGTTCAACATGATGTTAATTTCGCGTGTCAACATGAGACAAGCCGGATGCTGTTCCTCCCACCAATAGGACATCCACCGAGAAAGAGGAGCTGGGCTTTGTGACACATAAATAGATACACACACACATGTAAATTAAAAAAAAAAAACTAATAAGAATAATTATCAAAATTTATCCTTAAGATATATAATTAATTTTTATTTTTTAAAAACATGAAAGTATAACATTTGTATTCAATAAACAATTTTTTAATTAAATAAAAAACACGAACTATTTTTTCTGCATTTCCTTAAATTTTTTTTTTTAAAGTTAAATGAGGAACGCTGAGTTCCTCTTAGTTGAAATGAGGGGGGGAGAAATTGTTTTTTTTTATGGGTGTTACAGAAGGGTGGGAAGGGATTAATTATATAATAATATAATATAATTTATATTATAAAATATTACAATATAATTATAATAATAAATGTATAAATTATAAGTTTATAGATTACAAAAAATTTATATATAGTTACTTATATTTTTATTATTAATTTTTTAATTAAAATATGATAAATGTATAACTTACTTATAATATTATAATAAATGTATGGTTCTCTAATTATTTTTTATTAAAATTTTAAAAAAATCATACAATTATCATAATATTGAGAGACCATATAGTTATCTGATTTAAAAATAGAAATAATAAGATATTGTAATTTGAAAAAAATAATAAGATATGAGCAACAGTATATAAATTTTCAACAACTATATATAAATTTTACATATCTATAAATTTATATGCATAGGCAAAATTAAAAAAAAATGATATAAGCAACTGCATATTATTGTATAAATTTTAAAAAATAATTTATAATTTTTTATTTATAGACTTATAATTTATAAATTTATTATTAAAAATTATATAATATATATATTTGATAGTTTTGACTAAACTTCAGTTGGTCACTCTTGAATTTTGTTAATATTTTTTATTTTCAATAAAATTTAAAATATATCAAATTTAAAAATTTATATAACCCACCAAATTTTTGTTCTTTTATTTTTATATATACACAAAACTTTTATTTTTCTTTTCTTCACTTTTAAGTGTGAATTGATAACACAACCTATCATGTCCTTTTTGTTTATTTTAATTGAGGACACTTTCGTCATTAATTGTAACTAACTATCCTTTCCATCAATTCTTCCGTCATACCAAACTACAAAAGTGAAGGTAAAATTTTTTTTTTTTTAATTTCAGTTCATACCAAACACAATTAATCTCTCTGTATTTCATTCAATATTCCTTTTTTTGTTTTAACCGATACAAATTATGTGTTTGCACTTCTTAGCTTCTTCCCTTTTTTAGTTTCACAGGCTAAGCTAGGCCTAACCCATCTAAGCCAAATTCACATAAACAATGCAAGCTTAGGGCTAAGCCTCAGCCCTATTTTTTTTTTTTTAGTACGAGTGTAGTTCATTTTTATAGAAATCCAGAATGTGTTAAAGAACAGCTACATAATGATACAAGTAAATTTTTTTCATACACCCCAAGATTGGGTTTAACATATAAGTGTACACCCCCACAATCAAGAGTGATTATATATCAATAGGCAAATAATCGTTTGTCATTACTATATCAAGAATCATTGTTCAAGAGCCAAAACAAAGCAGTTGTTCAACTTTTTCACCTAATTTATAGGATGAAACAAAATATTTTAATAAAGTAATTAACAATCTCCTTTAACACGTTTTCTTTTATTTATCTATATACATCTATTTGTCTATATAAATATATTTTTTTTGATACGTCGTGCCGCAAGCATTACAAACTAAGATCAATAAAATCCTTCAAAAATACATGGCAGTGGTGCATATGCTGAGTCGTGCCTGTATAAATATTAATGTAAATTATACTGACTATTTCTGCATTTGATTGAAATTACACAAATTTTTTTGACTGCACTTTCTTTCAATTTTTATTTTTTGATTAAAATATTCTTCATAAGAAAATATATGAGTTGTTAATAAAGAATATTTTAGTACAAAATATTTAAAATTTGATTAAAATATAATATAACTTTTTATTTTAAAAAAAATTTGTATATAATTTAAAACTATGTGAGAGGTCCATATAATATTAAAAAAAAGTCAAAGAAAATCTGCATAATATACTCTAAATATTAATAAAGCAGTTGTTCATCGTTTTTCTTTATTGACATAGCGAGATACAAGTTGCAATTAACTTACATTCTAGAAAATACAATATATCTCTTAGGTATGTTTGCCATCAACTTGCATAGTATAAATACAATAGATCTGACATATGTCTCCGTAATGGAAAAGATGAGCAGCTTTTCCATTTATTGCTGATTTAACTCAACCAAATCGGACTGAAGATATTGGTTATCAGGAAGAAAAAGGAGACATATTTGATATGATTTGATTTTGGATAGTTGATTCATATTAATTGGACTTTTTTTCGTTTGGACTAATATTCACAAAAACAACTTCAGTTTTCATGTTTTTTAACTTCATTTGCACCTATATTTTACCCCTTAAGGTATATTATTATCTCTAAAGAATCAAATTTTAATCAAAGACATTATTTTCCAACAAATTTCCCAACTTAATTATGACATTGAAATATAATCATAACCAAAATTCACCATAATCATGCTCAAACAATTAAAAAACAGAAAGAAAATAGACCACAATTTATAGCCAAACAAAACAGAGATAAATTCATAATTTTTAACAAGTTTTCCAACTTAATTATGATATTGAACCAAAATTTGAATCGAAATATAACCAAAAGGAATGAAATGAGAGGGGGAACTTTTAATAGTGAGAGAACTAAGACAATTGTAGTCTTCTAGACAATGTGATCGTACAATTCAGGTCATCTGAATTTTATTCTTTTTAACCTTTTTTTTTTGGGGCCATATATGCTTTTAAAGCTACAAGTTTAGTTAATAGCCAGCATTTTTTTCTTGTATTACACACTGTGTAGTAGGAGAAAAAAAAAAAAAGAGACAAAGCTCTAGAGTTCACAATTATGTCTCTTTCTCTCAGTAACTATATAGGGCATAATTACTACAAAAAATCTTGGTTCGTTCAATTAACCCTTTTCACCCTAAAATTTTAGATTTATCAAACAAGGCACATGAAGTTTCTTCTCCATACTCAATCTTATTTCACGGCATTTGCTTTCATGAGTTCATCTAATCATCCCATAATGACGGAGTCCAGCGGAGGGACGAAAATGGCAAAAAAAAAAAAAAAACCTCGAATAATTTATTATTTTCTTTTTTCACATCAAACTAATTATATTTTTTGAAAGAAAAATTAAAAATAAACTATTTTTTAAATGAATAAAAGAAAGTACTGGTATCTTTTGCTGCGATTCAATTCAACCATGGAATTTTACGTGTTCGTTAAGAAGTCAGCGAGAGTACAAATAAGCAGCAACTTCAAGACGTGGGCCACCGCATTTGTAGCCTTACACGTCAATTTCGTTATCTATCTCGTATGCAAAATCCTTTGTGTCCTCTTTTAACTATTTTTTGTACATAAATTTATCTCCTACGGTAGTATTTTTAAAATAATTTTTTCTACATAATTAGTTGATAATTATAATATACATGAGTGCTCCTCAAAGCCAAAAATAATTAGCTAAATGAAGTTCTAAACTAAAAGTAATAACAAATTTAGAAATTATTTGAGAATAATTTGATTCTAGAAAAAAAAAATTTTCCTTCTTTTAGGTGTATTTCAATAATTACATATTCAATTTGACCTATGAACAAATTTGCAAAGGTACATATCATGCTTATTTGGTTGTGAAAATTTGAATAGGATAATTTATCCCATGGATAATTTTTGCTTCGGAACAAAATTAGAAATTATTTGATAATAATTTGATTCTAGAAAAAAAAAAATTTCCTCCCTTTAGGTGTATTCTAATAATTATATATTTGATTTGACCTATGGATTTCATGCTTATTGGGTTGTGAATATTTGAATTGGACAATCCACCCCATGGATATCTTTGCTTTGGAACAAAACAATTAGAATTAGGTAGCATTTTGGGTAAATCCTCAACCTGGAGTTTTGCCTAAAGAAGTAGGTGCCGCAATAGCTATTGAATCATAACTGGTCACATTTTATTCACGAAATGGGGTGGATTGGTATTAGTGTGGATTTAGCAAAATAATTTTATTAAATCTAATGTACTTATTCAATCTAATAAACACAATATGTCAAAATTGAGAAATTTTATGTCTTGAGTCTTTATTATTTTTTTCTTTATTACAAATACGATACTAAATTATAGAAATATCACCATATGAATGAGGACGTTTTGGTAAGCACAATGCAAGATTTGTCGTACATAGCTTTGTCTTTTCAAAGTACTCAATATTAAACAAAATTCATGAAAATATTAAAATAGTGTGATAAACAATGAACTATATATATATTAGTCATGTCTTGAATTTTTTTTAAGAATTCCACCAAAATACTATATTATCCCAATATTCACTTATTAGGAGACCCATCTTATCTAGGACAAATCAGACATCTTTTTAAATTCCTTTTATAATTTAAAAATGAATAGGTTAAATGTGGACCAAGTAACCTCCAAAAATTAAACATACGAAAAGTAGATGATGTAAATAGTGTTTAATAGAAGACTAACAAATTCAATGGAAGGCAAGCAAAGAAGTATATATGTATAATAAAATAACAATCTTCACAAAAACTAAATGATGTTGATAGCAGTATGGAGCAATATATTGAAATTTAAAAGTGAGGCAAGGAAGATCGGCATACATGCAAATAAATAGCTTGAATTGAGATCCTCCAAAAGGTGGAGGAGGCAAGCTCAACAAACTATAAACAAAAGTAAAGGGAGAGAAGAAAATCACATAGATGTTTATCTTGGTTAAGCCCCTTTGGCTTGCATTTAGTCTCCTAAAAACTTTAATAGATTTTCTCACTATAATTAGCAAACTTATAGAGACTATAGTTTTATTTCATGCTCATGATTAACACAAGTTTCCAACCTCACTTTTAAACTTTTTAATGGAGTTTTATATAGCTAACCCTTAATTAAATCACTCAGAATTTTACACAAAATAGTTGAAGTGATTTTATCTCACGTTTTGAGATTTTTTCAATGCTAAAAATCTTTGCTTCCTATAAGTAGATATACTAGACACTAAGCAAAGATTTTTACAAAAATTTTCAAAGCACTTTCTTTTTGTTTTGCTATATGATACTTGTTCTACTTTTCACTTGAATTTACTTATATATATAGGCTTTCATTATCTCCTAGTTGTTAGAGATAAATTTGATTGTTCAACATTCTTTTTGGTTAGAGAAGTCTTGTTTCATTTCTAACATTCACAAACTTTCACCTTTGTAGCTACTGTCAACAATGGTGCTCTTCCCATGCAACTCATTTAGTCAACTCATCATAAATGCTCTTACAAAGCTTCAAGCATGGTTAAAAAAACATTTCATCTTTACATAAAAATTGGAGACAATTGCAACAGAAAGCATTTTTGTTTTATCCTTAGTTTATGTGAAAGTCATAACTTTTTTGTTGTTTGTGCATTAATTAATTTGTTTTTTAGCTAATTACTATAGTTAGACCAACATCTTAAATCAAATACATTGTGAATTGAAAAAAGAGATACATATTGGGCCATATTAAATCCATAAGACAAGCCAAAGAATTCAAATGAGCTTTTACATAAATATTATTTAGGTTTTGTTATCATCAAAGTCTTGGGCTTGCAACCTTTAGCCAACAATCTCCCTTTTTAATGATGATAAAACCATTATGCAAAAGATTAAAAATTTATGTAAAAGTTTATTTTATGCTCCCCTTGAATCTATGGACAAAAAAAAATTAGTGGAGTTATAGAACAACCACATAAAACAAAGCACAAAACAACCATATAATTTATATAGATAAATCATTTTGCATATTAATCTCCCTTTTTATGTCAATAGCAAAAAGGAGAAAGATGGAAATAGCAAAGCAATTAATCAAAGTCAGGCCAATAGTCACAATAAAACTAAGCATTAGGAAATTCACAAATTAGTATGCTTAGGTGCAAAAAATATGTAAAAATTTTTAAGGCTATCATTGGCAACTATCATAGACTTATAGAAGTGTTCTCAAAACTAGAGGGCATCCCTGTAGCTAGTTAATGTGGCAAAAGGCTTGAGACATTTGATCAGTAAGTCGTATAATCGCAAAGTCAATTTCCTTGAGGTGCAGTAAGAATTCATTTCAATTAGTCTAAAAGGCTAGCTTCGTATCATGTAACTTGACAATACCAAAATCTAGTTATTGCCAAATCATTCCTTAACTACTAATCATGTGTCGGATAAAGCCAACATTTATCATCAGAGAGTCAAAATTGTTACAAAGGGATAGTAGATTATCATTCAAAGAACGAAGAAGCTAAAGTAGTTCATCATTAGATTACTGAGCAATGGTAGGAGGAGGTAGAGAAAGTGAAAGAGAATGAGGTAAAGATTGATGTTGATCCATATAAGGTACAAGAGGAGAAGCAAGTGAAGTTGGAAAGTGAGGAATAGCTGTAGGAGGTAGAAAAGGAGAGGAAACTAAAGGCACAAGATGTGGTAGATAAGAGATGAAAGAAGGGACAGAAGGAATGGAGGACGGGGGAAGAAGTGAAAGATTAGAAGGAGAAAGAGGGTAAATGTGAGGCATGATTGCAGAAAGGTGAAGAGATGAAGGAGAAGGAGGTGGAGGGGAGTCTAGTGGAGTAGGTGGTGTAAGTGAAGGAGTTTCTATTAGTGAAGACAAAGAAAAGGAGTGGTTAAAGATAGGTATAGATGGAGAAGGAGAAGTTGGAAGAAGAGGTGTAAAAGGTGTGTACTTGAAGGAGTCAGTGAAGAAAATGATGATTTAGGTAAGAAAGTGAGTTTAGGAGATGGAAAAGCTAGTGAAGGGGAAAGAAAAGGCAGAAGGAAGTCACTAATTTCTTTCTTTGGTGATAAAAGAGGTAAATTTGGTGAAGGAGGAAGGTCTTCATCAGAAACGGAGGAGGGGATGGATTCAAGATTTTTTCTTCTCTAATAAGAGCGAGGTGGAGGTAGAGGTGGAGGGCATGTTTGGCTAGTTGAAGAAGGTGGAAGAATTGGTTGGTTGGATAAGGTAGGTAGAGGATGAGTTTTACTAGCTGAGCAAGGTGGAGGATATGTTAAAGAAGGGTCATCTAAAGTTTCCTCGATCAAAGAAGTATCAACGTCCCTTACACTTGAAGGCTTCTTTACTCTGGGCCGCGTGGTTTTCTCCTTGCTCTTAGAGAAGGAAGGTTTGACAACTTTCTTTGTAGGTTGTACAATAAATGGGGGAGGAACTTGTTAAATGTTGAGGGCTTGATTGTACTTAAGTTGAAAGGCTTCAGGATGAGCTTTGTATTCCTTAACATCACAGTTTTTGATCCATTCTATTTGCACTAAAGTATACTTCATGTATCGCATAGTGGCAGTATCATAAGTGATATAAATCACCCAAGAAAATTAACTTTCAAGATTTATCCCTTACCTTTTGAAGATCCAGGTGAGAAGCATTCCATAAGGAAGGCTTGTCACTTAAGTGGAACTCTTTACTGCTTCCTTCATATATGAGCATCTAGTAGTAAAAATCAAGACCCTACTATGCCATCAAATTATATACCCCAAACATGTCTCTGCAAGACACTACATTTAACATTTGGCTCAGAGGAAACATTATTATCCCAATAATGTGTACAACTACTCGATATGAAAATGCAAGAGCTTAGGCAATTATTTTCTTCCTAAAATCAAATCTTTACGCTCAATCACAATCTCAAAAGCATCATTATATGTTGCCTGCATTTGAACAGGCCAAGAGAACCCAGCAAAATAATATTAAGGTTCTTTATTGAAGGATACCCTGAATGTTTTCTATAATGTGCATATCCAACAGTAATTAGTTTTCCATTTTCTAAAGAACTTAGAACTTTCCTTTCTTTAACTACAACCAGATTATAATAAAATTCTTAAACTAAGTCATCATATATTGGTTTGTCCATGGTTACTAATGGAGTCTAGCCCATAGACTGAAAATACAATTCTAGTAAACAATTCAATTGAGTTAACTTAGCAAAATTTTGGTAGCATTTGGTCTGTATTGAAAATCTACCAAGTATCTATCTAGGTGTTCTTAGGAATAGAACTTTGGCAAAAGGTAAGAATAGTATTTAGTACTAGTTTCAACTTTATCTACTTCTTCCCCTTTCCTTTTGATCTGGTTAGTTTCTTGGTTGGAGTGTCCTAGATAGATATCCCTTTTGCTCTTTTTAAGAACTTTTGGATTTTTCAAATCTTCCTAATCTGGGTCTTCATTGGAGACCTTTTTCCTCTTTGATTATTGATTGGGGGGCCATTAACTTCTTCCTTTCTTTCTCATTCTATTTTCTTCAACTAAAGCTTTTGCACGGTGCGTTTTCTCTTTGTGTCTTCTTCTTCAACATCCATAATGCCTTTAATTGGAATGAACATTTTTTGTTACTAAGATCTCTAAAGGTGAAATGAAAAGTGGTTTATATGTTGTTCCATCAACCATACTAGGGTTAGGGTAAAAATAAGTGCTTGAAAGAGAGAGAGATAGTAGTTTATAGAAAAGACACTTCATTTTGGCAACTAAGTAGGTTTTGAAAAAGAACCTTTTTGTAACCATCATTTGCTACTTGCTATCATTATTAGCCACCAAGTATACCCTTTTTTGAGAACACATTAATGCTATGATAGGTGCCTTAGCACACATGGTGAATAATTCCAAAAGAATTCATTATTCCAAAGACCAATTACTCTACATATGTTGTCATAGGGTAATCAAAAGAAGAATAATGCCAATTAATGATAAAGCATGCAATTTCACAAAATAAATAATAAATCGATAATAACATTTGATAAAATAAGTTATGAAGATGACATGGAGGAGTCGTATATACCATAACAAAAAGTGGAAGAGGTAGTACATTGCACTTCAAAACATTCACAAACATATATTATTTTTGATCAATCATGGTTAATTCATTTCTTAAATGCACAAATCTAGTTTCAAACAAATGTTTAGTGAATATGTCAGCAAGTTAGTTTTCAGTTTGGATATATGTTACCTTCACATTTCCTCATTGCATATGATTTTTGATAAAATAACATTTTACCTTAATGTGCTTTGTTCGAGAATGGTGAACAAGATTTTTTGTAAGGCAGATGACACTTATATTGTCACAGAATATAGGAATTTGGTTATAGTTGAGTGAGTAATCTTTAAGTTGATATTTCATCCATAGTAATTAAGTGTAACAACTCCAAACTGCCATGTACTTAGTTTTAGTAGTGAATAGAGCTACAGAACCTACTTCTTATTGTACCAAGACACTAATGATTTTCCCAAAAAACTGGCAATAACCATTAGTGCTTTTTCTATCCAATTTATCTTTAGCAAAGTATGTATCTGCATACTCAACTAGGTTAAAAGTATTAGTTCTAGGGCATCACAAACTATAGTCTGTGTCCTACAAGATATCTAAATATTCTTTTAACAATAGTAAAGCATGACTCTTTAAGATTAAATTGAAATCTTACACACTTACACAAACTAAACATAATATCAGGTTTACTAGCTATTAAATATAATAAAGAGCTAATCATACCTTGGTATTTCTTTTAATCAAAATTATTACCATTCTTATTTTTGTCTAAAGTGGAGGAGAGACACATTAGAGTCTCCATGAGTTTAGAGTTCTGGAACCTATACTTCCTAATCAATTCTTTAGTGTACTTTGCTTGACTAATGAAAGTTTCTTCTTTTATTTGTTTTATTTGTAATCCAAGAAAGAAGTTCATCTCCCCCATCATACACATTTTGAATTCACCTTTCATTAGATCAGCAAACTCCTTACAAAAGAGTCATTAGTCCTGCCAAAATAATATCATCCATTGTACAATCAAAGATTCATTATTATTTTTCATAATGAAAAGGGTAGTGTCAAGTTTCCCTCTTGAAAACACATTTTCTAAAAGAAAAATGCTTAACATTTTGTATTAAGCTTTATGAACTTGTTTTAAATTATAAACAGCTTTTAAAAGCTTGTACACATGTTAGGCAATTTTTCATCTTCGAAGCCGAGGGATTGCCTAACATACACCATTTCCGTTATATACACATTTAAAAATACATTTTTAATATCCATTTGATATAATTTAAAATTCACGTAAGAAGTATATGTAAGTAACATTCTAATGGACTCTAATTTAGTAACAGGAGTATAAGTTTCATCAAAGTCTATACCTTCTTGTTGAGTGAAATGTTGGGTTGCTAATCTAATTTTATTTCTGATTACATTACCTTATTTATCAAGTTTGTTACAAAATACCCATTTCATTCCAATTATAGATGCTTTTTCAGGTTGCTCCACCAAGCTCCACACCTTATTTCTCTCAAATTGATGTAATTCCTTTTCCATGGCAATTATCCAGTTTTCATCTCCTATTGCTTCTTCTATAGTTTTGGGCTCAATTTGAGACAATAATGCAACAATATTTCTACTGGATTTGAAAGATGATTTGATGTGCATTATTCTATTTGGATCTCTAATAATATACTGAGATGGATAAGTAAACGAGTGTCTCCACTCTCTTGGCAATCTTATTTCTCTTGGTGCAGATTCTAGTGGATTAGATCTTTCATTGTTTACAGATTCTTCACCATTTCTAAGATGTTAATCTTGCTCACATCTTTTGTCTTTTTCAAGAAGTTGATAAGAATCTTTGTTTTTGTTATCTTCTCTCCATTTTTGAATCTCTTCATTGGTTAGAGGATAAGGCTCACTCCAACTTTTGTTTATGATTTTGAGAGGACTTATGTAGCTTTTCCTGCATCCTTCATTTGCTTTATTTGTTGAGCCAAGATTTAGTTTTTGAAGTGGCTAATTTTTTCCTGTAATATGCTCATCTTCATCTCCATACACTACTTTTCTTACAGAAGGATTAGTATCATAAAAAATAACATGCATGAATTCTTCAACTACCATTCTTCTTTTATTATAAACCCTATATGCTTTACTACTTGTTAATTAGCCTAAGAAAATTTCTTCATCACTCTTAGCATTAAACTTTCCTAAGTTGTCTTTTTTGTTGTTATCAATGAAACATTTACATCCAATTGATATTATATTTTCTACCTTTTCACAGTTCACATGAAGTCTTTTTAAGAATTGTCGAAGGACCTCAAAAGATACTAGGTTGTAATAAAGATTTGTAGCTAGTGGCACAACCTAGGACATTTTCCAATGAGTTTTCTTCTAATTATTTATGAAAGTATTCTCTTAATGTGATTAAACTAGAGGTGTTTAGGGGTTTTGATTTACTAAAATTTAAATGAATTAAAGAAAATAATAAGAACTAAAAACTTAAAACTAAGTGATAAGCATGATTTTTATACATTTTAATCCTCTTAACTTAGGCATTTTGATGATGGAATATGGCTTTAAGGGTTTAATTAGATGGAATTTGATTTCATTAGCCACTTATGTACTTTGTGAATTAATTTGCAAAATTTTGGAATTTTAATGCATAATTTTCTTCTAAATAATTGTGTGAATTTTTCCAACTTAATTTGGTCTATTTTTGTGTGTGCAGATTTTCAATGGGTAATTGAAGCTTGAATAGAAAATTAAATTAAAGAAGAAAAAGAGAAGAGTTAAGCTTCAAGTGTACTCTTTGTTGGGCAATTAAAATTTGAATGATAGAAGTAAATCTTGTGTTTTGATCAGCCTTTTTTCCATCATACATTAGATAAGGAAAAGAATCTTGAGGAAGCTTTTGAAGAGAATCCCCTTATGCGATGATTAGAGGAGACGAGGAAAGTCAATTGGCCATGATTTAAGGACAAGAGGATTTGAACAAATCCACAAGCAAATATTTGAGTTATTTATTTTTTTGACAAATTGTGCAATTAGATATGATTATTTAATTTTAATTAAATTTCAATCTAATTTTTGAATTGGTTTTATCATGTGTAGTCATTGTTAATTTTAAGTCAAATGCTAATCTATTTGAGTAATTTTTACTGTCTATGTCATGGTTAAATTAAATTATTGATCAATTTCAAAATTTGAACTTTCTTCATTATTTGAGTCATGATTTTGAGTAAAATTTAAATTAATTTTTAGTATTTCTTAAAATAAATTTTTAGTCTCTAAGTAGGTTTGGAACTTTTGCTTAAGTTTGGTCAAGATCCAAATAAGCTCAAGCAAAGAATGAATTTAAAAAAAACAAAAAGAGAAGAAAAAGGGTTCTAAGGAGGGGTAGCTTGCATCTTGACCAAAGCTAGCCCTTTAGTCCCATGGAAGCTTAACTTATGAAAGTAGAAGAGGAAGTAGAGGAAGGAGGAAGGTTTAGATTTAGGAAGAGTTGCGATGATTTTGGGAGAAGGAGATTTGAACGATTCCCTTTGGGGCATACTCTATGTCTTCCTATAAAAGAAGAATTAGAACTTGAGAGTGAGGGTAAATTTGAGAGAGAAGGTGAAGGAAGAGTAGAGAAGAGTAAGAGATTGGAGAGAAGCTAAGAGAAAAGTGAGAAGAGCAAACATCAAGAGGGCAGCAAGAGAAGCAAAATTGAAAGGTAGAGATTGAAGGGAAATGAAATGGACATTGAAGAAGAGAAGCAACATAAAAAAGAACTTCTCCCCTCTATTATTTCACCATTGGGCATCATCCTCTAAGCTTTTTGCCTTTTGACTGGGAAAGGTGAAGTTCTTGAACCATTTCCTTCTTCCTTTTCTAATTCAATTGAAATTGGGTTCAAGGCTTAGGGCTTTTTACTTTAAACTCATTAACTTAGGCTTTAAAGCCAAGTGTACCCATATACTTGGCTTAGGTGAAACGACCATCCATTGCATAGAAGAAGCAATGCATGGAAAAGAGCTCTTGAAAAGAAAATTCTAGATTTAGTCTATAAAGCCATACTCAACCTAGGAAAAAAAAAGGCTTTGATATGTTAGCTAGCTATTCTAATGTAATGTCATTTGGGCAAGAAATGGCTGCAAATGGTTGGAAGACTAGGACCAACTTTGTTTTTCATTTTTAATGGATTATAAGGTGGAAGCAACTTAAAGGTTACTTGTATCACAATTGCCTATCTTCTCAATTTTGTAGTACTGTAGAAGTTTACTACGATGCAAACCTAGATATATAATGGTAGTAGATTTTATTGGCAAAATTTTTTTATCTTGACGAAGTGAGATGCATGTTGAAACATTACACAGTTTTCACATACTTTTGCTTCCCCATTTCCCCTTTGAAGCTTGATCGTTGTTCATCTCCCTTGATCATTGTCATTCAAGGCTTGCCTCAACCATCGCAGTTTGTTAATTGAAGTGTTGGAATACTTTAATTTAATTTACTAGTTAAAGATATTATTTTAATTAAATATTTAATTAAAATATTTCATATTAGTCGTTGGGATATTTTGAATTGAATTGAATTAAATTAAATTAAATTAAATTAAATTAAATTAAATCTTAAATTTAAATTAAATTATTTTGATTGGTGGTTCTTGATTTTTGAATTTTAAATTACTAAATATTTTGGTTAGTGGGTTAGTAGATATTTGTATGTTGTTAACTAATCTCTTTTAATGGAGAGTGACTAGTTTTTTATATTGGCATTTTAGAAGGGTTCCTAATAAGTAAAGTTAGCCAACTAAACATCACATAGACTCATAAACTTATCAAAAAATCCTCTCTTCTTGTTTCTCATACTTCTCTTTATTTTTCTTCTGCACTTTATAATTCTCTTGATTGTAGATTATTGAAAAGAATCTGATTAGTGCTTTGGGTTCTTCATTAAATCAAGAAAAACATAATTGGAGGTATTTATGTTCTTTAATTGCTTATACTATTATTAATGTATAGCAATTTGTTTGTAAGTTAAATTGCATTTTAGTATGACATATGGTATCAAAGCAAATCTTTGATAACCTTTGCCTGCTAGATCATATGAACCATAAATTTATGGAAGAAGAGAAAATATGAAATTTCTCATATGAATTTAATCTTGTGAAATTTATTAATTTCAATTAAAAAATTGATTTTATGATTCATAATAAATGTCATATGTATTATGTTTATACATGAAATCTATTTTTGAGAGGATTCTTAGTTTTCTATTTTGCATTTTGGTAATTGAGAATATACTTGATAGATTGTTCAATTATTTGTATTTATGTGATCGGAAAATTATTTGAGAAATTTTCAGAATTGTTTAGCATTAGAATTGTAAAATGGTGTTACTGTACATATATGGTTGAATTATTTCATGCATGATTTCATGTTGTTATTGTGCATATAATACTTGAAATACTAAAGCCCATTTTTTTCTACTTCTAGTTTGATTTGGGACTTATTAATTTTGGGCTTCCAATGGTGCTATATACTGCTACTTTATATTATATGTACCCATATAAATAAACACCAGAAGCTTACATGTTATGGATGACATTTCATTGCTTTCATTGCCAGGCTTGGAGATGCCAGTAATGTAATACCATATCAAGGCACCTTCCATATTATGTCACAAATGGCTTAGAGAGTTATTTTCATGAATTTCAAGCTTTTAGCAGTAGGAATGATCAAAACATGACATCAAGATAACTTATTAATGGCTAAATAAATCATATGAACTTGTCAAATGTAATAACCATCCTTAACACATTTGTTCAACTATAAATGACACAATTGGAAGCTCAAAAATTGGCTACAAGCATATTCCACAAAATCACATCACAACACACATCAAATTATAGGTTTACATATTTTCTCCTAAGCCAAGTGAGCTCAAACTTAGTCAAATGAGCCATATGAATTTACCAACCCTTTCTTCTAATTCATACTATATTTAATCACATCAAGAACACCACAATTCATCATGCAAATCTATGGTTTAAAGCCATTTTCCTTAAAACAGATTTGCTTGCCTTGGGTTCCAGGGACAAGTTACTACCATAAATTTTGGAAAATCATAATTAATTTTAGAAAAATTAAAATCAAGAAAATGATAGCTTCCTAGAAAGCCTTAAATGCCAACTATAGGTTAAAAATCATTCCATACCATAAAAACATCAACTGGTCCACTAATGACAATAAAATAGTACTAAAGGTCTAGCTATCCAGGTTTACTGTCAGAGGTTTCTAATATAAACTTTAAATATTCATAACTAATTCTAAAAAAATCAAAATCTAGCAAACCATACCATTATGGAAAAATGTGGATGTCTATTTCAACTACAAATAGTCTTAGATCAAGAAAAATGGCATCTAACTTATGAAAATCGATGGAACAGTATTGTAGGTTTGCCTACATTATTGATACTGACCATCAATTTCAAAAATTCATATCTCCCTTAATAAAAATCCATATGAGTTCTCTCAAGTACTACAAAAAGCTTATCATGCCTAGTTTATGTCTGTAACATTTCATGAGTATTAGATATCATTTGGCCCTTGGATGACACAAGAGAAGAAACTGACTATATAAATAGTGCACATACCAAATTTGAAAATTTCCCAACTTTAAAAATTTATAACTTATTCTCTAGAGTTCCAAATAATGTGATTCTTAGCTCAGAAAAAATTTTTAGATGAGACCTATATGCATGCCAAATTTTATAGGAAAATTTGTCCATTTGGTCAGTTTAGGACATAGGGCGCAAAAATGGGGCTTTTAGGCACTCAATGGAGTCAAATTGAAACCAATTGCTCTCTTACTCTATCCACAAGCACTTGGCCACGTCCCAATGGATAAAAATAGCATATAAAAGCTTCCCAAAAGGTCCAAATACACATGCATCACAAATTCACTTTTTCACATTCACTTATACATAATTGTAACCAAGCATAAGAGTGGCAAAACTCTAGATACTCATCCATATGGTTCCAAAGTGCATACATATAGCATGTTTACATACTTTTGAACATGTTCAAGATTCTACATTACATATATGACACATGGTTACATCATTTAACATTACTATGTCTTCAAAATGCTTATTTAGCTATTCCATTGTTAAGGTCTTGTTTCCCAAGGTTGGTGGCCTCTTTTTCTTTATTCTCTTAGGTCACTTAGACATGAATAAACATATGGAGGGAGAGAGTGAGATTCAAAGAATCTTAATAGCTCTTAACCCTTTCAAACATACATAATAGATGCATTTACAAGTCAAAGAATATATGCATGGCTTTCAAGCTACTAGTGAACATATACATAGTATTTTCCATTTTTAAGAAACTTATACATAACATACATAAGCTCTTAAGGGCATTGGTTTAGTCTCACCCATTTTCTTTGGGATTTTTGGACTTCTTCACCCATTTTCAACGGACTTTTGACTTAGTCTAACTCTTTTTGAGACTTTTGGCTTTATCTCACTCAATCTTAAGGACTTTTGGCTCATCCTTACCCTTGCTAAGGGACTTTTAGCTTCACCAAACTCATTCAAGTTAAAAAACATTCTTAAAACATGTTTCAAGAACATCATGGTACCATGACTTGTAAGAAATAGCTAGAGACATTTCTCATAGCATAAATATATATACATACATCCAAAGACAAGAAAACAACTAAGAATGCATGAGAGAAAAGTTAAAGAGTTACCTTTGGAACAAGAACATAAGCTTTTCTCTTGGTTATTTTTCCCTACTCAAGTTTATACACTTGTAAGTGGATGGAACTTGGTTCCTTTGGCCTAGACACATTAAGTAGGATACCACTACATCATTGAAGCAAATTCTAGCATCACACACATACTAGAGAAGCATACTTAGTTCTAAAACACCATTATGGCTTCATAAGGGGCCTAATGAAGTAACTATGATAATTCATGATCTTGACTCTATTTTCTCTCTCAATCTATGACTTTGACTCCATTTGGATTCCTTGGAGCCATCACACAATCATTTTGAGGAGTCTAGCTATATGTTACTTCATTATGTCATATTAGGGATTCTACACTTCCAACTTTCAATCCATGGCTTCCAAATTCTTTTCAAGGCTTCCTTTGATATTCTTCCATCATATCTAGTCCCAATTGATGGAGGTGAGATAGGAGATTTGAAGAAGCTTGAACAAAATCAAGAACTTGAAAACAAAAGGGTTGGACGTGACTCTAAAAGATGGCCAACTAAAGATCCATTGCAAGCTATGGGAGGCCCATGCATAAGATCAAGAGCCAAAGCTATGAAGGAGGCCTTGAATGGAGTGATCCAAAAACTAATAGACTTGGAGCCCATAGTCTTAGCTGAATATGAAGCCCAAAAGGAACAAATTGGCATAAAGATTATTTCATTCCTACAAGATGCTAGCCTAAGCCCAAAGGGAGCCTAATTGAAGGAGTCTAGCCATTTTCCACAAAATCAGCTATTTTCCACAAAATTCTCTTAGTTTTATTTTGTTTTAATTTGATTGTTGCTGTTTTAGATTTTTAGGCGCCATTCTTCGTGAATTTGTTCAGATTTAAATTTCTTTTATTTTCCCGCCATGTAAAAGGCGCCACCTAGGAATTATTCTGTTTAGGGTTTTATTTTTCAAATGCCTATATAAGGCCCACTTGTACTCCAAGGATGGCAGATTGAATGAATTATCTTTTCAGAATCATTTCTGATTTATGAGGTTTCTCTTGTGGCCTTTGTGTGCTGGAGAAAATCTTTGACTTATCAAATGAGTGGTTTCCTTTGTGGCGTCTCGGATTAGGGTTCTAAGAGATGGGTTCTCTTAGGGTTCAATTCCATTGACCAACATCTCTTCTTCTTCTTCTTCTTTGTTCTTTGTTCTTTGTTGCTTATTGTCCATATTATTTGTTCTTGTGTTGCTTGCCAAAATTCGATCACTGATCTGTGTTATTTGGGGTTCCTAGAACGGGTTTCTAAGGGGTCTCACATCATCTGGTATCAGAGCATTGGTTGAGGTTGGTTTCATCCACTTTTTCTTTGTTCTTTTCCCTTATTTCGTTTGATTAGTTTCTATTCGTCCTTATTTTCATGTGGCTATTTCTGGTGTTTTCCTTCGTATTTTTGGACGTGTAATAGGTCTTTCTTGTGTCTTAAGATCTCTTCTTTCTTCTCATTTTGGAATCACGTCAATCCGATTTTTCTAGAGCAAGTTATAGCTGTTTCTTGCGTGCATGTCATTCTGATCTTTCAGAAATCTGGTGTTCTGTTTGCAAATTTCAACACCTTTGAGATTCCAAAAAAAAGAGAGAGAGTATATTACAGTGAAAAAAAAAGGGAAAAGAAAAGAAAAGAAGGAAAAGTTGCAAAAAAGAAAAAAAGAAAAAAAGAAAAAAAAAAGGGAAGTCAAAATCTGTGAAAAAGAAAGTTATGCTGGAAATTATAAATTGTTGACTTAAATTGCAATTGCTGAAGATCATCTATTCTTGAAATTACCATTTTTGATTCCTTGAGTTGATCTGATCATTAAATGTCATATTGTGCATAATTCATAAAAGGAAATTTGCATTCATTCACCTTGTTCTAAATTTCAAATTTCTGATTGCTTCATTACTGATTTCAGATTCTAATTTCCTTTCCATCCTTTCCTCTTGATAAGTAATCATTTAACCATTTATTCTCCCATAATCTGCCACATACCATTTGTTCCATAAATTCATTGACTTCATTTCCTTTCCTAGTCACTTGCTATATTTTCCATTGACTGCACCTACGAATTTTTTTTTTTAAATGTTGGACTTTTGTTGTCTCTTAGAGAACTTTGCATCTTGAATTCTAATTTGAGATTGCCACTTTAGTTGCTACTTCTTTTGATTTATTGGATTTAATTTAGTACACTATAGGAAGCAAGTGGAGAGGAAAAAGGCAAGAGTGTTTTCATCATTGTAAAAGCCATTACAAGTGTGAAACATGAGTGAATTTGCATCATTTAGAGTAAAACACGAGAGGGAGTGGTCAGGTCCTTTCTCTTGCTACTCACTAACATTTCAAGTGCCAATCATGTCTGAAAGTGAAGATAACCAAGTTGACCTTAAATTGTTCATCAAATTTGTTCAAGAACAATTCAAGAGGCTAAATACTAGGTTGGATCAAATAGATTCTTCTTCTTCCAATAGCAAGGCAAGACGTGGTAAAAACGTTCTAGGAGGAGATGAATCTGATTTTGAGGAGGAAAGCCAACATGAAAGAGTTAGGAGAGCTCCACCTCAAAAGAAAGACGCGTTTAGTAATATCAAGATGAAAATCCCTTCCTTTCAAGGGAAAGCTGATCCTGATGTATACCTTGAATGGAAAAGAAAAGTTGAGTTTATATTTGACTGTCAATCTTTTTTAGAGGAAAGTAAAGTGAAATTAGCTGCTTTGGAGTTTACAGATTATGCAAGCCTATGGTGGGATCAATTAACCACTAGTAGGAGGCGTTCTGGAGAGGGTCCAATTCGGTCTTGGCTAGAAATGAAGGCTCTCATGAGGAAGAGATTTGTCCCTACCCATTACTATAGGGATGTGCACAAAAGGCTCCACAAAATCAAACAAGGATCTATGAGTGTGGAAGAATATTTTCAGCAAATGCAAATTGCCATGATCAAAGCTGACATTGATGAAGATTCAGAAGTTACAATGGCAAGATTTCTTGGTGGCTTAGACCCTGAAATTGCTACAGAAGTTGAATTACCAAAACTACCTTGATATGGAAGAGTTGTTGCATAAAGCCATTAAGGTGGAGAACCATTTTAAGGCAAAACAGAAATTGAAATCACATGCTAGTTCCAACAAAGACTTCAAGTCCTCTTTCAAGTTTAAGGGAGAAACCAAGCCTAAAGAGGAGAATAAGTTGAAGATGCAAACACCTACTTCTAAAGGTAAATCTGAACTTAAATCTTCTTCTAGTTCTTCTAAAATTAAATGCTTTAAATGTCAAGGTTTTAGTCACATTGCTTCACAATGTCCAAATAAAAGGACTATGATTTTGCTTGAGAATGGTGTTGTTACTAGTGAAAGTAGTGGTGATGAAGAAGTGGAAGCTGAGTTAAGCTCCAATGGAGGTGATGAATCTGATGTGGAGGTAGCTGAAGCTGTGTTTGGTGAGGTTCTAGTGTCAAGGTGTGCTCTTAGCATTCAACCTAAAGAAAAGCTTGAAAAAGAACAACGAGAGCATATCTTTCACACTAGGTGTTTTGTTAACAACAAGGTATGTAGTCTTATCATTGATAATGAGAGCTGCATTAATGTTACTAGTACCTTGTTAGTTGAAAAGCTAGGTCTGCCGACTAGAAAACACCCCACTCCTTATAATTTATTGTGGTTCAATGATAATGGGGATGTTAAAGTTACTAAACAGGTTGTTGTAGCATTTTCCATAGGAAGTTACCATGATGAGGTTTTGTGTGATATAGCTCCTATGTATAATGGACACTTATTATTGGGTAGACCTTGGCAATTTGATAGGAAAGTTAAGTATGATGGTTATACTAACAGGTATTCTCTTGAGTTTAATAAGAAAACCATTATACTAACCCTTCTCAGACCCTTGCAGGCATATGAGGATCAAAAGCGAATTACTCAAGAATGCAAGCTAAGAGAGAAAGAAAAGAAAGTGCGTGAGAAAGAAAGAAAAGAAAGTGAAATGGAGAAAAAAGGAAAGAGAGCTACTGAAAAGAAAAGTCAAGAGAGTGAAGAAAAGAAAGTAACATTATTTTCTAGTAGAGGAGAGATTAAGAGGGCTTTATGTAGTGAGACATCTTTTGTACTCTTGTATAAGGATGTTTATCTAACCCTTAGTGACCTTAATGAATCTCTTCCTTCTAGTGTTTTGAGTTTGCTGCAGGAATATAAAGACTTGTTTCCAGAAGAGGTACCAGATGGATTGCCTCCCATAAGAGGCATTGAACACAGGATTGATTTTATTCCTGGAGCATCTCTTCTTAAACGACCTGCTTATAGGGCAAATCCAGAAGAGACTAAGGAAATTCAGAGATAAGTGGAAGAACTCATGAAAAAGGGGTTTATGAGAGAGAGCCTTAGTCCATGTGCTGTTCCGATAATACTTGTGCCCAAGAAGGATGGAAAATGGAGGATGTGTGTGGACTATCGAGCCATTAACAAAATCATAGTTAAGTATAGATATCCCATTCCTAGACTTGATGACATGCTTGATGAGTTGCATGGTACTTGCTTGTTTTCAAAAATAGATCTTAGGAGTGGTTATCATCAAATTAGGATGCAAGAGGGTGATGAGTGGAAGACTGCATTTAAGACTAAGTTTGGTTTGTATGAATGGCTTGTTATGCCCTTTGGCTTAACTAATACTCCTAGTACATTCATGAGCTTAATGAATCATGTGTTTCGCCCTTACATAGGAAAGTTTGTTGTTGTGTATTTTGATGACATTCTTGTGTTTTCTAAGAATCTAGAAGAGCATGTTAAGCATTTGCATTCTGTGTTTATTATTTTGAGAGAAAATAAACTCTTTGCAAATTTAGAGAAATGCTCTTTCTGCTTGGATTCTATTGTTTTCCTTGGTTTTGTTGTAGGTACTGATGGCCTCCGGGTGGATGAAGAGAAGGTGAAGGCAATTCGGGAGTGGCCAACACCTAAGAATGCTAGTGAGGTGAGGAGTTTCCATGGACTTGCAAGTTTCTACCGATGTTTTGTAAAGGACTTCTCAACCCTTGCTACACCTTTAAATGAGCTGGTAAAGAAAAATGTTGTCTTTAAATGGGATTCGAGGACAAATCCTTTTCAGGAGGGAGGGAATGATGGAGGTGAGATAGGAGATTTGAAGAAGCTTGAACAAAATCAAGAACTTGGAAACAAAAGGGCTGGACGTGACTCTAAAAGATGGCCAACTAAAGATCCATTGCAAGCTATGGGAGGCCCATGCACAAGATCAAGAGCCAAAGCTATGAAGGAGGCCTTGAATGGAGTGATCCAAAAACTAATAGACTTGGAGCCCATAGTCTTAGCTGAATATGAAGCCCAAAAGGAACAAATTGGCATAAAGATTATTTCATTCCTACAAGATGCTAGCCCAAGCCCAAAGGGAGCCTAATTGAAGGAGTCTAGCCATTTTTCACAAAATCAGCCATTTTCCACAAAATTCTCTTAGTTTTATTTTGTTTTAATTTGATTGTTGCTGTTTTAGATTTTTAGGCGCCATTCTTCGTGAATTTGTTCAGATTTAAATTTCTTTTATTTTCCCGCCATGTAAAAGGCGCCACCTAGGGATTATTCTGTTTAGGGTTTTATTTTTCAAATGCCTATATAAGGTCCACTTGTACTCCAAAGATGGCAGATTGAATGAATTATCTTTTCAGAATCATTTCTGGTTTGTGAGGTTTCTCTTGTGGCCTTTGTGTGCCGGAGAAAATCTTTGACTTATCAAAGGAGTGGTTTCCTTTGTGGCATCTCGGATTAGGGTTCTAAGAGACGGGTTCTCTTAGGGTTCAATTTCATTGACCAACATCTCTTCTTCTTCTTCTTCTTCTTTGTTCTTTGTTCTTTGTTGCTTATTGTCCATATTATTTGTTCTTGTGTTGCCTGCCAAAATTTGATCACTGATCCATGTTATTTAGGGTGTTATTTGGGATTCCTAGAATGGGTTTCTAAAGGGTCTCACATCACCAATCTAGGCTTAAAAAAATTTAAAACACTCCTTAGGTGCTTACACTTGGTTTGCCCGAGACATGCCTCTCATTTTGGATCCATAGAGTTTGTTTTGTTTTCTTGAAAGAACAGACACTTGGGAGGCTTTCTAGGGGTCCTAGAAACTCAATTAAACACTCATATAAGCTAGACCATCCTTAGAGAAAATCATATTTTTTCTATATGTTTAAGAATTCCTAGGTTTGTTATCTTGACTTCTAATGCTTTTCCCTTAGGTTTCATTGCATCTACTAGCTTTCCATAGTCTAAAACCTAGGTTTCTTACTTGCTCTTGGTCAAAATTTACTCCCTTCTAATTGCTCTCCACTTGGTCAAACCAACACACATAAGAACAAGGAGGAGAAAGCAATAAAAACAAGAAGATTTACCTTGATTCCTTAGCTTCTTCAAGGGCTTTTACACTTGGTATGAGCTCCTCCCTGAAACTCTAATCTTCTCCCTCTGTACTAGACCCAAAATAGCCCTATATCATTCACCAAAACCATAGAAATGAAGGGGAGAAGGAGGAGAACAAGTTACTAAAGAAAGAACTAAGAAAATCCTTCATTTTCCTTAACTTTTCTTGAAAATTTTCTTCTTTTTCTTCCTCCCTCTTGTGCGTCTCTCCCTCCTGGTCTCTCTCTCTATTTTGGGCAGAACAAAAGGACAATTAGATGAAGGGAGGATGGGACACCCTTATAAGAAGCAAATGGAAAGGAATTTTTTCTTTGAAAAATGCCATTTATGCCTATTTTCTTGGCTAGTTTATTTTAGGCTTTAGCTCCTTTTTTAGAACTGTCTATTTTATCATAAAATTTAGATCTTATAACTTATAAAATATCTTTGGAATCACCCAATTTGAACTAAAAACCTTCTTGAAAGAACTGGTCAAAGTTCGGGTCAACCGACGTTGTAAAACGTCAACCAGAAAGGTTTTAATTGCTATAAGGATTCCTATAGTTTTTAAGATCTCTAAGAATTCCAAAAAACTTATTTTTCCCATTTAAAAATCCCTCCTTTGAGTTTTCTGAAAATTACCTAAAATTACAAAAATGCCATTATACTTTCAGCAATTTTATTGAACCACTCTGACTTTGGTTTCTAGGCACCTTGAGCCTTAGATCCTTATTTTCTATTATTTAAAATTTTATCTTAATTTTATTTGTCCTTAAATTATTCACTTCAAAGGACTTACTTTTATATTTTGTGTGTTTCACATGTTTACGAGGAAATCGGATATTTCATTTCTCACGTTTACGGAGAAGCCGGATGTTACAACTAACCAATGAAGTTAAATTGAGGCCTATAACACGTATTAGTTACTATGTACCTTTTTAGATGTTATTTGGGCCAAATAATTTTGGGCATTCTTTTGTCTTAATTCCTAAACTCATATGATAAAAAGAGGCCCTAATTGGATAAAAAAATTTTAGGCCATTTATTTTTGTCTTTTTTAAGGTTATTTTTCTTCAAAAAATTATTTTGGGCCTATTTAAGCTTTGTCTAGAATTTAATTTTAGATCCATAAGGTCATTTTTATTTTTGTGTTAACCATATTAGTTTTGGACTAAAATTAAATTATTAAATAAATTTAATAAGTGTCAATTAATTTATCTAAAATTAAAGAATATTACTTTGGAAATTTTTTGACACATTTAGAAATTTTACAAAATTATTATTTAGTGTTATTTAATTTGTCTATATTATGCAATAATTATTTTAGACAATTTTAACATATATATAATTTTTTAAAATTATTATTTAGTGTTATTTAAATTGTCTAAATTTATAAAAAATTTATTTAGACAATTTTGACATATTTAGGACTTTATAAAAATTATTTTAGTGCCATTTAATTTTGTCTAAACAATATGAAGTTATTTTAAACAAATGTTTTTAACAAAAGGAGAAACTTTTTAATTATTAATCACATACTATTTAGTTGATTAATTAATTAAAATAAATTCTTATTAAGATAAAATTAATTAGTGCATTTATATGAAGATTTTTAGTGCACATAGTGAACTTAGATATTTTGTGATTAGTATATATAGATAAAGTGTAGCCATAGCATCCTTTTATAATGAGTTCATGCATCATAGATATGATTTTTCTTTTAATAGAAATCACATGTAGAATTAAAATGTTAATTGTAATTAGGTGTATAGTCATAATAAGTCTTTGTCCACAAATAGGTAATTATGGTTACATGGCTAATTAGGATGGAATGGGAGTTGTTTAATGTTTTATAAGTAGGCCGTAAGTATTAGGAAATATAAATACGCTCTAATTTTATCAATTATGATACATAAATATTTAGTATGCTAACATCTTTGTCCATAGAAAAATTTAGTAATATAATTTTGTGTAAGTATAACTTGCACAAGTAAGTATGCATTTATGATAATTGTTATGGTTAATTTGCCTTTTAATTTTCTAATAAGAATTATTCATTTTTGAAATATATCTTGTAGCTACTCCTATTCAAATGACTCTTTTGATGGCTGATAATAATTAAGACAAAATTATTCTAAATGGAACAAATTACAAAGTCTAAAAAAGACAGTGCTCTCCTTTAATTAGTTGCCTTGATTTAGACTTGGCTCTCCATATGGATGAGCCACTTGTACCTATTGATGCTAGTTCTAATCAAGAAAAGGGCTTGTATAAAGCTTAAGAGAAATCCAATAGCCTCAGCAAGATGTTGGTTATGTGAAGAATAGATAAAGCATTCGTAGGTCTATTTTCGATTGTAAGAATGTTAAGGACTATCTGAAGGTGATAGACAATCAATTTGTCACTTAAACAAATTGCTTGGAGGTAATTTAATGGTTGAGCTATACACGATGAAATTGATTAGCACCAGAGGGGTGCGACAATATATAATGAGAATGAAGGACCTTGCATTGTAGCTTAAAAGCCTTATATATGGAGCCTAATGAACCATTCTTAATGCAGCTGATTCTCAACTCACTGTCTTACCAATGTGTTACATTTAAGATTTTCTATAATACATATAAGGAAAAGTAGACAATAGATGAACTACTAGCCATGTGTGTACAAGAGGAAAGCAGATTGGCTATTAAGGGTACTAGTGGGATGCTTGAAGCTCATATGGCAAGCATGTATAAAAAGAAGGAAGCCATTAAGGGAAAGGGCAAAAAGAAAAACATTCCTTCTTTTCTTATATCAAATAAGGAGATTGCTAGGTCCTTTTTTCTGCCAAAAAAAAGGACACATGAAGAATGAATGTCTTAAAAGAAAGGTTTGACTGATTAATAAAGGTATACTTTTATCTTTAGTATGTTTTGAATCTTATGCAATTAATACATGTCATGACACTTAGTGAATTGATACTAGATTTATGGTTCGTATTTCAAACACTATGCAGGGCTTTCTCAACATAAGAAATCCACATCCCAATAAGTTTAAAGTATTTCCAAGTAATGGAATTGGCTTAGTAGTGGAAAATATAAAGCCAATATAATTGTTTTATCTTCTAGTTATGTACTAGATCTTGATCGAACTTTTTATATTAGTTTTCCTAAAAATTCAATTTCAATTTCAAAGTTAGTTTCGTTGGGTTTTTTAATAAATATTTTTGGACCTAAATTTAATTTATTGAAAGATTGTATTCCTGCTGGGAGAATTTCTTTGTTTGATGGGTTGTTTAAACTTCTTACTATTAATGATGCTTCTATTTTGTAACTTACATAATAGTTTTAGTATCAAATGATGTGTCATGAATGAGAACTTAGCTAGCGTGTGGCATAGGAGATTAGGTCATATCTCTATAGATAGAATCAAAAGATTAGTAAAGGATGAGATTTTCCAATTAGAGACTTCATTGATCTTGATTCATGTATGGATTGCATAAAGGGCAAACAGACCAATAAGTCACATGAGGGAGCTAAGAGGAGTTTTGAATTATTAAAGATTATTTGTACTAATATATGTTATCCTAATTTTATATTCCAATAGTCAAAAGTATTTCATCTCCTTTATTGATGAGTTCTTTTAGTACATGTATATCTACTTACCTTATAATAAAAGTGAGGTACTAGATGCTTTTAAGAAGTATAAGGGAGAAGTAGAAAAACAAATAGGGAAATAAATTAAAATAATAAGATCTGATAGAGGAGACTAATACTATAAAAGATACACTAATGGGGAACAAATATCAGGTTTATTTGCTCAATTTCCATAATACAGTATCTTGACTCACTTGGTGTGAATAGTGTGGTTGAAAGTAGAAATAAGACATTGATGGACATGGTGAGGAGTATGCTTAGCAACTCTAAACTTTTTGTTTCTTTATGGGAAGATGCACTTGAGATAGATGTATATGTATTCTAAACAAGATTCCAACAAAAGTAGTGTCTAAGACACCTTTTGAAATCTGAAAAGGTTAAAAACCTAACTTAAATCATATATATGTAGGGGCTATCCTGCTAAAGTAAGAGTAATCCACATGAAAGGAAGTTGAATCCTAGAATTGTTATTGTATATTTTGTTGGTTAAATAGAAAGGTCCAAAGGTTATAAATTCTACTATCCTTCATATATTATGAGGTTTATAAAATCTAGGAATGTCAATTTTTTGGAGAATGGTGTAATTAGTGAGAGTGGTCAACCTCATAATATAGTCATTGAGGATGATCACATTCAGCCAACAACCTTCACTAATTATGATGAGACTTTTGTTCTAAAAGACACCTATTCTATTGAGGTGAATGAGGAACATATTCAGGTTCCAATTGTCTCTATTGATCATAATAAAAACTAAGAGCATCCTCATCTAAAGAATTCTACCATTCATGTTGAAGTAGCACCCCAACCAATGGTAGAAAATACTTCTAAAGTGTAACCTCAAATTTCATAAAAGCTTCAATTAGGAAGATTAATTAGAAAAAGGAAGTCAGCAATACCTAATAACTATATAGTGCATCTTACCAAAGCTAACTATGACATAAGTGTTGAGGATAATCCCATTACATTTACATAAACTATAAATGATGATAATTCTAAATTATGGCATGATGCCATAGTTGATGAGATGGAATCTGGGGAAAATAACAATGTATGCGAACTTGTAACGTTACTTAGTGGAGCCAAAGCCATTGGTTATAAATAAATCTTTAAAACTAAAAAAGATTCACTTAGCAATATAGAGCATTGCAAGGTAAGGTTAGCTATAAAAGTGTTTTACCCAAAAGGAAGAAATTGATTGTAAGAAGACTTTCTCTTATGTTTCTACAAAAGATTTTTTTCCGTATTATCATGGTATTAGTAGCCAATTTTGACTTAAAATTATATCAAATGATATTAAAATTACCTTTCTCAATGATGATCTTAATGAGGAGATATATATGAAACAACCTAAGGGGTTTATCTTAAAGGGTGCTCAAAATTTAGTCTGCAAGCTAAAGAACTTAATTTATGGGTTTAAGTAGGCCTTGTGATAATGGTACATGAAATTCCATGATATAATTATATCTTTTGGCTTCGTTAAGAATATGATGGATCAATATGTGTACCACAAGGTCAGTAGGAATGAGTAAGATTATATTTGTGATCTTATATGTAAATCATATTTTACTTACCTTAAATAATTTAGGGTTGCTACATGAGGTGAAATAATTCTTGTTTAAGAATTTTGAAATGAAATATGTAACACCATAAATTCTAGCTCATCTCATGCTTTTAAATGGCATAATATCATGAACTATATAGGTTTTCCATAGAAAAAATAAGGAAAATGGGATTATTTTCGTGTTGTGTCATATCTAAAAATTTGCAATCGGTGTCACGTGGACCATAGGAGCTCATACTATACATCCTCATATTTAATTACATCATTACAACTCATTTGTATCTCAAAATCATGCCCACAACTCATAGAAACCAAAATGGAGCATGGAATATGGAGGTTCATTCTCAGCCAGAATTGCTCCACTTTCTGACCAAATTTTAGAAAATCATAACTAAATCTAAAAAAATTAAAATCATGCAATCTTGGTCATTATGGAAAGCTTAGGATTTATAATTTATAATAAAAATACACCCAGACCATAACATACATCACAGAGGGAGTTTGACATCCAAAATGGTCCAAAGGTCTAACTGAATTCTGGAATTGTCACAAAATTTTACAGAGAACTTTGAAAATGTCCAATTAATTCCAAAAAAATTTAAACCATGAAAATGATACCAATTTGGCAATCTGTGGATGTTAACTAGAGAGGAAAAATGTCTTCAAAACATTTCATTAAGCCCAGACCTCAGAATTTGATGGAACATTACTTCTGGTCAAGCAAATTTACTAATACTGGACAGAAATTTCAAAAATTCATATCTCCCTTTCTAGACGTCCAAATGAGAGGATTCTACTTGGCACAAGTCACTGTGATTGTCTATTTTCTCTGTATAAAATTTTATAGCAATTAGACATCATTTGAGCCTCGGGTGACAAAGTTTAATTTCGGACCAAATGAATAGTGTAGCAAACCAAAAACATAAATTTTGCCAACTTTGAAAAATCATTAAATATTCTATAGACCTCCAAAAATTATGATCTTTAGCTTTCCAAAAAGCTCTCAATGAGATCTAGTTGCATGCCAAATCTTAGATCAAGGCTAACTCATTTGGCCAAGAAATGATATAGGGTTCCATTATGGTCAAATTTGGCTCCATATGGGGTACTAAACTTGCCAAATTTGTGGCACCTTTTGGGTAAGTCTAAAAGTTCATTTAAGACTTGTGTGAGCTGCCCAAATGGTCCCAAACCTCAAGCATCTCATTTTGGCCATTCAACCCATACTTATGCACATTTCTATCATGCTTTCACATTGCATACTTTGGCATCTCATACTCAAAATATATGCTAGAGCTCATACATCATATCCATACATATAAACATCATATAATAGCATATTTATACATGTCTCAAGGGTCATGGTACGTTTACAACAACATATACATCAAGAAACACAATTATGGTTTCAAAATGGCTAAAGTTAAACATAAACTTGTCATTCTTCCTTCTTCATTAATGTTGGCTCCCTTCACCATAGTTACTTGGTCCACCTAGCATGTTGGGACATTGAAGAGGGGATGAGATTCAAAGAATCTCAATAGCTCATCTCCCATTCAATCATACATAATATATGTAAAGCAAGCCTTAAAAATGCATATATGGACATAATACAAATTATAATCATTCAAGAAGCAAGCTTAGCATGTGAACAAGCCATACAAATCATTCAAGAGCTCACCAAGTGTTTGGATTGGCCTCACACTTCTCCTAATGGATTTTGGACTTGCCTCACCCATTCTTAAAGCACTTTGGATTCAACCATACTCTTGGGAGCCCACTTTGCCTTTAGGAGACTCTTTACTTTGTTTTAACTAAGCTCAAGGGTTCTTGGCTCATCTTTACCATAGTAAAGGGTTCTTGGCCTTTCCACACTCAAGCAAACTTAAGAAACATCATACATTCACTTGAAAACATAACATGACATCATGAAATCATGGCAAACAAGATCATGCTAGCATACTTTTCATGACTTGAAAATACACATACACACATTTTAAGATAAGCTAAACACACATCTATGCATGAGAGAAGGTGGAGAGAGCTACCTTGCTTGCATTTACACACTTTTTCCTTAAGCTTTGACTCCTCTCCCTTGACCTCACACATCCAAGAAGGTGGAGACCATTTCTCTTGGCTTAGACACACCAAAAGAAACATGAATTACTCATGAGAACAAGCCTTGGCATTATACACACTTTACATGATGCTACTTTGGTTTATGGCTCCATTATGCTTCCATAACGCACTTAATGAAGCAACTATAAGAATTCATGATCTTGGCTCCCATCTCTCCTTTACTCTATAACTCTTGACTCTATGTAGACTCTTTGGAGTCATCACACAATTATTTTAAAGAGCTTATCTAAGAGTTACTTTATTATGCTACATTATGGAGCCTACACTTCCATCTCACTATCTATGGCTTCTAAAATTTTTCCAAGGCTTCCTCTCATCCTCTTCCATCCTACATGACTTAAAAATAACTTTGAAACAAATTAAAACTTTCCCTTAGTAATCTTTCTAGCCTAGGCCGACATTATGGAAGCATTTGGGGTTCAAGGGGTTTCTAATTTTTCCTTGATGGGAGGGTCACTTGGGAGGCTTCCTAGGGGTCTTAAGAACTCAAACAAACACTCACATATGCTAGGGAATGCATGAATCAAATCAGTTTTTACAATGTGTTCAAAACTGCTTCACTTTCCTAACTTGAATTTTACTTGCTTTTCTTCCCATTTCTTTGCAATTCTTAGGTTCCCACATACTAAATCAATGGATTCTTACTTGTTTTTGGACAGAAACTCCTCCCCCATAATGGTTCTATTTTTGGCCGTGACTCTCACATACAAGAAGCAAAGCTACAAGAATATCTACCTTGAATCCAAGCTTATATCAAGAGTCTCTTCCTTTGGTCTTAGTCCCCTTTTGAAACTCTAATCCTTTCCCTCTGGTTTAAGGCCAAAATAGAACTATGTCATCCACCAAAACCATGGAAAGATGAAGTAAGAAGAGAAGAACAACTTTAAAGAAGAGAAAGCCATGAAATTCCTTGAATTTACCTATCTTTTTTGGCTTTCTTCTCCCTTCTCTTGTGCTTCCCTTTGTGTGCCTCTTTCAAATCTATTTTAGACCAAAAAAATGTCGGTGGAGAGGAAGGAGAAGGGTTGGACGTGATTTTAAAAGCAAAAGGGTAAAGTTAACATACTTTTTAAAATTTTCATTTTAGTCCCTAATCCATGGTTTATCTGTTTGGTCTTATTTCAACTCCTTTTCAAAATCTGTCTTTCCATCATATTCTTTACGCTCTTAATCATAAGAATTGCTTTTGGAATCACTCGAAAAGGATCTGAAACCATTTCGAACTATTCGGTCAAAGTTTCGGTCAACTGACTACCGAAATCGCTTACCGGAGGGGTTTCAACTATTCTAGGGGTTCCCATGGTATTTAGGGCCTTTGAGAATCCCGGAAAGCTCAAATTTTTTATTTAAAAATCCCTCCTATGAGTTTTTCAAATTTTTCAAAAATAACAAAAATGCCCCTACTTTCTTTGACAAATTTTTTAAATTCTTTTGGCTCTGGTTTTTGGGCATCTTAAACCTCAAATCCTCATTTTCTAATATTTAATATTTTATTCTACTTTTATTTTGACATAAATCCTTCTATTTTAAGGACTTTCTTTTATATCTGGCCCATTTTTGACATTTACGGAGAAACCAAACATTTTGTTTCTCACGTTTACAGAAGGACTGAATGTTACAAAATATATGGATGAGGCATCTTATGTAATTACTATGAGGATCTATACAGATAGATCTCAAGGCATTTTGAGACTATCGTAAAAGATCTATATAAAAAAAAATTTGAACAATTTTGAATGAAATGTTGTTCACTTAATATGGCATCTGTAATATCTAGTTCTTCAAAAATAAGAGAAAACGTGAAAAATGTTGTAACATCTGGTACATTGTAAAAACACCGTAATGAGTAGGTTTGAAAAGTAAGTCCCCTAAGATCAGTGATTCAAGGCCAAATAAAAATTGAATAAAATTTTAAATAATGAAAAATAAAGATTTGAGCTTTGAGTTGCCTAAAAATCAAAGTCGAAGTGATTCAAAAACTTTATCGAAAGGCTAGTGGTATTTTCATAAATAAGTATAACTTTTAAAAAAATACATAGAAGGGCATTTTAAATGAAAATTTTGAGTTGCTTAGGGTTCTTAGTGGCCCCAAAAACCATGGGAAACCCTGGGACTGGTAAAGCTCCTCCGGTGTACTTTTTCCAATGGCGATGAGTTTGAACTTTGACAAATTCGTTCAGGAATGTTTTAGCTCCAATTTAAGTGATTCCAAAGGCATTTTATTAAATTGGGAACATAAATTTTATGATGGAAAAGAAGGTTTTAAAAAAGGAGCTAAAACAAAGCCAAACCAGAAATACCATTATGAAAGGGCAAAATTAAAAAGAATTACTAATGGAAGCTTCTTGAAATCTCTTCCACTTTCACGCATCTTCCACCACTTCTTTAGGCTGACCTATTCTTTCCAAAAAATAGAAAGAGGAAGCACAATTCTGGGCTCACAAGAAGAGAAGGAAAAGGGAAGAAATTTAGGCAAGAAAGGTAAGGAAATTCAAAGAAATTCATGTTTCTCCTTCTTCCACTTCTCCTCCCCTCTTTCTATGCTTTCTCTCCATGGCTTATTTGAGTTTATTGGTTCTATTTTTGGTCCAAAGCTTAGAAGGGAAGTTTGAATTACTGGAAGAGAAGAGAACCAAGAAGAAGAAGCTTTGAAACCAAGTTAGAATCCAGGGTAATTTCCCATTCTTGGTACTTCTTCTTTGTCGCTCTCCCTTATGTCATTTTCGGCCTTGTACAGAACCAATTAGGGGAGGAAGGTTGTGATCTAAAACTAATGAGAAACCATGAAATTGGAGTGTGAAAATTACGAAAACACCAAGAAATTGCATGAAAAGCTAGTAGAATTCAAGTTGAAAAAGTGTAATGCATTTGAAGGAATTGTTAAAATTGATTTAATCTATGAATTTCCTTAGCCATTTAAAGGTTTCATTGAGCTCCTAAGACCCTTAGAAACCTCCCTAAGTGGCTCTCCTATAAAGGAAAAATCAAGAAGTCCAAGAACCCTACTTTGCTCCATAGGTTCAGCCAAGGCAAGAGCATGAAGTTGGAGGATGTTTTAATTTGTTCTAGCCTTGGTTTAGGACTCCTTATGATGTTAGAAGATGGGAGGAACCATTAGAAAAAATTTAGGAGCCATGGAATGAGAGGTGGGACAATGGTGTCTATAATGATGGCTTAAGAAGCAACTTAGTTTTCCACTTATGCAAGTGGTTATATGAAGGCTCCAAGGACCTTAATTGAGTTCAAGAGGTCTAGAAATGGGAAGAGATGGGAGCCTAGAACTTGAAATGTGAGAGTTGCTTCATTAGGCCAATTATGGAACCATTATGCCACTTATGAAACTAAGTGTGCATTCAAGTTTTAGTTTAGTGTCTTAGCTTGCTTCAAGTATGTGATTGTGTGTTATTTGTCATGTTTAGACCAAGAGAACATCCTATCACCTAAGTGTCCATGTGAAGCCAAGAAAAGGAGGGAGTAAAGCAAAGAAAACTTGCATCAATTGAAAGGTAGCACTTTACCTTATTCTTCATACATTCTTGTGTGCATATGTATGTCATTGTGTGTCTACTTGTACTCTTGTGATTTGATAACATGCCACTTGATGTCTTGATGTTGTTTTGGTACCAATGTGTATTCTTGAATGGTTTGGTTGTGAGATTGGCTCATAAAGGTGAGGTAATGCCAAAAGTCTCTTAATATAGGTGAGGATGTGCCAAAAGTCTCAAAGCATGGGTGAGACTAGCCCAAAAGTCCCTTGGATGGATGAGACTAAGTCAAAAGTTCTAAGGCCAAGGGTGAGGCAAATCCAAAAGTCTTAGGAATGGGGTGAGGCAAAACCAAAAGTCCCTAGAGTATGAGAATGGTTTGATATATAAATGTGGCATGGAAATATGGCTTTACACACTTTATGTTTATACACTTATAATTTTGATGCATTTATGCTTTGAATGTATATGTGAATGGGTGTGTGAGCTATTGAGATTCTTGGAATCTCACTCCCTTTTCCCTTTCACTCTTGATATGGCTAGGTGGTGCTCAAAGACAAGGAAGTGGAAGCCAAGAATATTAAAAAGCTTTACTTTGCCTATATGTAGTCTAAATTGTAGTTAAATGTCAAGATGGCTTTGTACATATTATTTTTATGATGTAAGACCTTTATCAAATGTAATATGATGTATGGATGCCATGTAAACCTTATGTGACTCTAGATCAATGTAAATGTGGATTTTGAGTTCTTAATGGCTTGAGGTGTTTATGTAATCTTGGATGTGTAATGGTCAAAATGAGATGCATGGTATTTAGGACCACTTAGACAGTTCCTACAAGTCATCTTTGTGCTTTTAAACTTGTCCAAGGAGTGCCAAACATTAAAAGAGGCCAATTGAACTAAGTTGGTACCTCATATGGAGCAAAAGTGACTAATTTTGTGAGTAATGTCACTTTTGTCCAAATGAGCTCTTCTTGGTCTAAAATTTGGCATACATCTAGATCTTGTTGAGACCTTTTTGGGAAGCTAAAGTAGATAATTTTTGAAGGTCTATAGAATATTTGATGAATTTTTGAAATTGGGAAAATTTTCTAGTTTGATTACTATTACTGTAGCTTTGGTCCAAAAATTGTTATGTGTCAATCATGGGGCAAATGATGCCCAATTGCCATGAAATTTTATAAGCAGAAACTAGATCTTCCCAATGACTTGTGCCAATTAGAATCACCCAATTTAGATGTCTAGAGAGGGAGATATGAATTTTTAAAGTTACTATCCAGTACTAGGCATCCAGTCAGACTTATGTCACTGTTTAATTAGTTTTCATGGTCTGAACGAACCTGGAATGGTTTGGAATGATTTTTTCCCTCTATCTAGCATCCATATATTTTTATATTGGATTATTTTCATGGATTGAATTTTTGTGAAATTAATTGGACATTTTTTAAGTTTATATCAGAAATTTGTATTAGTACCAATAGCCAGTCAGAATTTTATACCTTTTCTAATGTCAAACATAGTCTAGATGCTATGTTCATGACTTGAAATTATTTTTATTATAAATTTAACACCTAGAGCTTTCTAAGAAACTATAGCATGGCAGATTTCGATTTTTATACATTTAATTATGAATTTTTAAAGTTGCCCCTGAAATCTGCCATATGCTGTCCGAGGTGAATGAAGAAAAATCTGAGGTTCTAAGCTTGAAATCCCTATATTGCTTGATGTTTTAGATTGTTTGTGACTTGTACAAGTGATAAATGAGTAGAGAATGATGTTGGGACATCCACGGGGCCTATATGACACGAATTGAAAATTTAACCCCGATGTTGCGTAATAAAAATGTATTATTTTCATACTTTTCTTGTAAGTTCATGAGAAAAATGGATATAATAGCCTTCAATGGAAGAGTATGATAATGGAATATATATATATATGGTATGACAAACGTAGTGTATGGTTCCTCCATAAACATATGAAATATACCAAATACAAAAGAAAGTTTCCCAAATAGAGTGATTTGAGGTCCAATAAAATTATAGCAATATTTTAAACCTTAAATAATGAATTTAGGAAGACAGAGGTACCCTGCAACCGGAGGCAGAATAGCTAGACAAAATTTTATGAAATAGTTACAAAATATAATGACATTTTTGTAATTTCGAACAATTTTTGGAATACTTGTAGGAAGGCTTTTTAAATAGAAAATTTGAGCTCTTTAGGGTTCTCAAAGGCCCTGAAAACTATGGGAAGCCCCAGAACAGTTAAAGTCCTTTCGGTATACGTTTTCTAATGACAGTGAGCCTGAACTTTAACCTTTTGTCCAGGGAGGTTTTAGCTCTAAATTGAGTTCCAAAGGAATTTTATAAGATTGAGAACCTAAATTTTATAATAGAAAAGACAGTTCTAGAAAAAGAGTTAAAATGAATTAGAAATGAAAATGCCAAGAACAAAGGATAAAAATGGCATTTTGAAATGTTTTAATTGGTTCCCTTTATACATATATGTGGCATCCCATTGCTGGCCTTCCATAAATGAATTATTTTCTACCTTGAACCAGAGAAGGAGACCAGCAAGAGAGGCACACAAGAGAAGGGGAAAGGGAGGAAGAAAGAGCCAAGCAAAAAGTAAGAAATTCATGGAATTTCTTAGTCCTTCCTTTATTAAACTCATCCTGCTCCTTCTCCTCTTTCTTCTCATGATTTTATTGAGGTTTTTGGTTTTGTTTTGAGCTCAGACTAGAGGGGGAGAGCTTAAAATTCAAGGAGAAAAGAAGAGCATTCAAGGAAAGCTAAGAAACCAAGGTAATATGGTAGTTTTCATGCTTCTTCTCCCTTGCTCTTGTATATGTGTATTTCAGCCAAGATAAAACCCAGCCACTAAAGAATAAATTCTGACTTAACCAAGAGTGAATCTTAAGAATTAGGGTGTAGGGAGCAAGAATATACAAAGAGAACAAAAAAAGAACTAAGGATTTTCAAGATAGAAAAGATAGGGATTTGTGTATGCAACCTAAAATCTAATTTTATATAAGAGTTCCTAGGCTAATGTAAGTATTTATATGAGTCCTTAAGATCCCTAGAGAGCTCCCCATATGTATCTCCCATCAAAGAAAGTAAAGCAATTCCATTTGTGGCCAAAGGAGGCATAGTCTTGGCCTAAGCTAGGAGAAGCACCAATGGATAGTTTTAATTTGTTCTAAGTTTAGAATTGTATCATATATGATGGGAGAGTATGAGAGGAAGTCTTAGAAAAAATTTAAAAAGTCTAGAAAATGTGACGAAGGCATAGGTTCCATATTGTAGCCTAATGAAGCAACCTATAGCCAGGCTCCTCAATTTAATTGTGTGATGGCTCTAAGAAGTTTAAATGGATTCAAGAACCATAGAATGGAAGAGAGAAATGAGTCAAGATCACACATTCTTGTAGTTGCTCCATTAGATGCTTTATGGAAGTATAATAGAGTCATAGAACAAAGTAGCTTCATGTGATGTATGTGTGGTGCTAAGACTTGCTCTCATGAGTGATTTATATCTCTATTGATGTGTTTAGGCCAAGAGAAGCTAGTGCCTCCAAGTATCATGGTTTGGCCAAAAAGAGGGAGGAAGAAACTAAGAGAAAAGTGTATGATATTGACTCCAAGGTAGGCTCCCTTTCTTTTCTTTCGTATATGCTTGGGTGTTTTCTTGTCTTTGAATGTGTGTGTGAATGTTTAAGCCATGAAAAACAATTTTAGCAAGTATGTAAATGTCATGGTGCCATGTTGCTTTGCTTATATGCTTGAATGAGATTTTATAAACATGTTTTGGTTTACTTGAGCTTGGTGAAGCCAAAAGTCCCTTAGCTAGGGTGAGGATGAGCCAAAAGTCCCTAAAGATGGGTGAGACATAACCAAAAGTCTATAGAAAGAGTGAGGTTTAGTTAAGAGTCCCTTGAAAATGGGTGAGGCAAGCCCAAAAGTCTAAAAAAGAATGGGTAAGGCTAAACCAATGTCTTGGCAAGCCTATGTATGTTATATGTGACTTCTTGAATGAAGGAAATGTTACATATATGTTTGAGAATTTTATAAATTCCATACATACATTTTTAGACTTAAATTTGCATTCCATATGTGTGTTTGAAAGGGAGAAGGGTTATTAGGATTCTTTGAATCTCACTCTTCCCTCCTCATTACCTAACATGTCTAGGTGGATTAAAAGAACAAAGAATTGGGAGCCACCACACTTAAAGACATGGAGATTGACAAAGAAGTTGTAAAATGCTTGTTTTATAACCATATGGATGTCAAATGATGTAATACCATGATGTATAACCCTTTAAACATGAATGAATGTATAAATATGTGATGTACATATGAGAATTGGAAGTAAATGTATGATATAGCATGTTCTTGACAATGAATGGCAAGAATTGTTTATGTATGCTTTGTGTATATCTTGGAGTGGGAGAATGAGTTTGTGAAATATAGGTTGTTGAACCCTTGATACATGTTTAATAGACCATTTTCATGCTTTCCCACGTGCTCAAGTGGCCATAGAAATGCTAGAAGCAAAATTGGACCCTTTTATGACCCTTGAAGTGGCCTAAGATGGCCAAAATGCAACCTTATATCAAGATATAACCAAGTGAACCAAGTTGTTTATGAAATTTGGTATGCATCTAGAGCTCATCTAGAGCTTTCTCCTGGTCTTAGAACCACCTCATTTGGAAGTTTATAGAATTTTCTATGATTTTTCAAAATTGGCCTTAGAAATTCAAATCTACAGAATTACTATTCATTAGGTACATTTTTGGAATTGTGTCATCCAAGGTCCAATTGATATCCAATGAAGCTAAAATTTTATAGGCATAATAACAGTGAATTGTAGCAACTGGAAGCACCTCAATTGGAGGCCTGTGGAGTGAGAAATGAATTTTTGAAATGGTGCAGCAGAAACAGTGATGCAGTCAGACCCCGGTTACTGTTCCATCAGTTTTCATGGTCTAATTGCTCCTGTTTTAATCTAAATTTATTTTTATCATGAATTTAACATCTGTAGCTTCCTAAACGAGTAAAGTTTGCATGATTTTGATTTTTTTAGAATTAATTGTGATTTTTCAAAGTTGGCACTTTGAAATTGGTAACAAAACCCGAGTTAGCTTTGTATTATTTTGTGTATATATATGCTATGAGCTCGAGTTTTTGGAAACATTCTAAGATGGTTTTGAGTTGTATGTGTGTAGTTAAATTAGAGAATAAGATGAATAAATTTAAATGATCAATGAGATGTGAAATGAAAATTTTATTTGCTACGCAATGCGAAATAATGTAATATTTTAATGGATTATTTTCTTGAATTCTTCACTTGGCCAAGGGAAATGAACTAGATTGGGATAAGATGAGCTCATTAAATATGGCGTTACAGCATCTATAGTGAAAAGGGATAAATTTGGTTTATTTCAACGTCTTGATAAAGCTGAAGAGAAAAGAGATAGAAAATATTCCTTATGCTTAAGTAGTAGGAAGCCTAATATATGTATAGGTTTGCATAAGGCTTAATAAAGCTTTTGCTGTAGGTATGTTAGGAAGATATCAAAATAATCCTAGAATAGATCATTGGAAAGCTATGAAAAAGGTTATAAGGTATTTTAAAGGTACTAAAGATTATATACTTATTAATAAAAAGATAGATAACTTGGAAGCTATTGAGTATTTCGACTTAGACATCATAGGATGTGTTGACACTAAGAAGTCAACATCTAGTTATATATTTGTTCTAGTTGAAAGTGCTATCTCATGGAAGAGTGCTAAGCAATTTTGGATTGCTAATTTTATTATGAAGATTAAGTTTGTTTCAAGTTACAAGGTAAGTTCACAAGCTATATGGTTGAGAAATTTCATTGTTGGGCTTTAAGATTGTGGACTCAATCTCTATGTGCATTAAAGTGCATTGTGATAGCATAACTGTAATTTTCTTGGCTAAGAATAACATGAGTGGAAGTCGAAGTACATATATCGACATTAAGTAATGAGCTTTGAAAGAACAGGTCAAGGATGATTAAGTTATCATAGAGCGCATTTAGATGAAAGAAATGCTAGCTGATCCATTAACTAAAGGAATGTATCTAAAAAAATTCAAGAATCATGTGCCTCAGATGGGTCTTAGGCCATATTTAGTCTAATTGAGGCACATAATGAAATGAAATTTCTATTTTTTTGTTCGTTGTTTACACATATATTTGTATACATTTTTAATAAAGATTGACAAGTATGTAGGATAGAACCCAAATGAACATTGAAGATTTATTTATGAAAGTTATATATCTTGTAAAGTTAAAGACATGCTATAGAGTGACACATGAAAGGTAATACATGTTTGATTAAAGGATTTACTACCATAATTCTTTTAGTATGTGTTTATTTACCCATATACATTTTATTTGGCAAATCATAACTAGACCAAGTGAGAGAATGTTTGAATAGTTTAATTTAATTTATTAGTTAAAAGATATTATTTCAATTAAATATTTATTTAAGACATTTCATATCAGTTATTGGGATATTTTGAATTAAATTAAATTAAATTAAATAATATCTCAAATTTAAATTAAATTATTTTGATTGGTGGTCATTGATTTTTTAATTTTAAATTGCCAGATATTTTAGTTAATGGGTTAGTAGATATTTGCACATTATTAATTGACCTCTTTTGATGGGACAGTGGCCAATTTTTTACATTAGCATAATAAAGGAGTTTCTGATAAATAGAATTAGCCAACTGACTATTATAGAGACTTACAAACTTATCAAAAAAAATCCTCTCTTCCTCTTTCTCACACTTCTCTCTATTTTTCTTCTACACTCTATAATTTTCTTGGTCGCAGATTATTGAAGAGAATTTGATTAGTGCTTTGGGTTCTTCATTAGATCAAGGAAAGCATGGCTGGAGGTATTATATTCTTTAATTGCTTATTAATGTATAGCAATATATTTTGTAAGATAAATTAGATTTTATTTTAACATGAAGATCATGACTAAACTATAGTTTTCTTAAAGACATGTAGCATTAAGTTCACTTTAGGAGAGGAGTAGGCACGTTCAGATTCTTTGCTCATCTTTAAAGGATAAGTACATTGCTTTTTTTAGGATTGTCTCAATTTAAATTTTTAAAATTTAAATTATTATTTTTTAAAGTTATCAATTTAAAAATGATCTTCATTTTATGTTTTTTCATCAAAATAAAAGATTGAAACTAAAAAAAAATTTGAAAATTGAAAGGTCTAAATCTAATTTGAATGATCCTTAGCTAATTTTCGAAGGATGAGCACTATGCACAAATTCTATTTTGGGAGCTAGGATGCGTTCATAAAGTTGAAGGTAAGATTTTTCAATTTCATAGACTTTTTCCCCAAAAATAAATGTTCTATTATTGTACAACTTTGTTTGTTGACATATCTCTTTCTTGGTTTTCTACCTGATTCACTTTGTGGTTACCTACATCTCTTCTTTCGTATAATATTTCTCTTTTCTTAGCGTTCCTCTCATTTGCTCTCATTGTAACTTTCTCAAGATCTTCACCCCCTGATTTGTGCTATATGTTGACACTTTTTTTTATTTTCAAAGCTTGTGTAAATCATACTTTTTTAGCGTATGCTTTCATTTTTGGTTTTGATGGATTTGCTTAATTGTTTTGTCGACTAGTTGATTTAATTGTAGATTTTTATCGAATGCAACATTCCATTTGATGATTAGGAGCTTATTGTTCTTTTCTGTGTTTCTTGGTAGGTAGTTGATTAAATTGCCTCTATGGGTGAGTACTAATTAGTAGAGTGAGGTGGAAAACTAAAGAGAATTATAGTAATTAAATAAATAACAAAGAGACAAACTAAAAGTGCAACTGAGTTCAAACTCGTTGAGTTTCTAACTAAATATTTTTTACATGGAATTTTTTAAACAATTAATAACATATAGATTTAATTTAATATAAGACAAAATAAATAAAATGAAATGTAATAATAAATGAAAATTTTATATAATATTTAACAATAGATTACGTTAATATTAAAAATACAAAATAACTATAATAAGTGACTCCCAGTGCCATAAGGAGGCCTTTTCCTTTCATGTTATGGTCATTGTTGCCTTAATTCTTTTGGCTATTTTTGCTCTTATATTATGGATTGACAATTTAAATCTAAGCATAGGGATTGAACCATAGGAATCAACTCATGCAGCATCACAAACTCTAGTGGTTGTGATGATCCTCTAAGCTTAAAGGAGAAACTAACATACATGGCACTGAACACTAATGTATTAAAAATAAGCTTTGCAAATGATTCAAAAGTGCCAAACTTTTGCTAGGGCATTCTAATATAAGAGACGGGTGATAGCTACATGTAAGAAAAAGGACCGACTCTTCCAAAGTAACTAAATTGGTTAGGTAGCATAAAATAAAATGGATCGATCATGCCAATGTCTTATTGCATTAGTGTCAAAGTATATAAAGATGGATCGACCATGTCAATGCTAATGTCCTACTATACTAGCTCTTGATGTTGTTGCCTTTCTCCTACAGCAATGTGCTATTAGGTTGACAGGTAACCTTGAAGTCTCTGAATTGTCTTTCCTATTTGAATTTGAGGCCTTAGCAAATCAAGTGCCAATTTAGCATATTAGGAGAATAGCAAGAACCATTATTCACTAAGAGCAAGTAATATATTCCAAGAGTCTCATCCTATAGTATCGTAGAAATCCGTAGGCTAACAGTCTTGTAAGTATAGCTTATAAAGTTTCTTTGCTAGATCAACCTAAACAAAAAAAAAAGATGAACCATTGAATGTCAACATAATATTCTTCGAATCAAAATCCACACATTCTCTCTTCTGTTTAGTTAGTTATCATGCGTAAATTACCTATTTTTCCCTTATTGAGTCCACCTCATCCTTTTTCTTTTTCCTTGAATACACTTGCAACATTTTACTCCCATCATTATCTTTTTCATTCAATAGCACCTTGTCCTTAAGGTGAAAGTTAGGAAATTAAGTCACGATAGCATTGTAACCCTCCCATGTATTGTCATGTTCAGGTAAAGTGGTCTATTTTACCAAGACTTCAGTTTGTCCATTGGTTAGCAACTTGGTTTTTCTAATAGCTTTAGGTTGGACTTGAAATTCCATGTATGTGGATAGAAAATCTAAAAGTTCTTAAATGACAATCGTAGGGTGCAAGGACTGTTTAAGTTAGGACACATGAAAAATGCGATGAATGCGAGCTGTATGTGGAAGTTCTAACTTATAAGTCACCACTCCAACTTGTTGAATAATTTTGAATGGACCAAAAAATCAAGGGCTAAATTTCTTTTTAGTTTTCTTATCAAAGGACTTCCATTTACAGGGCTGTAACTTCAAAAAGACTATATCCCCGATGTTAAAAGTAACCTCCTTTCTCTTTTTATTATCCTTGATCTTCATTTCAACTTAAGGCTTCTTTAAATTAGTCTTCAACTCTACTAGTATTAGATTTCTATTTCTAGTCTGTTCATTGACTTCCTCAAGCTTAGAAATGTCATCTTCCATCTTGAAAAGTGTTAGAGGGTCTTTGCAATAAAAAGCTTTAAAAGGGCTTATACTCGTGGATTTATTATAATTGATGTTGGACCAATATTTGGCCTAGCTTAACCATGTAGCTCATTGCTTAGGTATATAGTTAGTAAAACACTTGAGGTATGTCTTAAGGCTTTTATTAACTATTTATGTTTCTCGATCTATTTAGGGGGTGATACCTTGAACTATAAGAGAAAGTAGTCTCCAATTGCTTGAACAATTCACACCAAAAGAGAGTAATGAACACCTTATCCAGATTTGACACTATGGATTTAGGAAATTCATGCAAATGCCACCTCTTTAAATAAAAATAACAACTACTGCCTTGACCAAAAAAAAGGATGGGAGAAGCGCATAAAATTAACATACTTTGTAAATCGGTCCACTACCATTATAATAGTGTCATATTTGTGGGCCCTGTAGAGACTAGTGATAAAATCCATGCTTATATCCTCCCAAACATGCTGAGAAATAGGCAAGGGCTATAAAAGACCAGCTGAGTAACCTTGGTATTTGTGACATTAGCAAACATCACATTTGGCAACATATGTTTGCACATCATTCCCCATACCTTTCTAATAAAATAATGCAGCTAACCTCCTATAGTTCCTCAAGTATCTTGAATGTCCCCCAAATGGTGAATCATGGAACTCCCTAAATAAAGTGGGAATTTAGGTAGATGATTTAGGAATGATTTAGGAAGCACTAAATAACCCTTGTAAAGTAAAAAGTTATGTCTTATAGTATATCATGTAGGTATAGTTTGCCCTGTTATAAGTTGATGTATGATGGATGACAACTTATGATCTTTATGCAACTCAGTTTCCCATTCATCCCGATTGGCTAGTTGCCATAAAGAGAAAGTTTTTAACTCCATTGATGCACCCCCACCTTAATAGAGTGACGATAGCTATATTTTCTCATTAAAGCTTGTATTGGACCTTAAAGCGATAGCCCATGATATTAGAAACCTACTTTTGTTAGTTAAGGTCAACGACTCTTTGTTCTAAGAGAAATTTAAAGGCCTTTGGATTAATTTTAACGATGAATGGGTGCCCTATTAGGTAATAGTTCCATTTTTTAATTGCAAAAATAATGGCGATTAACTCCCTCCCATAAAATGAACAAAGCTGAAATTTGGAAGATAAAACATGGCTATGAAAAGTTATAAGTTGCCCTTTCTACATCAAAATTGCCCCAACACCGAAACTAGAGGCATCAGCCTCTACTATAAAAGATTAAGGAAAATTAAGTGAAGCCAAAATAGGTTAGATGTCATGGCCTGTTTGAGAGCTACAAAAGCTTATTGAGTCACCTCATTCTAGTGAAAGCATCTTTTTACAGCAATTCTATTAAAGGGGCAGCAATATTTCCATGATCCTTCACAAACTTTTTATATTACTCAGTAAGCCCTAAGAATCCCCTCAACACCTTCATATCCTTTGGAACAGACCACTTCAACATACTTTCAATCTTTGAGGGATCTGCTTGGACTCCCTCCCCTAAGACTATATGCCCAAAATACTCCAACTTTTGTTAGGTAAACAAACATATTTTGGTGTTGATAACTAGTTGGTTTTGGTGAAGTAGTCACAATGTATTTTTAAGATGCTACAAATGAGAATGAAAATCTCCACTATAATCTAGGATATTATCCAAAAATACCAAAATAAACTTTCAAAGATACTTTTTGAATATATCATTCATTAAGAATTGAAAAGTTGAGGCAGCATTAGTTAAACCAAACAACATCAATATGAATTCATAATGGCCTTCATGAGTTATACAGGCTATCAATGGTTTTTTTGTGTGTGTAAAATCTTGATTTAAACTTATACACATATGAGAATTCTGTTTTGGGGTTAAAAGTGCTTAATATAACCATTTTTTGTGTAAAATTTTAATTTAACTTACTACACATGTGAGAATTCTATTTTAGGGTTAAAAGTGCTTTATATGACTTTATTTTTTTTGTATAATTTGGATTTAACTTACTACACATGTGAAGATTCTATTTTTTGGGTTAAAAGTACTTCATATGACTATGATTTTTATGTAAAATCTTGATTTAATTGGCTAGACAGGTGAGGATTGTTTTGGCTAAGAAATTATTGCATATGACTATGTTTTTGCACAAGTTTTTTTTCACTAAACTTTTATATACCTGTGGCTCTGTTTTGGCTAAAAAATATTGCACTTGCTTATGTTTCTATAAAAAATGCTTTGCATTAATACTGCACAACTTGTGGTGTTGTTTTTGGTGAGAAAGTACTATTTATGGCGTGTTTCTGCATAGTGTGTGATTCTATTTTGGTTAGGGAATACTTGTTTGGTTTCTAAGTGAACATATATGTGCTTAAATTTGATCTTGAATTTGTCTCAGTCTAAAAAGCTACATCTCATGTTGATTCGGCATGCATTAATGGGTACACACTATTAGTTCCTTCTTGTATAAGGCTGGGAAGCATTACTTTGGCATAAAAGGTTAGCTTGGCAGAAGATAAGTAATGCTCTTGATCTCACATATGGTGCATTTTGGATGAAATTGATTCGCGTTGATCCATGCTACATTCATAAGATTCTTTTGATTCTTTCATGAATGTAATTTTGGCCAGAATTTTCTCAATTCTGTCACAAATTTTAGAAAATTATAACTAATTTTAGAAAATTGAAATCATGCATTCTTGGCCATTCTGGAAATCTATAGATGCCTACTTTATGCTAAAAATACATCCAGACCATGAAACACAACACAGAAGATGTTTGACATCCGAAAAGATCTAGAGGTCTGGCTGTCTACTAGTGCTATCATAGGTTTCTGCAGCAAACTTCAAAAATGTGCAATTAATTCTAAAAAAATTTAATCCATGCAAATGATACCAATATGAAAAGCTATAGATGTTAGCTAGAGGGAAAAAATAACTCCAGACCGGTTTAGGCATGCCCAAACCTCAGTAACTGAGGTCGACTGGAGTTCCTAATACTGGACAGATTCTTTGAAAATTCATATCTCCCTTTCTAGACATCCAAATGAGGTGCTCCTAGTTGGAACAAATTACTGAGAATGTCTAGTTTCTCTATATAAAATTTTGTGGCAATTGTACATCATTTAAGCCCTGTGTGACAGATTTCATTTTCAGACCAGTATGAACAGTGATATAACTAAAACTAGAAAATTTTCAACTTCGAAAATTTATCAAATATTCTCTAGACTTCCAAAAATTCTGTTCTTTAGCTTCTTAAAAATCTCTCAACAAGCTCTAATTGCATGCCAAATCTCAGATCAAGAAGAGCTCATTTGGATAAAAAGTGATATAGGGTTCTAAAATGGTCAATTTTTTGTCTATACAAGATACCAAAATATCCAAATAGCTTTCCTTGGGGTTTGGCATCTTTTGGGCAAGTCTAAAAGTATAAATAGGACTTGTATGAGCTGCTATAGTCCTGAACCTCATGTATCTCAATTTAGCTACTCTACTTCCATTTATACACTAATGCATCACACTTTCAAGAAGCAAAGTTTACCATCTCATGCTCAATATACATTCTAATGATCATATAATATAATCTCTCATTTCTACATCACATATTAACATAATTATACACTCTCAAGAGTTCATGAGTCTTATAGAATAATATATTACACTAATTATCATTCATCAAGCCTTAAAGTAGCCAAATCCATACACTTTAGTGTCATGCTTTTATTTCTCATATAGTTGGCTTCCTTCTCTTGGTCCACCTAACATGTTAGAACATTGGAGAAGAGGGGATGAGATTCAAAGAATTCTAATAGCTCATCTCCTATTCAATCATACATAAAGCATGCAAAATAAGTCTCACATATGCATGCGTGGCATATGGATATGTGCAATCATTCAAGAAGCATTCTTAGCATTTGAAAAAGTCATACATAGTATACATAGGCTTGCCAAGCAAGTGGATTGACGTCACCCATTTACTTGTGGATTTTGGACTTGCTTCACCCATTCTTTAAGTGGTTCTTAGACTCAACCATATTCTTGGGAGTCAACCTCACTTTTGGGAGACTCTTTACTTTGTTTTAACCAATCTTAAGGGTTTTTGGCTCATCCTCACCATGACTAAAGGTTCTTGACCTCACCACACTCAAGCAAACCAAGGCAAATATCATAAACATCATTTGGAAAACATAATGCATCGTCATGGTACCATGGGGTAAGAGCTCATGCTAGAACATTTTTCATGACTTGAAATACATATACACACATTCAAAGACAAGTAAAGCAAGCAATCATGCATGAGAAAAGGTGGAGAGAGCTACCTTGGAAGAAAACACACACTTTTTCTCTTGAATTTTTCCTCCTTGCTTCGGCCTCACACACAAAAAAGCATGGGAATGATTTCTCTTGGCCTAAACACAATTTATGGAAGCTAATTAGGTCCATGAAGTTAATTCTAAGGCCACACAACTCGCTTAAACTCTAGGTTAACTCATTGACCTTTTTATGTTTCTAAGAAAGCACCTAATGAAGCAATACTCATCAAATAAATTTTAGGCTCCATTCTTTCTTTCCAAATATGATTTTTGACTCCTTTTAAACCTCTTGAAGTCATCACACAACTAAAATAAAGAGCCTAACTATATGTTGCTTCTTTAAGTCATATTATGGAACATATAAAGCCATCTCACTATCTATGATTTCTAACATTTTTCCAAGGCTTCCTCTTATATTCTCCCATCATACATGATGCAAAACTAATTTTGGAAGAAATTAAAATACTCCCTAGGTGCATGAACCCTCTTTAGTAGAAACTATGCTTCCAAAAGGCACCAAAGGAATTTCCTTGCTTCCTTTGATAGGAGAATCATGTAAGAAGCTCTTTTGGTGTCTTAGGAACTCATATGAATATTTAAACATAATAAAATATGGCTAGGGTTCATGATAGAGTTCAAGGTGCAATCAAAACTCTAACTTCCATAACTTGCATTCTAAAGCTCCCTTTTCAATTCTATTTGCATATTCTTAATCCTCATACTCCATAACCTTTGGTTCCATCAAGAACATATAAAGAAAAACTCTCCTCCTCACTTTCTCTCTCTAGACCTAAGCTTGAATAGCTTGGAAACATAAGATTTTGCAAGTGTTTCAAGTGAAGTCTTATTTTAAAATAGAGCTCTCTTTGCATAAATTATTTCTTACCGATTGGTTTCTTGAAAAGAGTTCCTTTCTGGCTTGGGTTAGACCTGAATTTTCAAGTTTTCAAGAAAAAAACCATTATTAGAGAGCTCTTAGAGAGAGAAACAACTTTCCTAACTGGCGCGGGATGAAACAAGGCTGTTTACTTACCTAAACGGGAGCTAAAACTTCTTCTCTTTTTCCCTCTTAATGTCATGCCATAGCTACTAAATTTTCTGTAAATGAAAGCTTGAAGAAGGTGATGAAGTGTAATCTTACTTAAGAAGCCTCTTTTATAATTTTTTAAAATGACCATTTTGCCCCTACGCGCTTGTTTGCTCCGTTTAGGCTCATTTTAACTCCTTTTTTAGAACTATCTTTTCCATCATAAAATTTAGGTCCTTTAATTCATAAAGTGTCTTTGAAATCACTCAAATCGGAGTTAAAACTTTTTCAACTGAATCAGTCAAAGTTTGGGTCAACCGACGTTAGAAAACGTCCAATGAAGGGGCTTTAACTGTCCCAGGCATTATCATGGTTTTCAGGGCCATTAAAAACCTTGGAGAACTCAAAACTTTCATTTAAAAAGCCCTCCTATGTGAATTCTAAAAATTACTCAAAATTACGAAAAATGCTATTACGTTTCGTAAGTTTTTCGTAAAAAATTATTTCTTCATTCTAACTCCATTTTTCTTTTTGTTTGAGCCTGGAATTCTCATTTTTAGGAGTCTAGAATGCTTCCTAAATTTTTTGGGACCTTAACTACATCATCTCGAGGGATTTCCTTTTGTATCCAGTGAATTTCATTTTTTGACAGAGAAATTGTATGTTACATTTTTCATATTTTCTCTCATTTTTAGAGAATCAGATGTTATATTAACCAAGTATACTTAGACTGGCTTATGAACATCTCTGGTCCCAAGTCCAACAAAGGCACCTTAACTAGCTGAAAGGACACCTATTACACAAGATAAGCAATGCATAATAGAGAGCTCTTGAAAAGAAAATTTTAGATTAGTCTATAATCCTAATTATAATTAAGAATGTGTAGATCAGATGAAGAAAGGTCTGCCACAATCAAGCTTGGAAAAAAGGATCTATTATGTCAACTAAGTTTTTTGATGTAATGTAATCTAGAGAAGAAAGGGCTGTGAATAATAAGAAAACTAGGACTGACTTTATTTTTCATTTTTAATGGATAATAAGATTGAAGTAACTTAATGGTTACTTATATCACAATTCTTGTCTTCTCAATCCTATAGTTAGTATAGTAGAAGTTTACTAAGATGCCAACTTAGATATATAATGGTATCAGATTTGATCAGTAAGAATTTCTGTATCTTGACAAAGTGAGGTGCAAGCTGCCATTAACTTACATTCTAAAAAATACAATATATGTTAGATATGTCTGCCATTATTTTGCATGGTATAAATATAGTATATTTGATATATGTCTCCTAAATGCAAAAGATCAACAGCTTTTCCATTTATTACTAATTTACTCAATAGCTAATTCAACTTTAAACAAGCAAGGCATTTTTTTCAATCCCAAGAAAGCCACTTTCTTCCATGTCAAAGTTACTTGTTAAAATTTCATTAGTATAAAGATATGTAAGTCATGCAACAAAGTTACAGAAGATGCATGTGGGTCATATGACAAAGCTAGAGAACATTTTCTTGAAATAACCTAATTAAGCTACAAAGTCCATATGTTGAATGCAAAAACAAGTTGGGCACTAGATTAGGCTAAAACTTGGCTTGCCCAGTTGATGAACACCCTTCGATTAATGGTTGGAATAGAAAAGTATTAATGTCTTGTATATCAAAATTTAATCAGGCTTAATCTTACTTTTAAAGTTTGATTAATTTATACATTATTTTAATATATGAAAAAGGTTTAATGTATAAATTTGTACAATATATTACTTGTATTAAATAAGTACTAAATTTATAATATATTTTATTAGTTTATATGATCAAACCTAATATATTGTACTAAAGAGACTAAGTGAATGTCTTATTTTGTCTAGTTTCTTTTTAAATTTCAAAAAACAAATTATAATAAAAATAATAAAAATAGAAAAACATTTTAGTTGTATTTTTCTTTTTGTTTTGTTTTTTAAATGCTAGGCCATTCAAGAGTATTTTTTAACAAAACTCTCATTTTTATTTTAAACTTTTGGACAAAGATTTACATTAAATTTTGATCTTGTTAATTTGAGTCTCTTTTAATTGAGTTTGTGTTACTTAGTGGGGCCCTAAATTGAGCATCTATTTTTTTTTAAAAAAAAGAGGGGGTTGGGGGAGTGCAGAAGTAATAAAGTGTAGATCGCATTTCATTCCATAGGCATCTTCTCTCCTTGCATAGACAAAGGACATAGCAGAGCAAGAGAGGCAGAGGACTAGCATATGCAGAAAGTAGGAAGAGATGTAATACCTTATATTTCTATTATCATACTCTTCCATTCCAAGCAATTGGTGCACATTCACAAAACAAAAGTAAGGAAAAGTATGAAAATAATACACTTTTATCGCATTATAACGGGGTTAAAATTTTCAATTCACATTATATGGGCCCTATGGATTATTCAAAAACATTCTCTATTCATTTACCATTGGAAATAATCAACTCAAAATATCAAGCAATCCACAGTTTCCAAGTCAAAAACCTCGAAATTTACACTTAAGCTCGCGGGCAACACATAGCAGATTTCAAGGACAACTTTGAAAAATTATAACTAAATGTAGAAAAAACAAAATCACACAAACCATAGCTTTTTGGAAATCTCTATATGTCAATTTCATAGTAAAAATAAGTCCCAGCCACGAAAATCTCATATAGACCATGTTTGACAACAAATTACTGATATTGATACAGATTATTGATATAAACTTTGGAAATTCATAATTAATTCCAAAAAAATCTAATCTATGCAATTTATACAAATTTGGAAAGCTAAAGATCTTAACTAGAGGGAAAAAATATTTCAAACCAATCCAGGTGCATTCAAACTCCGAAATTCAATCAAATAGTACCATGGGTTTGATTGTGTGCCTGGTACAGGATAGCAATTTCAAAAATTAATATCTCCCTCTCTAGACATCTAAATGAGGTACTTCTAATTATCACAAGTCATTAGGAAGGTGAATTTTTGTGGCAATTGGACATCATTTGCCCTATGAATTATGGAAAAAAAATTTCGGACTATATGAACAGTACCAGTGGCCAAACTAGAAAATTTTTCTAACTTCAAAAATTCACCAAATATTCTGTAGACCACTAAATAATACCCAATTTAGCTTCTCAAAAATCTCTCAATAAGCTCTAGATGCATGCAAAATTTTTGACCAAGAAGAGCTCATTTGGACAAAAAGTGGTATAGCTCACCAAAATGACTATTTTTACTCCAGATGAGATACCAAATGTGTCCCAATGGGCTCCTTTAATGTTTGGCACCTCTTTGACAAGTTTAAAAGCATGAATATGGCTTGTAGCAATTGCCCAAGTAGTCCCAAACCCTATACATCTTAATTTGACCATCTCAAACCCAAGAATGCATAATCATCACATGCCATCAAGGTGTCAAATTCTGCATTCTCATTGATCTGATGCCACATAAGAGTTATACAAGGTTCATACATCATATTATATTTGTCCATAGGCTTACATCTCAAAATAACATTTACATAACCACTTTAACCATTAGGTAAAAAAGGAACTACATAATAAATAAAGTATGACTTTTTAATGCTCTTGGCTTGCATTCCTTGCTTCTTGGACATCACCTAGGCATTTCAAGATAATAGGGGGAAAAGGAGTGAGATTCCTAGAATCTCAATAACTCACACACCCATTTACACATACATTCAAGGCATATACATATCAAGGCATATGTATGGAAGGTTTGGCCACCATAAAGTATGCAAAGTCACAATTTCCATGCCACTTATTCACATTCAAGCCAAGAACATGCTTTAAGGGCTATTGGTTTTACCTCATCCCATTTTTAGGACTTTTAGATTTGTCTCACTCTTGACCTAGGGACTTTTGACTTAGCCTCATCCTTCCAAGAGACTTTTGGCCTTGCCTCACCTATGCCATGAGACTTTTAACATCTCTTCACCTTCATTAAGGGACTTTTGACATCACCTCACCCTTATAAGTCATTTCTGTAACATCATAATTTCTAACTCATCTCATGCCTTTAAATAACTCATTTCCATGAATCATAAAAGTTTCCCATGAAAAAGGCAATAAAAATATTGATTATTTTAGCATTGCACACGTATAAAAATTTTATTTGGTGTCACGTGGACCATGTGAGTTCATACAACACATTCCCATATTTAATTACATGAATACAACTCATTTGAATCATCAAAAGTGGCTACATCTCAAGGAACTTAAAGGGAAGCATGAAATATACATATATAATTTCGGCCAGATTTGTCCTCATTTCTGTCACAACTTTGAAAAATCATAACAAATTCTAGAAAAATCAAAGTCATGCATTCTTGGCCATTCTGGAAAGTTAAAAATGTCTACTTTATGTTAAAAATATTTTCAGACTATAACATCCAATACAAAAGATGTTTGACATTTGAAATGGTCCAGAGGTCAGGCTATCCACTAGTGCTGTCACAGAATTCTGCAACAAACTTAAAAAATGTCCAATTAATTCCACAAAAATCCAATCCATAAAAATGATACTGATCTAGAAATATGTGGATGTTAGCTAGAGGGAAAAAATAACTCCAGACCGATTCAGGCATGCCCAAAGCTAGAAACTCAACCAAATAATAATTGAAGTCGGGTGGAGTTCCTAATACTGGATAGATTCTTTGAAAATTCATATCTCCCTCTATAAACATCCAAATGAGGTGCTTTTAGTTGGAACAAGTCCTTGGGAATGTCTAGTTTTTCTGTATAAAATTTTGTGATAATTGAACATCATTTAAGCATTGTGTGACAGATTTTATTTTCAGACCTGAGTAAATAGTGACATGACCAAAACTAGAAAATTTGCCAATTTTAAAAATTCATCAAATATTTTATAGACCTCCAAAAATTATGTTCTTTAGCTTTTCAAAAATCTCTCAAAAAACTCTAATTTCATGCCAAATATCAAATCAAGAAGAGCTCATTTGGACAAAAAGTGATATAGGGTTCTAAATTGGTCAATTTTGGCTCCATATGGGATACCAAAATGTCCAAATGGCTTTCCTTGGGATTTGACACCTCTTGGGCAAGTTTAAAAGCACAATTAGGACTTGTATAAGATGTCCAAATGGTCCCAACCCTCATGCATCTCATTTTGTTTATCTCACCCACACATATGCACAATTCCATAATGTCATCTAAGAAGTTCATTTGCCAAAACATGTTCAAATCACATTCTAATGGTCACATAACATATTCTCTCATTCATACATGACATGCTATCATAATTACATATGTTTATAACATTATAATATATATACATCTATTAATTACATCCTTTGCCAATTGTATGGCCTTAAAGTAGCAAAATTCATGTTCTTGGATGTCATACTCTCATCTTCAAGGTGGTTGGCTTCCATTACCTTATCTACTTGGTCCACCTAGCATATTAGATTATTGGAGAGGAGGGGATGAGATTCAAAGAATTCTAATAGGTCATCTCCTATTCAATCATATATAAAAGATGCCAATAAGTCTCATAAATGCATGTATGGTCATGTTGACATGTGCAAACATTCAAGAAGCATTTTCATCATTTGAGAAAATCATACATAGAATACAAAGGCTTGCCAAGAAAGTGGATTAGCCTCACCCAATTTCTTGTGGATGTTGGACTTGCCTCACCCATTCTTTAAGAGATTCTCGGACTCAACTATGCTCCTGGGAGTCCATCTCACTTTTAAGAGACTCTTTACTTTGTCTCTACCAATCTTAAGGGTTCTTGACTCATCCTCACCATGGTTAAGGGTTCTTGGCCTCACCACACTCAAGCAAATCCAAGCACACATCATAAGCATCATATACAAGCATATTGTAACATCATGGCACCATAGAATCAAAGTCATGCTAGAACACTTTTCATGGCTTAAAAATACATATACACACATTCAAAGATAAGTAAAGCAAACAATCATGCATGAGAGAAGGAGGAGTGAGCTATCTTGGATACAATTAAACACTTTTTCTCTTGAATCCAAGCTCCTTTTTTTGGCCACACACACACAAAAGAGTGGGGATGATTTCTTTTGGCCTAAACATAGTTTATGGAAGCCAATTAGGTTCATGAAATTAATTATAAGGGCACACAACTTGCTTAGACACTAAGTTGATCTATAAACCTTATTATGGTTTCATAATTGCACCTAATGAAGAAACACCCCTCGAATAAATTTTAGGCTCCATTCTTTCCTTTCAAATATGATTCTTGACTCTTTTTAAGTTTCTTGGAGTCATCACACAATCAAGACCAAGAGCCTAGCTATATGTTACTTCTTTAGGTTATAACATGGAACATAAAGCTCCAACTCATTCTCTAAGCTTCCTAAATTTTTTCTAAGGCTTCCTCTCATATTTATTCATCATATATGACTAAAAAATGGGTTTAGAAAAATTTAAAACTCTCCCTAGCTACCCTAACCTCCTTAAGGCGAGACCATGAAGCTTAATGGCTTTTATAGACTTTGCTTGGTTTTCTTGAAGGAGGAAGCACATGGGGAGACTTCTAGGGATCTTAGGAACTCATTTAAACTCTTATTTAAACATAGGAATCATTGTATAAAGTCAAATTTTACAAGGTGCAATTAAAACCCTAGAAATTATATCTTGAAATCTAATTGCTTTTTGTTAATTTTCTTTGCATATTCTTAATCTCCACACTCTTTTTCTTTAGATTCACCCTTATTCTACCTAAAAATCAAATCCCCCTAGGGTTAATGGAGAAGGAGGGGAACCAAAGGTAGTAGTTATGGGAGGAAAAATTATCTTGTTTTCTTGCTTTTTCTCACTTGAATCTTGCTTTTTCCAAGCTCCTCTCTTCAAATCTGAAATTTCTCCTAAGTTTCTCTCTTAAACTTCATTTTAATCAAAGGAAATAAAGGAGAATGAAGGAAAGGAGGTTTGGATGGAAGAAAGCATAAAAAAACTACAAAGAAACTATACCTTAAAGCTTGAATTTCTTCTCCTCTTCTTCTTCCCTTGGTGCTCCACTGTCCTAGGGTTTTTCCTCTGATTTTGGGCAAAACAATCTGAAGTTATATGAGTGTGAGAGTGAGGTGTCACCTATTTATAAGGGAAGGAAGAAACACTTTTCAAAAATTCCTATTTTACCCTTCATTTTTGGCATTTTCGTTTCTCCTTCGTTTTAGCTCCTTTTTGAGAACCATCTTTTCCATTATAAAAATTAGGTTCCCAATTTAGTATAATACTTTTGGAATCACTCAAATTGGAGCTAAAACCTTCTCGAATAGATCCGTTAAAGTTCAAGTATATCGACATTAGAAAACGTCCACCGGAGGGGATTTAATTGTCCCGAGGCTTCCCATGGTTTTCAAGGCCTCTAAGAACCATGAAGAACTCAAAATTTTCATTTAAAAAGCCATCTTGTGTGAATTCCAAAATTTGCTCAAAAATATGAAAATGCCATTAAGTTTTGTAAGTTTTCTGTCAAAATTTATTTCTTCATTTTAGCTCCATTTTTTCTTTCGTCTGAGGCTAGGATTCTCATTTTTAGGAGTCTAGAATATTACTCAAATTTTTTGGGACCTTAACTAATTTGTTTCAAGGGACTTACTTTGAAAACGCGCTTGTTTTCGTCATTTAACGAAAACTGGACATTACAATTTTCACATCCAAGGTCATTTATGGAAACACTTTGGTACCAATGTCATGGCAAGGCATCAAGTGGCATGATCTCAAGTCACAAAAGTATACACAAATACACAAAGACATACATATGCACACAAGAATGTAAGAAAAATGAGGTGGAGAGCTACCTTAGATTTATGTAAGCTTTTCTTGATCCTTTTCCTTCCCTTTTTTGGTCCCATAATCACACCTAGGTGGATGTATGTTCTCTTGTCCTAGACACCATAAAGAATACACAATTACACACTTAAAGCAAGCTAAGACACTAAACTCACTCTAAACACACACTTGGTTCTATAAGTGGAATAATGATTCCATAAATGGCCTATTGAAGCAACCTTCACAATTCTAGTTCTAAGCTCCCATTTCTAGGCCTCTTGGCCTCATTCAAAGTCCTTGGAGCCCTTACACAATTATTTACACAAGCTTAGAATCAAGTTGCTTTACAAAGCACCATTATCCCATCTCCCAATCAATGGCTCTTAAATTTTTTCCAAGAGTTTCTCCCATCTTCTAGCATCAGAGGAAGTCTCAAACCAAGGTTAGAACAATTTAAAATACTCCCTAGCCTATAGAACTAGCCTAGGCCGAGACAAGCACCATAAATAGGGTTCTTGAACTTCTTAATTTTTCCTTGATGGGAGAGCCACTTAGGGAGGTTTCTAAGGTCTTAGGAGCTCAAGGAAACATTCAATTAGCCAAGGAATTACTCACACAAAATTAGATTTCACAGAACCCTAAAGAACATCACATTTTCTTATCTAGATTTTTATTAGTTTTTCTTGAAATTTCTTACCATATTCCTCTTCCTTATGTCTAAAAACCTAGTTTCTTTCTTGTTTTTAGGCAGAAAACCCTCCTCCAATATGGTTCTATTCTTGGTCGAAATACACACATCCATGGAGCAAGGAGAAGAAGCAACTACAATAAGCAATTACTTTAGTTTCAAGTATGCTTTCAAGGCTTCTTCTTCTTGGTTTGCCTCTCTCAAAATTTTTGAACTGCCCCTCTAAGTTCTGGACCAAAAACAAAATCAATCATCTCAAGAAAATCATAGAAAGAAAGCATGGAAGGAGAGGAGCAAGGTTGGAAGAAGATGGAGCATGAAATTCCTTAGATTTGCTTACCTTTCTCTTGATTTGTCTCTTCTTTCTCTCCCTCTCCTTGTGTGCCTAGAAGAGCTATTCCATTTTTATATTTTGGGCAGAAAAAGTCGTGCTTAAGAAGGTGGGAGAAAAAGAGGGAAGTGTGTGGAAGCTTCAAGAAATACACTTTTTCAAAAATTTTAATTTTGTCCTTTCATAATGGCAATTTCATTTCTATTATAAAATTTAAGTTCCCAATTTAATAACATGCCTTTGGAATCTCTTAATTTGGAGCTAAAACCTTACCGAATGAATCTGTCAAAGTTCGAGCTCACTGCCATTGGAAAACGTACATAAGAGGAACTTTACTAGTCCCAAGGCTTCCCATGATTTTTTGGGTTTTTGAGAACCCTGGGCAACTTAAAATTTTCATTTAAAAAGCCCTCATATGTGTTTTTCCAAAAATTGTACTTATTTCTGAAAAAGCCATTATATTTCATCAGTTTTTGTCACAATTTGTTTTACCATCCTAACTTTGTTTTTCTTTTCGTCTAAGCCTGGAATTACCATTTTTAGGAGCCTAAGACTCTATCCAAAATTTGTGGGATATTATCTAGCTCATTTCAAAGGACTTGCTTTTATATGGCTCGTTTCGTCGTTTTACAAAATTTACGTTCGTTACAAGAGACAAGGAAATCAGGAAGTTGACTCTAATCAACTATACTAGTTGCTCCCTCAAGGCCTGAGTATCCCTGACAAGATCTTAAAGAATCCTCTAGAAAAGGTCAGAGAGAGTGCAATGTCCAGTTTTCGTTAAACGACGAAAAAGGGATACATTTTCAAAGTAAGCCCCTCAGAATGAGTTATTTAAGACCAACAAAACTTAGAATAAAATTATAAATAATAGAAAATGAGGATTTGAGCTCTGAGTTACCCAAAAATCGAAGTTGTGGTGATTTAAAAAAATTTATCGAAAGACCAGTGACATTTTCATAATTTGAGTAAATTTTGGAATTCACACAGGAGGATTTTTTAAATGAAATTTTAAGTTTACCGGAATTCTCAGAGGCCCTGATAATCATGGGAAGTCCCATGACAGTTAAATCCCCTCCGGTGGACGTTTTCTCACGTCAATGTACCCGAACTTTGATGGATTCGCTCAGGAAGGTTTTAGCTCCGATTTGAGTGATTCCAAAGGCACTTTACTAAATTGGAAATCTAAATTTCATAATGGAGAAGACAGTTCTAAAAAAGGAGCTAAAACGAATTAGAAACAAATATGCCAAAAATAAGGGATGAAATGGGAATTTTTAGAATTCTTTTGCTTTTAATACTCTCTCTTTCTCACGCCCTCCCTTGCTTTCATTTTCCACCATCTTTCTTCTTCCTAGAACAGAGAGGAGAATTAGTTCTCTTAGGCGTACAAGAAGGAGCACTCTTGGAGGGAGAAAAAAAGCCAAGAAAATGTAGGAAATTCCATGAAAAATCTGGCTTTCTCCTTAGCAAGTCACTTCTCTTCCTTCTCCTCCTTATTTTTATGAGTTTGATGGTGCTTTTAAATCTGTTTTAAAGGCAGAACAGAGGTGAAATTTTTAGATTTGGTGAGGGGAGGCTAGCCAAGTGAAGAACAAACTGAGAAAACTAAGAATCCAAGGTATTTTGCTACATCATAAGCTTAGGTCTCCTTGCTCCTCTTCTCTTCAATTCCCCCCATGTAAAACCAGCCATGAGGGATTAAATTTCTGGCCAAACCAAGAATGAATCACATGAATTAGGCTGTGAAAATTTAGAATATGTAAAGGAAACCAAGTAAAAGCCATTGGATTTCAAGTTAGCAAAGTGTAGGATTCTTGAAGAGTTTGTAAAATCTATTTTGATTCATGAATTTCCTAGGCTATGTAAGTGTTTAATTGAGCTTCTAAGACCTCCAAGAAGCCTCCCAAATGTGTCTCCCATCAAGGAAAAATCAAGAAGCTATTAAACCCCATTTATGCTCTAGGTTTCGACCAAGCAAGGATAGCATAGCTAGGGAGAGTTTTAAATTTTTTTCAAGCCCATTTTTGAGTCATATATGATGAATAAAAGTGAGGGGAAGCATTGGGAAAAATTTAGGAAGCATAGAGAATGAGTTGGTGCTTTATGTTCCATAATGTGACCTAAGGAAGCAACATATATTTAGGCCCTTGGTTTTAATCGGGTGATGACTCCAAGAGATTTAAAGTGAGTCAAGAGTCATATATAAAAAGAAAAAGTGGGGCCTAGACTTCCAAGAGTGGATGTTGCTTCATTAGTGCCATTAGGAACCATAATTGAATCATAAAACAAAATTAGAGTTCTAACTAGATAGGTAGCTTTGAGAATGGTTCCAAGAGTCTAATTGGTTCATATTTTGTGTGAGTAGGCCAAGGAAAACAAGCCTTACCTAGTTGTGAGTGTGTGGCCATGGGAGGAGATTTCATTCCAAGAGAAAAAGTATGCTTGTATGACAAAGGTAGCTCTATCTCTTTTCTCCCAGGCATGAATGAATGTCTACATTGTCTTTGAATGTGTGTATATGTATTTTAAAGCTATAAATTATGTTTTGGTATGATGCCTATGTTCCATGGAACCATAGTGTTGCATTATGTATTCAATGATGCCTAGAATGTTTGTATTAGTTTGCTTGAATGTGGAGAGGCCAAGAACCTTCCATCTTTGGTGAGGATGAGCCAAGAACTCTTAGAAGTGGTTGAGACTAAGAGAAAATATCCCAAGAGCAAGGCTTAGTTTAAGGCCTTTGTGAAAAATGGTAAGGTAAGTCCAAGAACCTTGAAGAAAGTGGGTGAGGCTAATCCATTCATTTGGCAAGCCTAAGTATGTTATGTGTGCTTTGTGTAAATGCCAAGAATATATTTTGCACCATTTTCTATATTGATATGCCATGCATGCATCTTTAAGACTTGCATTGTATTCTTTATGCATAATTGAATGGGAGATGAGCTATTGGGATTCTTTGAATCTCATTCCCTTCTCTCCAATATCTTAACATGCTAGGTGGAGCCAATGAACAAGGAAATGGAAGCCACTAAGTAAGGAGATGAAGCCTTGATCATAAAAATTTTAATTTTGTTTATGTTGTAACCAAAGGAGTGGCATATGATGTAATTTTTCATTAGAATTGATGTACAATGAATGGAACATGTGTAAATATCCTAATAGATGATGTATGTATGAAATTTGTGGATAAATAGAATGTATTGCAATTTTTGGGTATTGGATGGGCATTTCAAGTGTATGTCTCTTAGTACATAGCTTGGGGATAAGAAATGAAATTTTGTGTTTTGAGCCTCCACACCTTTGAGACAAGTTTAAAGAGTCTTTTTGGGCCATTCCCACGTGCTCAAGTGGCCACAAGAACCATAGGAGCCATTTTGCCCATCCTCGAACCATTAAGAGGCATGAAAATGGCCCAATTGCAACTCTATGCCACTTTTTGCCCAAGTAAACTCTTTTTTATCTGAGATTTATCATGAAATTAGAGTTTTTTGAGATATTTTTGGTAAGCTAAAGAACATAATTTTTAGAGGTCTAGAGGATATTTGATGAATTTTCAAATTTGGGATTTTCTATTGATTCAGAGTATGTGCATTGTTCATACTGGAAGATTTGTATTCTATGTCATCCCATAGGCAAATGGTGTCCAATGCTTGTAAATTTTATAGGCATAAAATAGAGGTCATAAGCTTTCTGTGGCCACTTAGATCACCTCATTTGGAGGTCTGAGCAAAGAGTTATGCATTTTTGAAGTTGGCTATCAGTAGCAGTGGTGCCCTAGGAGTCCAGTCACTATGCTATAGATTTCCAATAGCTAAATGTATTTATTTCATTCGAGAATTATTTTTATCATAAATTTAACATTTGTAACTTTCCAGAATGACTGAATGTGTGTGATTTCAATTTTTATATAATTAGTTATAAATTTTAGAAGTTTGTATCAGTAATCTGAAACAGTAGCCCAGGCAGAAGCGACCTCAGTGACTTTTTGAATGTCAAACGTCTTCTGCTTAATGATTCATGAACTGAAATATTTTATCATGGGGTAGACATCCTGAGCTTTCTGGAATGGTAAAGTTTGTTGGATTTTGATTTTTGTGGATTTAGTGATGAATTTCTGAAGTTGTGATAGAAAAACTGAAATTCTGACTATGGCAAATCCGTGGGAATTAATGTGTTTCACCCACTTGTATAAGTTCCAAGCCACTTTCTTGAATGGTTTTAAGTTGTAATAGAGTAATTAAATAGGAGAATATGATACATGAGTTCATATGGTTCATGTGACGTTGAATGAAATTTTCGTACGCTACGCAACGCAAAGAAATGCAATTTTTAATTCCCCTTTTTCTTGCCCTTTCTTGGAATCTATGAATGTTAAGCATGGGAATGTTGTAAAATGAGTTAGAAAAATATGGTGTTACAAAGAGAGTGATTACAGAGGGAGAGTGAGAAGGAGATAGAGAAGGACAACAAGAAAAGAGACAAGAGAGCAAAAGAATTTAAGTAGAGAGGGAAATGGAAGCAAACCCAACAATTGGGATTTCCTCGAGTTAATCTGTTCTGAATGTGTCCCCTGAGCTTTGATTCCTCTCAATAGCTTGTTAATGTGTTCTTGTTACACAATGTGATTATATGAGAAATTGGGGTAATATATAGGTAAGCTTAGTTCAATGGCTTTTGGTTTTTGTTTAAGGAATTTTGAATAAGTTTCATCCCCCCTTTATCTGTTTCTACTTTGATGCTTAAAGAAGGATTTTGGATGACCTGATGCATTACAAAATTAGTTAAATTCATCGGGAAGTTTGGAGTTTATTCTTGTTGGATTTTATTATGGTTCCCTTCTTAGAAGAAGGTGAGATGCACTTCATTTTAATTTGGTTAAATATGAGCAGTGCTGTCGTTCTACTTTAAAGTTGTTTATGTTATGAAATGTGGGTATTTCAAAAGGAAGTCTCACATTGTTTATAATAAAAGGATTGTAAATGCTTATATATGGAGAGGCTACATTAGCTTTGTAAAGGGCTTGGATGAAATGTGGGTTCGCGCACACAAGACTGGGCTAAAGTGTCTAAGTCTAGTGCAAAATTTGGATTTGCCCCTCTATGTGCATGAATTAACCATGTGGGCCAATTTTTTACAAAATATTATTTTTACCTATCTAGAAATAATTAATTAATTTAAATTAATTAATTATGGCTACCTTTGAATTGGTCAAATTTAGTTTCTATTTTTTGGATAGGTGGCTCCTCCATTATTTTCAATTTTGAATTTTAAATTACTCCCATGTTTTCATATTATCCGCCCATTATCTACGTCATTATCTTCTTAACGTTAATTTCTTAACATTATTATTTTAATGTTAAGAATATATGCATCCAGATACATCCTTTTGAATTTTCTCTCCCTTCATTTCTGACTATTGGGTTACGCACAAAAATATCCGTTGTTCTGTCCACTGAGTTTTTAAGAAAACCTTGTTTAATCCTAGGAAACTTTCACAATTAATTTGATAGTATGGCGAAATAGTTCTTAAGAACAGCATGCTTCCACGTGACTTAAGCTACTGTTCCTCAAATTATTTTTGTACTCTTCATATTTTGACAACAATCTTAAGAACTATTGATGGAGTCTCATGCTAATATCGCTATTGCTGCTAATGCATCCATCGCTACTAACAATTTTGCTCACACTACCGCTACTACAGCAGTTGTAAATGTTGCCGTCCACAGTCCAACCAAACCTTCTATTCCAGTTGTTCCTATTGTCTCCTATGCCAAACCATTTCCATATATCTCAAAAATTAAGATATATGGAGGAGAAAATTACCAAAAATGGCAAGAATGCATCTTCTTTATTCTTGACATGCTCAATGTTGCTGCTGCTCTCACCAATTAGAGGCCTACACCAACAATTGATCCAAATCAAGTGGAGGCTTAGACATATGCAAATAAGGTATATAGACATACAATTATTAGCACATTGTCTACTGATCTTTTTTATGTCTATTGCACATACAAATAAGCTGGCAAGATTTAGGAGTCATTGGTTACCAAATACACTGCCGAAGATGCTAAGAAGTAGAAATTTGTAATTGAAAATTACTACTGATGGGAGATAACTGATAATAAAGACATAAAAGTGTAAATCAATGAGTACCACAAGCTACTAGAAGACCTTTGAGTTGAGAATATTATCCTACTTGACGAATTTGTTGCAGGTATACTCATTGAAAAATTGCCTGATGAATTGAAAGATTATAAGCAACAACTCAAACACAAACACAAGCAACTGTCTCTATAGGGCCTAAGCACCCATATAATTATTGAAGACACCAAGAGAAGGGAGCTTAAAATAGTCAAAGCAAAAGAGATGATCTCAAAGACAAACTTGGTGTAAGAGAAATTTCATAAAATGAGGTATGACAACAAAAATCTGCTTACAAGCCTAAAGTTGCTAACCCCACCTTTAAAAAGAAGGAAAATTATTTTGTTTGTAGAAAGCCAATTCATCATGTAGCTCAGTGCAGAAAGAGAGCAAGAAATGACAATCCTCCTAAACCAAATGCAAATTTGGTCAAAGGAGATGATATTATTGCTGCGATCATTTCTCAAGCCCTCCTTATGGCCAATGTGAAAGAATGGGTGGTGGAATCTGGGGCTACCAGGCATATATGTGCAAATAGAGATGTGTTTGCCTCCTACACACTAATAAGGGATGGAGAAGAACATGTATATCTTGGAGATTCTATGACTACTAAGGTCCATGGCAAAGGAAAGGTTCTTCTAAAGCTCACATCTAGCAAGACCTTAGTTCTAAATGAAGTGCTTTATGTACATGAAATTAAAGCAAATTTAATTTCAATTGCACTATTGGGAAAAGTTGGGGTTAAAGTGTCATTTGAATTTGATAATATTATAATAACAAAAAATAATACTTTTGTGAGGAAAGACTATTGTACTCAGAAACTCTTTGTACTTAATGTTTCTGAACCAACTAATGGAAATGCATATACTTCTGTTTACTTGATTGATTCTATTGATATGTGACATGCTAGATTAGAACACATTAGTATTTCTTATATTAAAAATATGTAAACATTTGGTCTAATTTCTAGAATTAGCAATATATATTTGACCAAATGTGAAATTTGTGTAGAATCTAAATTAATTAAGAAGTCTTCTCATACTATACAAAGAGAAATTGAATTACTTAATTTAATTCATACTGATTTAGGAGATTTAAAGCAAACAATGACTAGGGGTGGTAAAAAATATTATATAACATTGATTGATGATTTCTCTAGATACACTAAGATTTATTTACTTAGAAAGAAAGATGAGGCATTTGACACATTTTTTTTATATAAGATTGAAGTAGAAAATCAATTAAATAAAAAGATTAAAAGAGTTAGGTCAGATAGAAAAGGTGAATATACATTATTTAATAAATTTTGTGAAAAAGAAAGAATAATTCATGAAATTACTCCACCTTATTTACTTGAATCTAATGGAGTAGCATAAAGAAAAAATATGACCTTAAAAGAAATTATGAATATTTTGTTAATTAGCTCCTTTGCACTAGATAATTTTTTGGGTGAGACCTTATTATCTGTTTGTCATTTATAAAATAGGATTCCTTATAAGAAAACTAATAAAACTCCATATGAATTATGGAAGGGTTATGCACCTAATTTAAAATATTTAAAAGTGTAGGGGTATCTTGCAAAGGTTATGTTACCTAACCCAAAGATAAGAAAAATAAGTTCTAAGACTTCTGATTGTATGTTTATTGGATATGCTGAACATAGTGATGCATATAGATTTCTTGTCTTGAAAAGTGATGTACTTGATTGCAATACCATAATAGAGACAAAAAATGCTAATTTCTTTAAACATATTTTTCCTATGAAAATTAAAAATATTTCTTAAGTGCCTAAACAAAATAATTTTAAAAATTTATCTGAGGATTTAAGAAGAAGTAAATGACAAAGGAAGGAGACTTCCTTTGGAGATGATTTTTATACATTTATTATAGAAGATGAACCTTCAACTTATTTTGAAGCTATTGCATCATCTTTAGTAGATTTACCCCTAGGAGCAAAAACTATTACTTGTAAATGGATTTTTAAAGGAAAATATAACCTTGATAGGTCAATTGAAAAATGTAAAGCAAGATTAGTGGCAAAAACTTTACTCAAAAACAAAATGTTGATTATTTTGACACTTTTGCTCCTATTGCTATAATTTCTTTTATTCCAGTTTTAATTGCTTTAGCTTCAATGTATAAACTTTTTATTCACCAAATGGATGTCAAAATAGCATTTTTAAATAGTGATTTAGAAGAAGAAATTTATATGATACAACTTAAATGTTGTATTATTTCTGGACAAGAAAATAAAGTTTACAAACTTCTTAAATCGCTATATGGTTTGAAATAAGCTCCAAAACAATGGCATGAAAAATTAGATCAAATATTGATAGGTGATGGTTTTTCTATTGTTGAACTTGATAAGTGTTTGTATGTTGATGACATGCTTATTTTTTGTACTAGTTTAGATATTGTACTTGAAACTAAACAATTTCTTACATCTAAATTTGATATGAAAGACATAGGTGAAGCAAGTGTGATTTTAGGTGTTAAGATCATAAAGAATGGTGATAGTATGTTACTATCACAAGAACATTATATTAAAAAACTTCTTAAAAAGTTTAGTCATTTTGATGACAAACCAGTGCATACTCCTTATGATACTAACACTTAACTAGAGAAAAATAAAGGTGAGCCTATTGTTCAATTTGAGTATACACAAATTATTAGGAGTCTATTGCATTTAATGAATTTCACCTGACTTGACATAGCATATACTGTATGTAGATTAAGCAGGTATACACATAGTTCTAATTATGATCATTGGTAGCATTGGTTAGATTAATAAGATATTTGAGAGGTACCATGAATTATGGTATCATTTATAGTGAATTTTCTACTATATTAGAAGGATACAGTGATGCTAACTAGATCTATGATTCAGATGAGACAAAATCTACTAGTGGTTATGTATTCACCTTTGGTGGTGGTGCAATAACTTAGAAATCACCTAAACAAACAATTATTGCTAGATCAACAATGGAATCAAAGTTTATTGCTCTAGAATTAGCTGGTAATGAGGCTGAGTGATTGAAAATTTTATTAGCAAATATTCCGTTAGGTATAAAACCAACATCATCTGTGTCTATGCACTATGATTGTCAAGCAGCAATAACCATTACAAAGAATAAGGCTTTCAATGGTAAAAGTAAACACATACATTTAAGACATAATATGGTAAAGCAGCTGCTAAAAAATAGAATTATATTGATCAATTATGTAAGGTCAAAAGTGAATTTGGTAGATTCTATGATCAAACTTTTGGGAAGGAAATTAGTCATTGAAACATTGAAGGGAATGGGACTTAAGCCAATTTGAAATTAACAATGATGGTAACTCAACCTTTGTGATTGGAGATCTCATAAAAAAGGTTCATATAGGTAATAACAAATCATTTGTTAGTTTTAATGATTTTCATATCCCTTATGGGTGGTGTATTCATTACATATTTGATGAAATCACCTATATGAGTGTAGAGTGGAGCCACTTTTATAAGATTATGGCAAAATCTCTAAAGCACTCATGAACTACTAGGCGCATGCATGGCCTATTAAAGTTAAATAGCATTAATAGCAGAAATTGTGGGGAGTACAATGTAACTAATAAGACCTCTAATGTACCTAAGAGTTATTAGTTCATAGAAGTTGTAAATTTCACCAATGACTCTGTATGTGAAATCGTTTTTGTCTAGGTCTGGTTCATAGTTCAAAAGACACCATATTTGAAACATTTACCCTCATGTGTATAACCTGATAAAACTTTTATCTTCACTTACTTGTTTGAAATATGTGAGTGATTGTTGTGAAATGTGGGTATTTCCAAAGGAAGTCCCACAGTGTTTGGAATAAAAGGATTGTAAGTACTTATATATGGAGAAGTTACATGGGACTTGTAAAGGACTTGAAAGAGAGATGGACTCGTGTACACAAGACTAGGCCAAAGTGTTTAAGTCTAGTGCAAAATTTGAATTTGTCCCCCATGTGCACGAATTAACTGTGTCTATAAATAATTAATTAATTATGGCTACTTTTGAATTGTTCAAATTCAATTCCTATTTTTCGGATAGATGGCTCCTCCATTATATGAGCATTTTTAATTTTGAATTTTAAATTACTCTCACGTTTTTAGATTATTCGCCCATTATTTGCGCCATTATCTTCTTAACATTATATGTGTCAGATACATCCTTCTGACTACTAGGTTACGCACAAAAATATCTATTGTTCTATCTCCTGAGTTTTTCAGAAGACCTTGTTTAATCTTGAGAAACTTTTGCAATTAATCTAATAGCATGGCGAAATAGTTCTTAAAGACAGCGTGCTTCTATGCGACTCAAGCTACTATTACTGAAATTAGTTTTGTACTCCTCATATTTTGACAGAACAGTAGATGTTTTTCGTTAAATATGAGCGTTGCCGCCCTTCTACTTTATTTTAATTTGGTTAAATAAGAGCATTGCTGCCCTTCTACTTTGAAGTTGTTTAAATATTGATCTTTAGTATAAGTTTGTCCAAAGTTCCAGTCTAATACATTACCCACTGTTTCAGTGCTTTCAGCCTAGACATGTAGTGTGATTTTGTGTAAAATCCTAGTTGCTGTCCTCTTGCTTTTGATCTGCTTTAACATTCATCTTTAGAGTAATTCTGTGAAAAATTTCTGTGTAATATATTGCTGCTGTCCCACCGATGTTTTTAACATGAATTAACCTTGATTTTTAGCTTGGTTTGGAGTTTTAAATTTGTCTTGTTCCTGCTGTTCCATTGCTGTTTTAAACATGATTTATCCTTGACTTTTAGCTTGGTATATGTCTTAAATTTGTCTCACATTTGCTGCTGTCCCATTGTTGTTTTCTGACATGAATTAACCTTGATTTTTAGCTTGGTTTGGGTCTCAAATTTGTCTCATACTTGCTGTTGTCCCAATGGTGCTTCCAACATGAATTGACCTTGGTTTTTAGCTTGGTTTGGGTCTTTACTTTGTCTCAAATTTGCTGCTGTCCAATCGGTGTCTTTAACATGAATTAGCCTTGATTCTTAGCTTGGTTTGGACCTTAAATTTCTCTCATAGTTGCTGCTGTCCCATTGGCGTTTTAATATGATTTAGCCTTGACTTCTAGTTTGATGTAAGCGCCAAATTCTGAGTTAAGTGTATGTTTGCTGTGCTATATGTATTTGACTTGGATTTAGTCTTGTTTCTAATTTGCTTTTAAGTGTGTAAATATGTGTAAATGTCGGTTGTTGTCTTGCATGTCTTTAACATGGATTTAGCCATGTGTTTAGCTTATTTTCAGATCTAAAACCTGTGTAAATGTATGTTGCTGTCCCTCTGGTGCTTTTGATTTGATCTAGCCACGGTTTTGTTAACTTTTTGTGTAAAATTTTGCATCTTAGTTGCCGCACATGCCATGAGTCTATTTTGAGCTCAAAAGTACGGCTTATAGCTATGCCTTAGTATAAAATTATGCATCTAAATTTACTGCACAGTGGGTGACTCTGTTTTATACTGCATATGGTATGGTTTTGCACAAAAATTGTGTGTCGGAACTGCTGCACAAATTGGTATTCTGTTTTGGGGCCAAAAATCACTGCATATTGGCCATGTTTCGGTGCAAACTATATTGTAAAAAATGTCACTTGACAGATTATATTGTAAACTGGCTACTAAACATAGCTTTACAGTTTACTAAGATGCAAACTACATCTAATGGTAGTAGATTTGATTTACTTAATAGCCAATTCAACTTCAGACAGGCAAGCGATTTTCTTCAATCCGAGGAGAGCCACTTCCAAGCCGCTGAATATGTGTGCCAGACATGGGACAAAGCCATTGAACATGCATGCGAGTCATGTGACAAAGCAATAGAACAATTTCTTGGAACAATCTGATCGTAGTTTCCACCGCCAACAGAGCCCATATGATGAGAGCAGCTAAGCCCAACACGGGAAATAAGATTAATAGAAGCAGTACGACAACAAGAATTCCAATTAATGGAGTAATTTTTTTTATGATAGGAAGATAAGTTGGTTGATTTTGAAGTTTAAATTCTGCCATCAAACCCATAGCATATAGGGATAGAGTCGTTAAAACGGCTAACATTATGTTACCATGCTCATCAAATGGAGATAATTGTCCGGATTGATATCGAACTTGAAGATAACCACCTAATGTAGTAATCAGAAATATTATGACTGCATTCAATGGTGAAAAAGATTCCACTTGTCCTCGGTTTGAACTGTAATGGCAAGAAAATAAGATTGAATTAGCATTCTAAAATAGTAATAACTATAATAATAGAAAGAAAGGAAATAGTGAAAACAACGTGTGAAATCTGTTTTGTTAAAAATCAATGAGGAAGTGACAAATCTAAAGATAATCATTGCACAATGTTGATTGGACCAATTTGAATTCGACATAGTTAATTCGCTTTGATAAAAACAATAAACAGTAGAAAGTGTGGGAAACTGGAGTTGCAGTAAAGAACCCTGCTATGGTATGGCCCGAAAGTATAAAATGATGAATATATTTAATAAATCAAAACCTTTCAGTTGAGCTAAAATTAGAGGGAGTGGGATTAGGATCTTTTGATGTGCTTTGCCAGTAGCACAGTAAAGTTGACCACTGATTTATTCTTTTTTCTTTTAAAAAAAAATCCAGTCGTTTATTTTATTTATTTTGATTTTTTTTATTTAAAAAAAATAAAATATAATAAAATGATGACAATTTTTAAGAGCTTGTTTGATTCTGTTTTTATTTTATTATTTTTAAAATAGATATTTTTTAAAATAAATTTTGAAATTTAAAAAATTAAAAAAATTATTTGAATCATTATTCTAAAAAATAACTATTTTTTTTATTCTACAGAACAAAGATTACAAAATACTTAAAATATGTTTTGTTTTTTTTGTTTTTGAAAATAAAATTTTATTTTTTTTGTTTTATAAAAAACTTCATTAAAAACATATTATCAAACAAATTTTTTTATTTTTTTATTCTTAAAAACAAAAAATTATTCTAAAACTAAAATACTAAATAGGGCCTAAATTTTTAACCAACAGAGATCAAATTATAAATATTAAAGAAATAATTTAACAATATTTATTTAGTAAAAATTAAAATATTATCTTCATCATGTTGCATTTTACTTCTTTCACAATAAAAGAAAAATAATTAAAATGAAAAAAAAAAAAGAGCAGTTAGATCTGTTTGGAGGGCAACCCTCCTATTTGGTATTTTGTCGAAGGAACTGAAGGTAATGAAAAGAGAAGAGAGAGAGAAAGAAAGAAGGACAACACAAATTTGAAGATTAACTGACTTGTGAAGGGGTACTGCCTGACATATACAGCACAAATTTAAATGCGGCGACTCCTCTTCCTGTTGTTACCACTGTAGGGATCATTTGACCGCTGCATATATGCCTTTTTCTGATTCGGTTCTGGGCCATCTTTTATTGGGCAAGCATTGGTTGGCATTGCATCTACCTTTGGAATCGAATTACGAATGTTATATCATACTATTTCTCAGATGATTTGTGATCTTATACAAATTGAGTAGTGTAATATTAAGAGGGTACGAAAGATTTATTATACTCAGTGTTAAATACTTCAATACTACTTACAATTTATATTTTAAATAAATATTTTTATTTAAAACTTAAGATTTAATACAATCATAATTTAAAATTAAAGTTACGTAAATTTTATAACAAAAATTAAATTACATAAAAAAATATGAATGAAAGTAATACTAAATAGAGAAAATTACAAATGAAATCTATTTTGTTAAAAATCAATAAAGAAGTGACTAATTTAAAGATCATTATTACACTATGACTATGTTGATTCCGACAAAATAATCCGAGTAAGTTAATTGGCTTTGGTAAAAACAATGAAAGATTCGAAAAGATTTTTTTTTTTCCGTTTTAAGGCCAACAAGGATTCTACAAGATTCAAATGATGTACATAATTAATAAATCAAAACCTCCAGAATACTGAAAAGAAGGCAAAGAGGGAATAAGGAGTACTGGCTTTGGTACATGATATCTGCTCACGTTAGCGAGCTAACAAAAAAAAATTAAGAAAAAAAAAAAGAATCGCGGGATTTCTGTTCGCGCAATCTTATAAATAAAAAGATAAAAAAATAATAAGTAGATAGGGCAATAAAAATGACGGCACAGTGTCAACATATAATAACTTCAAACACAGAACGGGAGTCAAGAAGCCGGGAAACAAGAGTTGCAATACAGAACCCTACAAGTTTGAAAAGATGAATATATTTAATAAATCAAAACGTTTCTGCAGAGCTAAAACTAGATGTAGTGGGAGGCATGAATTTGGTTGTTTATTGAAGATGACAAGCTGAAGATGATGGGAAGAAAGGAGAGAGAAAGATACAAAAGCAGAACAATAATATCAAGTAATGCTAAATAGTGAAAACTACAAATGAAATCTGTTTTGTTAAAAATCTGACAAATCGAAAGATAATTCCATTACACAATGTTGATTGAACCAAAATAATCCGAACAAGTTAAAAACAATAAACAGTAAAAAGTGAGGAAAACTAGAGTTGCAGTAAAAGGCCCTACAAGCTTCAAATAATGAATTAATACCTTTCTGCAGAACTAAAACTAGATGGAGAAGGAGGCATGTTGGGGGCGACCCTCCTATCTGGTTTTAGAGAAACACAAAGAGAGAAGCACAACACAAATTCGAAGATTACCTTGCTTGTGAAGAGGTACTGCCTTAGCCGTATATATTTATACCCTTCACATGTGCCAAAAAGATATCAGGAATCCGATTCTCCATATGTGCCAAAAAAGATAGATTTATTCGTTCGAGGGCGTTGAAATGCGTTTGGAAACCACTTCTTTTAGTTTCAACCTCACATAACTGAGATGCGTGGCGGTTTTTCTTTTTTTTAGGTCAAAGCCAATGTTAGCTGTTCAAGTGATGTGCTAAAATGGATCTGATCGAGGACTTTTGGTCAAGAGTTTCATTTTCTTAAATTTTAAGTATCTTTATTTTTAATTTTTTAAGTTTAATTATTTTTTTAAATTCACTAATCTATTCTGCAATCTACTTCTTCTTTAAAAGAATAATTATTAAAATAAATAAAAAATTATGAAATTTGAATCACCCAAATTGTTTTAAACAGTTTCAATTTTGACAATTGAACAATGGATGAATAAGAAAATGAAAAAGATCAAGTTGATGAATAAGGTAATGGAAAAGATCCAAGCTGAGTGATTTGCAGCTTCATTGCTTGACATTGACATGTGACAAATCACTCAAAATTTAAAATTTCGAAAACATCTTAATGAGTGTTTTGCACCTTCAAAAAGAAAGATTATGTTCGAAACCCTGTTAAACCTCTCCTCAATAAAACATCTTTGATCCAAAATTTACAATTTCGGCCCATTTATCATATTTTTCAAGTCAGAATTAAAAGGATTAACATGGTAGAGATGTATCAGCTAAAGTCCTTCCCTAAAATATTACTTATGCAAATAGTTGTGTCCTCTGACTAACTTGTTATAACTAAAGTGAAAACTTTTAGATGAGATGATATATGTCCTCCCAATACACGCTTTGTTCCAACTAACTAAATGGCATCCACCATATACAAAGATGCTCTACTTATTTAATACACTTTAGCATATTATATATATATATATATACATATATATATGTATATATATTTCAAAAAGGTAAAATATTCTTCTTTTTATTTAGAAACGATTTATTAAGAATATTTTACCCTTTTTTTAATATTTTAAAAAGTCTAATCGAATTTTTTCTTTAAAAATTTAAAATTTTTTTGGCCAATTAAAATTTTAGATTACATTCAAAGAAAAATGGTTAATTATCAATGAAATATTAAACTAAAAAATTGTCATTTTGATTAGTTTAAATTTAAACGTTAGATTAAATTCAAAAAAAAATACGTAGGTTTTAAATTTTAAACTTTTATCAAAACAAGTATATATTTTATCTTTTTAAGTTAGAACTATTTTTAAAATTTTAAAATTTTTATAATTATAGAATACATTTTATCCATGAACTCATAGCCCATAAAGCATCAGTCTCAATCCTAAAAAATGAGATGAATATAATATTAAGAGTTTAGCATTTTTGTCTATTGTCTCATGCACTATTGCATCTGGCACCAAATATGGTTGTAAGATGCCCTTACCAACCACCCCTTTTGCTTAAGCAAACTGGCTGGGGTAATAAAATTTGGGGATAATCTATATATATATATATACATATGTATGTATGTATGTATTTATGTATATATAAAATGGAGGAGAATGATTAGATTTCACAGTTTATTGCTGTTTAGATTAGATTGGTTGTTATCGTTCTTTTTTAAAATCATTTTTTTTGTTTTAGGGACTAAAAATTTAATTAAAAAGATAAATTTTGAAAGTGTAATTTTTTTATTAATTAAATTTTTTGTTGTCAATAATTACAATTTTTATTTTTAATTAATCTTTATAATCTCTAAAAAATTGAAAAAAAAACACTCTTACATGACCTAACAGTTGTCTATTTTATTAAAGGAATCCTTAGGCTGCGTTTGGTTGCCAGAATGCCACCCTAGGGAATGAAAAATTAGTAACATTTTGACGGGTGCCATGCGTTTGGTTAGAGGAAAGGTGGCATACAATTTTCCATGGAAAGCTTGTGTTCCTACATGTGATGAAACCGAAAATCATCCCATTTTGAGAAGGAAAACACCGTTGTGCATTAGAATGAGATATGGTAAGACCAAAATACCCTTGATGCTTAAATCTATCAGGTACCCTGAGGAGTTTCAGGGCACCCCAAAGAGCGAATCCTAACAGTAAAGTCTAGTGCTGCAGCTTTAGCATTCTCCACTGCAGCAACTGGTCATCTTGATCTCCATCTACTATCAAAGAGGTAGGGTCTATTGTTCATGGATCCAAAGTTGAGAATCTACATCTCTGTTTCTAGGCTCTTGGTCAAATCTATCGAAAATTACTATTTTTGTGGATGAGTGATGTTTGTATTTTGGATTGAAGCTTGTTGTCAAATTTTCTTGGGAAAAACTAATGTATAACAGTGGACGATCGATGCCTGAGCATGGGGTTCTTTCATAACTAGAGTTCTGAATATTTTTCCCTTATATACTTCGAGCTGTATTAGAATAGGTCCGTGCACCATTATTATATTACAGTGATGAACATCTATTGTGTAGTGACAAGAGAAGTATATTGATAATCCTACAATTTTTTCTAAACAAGAGAATGACAGCAACTTGTTAGTTTGTCATGACAAAATTTATGTCCTAACCACTAGTTACAAATTTGTCTAGAAGATTTGTTGTTACATTGTTATGTATGTAACTTTATCATCCATGTGGGTGACAAATTAGTAGCAAAGGTTACTAGAAAAAAGTAAAGAATGCAGGGTTCTAATTTCCCCAAAGAATGAAGCCTATGGGAAGTTTACCTGCTATTGGTTATAACAATATCGTCTCTTTTGCTATATGATAGCAACTAGTTTAATTGAAGGTTCTTATTAACTTTGTGTTGTTTTATTTTGGTTTGTTTGCACTCGAAATTTTCATGGGGAGCTAATTATGTAGCTGTATATTTTAGTACTTTGGTTGGCTATTATGATATCTTTTTCTCAAATCTAGGTTACAAAATGTAGATTCTCTCTATAATTTATGCTGTAATTGAAGTTGTAAATGATAATCCAAAGGTCTTTACTAAAGTTGAAAAATATAATTTAGGAGCATCTAAATTTGCTAAATCTACATAGCTTTATTTGCAACTGAATTTGTTACTCCTTCATCATAGACTCGATAATCATTTGTATTTAAACATTCTATGTTGCATTATAGTGATGGACCAACAAAAAAGAGAGGTTGTTGTGCATCTCTTAGTTTGTTGGCTAAATGTGGTTCAAGTGATGCATAGAATGTTTGTTAAAATGTTATTTAGTGTTGCTTTATCAAGTAGAAGGCACATTAGGGATAGGTCATACACTCTAAACTTCCATGCCAAGTGAGCTAAACTTAAAGCGATGGTTTACAATAGTTACAATACATGCTATAACCAAATTAGGATGTATAGGGTCACTTTGGATCATTTGTGTCATATGCTTGGGGAGATTGGGGGGTAAAACCATTAAAACATATGCTAGTTGACAAGAAAGTAGCAATATTTTTGCACATTCTTGCTCACCATATAAAGAATAGAGTTATCCAACTAGTTTTTAGAAGATCTAAGGAAACCATACATAGATATTTTCATCTTGTACTAAATGCTATGATGCACTTACATAGAGAGCTATATAAAACACCTGAGCCTATTCCTAAAAATTCAACAGATGAAAGGTGGAAATGGTTCAAGGTGAAATATTCATATGTCTATACTATGGTGGTTTTTTTCCTTTACATGTTATACTCTCTGTTGACTTGCAATTTTCATATAAAATTGTCTTTGTGCACCTGATGGAACACACATTAAGATAAACGTGCAATCTGAGGATAAAGGTGGGTACGGTAACATAAAAGGAGAGGTTACCACAAATGTCTTAAGGGTATGCTCCTAAGATGCAAAATTCATTTATGTTTTGCCTAGGTGGGAAGAGTCGGCTGCTAATGGAAAGGTCTTATGGATGCAATTAGTCAAAGACACTGTTTGAAAGTTCCCCAGGGTTAGTATACTTACCTTTTTTTTATGTATATATGAATATGAATTTTTTTTTAGGATATATGTTTATATTTAATTGAGAAAGGGACATGATGTTTAGGTTGTTACTATTTGGATGATGCTAGGTACACTAATTGTAATAGCTTCCTTACACCCTATAAAGGACAAAGGTACCATTTGAATGAGTAGAGAGATGGTTGCATGCCATAAACCCACGTGAGTGCTTTAATATAAGACACTTAGCAACTAGGAATGTTATTGAGAGGTGTTTTGGGATCTTAAAAAAGTGATGGGCCATCCTTAGGAGTTCAACATTCTATCTAGTTAAAATGCATAATCGTGTCATAATTACTTATTGCTTACTACATAATCTGACAAGGCAAGAAAATGTTACAAATCCATTGGAAGAAGAGTTTGATGAAATGGAAGCCATAGATCCTAATATAGATGCCACCCCTATTTTATCAATGGAAACTTCTAATGCATGGAGCAACTGGTGAGAGACCTTGGCAAATGACATGTTTAATGCCTTTAGGGCCCATAGAGGAAATAGATGAAATCTTGGAGATGTAATGAGATCTTTGATGTTTATGTAATATTTGCAATCTATGTATTTTTGTAGAATTAGACACATATTCGTAATTGGGCACCCGCCATTTATTCTTAATTGAATGACATTTTTAATGCATTTAGTATAGTATATGATTAATACTTTTCAGGGTATGCATTAGCCTTGTTCATTTACTATACACACTATTAATAAATTTTCACCTCTGACTTGTGCTTGTCCTTTGTAGCATGGAGCAAGTTCCAAAAGTGAATACTCAAGGTTCTAAGCATGTGTGGACCCTAACTGAAGACAATTTGTTAGTGGAATGCCTTATGACATTGCGAGGGGAACAAAAGTTCATGGCTGACAGCAACTTCAAGCCAGGCTTCTTATAGGCACTTAAAGATATGATAGAACTCAAAACTCCTAGCTGTAGCATAAAAGGTATTCTTCACATACAATCACGACTAAAGACCCTAAAGGGTTCCTCACAAATGGTTCATGACATGGTATATGGTGTTAACACTTCAGGATTTGGTTGGGACCCAATTAAGAATTGTGTCACTACTGATGACTAAGTTTAGGATAAGTATGTAAAGGTAAAACCTGTCTCACCTATTATAGTTCATTCATTTGGGTGTGGATGTTGACATTTCACATAAAATAGTGAAATGTATATTGTCCATTGTCCTTAATTTATTATATGTTTATTATGTTTCTAACTATATGATTATGCATAAATATGGAAGAAGCCCACAGCATTCAAGAACAAGTCCTTTCCCCTCTTTGAATAGCCAACCTTTATATAGGAGAATTAGCATGCAACGGGCATAGTATCATAGGATGCTGAAGATATTGTTGACGAGATTGAATATGGGGTTGGTGAAGTTGGCCTAGATGATGTTGACTACACTGGACTAGCTCCTAACATTGAAACTGAAATGACATTTTCAGAAAGACCTACCAATAATGTTCAAGAGGCATGCTCCACTTCAAGGAAAAAGGTGAAGGAATAGTTATGATAAGGAGGCCATAGTAGAGGTGATAAGAGAAGCAGTCACCATTATAGACAAGACATTTGTGTTAGTATCTGAAGGTTTAGGTAATCATGTTGACAAGTTGGCTTGTGAGACTACCATGGACACCAAAGTAAAAGAAATGCATATGGAGTTGCTTAAGGTTGATGTATTGATTGAGGATGAGATCAATGATTCTCATATTAAAATTATGGCATTCAATAGGTTGATGGTTAGTTTCCCATGCATACCAAATGGTGCAAAGGCTTCGTGGATTAGATGCTTCATAAAGTAGATGAGGAAGCATGGAAGGCCTGTGCAATATGTGGTCACCTTTTTTGAATCTACTATATGTAATATCTTTTTGGTATGATGTACAGGAAATGCACATTTTATAGTATATAGCATGTGCAGGGAATTTTTTGTTATAATGCACAAGGTATGCTTGGTGGGTAGTTTACATCTGTGCAAGGTCGTTTTTGGGTATGGTGATGCACAAAATGTTGTATATTAATGCATAGGTTATGCTTGGTTGCATTAGGTGACTATAGATGTAATCTAACAATAAGATGTAATGTGCAATTGCTAATGGAGTTTATTGCACTTTGTTACAAGTTGCATTGTATGTGTTCATCTTAACTTGCATAAAATTAAAAAATTATGTAAACTATTAACTTTTTTGTCTTCATCAAGACTATCCATTCTATACTTTATTCTTTTAATTTTGTGTATGCTATAGTCATTGGTGAGAACGAAGCATAATTTACTAGCATAAGGTAACGTGTATATTTAATTTCTTTATTTTTACATGGTTAGTATATGACATGACACATTTGTGTGTGTATGTGTGTATGTGTGTATGTGCTTATTTTTCTTTCCTATTCTGGATGTTAGGCAAGTGTAAAGGCCTATTACCAGCAATTTAAGGCCATGCTTTCTTGTCTTAGCAACACCAGAATGTTAATTACTGAAAATGCATAAATTCTTGGAAGTCAACACTAATGCCAGGGATCAAACCTCTTATTTTGGCTAGACCAGTTCTGTTGCACCAGGTGGATATACTATCCTACACTTCTTTCTTGACTTACCTATTACTAGCCTATTTCCTCATTGAAGCATCAATCTAGCATGGGTTGTCATTCAAGTAATTTGCATTTTACATGTAGACATCTGTAGTTTTATATTCTTTACCAATGACTATGATTATGTACAGCTTAATGATTTGCCATTAAAATATTTTCTGGTTTCCATTACAACAATTGCCTTTTCACTTGAGTTTGTCCTTGATCTTTGAACTTAGAAATCAAAATTAACCATATACATAGGTACTTAGTTGACCATCTAGAACATATGTGGGACATTTTGGCGAGAGAGCTCTAAGCTTTGTGTATCACGTTGATGATATAGCTAGACCATTCATTATTGGCCATCTAGAAAATCTGTGGGACATAAGTCATGTACCATTCATTCCTAATAGCATCAAATTTATTCCTTAAGCAGTAATTTATTATTGCACTTTATACAATGAGTTGGAGATTTTCTTAGCTATAATTAGATTATCATTTTCTCTTCGCTGGAAGATGAGCATCCATGGCATTAATTTGCAATGAGAAGTCGTTAACTATTGACTTTATTTGTACTGTGTTTTCCATTTCTGAAGTAATGAATGGTACATTACTTATGCTCTTTTTCATTGTTGTGTTGTACAAAATGCTATCTATCAGATAGAAGGTTAGTTACATTGTTTTTCCATATAATATGTCATGTTTGTTATCCAATCAATGGTAGTTTGTTGTATTTCTTAATACCTATCCTACTCCCATATGCAAACTTCTCATCAATTATCTTTTCATGTTTAGAAATTGAACAGGAAACTTAATCTACCCTACATTAGGCTGGCATTCATATTGTGCTGGCCAATGTTCAATAATTAGTTCATCAAGATATTTAAATCTCAGAGCTTCAATTTACCTTGTTGAATTACCTTTCTTTTATCATTACCGTTTTAGGAGTCTGGCATCACATTTGGCTACTCGTTACGAGAGTCAATATAATTCAATTTTTTCTTATTGGACTTGGTATATAGAAAGACAAGGCCATATAATGTGGGAGTTTAGCATCATGTTTGATAGGTCTATGTACTATTTTTCCTCATTCAGATTAATGCCATAGCAGTGGTTGAATCCGTTCCTATCAACTTGGAGCTTGATGACAACCTCATTGTTCCCCTCACTTCCATATTGGTGGGAAGTATTGTCCTATGATTAAGGCATATTATAGTGATAAAGTACAAAATCTTTAGGATTAATTCTATACACATCTCACTCTAGTAAGATGTGGCAGTCTCTATATTATTTAGTAACTTACCTTGTCTAGATATAACTAGAATTACATTAGTGCTTGTATGTATTTTCACTGTAGATATCTCAATCCGATGAGATGTGATCGTCTCTATATTCTTTATACTAAACCTCCTTTACACTTCATATGACCAACACTTACATCATCTCTAATTTCTTTTTTTTTTTAATTTAATCTCCCTTATTTACGTTTTCATATTCATGAATATTAACTTAACAATATTTTAATAATTTATGTTGTATTAAATTAGCCTATTGGAATTTTATATAACAACAAAATGAAAAGAATATAAGTTATTGTCAATTATGTTGATGAAAATTTTTAAATTTTTACATAAATGAAAATTAAAACAAAATGTTAGGTTTAACTTTTAAAAATTTTGAATGTAATTCACTTATCTTGAATTCTAAATACAAAGGGAGTTGTGTAAGTGGGAAGAAAAAGGAAAAGACACAAATCATAGGAGAGCATTGAAAGTGTGAAGATTCTTCTAAACAGATGATCCTGTCTCATGCCAATCATCACATCCTCCTTTCCCTTATAAGAACTAGTATGTAATGGAAAATGAAAGTTTGCCATACACTACAAGCAAAGGATAAAACCCACATAAGGTAATAATAATAATATGCATGGTAAAATATAATCCCCTTAAATGTGCATGCAAAAATAGCTTAATGATGTTGCAATATACCATTCATCCATATCATGCAGCTCCTCATGCCAACAGCCTCCTTTCTATTTAGTATTATGTGTTTCTTACATCACTATAATGAATTTAGTATTATGTGTTTCTTTTTATATATGAAAGAATTATGAAAACATTATTTATATTTAATATTTATAGTTTGTCACTAATATAACTTCTATAAAATACCTATCACTAATAGCCAATAAACTAAACAATTTGTCTAAATTATAAGACCCAAGAGATTGAAGTATATTTTAGCAAATATTTAATGCAAATATGCTTACTATGCTTGAAAAGTGGGCAACTTGTTTATCATAACTCAAAATTGGTTTGCTTTAAGTCTATGATTCAAAATTGGTTTGCTTTAAGTTTATAATTCAAAACTAAGTAACGACACTATCTTATAACAATATTATTATGAGGGAAGTTAGGACAGATCTTATGGCTATTTGTTTTGTCCTCATCCAATAGTATTAATGACATGATCACTAGATTGTGCCTGTCTTTTATAAACAGATAACCATCATATTAGTAGCAAAGAGAGAATTGAGGTAAAATTTGATGGTGACACGAGTTTACAACCATAAAACCTCATCAATTTAAAATAATTAAAATTTACAAAATTGCTATAGTTATTTTTTCCCAAAAAAAAAAAGAATATTAAATGCAAAGGGGTTTTACTTTTCATGATTATCTTCTTCAGGAGGATCTATCTTGATTATGAGAGGCTGGTTAATATCTAATGGAGATTCTGAAATAATTGGTAACCCTAGAGAGGAGCTTGTAATACCTTCTATATCTTCATTTTCAGCCAAAGCTTTATCTAAAGTAGCCTTGGCAACTTTCATACCATATACAATAAAAATCACTACACATAACCCAAATTAACTCATATTTCAACCTTTATAGTTAGACAAGAAATGGATCCTTCATGATCTTATTCATTATAGTCTTTAGTAATTTAATGTCTAACCATATGCTTGTAGTTTAACTTATACTCCAAGTTCACAATTTTGATTATTATAATAAACTTTAATTAACTATAGACACTAATTCTTCCATAACTACTTATGGAACACAACACACCTTGTATTGAATGTTTGACATAACTGAATAATTTAAAGTAACAATATTGGTGTAAATAAGAAACTTAACACTAAATTATAATTCTTTAGTTTTCACATCTCTAACTTACGCGTAAGACTCAACATGTGAGGAAAATTTAAAGTCTGGCCCCCTTTTCAATATTTCCCATTTTATGCGTAACAAGTAATGTAAATGGCAACCATTACATACCATAGTAGCAATATGGAAGCTATAATACAATAGGGGTTGCAATGCCTAACTATCCATGTCACATGCTACACTGTGTAGTTACTCTATTTACATTTTACAGTTACATTATACATTAGAATTTCACATTATAAGTTAGATAAGCAAACATCTTTTGACAAAGTAGCTTTTAATAAACAAAGCATTTTATCCACCAGACATGTTTTCATGACATATGTATTACATGTGAAAACCATGTAACTTACCAGATATTACAAGCCCAAGAAAGATAAATGCCTGCATCCACAAGATAATGAAACGCAAGTTATATTTATTGGAAAAAATGAGACAACACCTACTATTTAGCCCAATTAAGAAAATAAGAAGATTACACCATCCAAAGGTATCTATAGTTATGCTTTTCTATTTAGAATGAAAAAAAGAAACAAGAAGGGAGGGGTTGTGAGAATATTATAAACTATTGAAACATAGAAGAAGCCAATACTTAAATCAACCTAGATGGTGAAGCTAAAAATTGGCCAAGAATTAATTTTTGCTTTGTAAGAGGAAAGGCAATCACATGCATTATCAACCTTTTTAGGAAGAAAAGGACTAAGAAACAATATGATAAAATGAAGTAGTCCATCAGGTTTCAATTTTCACACATGAGGAACTGAATAAAATGAAGTAGTCCATCATTATGGCTAATTTTTTATATTCATTCCACAAATGACAAATCACTCTATTAAAATTTATGTGACATTCTTCTTGCTCTCTTCCTAGATACTTTTGCTAATGAATTAGCAAGGGTTCCTTCTTTACTAACCATAGAAACCCAAAGTAATGGCTGAAAGAAAGATTTGATGATTCATTAGAACCAAAGGTGATACCTCAGTCACCAGCATGCTTTTGAGATTTGTTCAACTGTCCTTTTGTTTCATTCCAATCACAAATCACGAAAATTTTTCCACGAGAAAATAATAGATAAATAGAAGAGTTCTAGAAAGAATCTAATAATTTCTAGAATTACAAACATCTATAAGTTCAAAAGAAAAGAATATTACAAAGGGTGCATCAGCAAAGACCTTAGTTAGCATGCCATCCTCACTACCTATCATGGTAAACAGTTATGCATCCTTTTCTTCCTTATTCAAAATGTCTCACCTTTCAAGCTTGGCATAACTAGCAATGTATATCATTTTCTTTGCTCTTTCCAACACAATTATGAGTGTTTATACACAACAATTTTTCACATGAAAGACCAATTGCTCATAAATACACATGAGGTTGCATGAAGAAAAATAAGCCTAACTGCAATCTTCCCTGGGGAGTTAAACTCACTTAAGCAAGTATCCCAAACAAGTCTATTGCTCAATGGGTTTGCAACTTTCATCTTCATAGTCTCTATATCCCTTTGTTTCATTTGAATAGCCTAAGCGTAAAGTGGGTCCAGCCTTTTTGACCTTCATTTCATGAGCTTCATTAACACAAAATGAGCTTTTAAAAAAGCTAACCTTATCACTAGCTTATCTACATCTTGAAGGAGACTCGAGCTATTTGGCCATCATAAAAGTCACCCCTTGTATTTTTGTGACACTAAGACTGGCTTGAATGGATTACAAAGTTTGTCACTATGTAAAATACAAAGTTCATTTTCTATTAAGGAAATGAAGACTCCTTGTCCTAGTCATTAGACTTCAATGATGTATGCATATGTTCAATGAAAGCAGAATGCATGGATGCTGACTTACAAGAAAAGAAATTCTAGCATTTGTCATATAGCTAGTATATAATGACCACACTCTCAACTAAGCAGCAGTACATGTAATTAGGAGTGAAAAGTTCAGAACCAATAGATTGGCGATGCCCTTTTATAACATCAGACTTCTTGTAGGTGTAACCAACCAAGTTTAGATCTTTGGGTGTTAGTAGCATCTGCATGAAGATGATAAACATCACTACTAATGTTAGATTTTCTTTAAAGTATTTCATAAGATTAGCAACATAGATATGTTAAAGAGACAAGTAGATTGAAATCTCCTCTAGTTTGACATAGATTTTCTCTAAGTATTTCTCTAAGCATCCAATCTCTAATTTCTTTGAGTTCCTATATTTTCTTTAGATAGACTCAATATGTCTAATCTCTTTAACATTAATTTAATTAACAAACAAAAGAAAAATAGGTTTAACATAGGATTTAGCAAGATGATGGAAAGAGAATAATCTGATTACCTTTCCTTGAAATGAATTACAGAATTTATTGCTCCCCAAGGAAAAAAGGGCCTTAGTTATATAATCTCATTAGTTACATAACATAGATTTCAATAGGATGTCAACTTCAACTTAAAGGAGTACTAACATATTGTGTTTGAGAATTACTAAAGTCACATATACATAAAGCAAGGTAAAGCATCAAAGACTTGTGCCAACCAAAACATCATCCTAAGCCACAAAATGCACCATTTGTAAATAACAATAACCATTACAAGTCACATACCTCTTGTAATCTTACCAAGAGGTTAACATCCAACATACTAGTTCAATTAGTTTAATAAAACAAACAAGCAACATCAGCATGGCCATTGCAAATACAATATTCAACACTCTATGAATTAGATGCCACACTTCAACAACTTCAGTGATAAGTCTTGATAAAGCATATTCAACATCAATGTTTGATTGACAGCTGTGAATGTTCCTCTCATGGTGTCCTATGCGAGGAGCTAAGAATTTGTAATAGTCACATTTGTCTTATGCACATATGGCATACAATTTGTTTGGGTTTTTTATGGACTCTAAAACTTTTACAGCTACTCTTTGACCACAATGGCATTTGGTATTTCAAAGCACAAATCTACCACTGCTTGCACTAATGCTAGAGGAGGTCATAATAATATATATGGTATAATATTATATATATCTCTCATTACTTCCTTGATTGTTGAAGCTATGAAGCAAAGTAGTATACATGTACCTAATAATTGTAGAGTGAAGATATTATCAGTTATTAGATTATGAAATGGACAAGGAACATCAGAAAATGATTAAAATGAAGCAAGTGGAGAGACAATCACAAAGAAAAGAATAGGTCATATGCTTACTTTCAGATTCACTGTGCCAAACCCTTCACTCGAAAGGCTTCAAATCCTTATTTAGTACCAACTCCTTCTTTCCTCTCTCTCCTTTACCCTATGCACCTTGGAATATAGGATAGAAACTTTTGAATGCCATTCTTAAACTAAGTAGATAAAAGAACCATTTTAGTTTAAGAAGGGGATTCAAACCAATAAAATAAAATTAAAAAAAACAAATAGACTCAGCACAAAACATAACCTATCACAGTTATGCTCTTTGTCGGCATAACCTAGGCACTCACTGATAAGAGAACATCGATAACCATTATTTGAGCAAAGGGAGAGACAATCACCAACAAGAGAACAGGGATTGGGTGCCTTACCTTTCTTGGCCAAACTAAAAACTCGAATATCATTAGGAATCAAACCCCCTGCTAGACTTGTACCTAACACTAAACTCACAAAATGCCTACAATGTTGATACCGGATAGTTTTTGCTTGTGGAGCCTTAAAGGTCATTGCACAGAGACATATAGATCTCGACATTGGGCAATATAGAAATTGCATTTGTTTTTAATTGTCATTTATCCATAAGGTTATTTTGATATTTTTAGTAACACATCTTTCCATTCCCATCTTATTTTACATCTAACTAAATAAAAAATATGACAATATTTCTTTTCCTTTCCTTGACATACCAAACATGTTTAATGCATCATAACATTCTTTTCTACTCCTTTCTATTCCTTTCCATTCTATCCAATTCTTGCAACCAAATAGACCCTTATTCAAGGCAAAGAAAGCGCATGCCTATGTAAAGAAAGTGTGAGGCTCCACAATATTATTCAAAGAAAAGGACATGCCCATGAGAGGAAAGTGCAAGGCTCTCTTATTCTGCAATATTCTAACATAATGTGGGAATCATTCAGGTTTGTTTTTCTTTTTTGGAGCAAATCATTCAGAATAGGATTCCCTAAAGGAATCCTACTACATGTCATGTAATAATGTTTTTTTTAGTTTTTTTAAATTTTATTTTTTAAAATTTAAAGTTTAAGACAAAAGATAAAAGTTATAATTGTAAGGATAAAAATTTAATTATGAACAAAAGTTATACTGTAAAAATTTTAATGGTGTAAAATTATTTATCTTCTATCTTAAACTTTAAATCCTAAAATGTAAGAAAAACAAAAAAATTAGAAAAAAACTCAAAATTTAGTTATTGCACCTCTGCTATCCAAATTCAAATCTTTCAAGTTTTTTTTTTTGGACAGAGTGTCAGTGTGAAATGATTTGTTTGAAGGAAGTGTCATCTTGAAAGAGTGAAATGTGATACTTCCTCCCAAAAAAACTTGAACAATTGCTAAATAGGGTCATTTCTAGTTGACACTTCCTCTTAACTAATCCAAATAACTCATGAGATTATAAAAAATCACATATTTACTAATTAATTTGAGTTAAGAGTTATCATTATAATTTTAACCCTATTTACTAATTAAAAAAAAAACACTCTTATGTGACCCAACAGTTGTCCATTCTAATAAAGGAATCCTTATTCAAGGATAAGAAAGTGCATGCCTATGAAAAGAAAGTGTGAGGCTTTTTCCACAATATCATTCAAAGAAAAGGATATGCTTACAAAAGGAAAGTGCTAGGCTTTCTTATTCTGCAATATTCTCACTCCACCTCTAATAACAAAATGTGGGAATCATTCTAGTTTTCTTAAAGGAAGTGTTAATGTGAAATGATTTGTTTGAACGAAGTATAAGCTAGAAAGTGTGATATGTGACACTTCCTCCAAGAAAAAAACTTGAAAGATTTCTAACTAGGGTCATTTCTAGTTGACACTTCCTCTAAATAAACCTAAATAAGTCATGAAATTGTAAAAGATCATATATTTATTAATTACCTTTAGTTCAGGGTTATCTTTAAAATTTTGAATTCGAATTTTATATATTATGACTTCCATTTACTATTTCTATATTGTGATTATCAAAATCTTAGGTCTTTAAATGGTTTAAAAATAAAAGTTCAAATTTTATAATAAGTTTATAAAAAAAATATTAATGACAAAGTTTTAAACATATTAAATTGATCATTTTGACCTTGAATTCAAACATTAAGCACTCATTTGCTTGTGCCTTATAATTTTTTTGCAAGGAAAAAATGCAAACAAACGTTCTAAGGAGATCTTTTAATAGCTTTAAAGGTGAAAAGTGAATTTCTCATTATTCTTCTAGATTTTAAGGTGATTTTTGTGTTAGGCTAAAGTTCTTTCTCAATGGCTTATAAAGACTTTTATTGATATAATATTATTATTGTATGTATTAGATTTTAATTTTAATGATAATTTAATTTTCCATCTAGCAAAAATGTATTCATTGAACAATATTTATTTCTTATAGTTTAATTTATATATCCTTCTAATGATATTTATATTTTTTTAATTTAGGTACTTGGTTAAGAAAGTGGGTATTAAACAAGTATAGTAGAACATTCTTCACTATCTTAATCAAGTAGAAGATCATTAATAGATTTATAACTAGTAGGATATTTTGTTAAATGATATCATAATAGTAAAATTTACTTATTAACTTTTAAGACTTTTGTTTTTGTGACATTATTATTATATGTACTAAATTTAATTTTTAATTTTATATCCAATTATAATTTAAAATTTATAATTATTATGGTTTTAGGTTTAAATATAAAAAATGTAGAAAATAAGAAATATTCAAAAGAATTTAAAAAAAGTTATGATTGCTTTAACGAAGATTGTAAGGGTTATTATAAGGGATTAATTTTTTGTAGCAGTTGTGTTGCATCATAACTTGTAGCGGGTGTGTCAATTATCACAAATAACTTCTTTTGATGGTTGTTTTTGTGGTTAAAAATAATGAGTTACTCCGGAGCTTTTAGCAGCGGATCTTGTAACCGCTGCTAAATTTTTTAGCAACAGTTACAATCCATGCTATGTCCAATTTTTTGGTATATTTCTCTTACACATAAATGTTAGGAGCTAGGTACTAAAGTTTGATTTTTATTTTGTCCTTTTTTTAATTTTCATTTTCAAAGACTGTATTATATTATAATATTATATCATAGAAGGGGACGTTCATTAATTTTAATTGTTTAATTTGAATTTTTTTATTGTAAATAAAATACAAATTTTTGAAATAATAAAAGACATTCTAATATTTGAAAGTTAAAAACATAGTAGCTGAATGGGAAAAAAAAAAAGAAAAAAGGAACGGAAAGCAAAGAGAAATACTTGGAAAGTCACCTTATATGCAGTCCTGGTCGCAGTTTGATTGGCCAAAAGAACTGTGAGACTACTCATTGATTCCTCAGTTAGTTCAATGACCCAGTCCCCTCGCATCTTTCATTGTCGGGTGGTCCTTTTTTCCTTCGTTTTCTACATATGGAGCAATTAAAAAAAAAAAACGTGGATCGGTCCATATAAAAGATTCAAAAGAGCATCTCTTCATAACTTCGTGAATCATATATTAAATTTAATTCAGAGTATTTCCATGTAAAACATTTGACCCACTTAATTACATATTTGAAAAACTTACCCAAAGTGAAATATACAAAATATCATTAATTAATTAGAAGGTTAGATTTAGCCCATTAACAAAGATTAATTCAATAAAGCATCTTTGATCCCAAATTTACAATTTCGGCCCATTTATCATATTTTTTAAATCACTATTAAAAGGATTAATATAGCAGAGATGTATCGCTATAGTCTTTCATATATCTTATATTTATGTCACTAAAATATTACTCTTGCAAATTGTTGTGTCCTCTAACTAGCTTGTTATAACTAAAGAGAAAACTTTTAAGTTGTAAATGAGGTGATATATGTTCTCCAATACACGCTTTATCCCACCTAATTAAATGGCAACCAACCCTACCATGTACCTTCCATTTCTTTCTTCACAAGTTTTAGCTCTAAGAGCTACTCCACAATATACAAAGATGCTATTTAATACACTTTGGCATTATATATTTTTTAAAAAGAAAAAAGGTAAAATATTCTTCCTTTTATTAAAAAATGATTTAATTACAAAAAAAAATTATTATAAAAATATATATGAATCTCCCTTAAAACCAAAATACATGCGACAAACTAAACCTAGTTTTAGATCTGATGCTAAAGGATTGTTTTAATTCTTCCGATAAATAAAGATCTAACCCCATATATATGTGTTTATATACATATACACGCGTGCACGTGCGCGTGTGTGCACGCGCGCACATACACACACATATATATTACGAAGATACATTTTATTAGAATATTAAACTACATTTAATCTAACTTCTTAATTTAAAATAATCAAAATCATAATTTTTTAATTTAATATTTGATTGATAATTTACCATTTTTCTTTGAATGTAATCTAAAATATCAATTGGCAAAAAAAATTTAAATTTTTAAAGAAAAAAATTTGATTACACTTTTTGAAATATTGAAAAGCTTGATGCGAAATTTAGTTTCTAAAAAAAATCAAAAAGCTAAAAAAACTATCCGCTTCTATATTTGAATATCATACAAACTTTTAAAATAATCATATAATCAAATATATTTTTGAAAAGAGAGAAAGTTTAACATGAAATAAAAAAAAAGTAAGGCAAAAGAAGTGGCATATTTAACTTTTCTCTATCCTTGATCCTTGCTTTAAACTGGCAGGCATATTTAACTTTTCTCATCCTTGATCCTTGCTTTAAACTTGCAGGCATATTTACGTATATAACATCTTTGATCTAAGATTTACAATTTTGGCCCATTAATCATGTTTTTCAAATCACAATTAAAAGGATTAATATGGCAAAGATGTATCACTACAGTCTTTCATAGATTTATGTTGCTAAAATATTACTCTTGTAAAATGAAACGGAACCATGAACTGAATGTCCACCAGTAGTTACAGAAGGAACCATAAATAGCCATCGACAGTTAATGAGTTATGAAACAATACAATAATAAGCCAATAATGTATTGTTTGTAACCCAGTAACCTCCATTTGAGTTTAATGTTTCCCTTTAGAGTGCTGGATGAAAATAACCTTTTGAAATAGTATAAATAGGCTCCCTCTATTGTAATCCTGATAAAGGGCAAGTTTCTTCATTAACAAGGTTAAAGAGTTTTCTCTCTTCCTTTTAGTTTTTGAGCCATTTGGTATCAAAGTTGGTCGAATTCCAGTGAGTTGAGCATCTAGGATTGGCCAAAGGATCTGAGTTTTCTGAAGTGTAAGAGTACGCATTATTGTCTTCTTCGAAAATCCCATTTACGGTCATCTTTCAGCCATACAAACGTCACCATCATGCTTAGAAGGTTGAAAAACCTTGGACTAGAGTTGTTCGTTGTCGAACATTGCTGCTACACTCTGTCGCCTAAGAACCACGCACTCCACACGCTATTCACAGGCTTTGCAGAGGTTGAAGACGATCACGTCAACTACCATGTCAGCCCTAAGGTGTCCAATCAATGACATATCAACCACCTATAACCTGCCATATGTTAAAACTGTCACATAAGCAACACAGTCAGCCTTGTGTTCAGTTTGTGCCATAACATCCAACCATCATTCGCCACATGTTCCTGTTTGTCATGTCATCACCTAGTCAGCCAACTTTTTCCATAATTACATGCTGGCCCTAAAAATGTTAATAATTACATTTCTATCACAAAACTTTCAATGATTTCAATTCAGCCTTTAAACTTTTGATAATTTTAAATTTGCCCCTAAAATCTTTGAAATTACAATTAGCCCTTTAACTTTTTAGAATTGCAAATTGACCCCTAAATTTCTTAAAATTGTACTCAGATCCTAAATTCCTAAAAAAGGTACAATTTGATCCCAACTTTCAAACTTAATTTTCAAATTTATCCTAAACCTTCCCAACCTTAAAAACCAAGCCTAAATCTTACACTTAACCTCCATTATCCTACAAAATGCCTCCAAGACATAGATTTATGCATGAAGTTGAGATAGAGGAGCTAAGATGCCAAATTCAAGTGCTACAGGAAATGGTAAATGTCCAACGAGTTCAATTAGATGCATAAAAAGACGCAAGAGAAGATGTCTTTGACAGTAGTAGTTCTTCATTTAGTAGTCATCGTCCTTGGAGACTAACACTCTAAAATAGCAACATTAAAGTAGACATTCCAGAATTTGAAGGGAAACTACAACTAAATGAATTTATGGATTGGATCCAAACGGTTGAGTGAGTGTTCGAATATAAAGAGCTGCTGGAGGACCAAAAAGTCAAGATTGTTGCCATCAAGCTTAAGAAGCATGCCTTCATATGGTGAAGAAGAAGTGTGAGCATGAAGGGAAAAACAAGATTCAAATATGGGAAAAGATGCAGCGTGAGCTCATTTGGAACCTACCTAAACATTACTCTCAAGATAGTTTCATTCAACTGTAGAATTTTCGCCAAAGAACCCTATCAGTGGAAGAGTACATTGGGGAATTTGAAAAGCTCATGATGAAGTGTAACATATAAGAAAAGGATGAGCAGATGATAGCTCGCTACCTTGGAGGATTAAACACTAACATTGCCCATCTTGTCCAACTTCAACAATACTAGACTTTAGACGATGTCATTTGACTAGCCATTCGTGTTGAGAAGTAGTCGAGGAATAAGCCTTCACATCAACCTTCTTCTTCCACTAGGAATCCTTTTTATTTTTGCAAGCCCTAAGCTCAACAAGCTAGTGCATCAAACAAGCCTCCACTTAAAGTTGCCAAAGAGACCAGTCCTAAAGCACCTAAGTGCTTCAAGTGTCAAGGGTTTGGCCACATTGCCTCTGAATGTCCAAACCATAAAGCTTTTACTATCATTGAAGGAAAGCCCAATAAAGTATTTGAAGAAGAAGAATAAGAGCTAGAGCTTGACGAGAAAAAGCCAGTGTATGATAGAGAATTAGTTTTTATAGATTATGGTGAATTGCTAGTAATTAGACAAAGCCTGCATACAGCACAAGCAAAAGAAGAATCATATCTGAGGCATAACATCTTCCACACCCACTGCAATGCTCATGGTAAAGTATGTGATGTAATCATTGACAGTGGAAGCTGTGAGAATGCAATATCAAACTATATGGTGGAGAAGTTGAAGTTACCAACTTAAAGTCATCTGCACCCTTACAAGCTACAGTGGCTTAATAAGGGAAGCGAGGTGAAAGTTACAAAACAATGCCTTATTTCTTTCTCAATTGGCTAGAAATATCAAGATGAAGTATGGTGTGATGTCATTCCTATGGATGCTTGCCATCTCCTTCTAAGAAGACCCTGGCAATATGATCGTCATACCTTGTACGATGGTCATGCAAATGCCTATTCCTTTATAAAAGATGGAGTAAAGATCAAGCTAGCCGCATTATCGCCAAGTGAATACAACCAAGGCAAGAAAGAGTCCAAGCCACTAGTGCCTTTAATTGCTAAGGAACAATTCAAGGTGATGAAAGCAAAAGCCCAAACCATGGGATTAATCTTGTTGCTCGAGTCAAATGAAGGATCCACCATTTTGCTAGAAATTAAACAATTGTTACCTAAATACTCAAATGTCATACCAGAAGAAATTTCACTTGGACTGCCACCCATGCATGACATCCAACATGCAATTAACTTCATCTTAAAAGCTATCATTCTTAACAAACCAACTTATAAGATGAGTCTATAGGAACATGCTGAGATTCAATGCCAAGTTAAAGAGCTGTTGAAGAAAGGCCTAATTCGAGAAAGTGTCAGTCCCTATGCTGTGCCTGTCATCTTAGTGCCAAAGAAAAATAGGAGTTAGAGAATGAGCATCGATTGTTGGGCAATCAACAAGATCACTATCTATTATCGATTCCTAATACATTAGCTTGATGATATACTGGATCATCTACATAGTGCAACTATCTTTTCTAAGATCGACCTTCAAAGCGGGTATTATCATATCAAAATTTGATATGGAGATGAATGGAAAACTACTTTCAAAACAAGAGACAGCCTATACGAATGGATAATGATGCCTTTCAGGTTAACAAATGCCTTTAACACATTTACGCACTTGATGAATTAGACACCTGAACCCTTCATTAGAAAATTTGTAGTTATTTACTTTGATGACATTCTTATCTATAACAAGAAGCATGACAAACACTTAGAGCACTTACGACAAGTATGCCAGACTCTTTGGGAGCAGAAACCTTATGCTAACTTGAAGAAATGCTATTTCTTAACCAGTGAAGTGATTTGTTTAGGATATATCATCACCGTTGAAGATGTCCAAGTTGATCCAACCAAGATTGAAGCCATCAACAATTGGCCCATTCTAAAATCTATCCAAGATGTTCCAAGCTTCTATAGATTTGCTTCCTTCTATAGGAGATTTATCAGGAATTTTACCTTCATTGCCACACCACTTATAGACTGCATCAAAAGAGATAACTTCCAATGGACAAAGCAAGCTCAAAAATGCATTAAGAAGTTGAAGAAGCGTTTGACAGAAGCCCCTGTGCTAGCCCTTCCAAATTTTGACTAAGTGTTTGAAGTCATCTGTAATGTTTCCAACACTAGGATTGGTGCCATTTTGAGCCAGAAAGGACATCTAATCGCCTTCTTTAGTGAGAAACTTAATGACGACAAACTTAAATACTCCACTTATGATAAGGAGTTCTATGCCATTGTCCGAACTTTATAGCATTAGAGTCATTATTTGTTGAATAAGGAGTTCATTCTCTACTTAGACCATGAAGTCCTTAAGAATCTAAATTCTTAATAGAAGATCAATCGTAGACATGCCACTTGGAGTGAGATTTTATAGTATTACCCAATCTTGCTTAAGTACAAGGTGGGAACCTTGGATTTTGTAGTTGATGCGCCTAGTCGTCGTCATACTTTGATATCTACTCATTAAGCAAAAGTTGTCGGGTTTGAAGTTGTCAAAGAGTTATACCAGGATGATCCTGATTTTCGTAAAGCATGGAGTTCCACAGAAGCACAACCCTTCTAGTAATACCACAGGTATGAAGGTTTCTTATTTTGAGGAAAAGCCCTTTGCATTCCTTAAAGCTCATTATGGGAAACAATTATCTGGGAAGCCCATAATGGAGGATTAGTAGGTCACTTTAGACAAGACAAAACTATGGCCTTAGTTAAAGAAATTTTCTACTGGGCTAAGCTTGAACGGGATATAAACAGGCACATTCAAAGATGTAGGACTTGTTATTTGGCTAAATCCAAAAGCCAAAATACTGGATTGTACATGGCCCTTCCTGTTCCACAAACACATTGGGAAGATGTAAGCATAGATTTCTTCCTTGGGTTACCTCGGACACAGAGACATAAATACTCCATAATGGTTGCTGTGGACAAATTTTCAAAGATGGCACATTTCATCCCCTACCAAAGGATAAATGATGCCATTCAAGTTGCAGATTTGTACTTTAAGGAAATTATTCGTCTTTAAGGCATCCCAAAAACCATCACTTTTGATCATGATGTCAAGCTCCTTAGCCACTTTTGGAGAATGCTGTCGAAAAAGATAAGGACTAAGCTACAATTCAATAGTGCTAACCATACTCAGACAAATGGTCAAACTGAAGCTGTTAATTGAATTTTGAGAAACTTACTCTGAAGCTTTATGGGGAAGAATTTGAAGCAGTGGAATTTTATCCTTACATAGGTTGAGTTCGCTTACAACAACTCAACTAATCAAGCTATCAAAAAGTGCCCGTTCAAGGTGGTTTATGGTACTTATCCACTTAGCCCATTGGACTTTACCCTTTCATATGATAGCCAACAATACAACAACAATGCAGACCAAAGGGCCAATGAAATCAAGAAATTGTGTGAATAAGTCCAAGAGTGAATCCAAAAGCAAAACTTGAGATACAAGGCTTAGCATGACAAGCATCGAAAATAGTAGACTTTCAATGTTAGAGACTTGGTATGGATACATCTAAGGAAAGAACGGTTTCTAAATAAACCACATGCCAAGTTGTCTCCCGGAGCTGATGGTCTATTCAAGATTGTGAAAAAAATCAACAACAACGCCTATAATGTAAAGCTGCTAGGAGCTTATAGAGTATCTGCCACTTTCAATGTTGCTGATCTATCTCTGTACTTTGACAATGACAATGAGTTTGACTCGAGGGCAAGTCCTGTCCAACTCAGGGAGATTGAAATGGAACCATGAACTAAATGTCCACCAGTAGTTATAGAGGGAACCATAAATAGCCACTGACAGTTACATGAGTTACGAAACAACACAATAATAAGCCAATAAAGTATTGTTTGTAACCTCGTAACCTTCATTTGAGTTTAATGTTTCCCTTTAAAGTACTGGACAAAAATAACCTTTTAAAATAGTATAAATAGGCTCCCTCTGTTGTAATCCTAATCAAGCAAGGGTGAGTTTCTTCATTAACAAAGTTAGAGAGTTTTCTCTCTTTCCTTTAGTTTTAAGCCAAGTAGTGTCCTTTAACTAGCTTGTTATAACAAAAGTGAAAACTTCTAAGTTGTAAATGAGATGATAAATGTTCTCCCAATACATGCTTTATTCCACCTAATTAAATGGCAACCAACCCTGCCATGTACCTTCCATTTCCTTTCTTCACAAGCTAGCTCTAAGAGCTACTCCATAATATACAAAAATGCTCTAAGTATTTAATACACTTGAGCATTATATTAAAAAAAAAAGGTAAAATATTCTTCTTTTATTGAGAAATGATTTAAGTATTAATTAAATCGTTTCTCAATAAAAAGAAGAATATTTTACCCTTTCTTTAATATTTTAAAAAGTCTAATCACGTTTTTCTTACTTTAAAATTTTAAAATTTTTTGGCCAATTAAAATTTTAGATTACTTTCAAAGAAAAATGGTTAATTATCAATGAAATATAAAATTAAAAATTATCATTTTGATTAGTTTAAATTAAAAATTAGATTAAATTCAAAGAAAAATACGTAGGTTTTAAATTTTAAACTTTAATCAGAACAAGTATGTAATTTATCTTTTTGAGTTATAACTATTTTTAAAATTTAAAATTTTTTGTAACTATAGAATACATTTTATCCAATGAACTTATAGCCCATATAGCATTAGTCTCAATGCTGAAAATTTGAATGAATATATTATCAAGTGTCTAGTCTCTATCTTTGCTGATGTGGTTGTAAGATGTCCTTACGAACCATCCCTTTTTCTTCACTGAAGAGACAAACAGATTAAACTTTTTAGCTTTGCCAATACTCTTTCACATCCAAGTTGTACTATAGTGAGATTTAAGTTGTCATGAAAAAGGATTTTTATAATATCTAACTAGCATTATCTTGATAAAGAGGTTGTTTTGGTCTGGCTTAGACTTGTCAAAATCCTAGCTGCTGTCCTCTTGCCTTTAGTCTGCTTTAACATTCATCTATAGAGTGATTTTATGCAAAATTCCAGCCTAATATATTGTTGTTGTCCCACCAGTGTTTTTAACATAAATTAACCCTGATTTTTAGCTTGGTTTGGGTTTTAATTTTGTCTCATAATTGCAGCTGTTCCATGCTGTTTTTAACATGATTTAGCCTTGACTTTTATCGTGGTATAAGTCTTAAATTTGTCTAACATTTGCTGCTGTCCCATACTTGCTATTGTCCCAATGGTGCTTCCAACATGAATTGACCATTATTAGAAAAAATTACAACGAAGGACGTAGATGTTATAAAATTTACAATAAAGGACATTAAAAATTAAAATTAGTTCTAAGGACTATTATTACTATAAGGTTTTAAGAGATTTTACTATTAGTTTTAAAGGATTTACTATTCAGTATAGATAAGTGTTGAACTTTCTTACACCCAATAATAAATCCCCAAAAATCGATAATAAAATTCTTTAAAACTTAATAATAATGATAGTCCTTAATGTTTATTTTAATTTTAAAGGTTTTTTATTGTAAATTTTATAGCATTTTGGTCTTTGGTTGTAATTTTCCCTCATTATAATTAGTAGTTCTACAATAATAATTGAGTAGAATATAATCATGTGCTTAAATATTAATATATTATTTTTAGTTGGACCTAGAACAATTATTTTTAAAAATATTTTAAAATATTTTAAAATATTGTTAGATAAAATAGTATTTGTTGTGATTTATAGATATATACTTTTACATGTTGATAATGATAAATTTTATATGTTATTAGATTAAATTTTTTTTCCTTCCAAATGCTATTCTAGTCTATTTATTGATTTATTATAATATTGAGTGATGATGTATTTTTTTTAATGTATCATTATATAAGTATTGAATAGATATAGAAGTATGTCCTTATGTGTAGGTAGTGAAATTCTTGTTATTAATATAAAGAGTAATTCTAGGTAAATTGTTCATTTGAATTCAAATTTGTTTATAAATTTAAGTAGGAAAAGTCAGGATATTACTAGTGAGCTAATCTCATCTAGCTTAATTCAAAAATTTAAAAGAAAATATTTTATTTAAACAATATATTATACAAATATAAATTTAAAATAATATAAGAAATTACTAAGAAAAACAATTTTTTTACTCCCCCTAGTATAAAGTCCTGAAGTCCTGGCTCTGCTACTCACCTACATTTTAGAAAACACTATATATCTTACTTAGTAGCCAATTCAACTTCAGACGGGTAAGCGATTTTCTTCAATCCGAGGAGAGCCACTTTCGAGCCACTGAAGATGTATGCCAGTCATGCGACAAAGCCATTGAACTTGCATGAGAGTCATGTGACAAAGCCATAGAACAATTTCCTGGAGCAATCTGATTATAGTTTCCACCACCAACAGAGCCCATATGATGAAAGCAGCTAAGCCCAACACGGGAAATAAGATTAATAGAACCCTGCTATGGTACAACCTGAAAGTATCAAATGATGAATATATTTAATAAATCAAAACCTTTTTGTTGAGCTGAAATTAGATGGAGTCGGATTAGGATCTTTATTCTTCTGGCAATGGTCCAAAAGATGTGTAGAAGATCTAGATATTGATTTTTTTAAAAAACAAATTCAGTCGTTTATCGTGTTAATTTTGATTTTTTTTATTTTAAAAAAGTAAAATGTAATAAAATAATAACAGTTTTTTAACTTCTAACCAACAAAAGATCAGATTATAAATATTTAAAAGATAATTAAAAAATGTTTATTTAATGAAAATTAAAAGATTATCTTTATCAAGTTGTATTTTGCTTCTTTCATAATAAAATAAAAAAATAGCAGTTAGATTTGTTTGAACAAAAGAATCAATGGTTAGAGCAGAGGGTCCTAATGGATGGAGTGGGAGGCATGTTGAAGGGCAACCCTCCTATTTGGATTTTTTTCCTTTTGGTTGAAGATAAGAAGCAGAAGATAATGGGAAGAGCAGAAAGACAAGAGAGGGAAGCACAGCACAAATTTGAAGATTGGCTGACAAGGGGTGCTGCCCGATATATACCACTCCATATCCCACATGGATATCGTGCACAACAGATCTTATTTGATTTGTTTAAATTTAATTTAAATAAAATATTTTTTTATTTTATATAATACAAAATATAAAATAAAAATAATTTTATAACTTTTAATTATAAAAAAAATAATATTTCGTATTAAAAAAACTATAAAAAATACGGATTGGTTCCTTATCTGATAAGGAAGTACGAAGAATTGATTCTCCTCGTAGTGAGTGGCGAATGGTGGGCCCATTTAAATGCGGCGACTCATTTTTCCCCTAGCCGCGTCTCCAGGGATCATTTTGACAGCTGCATATATTTATCTCTTTCTGATTCGGTTCTGGGGCATCTTTTACAGGGCAAGCACTGGTTGGCATTGCATCCACCTCTGGAATCGAATTACAAATGTTATATTTCTCAGATAATTTGTGATCTTATATAAATTGAGTGTTTGGACTAAAATAGCTTAATATTAAGTGGGTACGAAATATTTATTATACTCAGTATTAAATACTTCAATACTACTTATAATTTATATTTTAAATAAATATTTTTATTTAAAATTTGATACAATCACAGTTTAAAATTAAGTTACGTAAATTTTATAACAAAAATGAAATTACATAAAAAAAATATAAACGAAACTAATACTAACTAGTGAAAATTACAAATGAAATCTATTTTGTTAAAAATCAATAAAGAAGTGATTAATTTAAAGATAACTATTACACTATGTTGATTCCGAAAGAATAATCCGAATAAGTTAATTGGCTTTGGTAAAAACAATAAACAGTACAAAGGGAAGGGAAACTAGAGTTACCGAAAATGGATTCTAAAGGATTCTTCTTTTAGGCCGACAAGGATTCTACAAGATTCAAAGGATGTACATAATTAATAAATTAAAACCTACAAAATACTGAAAAGAAGACAAAGTAAGAGGGGATACGCTAGCGAGCTTAAAAGAATTAAGAAAAAATAGAAAAGAAGAATCGCGGGATTTCTATTCGTGCAATCTTATAAATTAAAAAAAAAATTAAGTAGATAGGGCAATAAAAATGACGTCACAGTGTCAACACATAATATCATCAAACACAGTACGGGAGACAAGAAGCCGGGAAACTAGGGTTGCAGTAAAGGGCCCTACAAGTTTGAAAAGATGAATATATCCAATAAATCAAAACCTTTCTGCAATATTTGGTTGTTTGTTGAAGGTAACAAGCTGAAGATGATGGGAAGAAAGGAGAAAGACAGATACAAAGGTAGAACAATAGAAAGACAGATACAAAGGCAGAACAATAATATCAAGTAATATTAAATCGTGAAAACTACAAATGAAGTCTGTTTTGTTAAAAAATCTGACAAATCTAAAGATAGTTTCATTACACAATGTTGATTGAACCAAAATAATCCGAATAAGTTAAGCAGATTTGGTAAAAACAATAAACAGTAGAAAGTGAGGAAACTGGAGTTGCTGTAAAGGACCCTACAAGCTTCATATTTATAAATTAATACCTTTCTGCAGAACTAAAACTAGATGGAGAAGAAGGCATGTTGGGGGCGACCCTCCTATTTGGTTGTTTGTTGAAGATGATGGGAAGAGGAGAGAAACGCAGAGAGAGAAGCACAACACAAATTTGAAGATGACCTTACTTGTGGAGAGGTACTGCCTGAGCCTTATATAGTTATACTGCTCCCTATGTGTCAAAAAGATATATTCGATTCTCCTGGCAAAAGGGAAAAGCCCTCGAATAAGAAACACAACCTCATGTATTCCATTATTATTCCTTGTAATTTAAACCCCACATCGCAATCTATTTTTTTTAAATTATCGTTTTTTTTAAATTCACGATTTAAAAGATTATTTCTATTTTGTTTTAAAAAAAAAATACTTATTAAAATAAATAAAAAAATTATGAAATGTAAACCATCCACATTGTTTTAGACAGTTTAAATTTTGACAATTAATCAATAAATGAATAAGGTTAATGGAGAAGATCGAAGTTGAGTGATCAGCACCTTCATTGAAGAACATATGACAAGCCTATTTTTTTGTCCTCTCAGACGCGGTTCGAAACATGGTGAACGACACCGTGCATTTTGATGATCAATTCTTCCTCCCCACTTGATATCATATATTTCATTCTATTTAAACCTCACTGAACTAATTGAGTGTTTGGGCTATAACAGCTTAATATTAAGCAGGTAGGAATTATTTATTATACTCTTATATTATTAAAAACCTTAATACTACCTAATTTAAGATTAATAAATTATGTGACAAAAAATAAATAAAATAATATTAAATATTTGATGCTTGTGTTTATTATGGCAACCACAAGAGACAAGAGTAACCATTTTGGTTTGCAAATTTTTAAGGGTCTAGATGTTCAATTAGGGAGAGAAGTTGGCTTCCTTAAATTTTTTTAATTAGAAAGAAAAAAGGCTAAAATAACCTAACTAGATGTCTCATTCCCAAGAAAAGCTAGACGCAAATTTTAATATGTTAGATGTATTTGTTATATATCTTTGTAAAATTTAATGAAATTTATTAATAAAATAATTTTGGGCAAGGAATTTAAATTACACATCTTTAATCACTAATTAATGAAATGTTCATTAAAATTGTACTTGAATACAATTGTAATTTTTGTTTGGAAATTTAAAATCTGTCTATTTTTAGCTGATCTTAAATTAGGAGTCGAAGCGTAAGAATGAGAGTAGACAAAAACAGAAAACTATAAACAAATGTAAAGAAATTGGGGAGATCACGGAAGTTTACGTGTATGCGCATGAGAAGATTACTTATTCCGTAATATTCCTACTACACGTCCAATAACAGAATGTGGGATTCATCCAAGCAGCTTTTTTGAGCATCTCAATTATTCCTCTTGCGTCCAGTTTTCAACGCTTGCGTGCTTCTTTATTTTCCCAACCAACCCTGCCATTCACCTTCCATTTCCTTTCTTCGTAAGCTAGCATTAAGAGCTACTTCACAGGATAGATAGATGCTCTACTTATTTAATACAATTTAGCATTATATTTTTTAAAAAAAGAAAAAAAGGTAAAATATTCTTCCTTTTATTAAGAAACGATTTAATTACAAAATTTTTATTATATATATATATATATATGAATCTCCCTTAAAACCAAAATACATGCTACAAACTAAACCTAATTTTAGATCTGATGCTGAAGGATTGTTTTAGTTCTTCTGGTAAATAAAGACCTAACGCCATATATGTGTGTTTATATATATATATATATATATATATATATATATGTATTACTAAGATACATTTTCTTAGAATATTAAAATACATTTAATCTAACTTCTTAATTTAAAATAATCAAAATCATAATTTTTTAATTTAATATTTGATTGATAATTTACCAATTTTCTTTGAATGTAATATAAAATATTAATTGGTCAAAAAAATTTTGATTACACTTTTTAAAATATTGAAAAGCTTGATGCGAAATTTAGTTTTTAAAAACTTAAAAAGCTAAAAAAACTATCCACTTCTATATTTGAATATCATACCAATTTTTAAAATAATCATAAATCAAATAGATTTTTAAAAGAGAGAAAGTTTAACGTGAAATAAAAAACAGTAAGGCAAAAGAAGCGGCATATTTAACTTTTCTCCATCCTTGATCCCTGCCTTAAACTGCAGGCGTGATCAAAATTAAAATTTGTGTACAAGAGTTTCAAAAAAATTTAATAAACGCCCCCTTCTATGATATAATATTATAATATAATACAAATTTTTGAAATAATAAAACAAATTCTAATATTTGAAATTTAAAAACAAAGTAGCCGAATAGGGGGGGAAAAGTAATGGAAAGCAACGGAAAATACTTGGAAAGTCACCATATGTATGCAATCCTGGTCGCAGATTGATTGGGCAAAATAAGCGTGAGACTATTAATTTATATTAAAAAAATAGATACATAGAAAATGCCTGGAAGGTCTGATGCTTTGATTCTTGTTAATTAGTTGAGGACTTGGAAGTGCAAAAGAATCCAATCCATTTTCGTTGGAAGGTCTGATGCTTTAATTCTTGTTAATTAGTTGAGGACTTGGAAGTGCAAAAGAATCCACTCCATTTCCGTTTTCTACAAATGGAGTGGTCCATATGAAGATTCAAAAGAGCATACTCTTCATAATTTCGTGAATCATATATTAAATTTAATTCAGAAAATTTCCATATAAAACATTTGACCCACTTAATTACATATTTGGAAAACTTACCCAAAGTGAAATATTCAAAATATTATTAATTAATTAGAAAGTTAGATTTAGCCCATTAACAAAGATTAATTCAATAAAACATCTTTGATCCATGTTTTACAATTTCGGCCCATTAATTATGCTTTTTAAATCGCAATCAAAAGGATTAATATGGCAGAGATGTATCACTATAGTCATTCATATATCTTATATTTATGTCGCCAAAATATTACTCTTGCAAATAGTTATGTCTTCTAACTTGCTTGTTATGACTACAGTGAAAACTTTTCAAGTTGTAAATAAGGTGACATATGTTCTCCCAATACACGCTTTTTTCCGCCTAATTAAATGGCAACCAACTCTGTCATGTACCTTTCCTTTCCTTTCTTCACAAGCCAGCTCAAAAAGCTACTCCACAAGATACAAAGATGCTCCACTTATTTAATACACTTTGACGTTATTTTTTTTAAAGGTAAAATACTCTTCTTTTTATTAAGACACGGTTCTTAATAAAAAGAAGAATATCGTTACCGAAGATGCGAACGGATTACTTAAATCTGAGGTAGCCTTTTCAACAAATTTAAAAAGAGAGGGGGGGGGGGGGGGGGGGGAGTGAAGTCAGAACCGGATAAGTATGAGATATTAATAAATAATGTTTTTACAAACGATTTTTAAGTAAATTTTTTTTTTATGGGATATGACTCAAAATTCCTGTGTGTGTGTGTGAGAGAGAGAGAGAGAGAGAGAGAGAGAAGGGACATATATTATCAACCCAGTTTTATCTCTGAATATTTATAGTCATCTCATACTTTATTGATAGTTCGTTTATTTGATCCGAACAGATCAAAACAGGTCATTATAAAATCATTAGGACCAAAATTACCATTCTAAGTGAAATGGAACGCCAGAAAAACAAAACTTTGAACAAAAATTTATGAAAAGAAATATATTATATGCAAGCTCTCTACATTTTGAGATCATGGTATTTACCACGAACCTGAGATGTGGCTTACCGTGTATACAATTTGATAAAGTTTGGTCATTGTGAGTAAGGCGTTAGCTTATTAAGTGAATATAATGATTTCATTTATTATAAATTTTCATTTAACAAAGTAATTAAAATTTGAAGATATTTTCATTTTGGTTATTCTATCTTAAAATATGATTAGTTATTTTAATTATCTATTCCCTCAACGATGTTGGCAACTTCGCAGAAGGATGACATTTTATTTTGAGGTATTTACCACGAACCACTGGTGATAGCACCTTGACTAGTAAAGGTACTCATAGCAAGTTGAAAATATAAAGAACCACAAAATTTAGAGCATCTAAGTAACTTTTATTATAGGGAATATATACAAGAAAAATGCAAGAGATAGTAAAGAGCAAAAATTCTTTTTGACTTGTATTCAACAAAACTGCAAAAGCAAGAAAGTCTCCCCTCTCGCTCATGGCCTCTATAAGATACATGAAAACAGGGCATAAAAGAATTTTGATTCTACAGTCCATACTCTACGGCTTTCATGCCAACTCACTAGTTGTTCTGAACCTCAGAATTCTCTTGTGACCAACTTCTCTCATTTAGCACAGCTTGAACCACATGTCCATGAATGGTGTTGCTATCAATTAGTGTGTTTGTGTGTGTGTGTGTGTCTCTCTCTCTCTCTCTCTCTCTATATAAATAATACTTATTGTGGCTTTCGACCTTCGCCTATCGAGTGAATATACATTAATTTCATTTATTATAAATTTTTTTAATAAATTAATTCAAATTTGATGATACTTTAATTTTGATTATTTTATATTAAAACATGATTATTTTAAAATATGATCAATTATATAATTTTAGAAATAAACAAATAAACATTGAAAATGAACTGCCATAACCATTAGTGGCCATTTTTTTATATATTTTTTTATTGGGAGCGTTATTTTTAATATGTAGTTATTTATTTTGAATTGTTTGTAGAGTAAATTACTTTGTTTATGGTTAAAGTTTTGAATGATTTTTAATTTGATTTACATAATTTAAAAATTTATAATTAGATACTTAAAGTTTTTAAAAATTTTTAATTTGATTCTTGAGAATAAATTTTCATCAGTATTTTAATTAACATAGTTGACATAATTAGAGCTTATTTGGTATATAAAATGTAAAAAAAATATCATTACAGAGGAAACGAAAAAAAAGTGATTTCAATTACTAAAATAACCTTTTATGTTCATACTTTAAGAAAGTAATAAAAAAATATTATTGAGTAATAATTATAATAATATAATAAACATGACATAAAAGTTACATAAAAATAATCCCTTTACATAAGTATTACTAAACAGGCACTTAATTATGTCAACTCACCAAGTCATTTAACTTCAATGATATAATATGCCATATACTTGAGTGTTTTTTTTTCTATCATCTAATTATTAGTATAAATTATGTACATTTAAAATATTAAATTAACACATAGTTTATTAGATTAATTTTATTGAATTCTATAAAAATGAAAAAGAATCAATGCAAAAGATGTTTTCGGAATTTTGAGTCCTTTCCCATAAAAAAATAATCTCTTATTAAAATCCATATCTACCAAAAAAATTTGCCAATATTCCATACTTCGGGGGTTTGAAGTTCCTTTGTCAAAAGAAAGTCCTCTGTGCTCTAATGCAAGTGCCCTAGATGTTGGTGTTCTCCATCTAATACCGACTTTGGAGGCGTCTACATCATTAACAGATTCTAAAACGTATGGCCATGAAGAAGTGGGATTGACCTTTTTACTTAAAAGAGTCTGTAAATAGGATTAAGCTTGAGGACAAGGTATAGTTTTCGAGAGTGGTGGTAATTGATAGCAATCCAAGCTCAATGAAAGATTACATGACCCAACCCACATCTCAGCCTATCAATCTTAAGGGCAGAGAACGGAAGAAACGTGTCATTAGGAAAGGGTAGTAAGTTAAGAGATTGTTGTTTTCCAGCTATTTAGATTTGTGTTTTCTGTCTTGGTGTTTTTTTTTTTAAATTGTCGTGGGTGTTATTTGGTTGGTATCCGAGAAATATAAGAATATTGTAATCTTGCGAAATTGTCCTGTGTCTCCAACTAAAGGAATGTTTCTAGTCATTTCCATTACCGAACCTTGTGCCATTTCCTTTGTTCTCCTCTGTAATTTCTTTTGTTTTATCCTTCTTGCCTGTCAAGTTGACTGGTTCTGCCATTTTTTTCTTTGTTTTCTAGGTTCCAATTAATTGGAACTAACAATCCCGTTCTTGCGCGATGAATAGAGGTAGAAGAGGAAAGTCGATGAATAGAAGCAGGACATTACTCTAAAATCACATTTCATTTTGACCTATCTGCCATGAACCATTAGTGTGTACATACAACTTCGACCAAAAAAGAAAAAGGAACTTACAACATTTTTTTCTTTTTTGGGTGATAGTGGGAATAAACAATTTGATAAAGCTTGGTCTCGGTCATTGATGAAGAAAGCTTCTTAGCTGTTGTCTTATATTTTCTATTTATGACTCGGGTTATAAGGGTGCTCTTTTAATTTCAATAAAAGATCGCATGTGGAGTATCCTGCTTCAGGGAGTTGATACTTTTCTGTTGATTGGAGTTAAAGCTTGTTTTTTATTTTATGTGAACATGGGTTTTGTTCGGCATGGAAGTTACAAGAAAATTTACAGTTCTGGGGAAAGAAAAGAATTATTACATGATTGCTTTCGAGATTGAGGAGGATCAAAATTTTGTTATGCTGTATGGCCCTTGGTCTGTGCAAAATGCCCTGCTAGTTGGTGATCAGCGGAAGCCTAATATGATTCTCAGTCAAATGAAGGTTCTGAGTATACCAGTTTTGGTACAATTTTGGGGTTACCATTAGTAAATTATCCTCTTGTCATACTTTTTTGGCGCTCCCATTGTTGAGTTTTGCCATCTAAACATTGCATTTAACAAGAATCAGCAATTTTACTGCAAGTAAGGCTGCAGGTTTTTGTCTAATTTCATTTCTTCTTTGGTGTAAATGACTTGTAAGATAGTATGATTATCAACACTAATTTTATCCAAGCATATATGAAAATAACTTTTACTTCAAGATTATATTTTAATTTTTGATTAATTTTTATTCTAGGTTTTTCTTTTAATTTTTGGCTAATTTTAGTTTAAATTCTAAGTAGATAAAAAAAAAAAAGAAAGAAAGAAATAATAAATAAATATTAGGAGGTTCCAGTGAAAAGCGCAAATTAAAGTGTTTTAAGAAAGAGCTCAAATCCAATGCCCAAAACTTAAATAAGCTAGAAAAAATGAAGAGGGACAAAATGCAGGATTCCTTGCGTTTTGACCAGCCCCCTTTCCGCCATACATCAAATAAGGAAAGGAAGCTTGAGGGAGCTTATGAGGAGAATCCCCTTACGCAATGAATAGAGGCGGAAGAGGAAAGTCAATTGGCTATGAATCAAGGATGAGAGGATTCGAACAAACCCACGAGCTGATTTTTGGAGTTATTTATTTTTTTGGCCAATTGTCAAAATTAGACAGGAGTTATTTAATTTTAATTCAATTTCAATCTAATTTTTGAATTGGTTTTATCAGGTGTAGTCATTGTTAATTTTAAGTCAAATTTTAGTCTATTTTCGAGTAATTTTTACTGTCTATGGATCAATTTCAAATTTGAACTTTCTTCATTATTTGAGTCATGATTTTAAGTCAAATTTAAATTAACTTTTAGAGTCTATTTTTAAATAATCTTTTTGGGCTGTGGGTAGGTCTAGAACTTCTGCCTTAAGTTTAGTCCAAGGTCCAAATAAGCCCAAGCAAAAAACAAATGAAAAAACAAAAAGGAAAAAGAAAAAAAATGTGGGCGGTACCCTGCGCCTTGACCAAAGCTAGCCCTCCCACAGGACCATGCGAGCTCGACTTATGAAGGTAGAAGAGGAAGCAGAGGAAGGAGGAAGATTCGGATTCAGGAAGAGCCGCCCTGATTTTGGGACAAAGAGATTTGAATGATTCCCCTTGGGGCACTCCCCATATCCTCTTGTAAAAGAAGAATCAGAACCTGAGGGTGAGGGGAAATTTGAGAGAGGAGTTGAAGGACGAACAGAGAAGAGCGAGAGATTGGAGAGAGCAGGATTCGAGAGAAGCTAAGAGTAGAGTGAGAAGAGCAGACGCTGAGAGAAGGTAAAATCAAGTGGAATTGGAAGGTAGAGCTTGAGAAACAGAGAGGGAAATGACGAAGAGAAGCAACGTCAGACGGAACTTGTCACCTCTGTAATTTCACCATTGGGCATCGTTCTCTGAGCTTCTCGCCTTTTGATTGAGAAAGGTGAAGTTCTCGAACCATTTCCTTCTTCTTTTTCTAACTCATTTAAAATTGATTCAAGGCTTGGGGCTTTCTGCTTTAAACGCATACACTGGCCTAACAACAACGCTAGTCCCGTCAGAGGCACCTTCTGCACAGGATGGGCAATGGATAATTGAGATCCCTTGAAAAGAAAATTCTAGAATTTAGTCTATAATTAGGAAGATATAGATCAGATGAAGAAAGGTGCGCCCCACTCAAGCTGGGAAGAAGAAAAAAGGATCTGTTAGCAAATTGTTCTTGTGTATTGTAATTTAGAGAAGAAATGGCTGCAAATAGTAAGAAGACTAGGACCAACTTTGTTTTTCTTTTTTAATGAATTTTAAGGTTGAAGCAACTTAAAGGTTACTTATATCACAATTTCCTATCTTCTCGAATCTCCAGTACAGCATAAATTTACTAATATGCAAACTTGGATATATAATAGTAGCAGATATGACCAGTAAAAACTTCTGTATTTTGACAAAGTGAGATGCATGCTGCCATTAACTTCAATTCTAGAAAATACAATACATCTTCTGTGTGTCTATCATCAACTTGCATAGTATAAATACAATATATTAAATCTCTTAAATGGAAAAGATTAGCAACTTTTCCATTTATGGCTGATTTACTCAGTAGCCAATTTAACTTCAGACAGACAAGCCATTGTCTTCTATCCTAGGAGGGCCACTTTCTTCCTTGTCAAAATTACTTGTTATGGTTTCATTGTTACTGTTGAGACAACCAGATAGATTGAAGTGTTAAGTGTATGTGATATATATAGGTGTGATGCAGGTTGTATTTTTGTATCAGTAGATTAATTGAGTTTGTTAGTCATTAGTGAGCTGTATTTTACATGTGTTAAGTTTTTAGCTTTTCTGGCATTCTTTTTGTTATAGGAGGTCATGTGAGTTATTTCTGCAAGTGTATATATAAGCCTTGGAATTCATTCTTGCCGGGTAGCATTGGCTGGAGCTATCCTTCATTAATTTGCAGAGGTGGCCAATCGAATTGTCGATTGACCACTGCTCAAACTCGACTGATCATGACTTTTTTATTTTAACGTGAATAACTTATTATTGGAAAACTCTCTGAGCCTATTTTCAAATATAATAAGTTTCATATCAAAATTTTATATATTTATTAAATTCCATATATTTATTGGGATACGATTAAAATAGAGACTAAAGATTAAAATAGATTTTTATATAAAATTTATATCTCACTATTCAACTTTAAATAGTTATAATTTTTTATTTAAATTTTTTTTAAGTGAATGATTTATCTTGAGAAAGCTCTGAGTCCATTCATATAAAAAAACTATATAGTTTGTAAGATATGATAAAATAGTTACCAAAAACCAAATTACAGTGTTTGAAAAAATTTATATCTCATTATGTTTTGATTAAAACATATATTTTGAGAATCAAAATGTCTTGAGCTATTAAATGCAGAATTATTAAATTTCACATAAAATCTCCTAATCTATGATAAATATACCTATTTGAATCCCTTGACTATTTTAATACAACTAAACTTTCAAATTTTCAAAATTTTAAGTTCTCAAATCATTACATCAAGAGAAGGCTTTGTTGGTAGTTATTTTTCATATTCATTGGTAGATAGTAACCGTCAACAATTTAATAGCCAACAAAGCTAACTAACTTTTGTTGACCCCTTTGTTGGCGATTAATTAAAAACGCGAACAAAAAAAGGTCCTTTGTTGGTGGTTAATTACATACTGCCAACGAGGGATTTATTTTTGTTGACGGTTATGACTTAATCGACAACAAAATACGAGATTTTTGTTGGCGGTTAATTAAAAATTGCCAACAAAAGTCTTGTTTTTGTTGACAATTCATTAAACTAAACGGTCAAAAATTAAGTATTTGTTAGTAATTTTACTTTAAATTGCTAACTCTTTTTTTTTTTACATACAATTTATACACCTAGAGTGCTTTTTGGCATTTGGTTCATCTCTATTTTTTATTTGATTCTAGTTATCAATATTCAATAACTCAAAACAAATCAAATAACTTTTATTCTTTTAAGAAAAAGAATAGTAGAAACAATTATAGTCATTTAATTAGAAAAAATCTTGTTTCTTTGTATTAATCAATCAAAGAACAATTATAATTAATAATCAAATTAAAACAAAGCTAGAAATTAACACAAGCAAATACTAAATCAATAGACATTGTTGGAACATGTATTGAGACTACTCTTTTTTAGGTTCATTTATTTGAATATTAGAGTATTCTTTACAATATAAATTAGGGAAGTATTACAAAATGAAATAAGAACAATTTGAAATTAAATAATTGAAATTTGGTCAAATTTTGGAAATATGATTTTAAAACAAATTTTATATAAAAAAACTGATAGCATAACGACTCAAAAATATATATTTTCTAGGTCTTAAGCATTCTCTTTATAGCTAATAATAGCAAATTATCAGCAACCAATATTATCCTATAGTTAATTTTTTATATACAAAGAAACATAAAGGCAAAAGAAAACTATCTAATCACGCAAAGGAATTGAATTACATACCTTGTCTAGGATTGTAGACTGTCCATGTGTGATGATATTCTTCATAAATCTCAGCACATAGTATCCATAATCTATGTTATTTGGTTGTTTTGGGCACTATAAAAATTCAATACGAAACATATTAAATTTAAGAAATGATGTGATCAATAATTGCTTGAATATTGATAAATACCTTTACTTTATTTAATTTGTATAATGTGGCAGGTATTTTTCACTTCAACACCTTAAGAACAACATGATTTGCATAAAACATCACCATGGCTCTACCAAGTAAGTGAAAAAAAAAATTAATATAAGAATTCATTTTGAAATTAAAATACACAAATATATAGAAATACATAGAAAATAAATGCATATGCTTACTAATTGAATAACTCCTGTATCTATAATATTTCAATATTATAATATTTCATATTTCTCATATTTAGTCTTAATAATAAATTATTATAGGTAATTTGATGACTTAGGGCTTATTTTATATTAAGTGGGCTTAATTTAGATTAATGGACTTTAATTACATTTTTATTATATTTATCCAACAGAAGTCTAATTATTTTTTTAATTGTATTTTGTAGGATAGAAGATTCCTAAAAGGATTGGGTTAGAAAACTCTTACAAGGATTTGGATATTATCTTATTAAATCATAAAAGGATTTGGATACTATTTTAAGATTAGCTTCAAAATTAGTATTAAATTTCTTATGGAGAAGGCAACTTCGCCTATTTAAGGAGGAAAAGACATCACTATAGAATATATTTTATCTTCTCTACTTCTTATTCTTGTTTTCATCTTCTTCCATGTCTTTCTAATTTTGTCGATGATCAATTTGGAGTTTGAACCTGATAGGGAACTTGAGTCCATGTTTATATAGAACTCTTGGTTTGAATTTTGATTTCAAAATATATTTCATTTTTATTCTCTTTGTTTTTGTGTAATTATATCATTCTATTTAAATGATTTTAGTTGCATGAATTCTGATTCGTTTGATTTATCTGAGAACATATTTTAATTTAATTGATTGATTAAGCAATTAAATTCATTTTGAATCACGTTAGGATTCTGCATTTGTCTCAAGTCAAGTGCAAAATATTTTGGCTTCGTATTGTTGACAAAAGCACGATTGCATTCTGATTAGTTGTACGAACCAATTGAAATCCTAAATGGTAGTTTAGGAACATTAATTGAAATAACTAAAGAATTAAAAATCAAATCAGAGTTATTTTTAGGTGATAAGGATTGGGAACTATTAAGAGAAGAATTTTGGATTGATTACGCATCATTCTAATTGAATTTTGTTTTCTTTTGTTTTTGTTCATTGATTTACTATTCAGTTTAATTAGTGAGATTTTATATTCAAATCCCAATCATTATAATTCTAGTTTTGTCATTCCTAAACTAATTGATTTGATTAAAAGCGCTGTAGGAGATGACCTAATAGGCATTATACTACAAACTAGTAAAAAAATACTAATCTTGGCCAGTTCGACAATTGCAAGTGAACATAAATTCCATTACCAATCTACGCATGATTCGTTGGGTCGCCATTCATCAAATCCATGAAATATATCTTCGGAGCACATGGATTGATGACGACCTACATCCAGTGTGCCTTAACACAATTAACTAGCGTTAACTAATTCTAATTAAATAGTTGATATTCAAATTACACATTATTGAAAAGATCAATAGTAAGTGACTCATTCTTGCATGTAAGAGGCAAAGAATAACATCTTATTATCGGCTCTTGCATTGAACAAATCCACTACTTGTTGTGATTAACTTGTAAGCTGGCTATGCAGCATCTATGGAGTAAAAGTAATTATGTCATGGGGATTAATGAACACGAACTTCCTCGTGAGGTTGCCAGGGACCAAGAATGTATGGTACAAGTACCTGAGATAAAAAAACAAACAGATTAATGATAAATTGAAATAAACATAGTAAAAAATAGTTTATGTATAGTGGAAGAAGTACCTAGCATATAAGTTAATAGCAGTGGCCCATATCATCTCATGTCGGAGGACATCATATATTACTTCTAGTCTAAGCAGATCTTGTGTTTTTCTATTATAAATATCTTTATCAAAATCTACAAATTTTATGTCATCATCCCTTAACATTTGTTCTGCTAATGCTTTAAGAGCCAATATGTATTTATTTGAAATATGAAAGTTAAGCTTTGGCTTCAATGGTATAGTAATTGATTCCTTGCTAAGTCCCAACACTTTCAGGTATTTTCCCTTAGACTGTGCAACAAAGTGAGTCAATTTAATTAGAAATTAAGATAGATTTATAAAGGAAGTGAGCCAAAAGTAAGTGTCAACTAATAAATTTGTCTTAATAGAGCTACTATAATAAGATTGGTGGGCCACACAATTAAGCTCGCCACTGCTTGTCTTATAAGTCTTGTGTCATTAGTAGGAATAGGCAATTTAACATTCTCCTCCATAGGGATATTAACCGCTACTCTCGTGGTCGATAGGAAGTATTGCATTGTGAAGTGTGTCTCCTGCAATATTAAATATATGACATCTGCAACCACGCAATAAGTAAAGGTATCTAATAATAATAGATAGTCTGCTTCACCCTAAACAAATCATAACATAAGAAATTACTGATAAGTAGTGAAAATACTTAACTGTTAACTTAGTAAAAGAAAATAATTACCTTAAGGAGATGCTGAGAGGGTAGCGTGCAACTGTCTTTATAGCTAGGCCTAACTTTTGCTGTTTACATCCCCATCATCTACATTTTCATCAAATTCTCAATGAGCTGCCGTTGATCCTCTAGTTGCTTTCTTAGCTCAGATTACTCTTACTCTTGTCGCTCTACCTTCTCTCTTAACTCGGCAACCTCAGCTGAAAAATGCAATTTCAAGTGATTTTTTATCCCAAAAGAGTTTCTTTGGCTAACACCAAAGCTGACACCCCTAACACGATTGGGGTACTCTATGATACCAAATACCTTACCTAAGATACCCTCACCCCTTAAGAGCACATCGCCTTGTGGCACCTAAATTAAAAAGCAAATGTTATTGAAAATAATAAAGTGAAATAGAATGATTGAAAATTTAAATAATCAGTTAATACTTACACATTTGTTCAAAATTTAAAGAATGCACTCATTGTCAATTTCACCTACTTTGTTAGCTCAAGTTGCCTTCCAGAGAATATGATGGGATACTGTGCTAACTTCTGATCCTTCTTCTCGATCTGTGTATTAGGACAAAAAACTAGTATGTAAGTATTGCATTACATTATATATTCATAAGTAGATGATATATATATTCACATACCATCCGTTGCTTAAGACTTGAGTATCCCAATTGCCATTTCCTGTGCAGGTATGGGATATTCTTTGCTCTTTCTCGGTTCTCCTGGCTTAATTTTTGTGAGAAGACATAATAATCAAACCAATACATACTATTGCACACTATAATGAGTAACTATATATTGCAAAATAGGATTACTTCGAAAGACTCCTTTTCACATTGGCCGATAAAAAGCATCCTAAGCCTTCTAAGTCATCATAACTTGAAACAGTTTAGGGGGACACTCAAGGATGTTCTCGTAGGCATCTTTCAAGAATCTATTACTGAGCATGTACTGGAATGATCGTAGTGCCTTGCTAACTATCCCAAGTACAAATCTCATCTGACCCTGATCAATATCAAAAGAAATTTGCAAGCCAATAAAGTCAACTTGTCAAAGCATGTATGTATAAGAAACAATATAAACAAAGTGGTAGAGTATGTTACCGCTATTTCACTTACAGTGATAGGCATATTCATATGAGTCACAACTTCAATGTAACTGATCAATCTTTTGCCCTTTTTTTAATTGTTTAACCCTTAGCATTCAATTGAACTTTGAATTTTATCTTCATACTTGCGTGAGTCACCTCTTTCAGGATGGTCAAACCTCATTTAAGCTAGTTTATCTCCTTTGTCACATCATCTGGAGCATTATCATGACCACCTGTCACCTGCAATGAAATTCAAACATACAAGTTAGAATAATAAGCAAAATAAATCTATATTTTAAAGAAAAACCAATAGTATAACGGCTTAAAAATGGAAGTTTCATAGGCTAAGCCCTCTCTTCAAACTAAAACTACAATATTACAACAGTTTATAATAAAGAGCAATAACAAGAAGTGTTAAGAAGTTCATACTTTATAATTTTTACATAAAATAGGCTTTAACAATAACAGAGGAGTTGATGTTTTATTTCAACTTGACAACACACACAAATATCAAATAATTTATGCATGTTTTATTTCAACTTTGCAATAAACACAAAAGCCGAACAATCAACTAAGAACTTACTACTTAATATGTTCTGTACATATTCTGAAAATGTTAGTGAATGATGTATTTATGGTATGAACAACAACTAGAAAGATCATTCGAAATTAAAGAATCAAAAGGAAAAAATAAATTTGCATATGGGGTAGAAAGGGAGCTAAAAAGTACCTTTGTATTCTCAAGAAGACAATGAGTGAAGAGGAATGAGTTGCAGAGGAGGCCAAATGAACTGGTGGGGTGTGAAATTGATGCCGTCGATGTGGAAGTCGCCGAAAAAGAGGAAAACTGCCAAAAATGGGGAGAGAACCACCGAAAAATGACACCAAAGACAATGGGTTGGGATGGTGGAAGGTTACGGTTATACGCAAGCTTTTGCCTGAAAAAACACTAGAAACAGGGTTTTACAAACTGTTCTCATAGAAAAAATAATTTTAAAATAACCTTAATTGGCAATTCCATAAAAAATCACCAACTTTAATATGATTTTAGTTAGCAGTTATAAAATAATCACCAACATTCATTAAGTTTTAGTTAGCGGTTAATACAAAACCGTCAACTAAACTCAACTATATTATTAAATATTTTTTTTATAAAAAATTATATAATTGACAATTTATTTATTATTATAGTTGGCGGTATAAAAACCGCCAATTATAATAATATAGTTGGATGTTCTTTAAGAACGGCCAACTATATCCTGTGTTTTTGTTGACAATGTTTTTTAATAATTGTTAACAAAAGTGTTTTATTGGTGATTTTTCAACCACCAATTATAATAATATAGTTGGATGTTCTTTAAGAATCGCCAACTATATCCTGTGTGTTTTGTTGAAATTTTTTTTTAATAATCGTTATCAAAAGTGTTTCGTTGGCAGTTTTTGAAAAACCACCAATGAATGTGCATTAACATATTCTATTTTTGTGGCAGTGAATTCTTATAGCATCCTTTGTTATGTTTGTTATTTCTCTGAGTAAAATATGATATTAATATTCCATTCTCTTTACTCCAATGCTCACTCTTCATTTTTTGAACTATCCTACATGAAAGATATTTAACTTATAAACCAAATAATTAATCCAATTCACATTTATCAATATACATATCATAATAGCATTTAGTAAAATATAAATAATCTTATCATGTATAAGAGATTCTTATAATGTATATATTCAATTTAGATTATATATAATCTTAAAACCTATTGGATATATTAGAAGGAGACATATTTTATACATCAAAGAGAAAGCATGATTCAAAAATAAAGCATTAAGTTAATAATTCAACAAACAAGCATATTTAATATCATGTATAAGAGATTCTTATATTATTATATTTGTTTTAATAATATAATTAGGACAAACAATCTTTCCTATAATCATGTATGTCTTTGAACAATCAAGTAAGCACATCTTGATATTATATTTGTAATACATTTATCACACATTTATTGTCATTAATACTTATAACATGGAACGTAACGCATATTTAAGTAGTTTAAGAATAATAGTTTTAAGTTTTTGTGGACAATATTTGAACTATGTTATATCTCATGGGTGGTTATTTATAGGTTTATATTATATGGGACATCATGTAGCACATTTTAATTTAATTCAAATTACAATGGAAGTTAGACATCTCAGTGTACTGTATTTAATTTCTTTTTTTTTTTTTTTAATACTTTCTAAATGTTTAATGTTCATATTTTTTATTGCACTTTTACTATACTATAAATATGATTATATTAATTTTTAAATTAATAAGATTTTGCATATAGATTAGACTATATTTATAATTATTTGTGAATTATATAATAATTTAATTGAAGACAAAATAAAATGAATTATATTTTTAAGAAGTCATAATGTAAACCAATTTTAGTTATAGCCTATTTTTGAGTATTTAAATTATTATTATTATGTACATGTAATGAAATGATGATTTTTATGTTTTGATTGTTGAGATATTAAAAAAATAATTATTTCATTACACATAATCATTTTGCTAGAATATTACGTGCATCACACAAGTCGCTAATTAACTATTTTCTCACTAAATTTAGTCCCTGCATTTAGGAGGGAAAATGCAGGGCATTTATTCACTATTTTCTCACTAAATTTAGTCCCTGCATTTAGGAGGGAAAATGCAGGGCATTTATTCACTAAAACAAAGAAGCTCTAAATATAAATTTGTTTAGTGCAAAATGAGATTATTGCAACTTCAGATTAGATAGGTGAGCCATTTTCATCGACGTCCCGAGACGGACTTGTTTCTGTGTGAAAGTATCGTCTTATACTTGAGAATACATGACAACGGCATTGAACAATTTCTTGGAACGACATGATTGTAGCTTTCACTATTAAGAGAACCCACATGATGGATGCGATTATGCCCAACAATGGAATTAAGATTACGAGTAGCAGCACAACTACGAGAAATCCGATCAGTGGCCCAAACGTTTTAATGATGGGAAGGTAAGTCTCTTCACTTGGAAATTTATATTCTGCAATCAAACTTACAGCATACATGCATAGATTGACCAAAATGGCTACCAAAATGGTGGCATGCTCATCAAATAGAGATCTCTTTTTGGATTGGTATTTGATTTGAACATAACCACCTAATGTAGTAATCAGAAACATTATAACAATGTGGAGTTGATGCCTGTATGAACTGCAATGCAAGACGATAAAATCGAATTACCATTGAAAAATAATAATATTAATAATAAAATATTACACAATGTGTTTTTAGTTAGTGGCCAACAATCTTATTCTGGTCTTTTATATTCTAAAATTGAGGTCATTTTGGTTCTTATTCAACGATGTTAGGGTTTGACATTAGGATATTATATTTGAATTAATAGCAATTTTGGATTAAATATAGTATGGAATTTGGAAGAATTTGATAGATGAATGTTTATTAGTAGTATAATATCTTTGTACTTGTTAGGCATAACTTGAGCAATGGATATGGTTGGGGTTCCAAAAGGAATCATTCTGATTTCGAAATGGATGATTTCCATTAATTCTTTTATGTTGAATGTATTAGATAGAATATGGCAAAAATATTTGGTTGGTTGTTGGGATTTCTACAAGAGATGACTCCCGTTGATAGAGTATTTAGCTTTGGCAAATTTGACTCGTTGTTGAGTTCTCAATAATTTCATTTACCCATGTTTTTTCTTTTTCCACCCATTTTCTTCTACTTTCCCTCCAACTTTTTCTCCTCCTCGTGTGATTGTCTCCTTCTCGCTTTCTTCTCTTCCAAATTTTTTTTTTTTTACTTTCATCTTATCTTTCTTCTACCTTTTATACCTTACACCACATTTTTTCAATTATATAGCATAAGAAACTATTTGATTAAATTGATGTGAAAAATATATTATTATATTGATGTCCAGGATTGGAGGCATTATTGTTCAGTTGTGTTTTAATGCTAAATCTTCACACACACACACACACACACCCCTAATTCTGAAGCCACAAGCTCCTAAAAGGCATCTAATTAATGGGTGGGAAAAGGAAAAGGGACTGCACCAGTGTAACTGAATGACCCCCCTCACCAAAAATAAACAAAGATGACAATGAAGGAGGATAAGAGAGGATCTGTTGGAGTCTCTCTAACAAATTCTCTCTTAGATAGAAGAGGGTCTGTCTCCGACGAGAATAGAGCACACAATTTATGAGGGTGAGAAGGGAGAGAGGAAAGGTTAAAGCCATGGTGCAAGTATGAATGAACATAGGAGTTATTTCATCCTAACTAAAATGCATTATTAAGAACTGAAAACTATAGAAACTAAAGCGAGGGAGAGATAATATACTACCTTTCTATTGAGCCCTGAGTCAATGTCGCAGGCATGTCGTGATGGATTGAAGGCAAAGGCTACTCAATTGAGAGGGGGATGAACCATTTATAGAGCGATTTATTAGAAAAGGAAATATATATATATATATATATATATATATATATATATATATATATGAGCAATTTGAAAAAAAATGATGGTATAGGGGCAGCCAAAGAAAAAAAAATGTACAGTTTAAGACTTCTAATTAAAAATATTTATACTTAAAGATTTTGAATTTTAGAATTATTCTATAAAATAATTTTAAAATTTAAAATCCTATAATATAAATACATTTGATTTGAGTTGTGTAACCATAATGTAACCAAAGCAAAAGCTAAACGAGCTAAAGAAAATTATATCATATCTTGTATTGTAACTTGTAAGTGTTATCAACCAACATGAGATTGAGAACATCATTAATAATTATAATTGTAAATATTTATTAAATTAATTAAAGATTTTTCCTTAATATTTAAAAATAATTACAAAGATAATCTTATAAATCTGATTATTTGCAGTTGGCCTTTTTTATACCTTTAATTTTCTTATAATTGCTCAAATATTCTTCACCCAACTTTTTCTCTACAACTTATGGTCCATTATGATTTAAGTGATCTCATTATTTCAACTTTAGATCCTCTCCTACTCACATCGAGTACAATCTTATCATATTAGAGAGAGATTGAGGAGAAATAAGTAGATAAGTAAAAAAGAAATAGGTCTCATATATATTTTCACTCTTTTGTATCATTTTCTTGTTATCTCTCTTCAATTGAATGACATACAAAATAAAAGAGAATCTAAATTTATACTATTTCTATCTTCAATTTCAATTGTTCTAACGTGCGAACATCACCATCATTTGCAGCGTATCTCATCCTTTCGTCTCTTCAGGTATCTCTACATTTGCCACGTTGATGGGAGAGAAGAGCTGAAGTGGCCAACTGAAATTTTTCCTTAAAGATCTTTCTCTATGTATGGCTCATGAAATATGTTGCTTTTCATTCTAATAAATGAAAGTCATTTTTACTTTTAATTTTATATTCTTGTTGAAGTTTGTCTTATAAAGTTAAAAATTAAGTATAGAACAATTAAATTTAAAAATACAATTATGTGTTTGAAAAAGTATTATTAATAGATGTTATTTTGTAAATTTTTTAATAAAATAGTTTGTTCCATAAATAATTAATAATATTTTGAAGTATGATTATTTTTATAAAGTGTAGTTATTAAACAAATAATTTAAATTAATAAAATCTTCAATCAAATAAGGGTTAAGGAGAATGGTGCATATCAAGCATTATTATAAAATAGTAAACTTATTAAATATTTTCCTTCAACTACATATTTTTTAAAGCTTAACTGTCATTTTGGTCTTTGACTTATTTATTTTATTTTATTTTATTTTTTTAATTTTTGTTTTAGTTTTAGTTTTTTCCCTTTAATTTTGATTTTGTGCCATATTTGTCTCTTAAATTTATTTAATATTTTAATAATGCTTGATATGCACCATATTCTCCTTAACCCTAATTTGATAGTGGATTTTTTTAATCTAAATTATTTTTTAAATAACTACACTTCATAAAAATAATCATACTTTAAAACATTATTAATTATTTATGAGACAATTTTTTTTATTAAAAGTTTACCAAATAATGTCAACTATAGTATTTACTAATAAGTTCCGTAATACTTTCTTGAACATATAATTGTATTTTTAAATTTAATTATTCTACTATTTACTTAATTTTTAACATTATAAGACAAACTTCAAAAAAGAAATAATAGTAAAAGTAAAAACGAATTGCACTTTTTTAAGGTCAAAAGCAACATATCTTTTTATAGATTGTAATCTTCTACAATATTGTACCGTACATTTAGAAGGGAGAGTAATACAAAGTAGTAAAAATGTATATATGACCTACTTCATCAAAGTTTAGATTCTTTGAGTTCGAAATCTTAAAAAAAATCTCTGAAGTAAGATAAATAGAAAGAAAAGAAAAAATGTATGAAAATAAGGGAAGTGGCCTCATATACATTCATATTATACAAATTTTATACTTTAAAAAAATCCAAATTTACATCCTCTAAGATTGGGATCCTCTGCAGTGAGGATCCCATATATTTTTTCTGTAATGAGACACAATCAAAATTTTTTATTTTTTATTTTTACTTTTTTTTTTAAAGTTTTGTAACCCTCACAAAATCTCACTGTAGGAAAAATTTACCAAGTCCTCAATGCAAAAGATTCAGTCCCATCTTTTTACTCACTTTCCATTTTCTCTTTCTCTTTATCCAAATGTACACTGTACATTATGTTGAGGTCGAATATAAGTAAAAGTGGAAAGAATTTTCAAATTAGATAAAGTTATATTAAATAAGGATTATATAAGTGGGAAGAATTTATAAATTTAATGTTTTAAAGTTTTGAATTTAAAATAATATCAAATCTATTTATACAATTCCTCTTAAAATTTAATAAAAAAACTTAATAAATTTTCTTGATGTAAAAATTCCAGGTGATTACTTCAACTCGTCTCTCCTTTCAACATGGCAAATGGAGAGATGCTCGATGAAGCAAACGGACAACGCAAGATGTGCTGCAATTAACGGTCATATTCGCTCGATGAAGCAAACGGACAAGATGTTCTGCAAATAGCGGTCATAATCGCACAGTAAAACGTGCGAATCGAACGCTCTTTCTACTCTTGTACTTAACTTCTCTCTCTCCCGCTCCCCCCTCGTCTTCTTTTATATAATTGGCCTGTGCCATTTGGTATTTTCCTATAACGGTCATATTCGCTCGATGAAGCAAACAGACAAGATGTTCTGCAAATAACGATCATGATCTCAGTAAAACGTGTGAATCGGACGCGCTTTCTACTGTTGTACTTAACTTCTCTCTCTCCCTCTCCCCCCTCATCTTCTTTTATATAATTGGCATGTGCCATTTGGTATATTCCTCTTGTGTCCAGAATCTTTACCTAACCTTCACCCATGCCTTGTTTGACAATTACAGCTTTAACCGAGGCACAGGCCACTCACCCACCAAGCCGCTGAAGTCAAGTTTGTGGACTGGGATGCTCTGCATTGCCCCTGCAGTGGGATATACAAGAGAGAGAGGGTGAGATTTATTAAAAAATATATTTTTTTAAAAAAATAAATTTGGTTTTGTAAGACACTTTAGAGGGAATGGAGAGGGATCCAATTTAGAGGATCCAAATTCCAAGTTTGTACTTTTCTTCCCTATTTCCCAATTAATAATGTGAATTGACAGTATAATTTTATAAAAAAAATTTTAGCTAGGTTGAATTTAATGTGACATTTTTAATTATAGTCTATTTTTTGGGCAACTTTTAATAATAAAAAATTAGAAATTTTATATAATCCTATATCTCAATAATTTGTGATCTTATACAAGTTGAAAGTATTCAGATTAATTAATGCCTTATTCTATTACCATCAATTCACTTATTAACTTTTGCGCCAACATCTCTATGTTGTGTTGCAAAATGGCCATGGAACACATTTACATAGCATGTAACATTTGTTTATAAATTAATTTATATAATTAATTAATTTAATCAGTTATGATAAGGGAGACTCAATTAATTTAAGTAATTAATTATTATTGGATATGTTTTAATATAAAAGGATCAATTGAATACATATAAGATAATTTATAATTAAATAAGTTTTGATAATAGGAATTTGTATAATAATTAATTTAAGTAATTATTATTATTAAATAAATTCTAATTAAATAGATTAAATAAACTCAAATAAGTTATCTAAATAAATTCGACAATTTATTTGAATTAAAAAATTATTTAAAATTCTATTTAATTGATTAAATTTGAAAAATATTTGTTCTATTCAAATTTAATTTATAAGATTTGTTTCTGATAAGGATATGTTCCATTTAAATTTCAAATACATTGAAACCATCAATAAATAATTTTTTGCTTTGCTGTTGATCTCAAACTTTTTAATATCTTGGGCTTCTCAACTTCCTTTCTATCCATTGTCTTTTTAAGAACATATAGCCTATTTTCTATGTCTCTCTAAACCAGCAAATATGTTGATTGAATGAATGTCTTCATTTTAATTTTCCAATAATTGTAGTTGACTCCATCAAAGAAAGGTGTTCTATTGATGGAGCTTCCTTCAACACTTAAAATTGGACTCATCTTCTAGATGGATCTTTTCTCTTAGGATGCCACTCTTACACACAAGATGTTGACCCCATTGCATGTTGGATTTTGATGTTAACAAACTCTTTGAGCATATGAACAAAAGGAATCGCTAAATCAAGGCTTGGAGCATAACTTGGAAATTTCTCTTTGGGCCTTAGGACTTGGAAAGTATTGTAAAATAATTAGGGATGTTTAAGAGGTCTTTTTTATGTGGGTAAATTATTATCTAAGGTGGTTTTATTCAAAAAAATCCCATTGGAAACTTCTAACAGTCTCTAGTCAATTGGCCTCTTAGAACTAGTTGACTAGCCTTACAAGACATAGAAATGCATTCTAGACTAAACCAATGATTGTTCATTAAGAAACAATCAACTATCGAGGAAGACTCTGGACTAGCCATATTGTCATTGTCCAATCAACCAATCCTTTAAGAACAGTTGACTATTAAGGTAGCACTAGTTTACTAGTCCTTTTGGAGCAATCAACGGATGCCTTCTAAAACTACAAGTTTTGGTCTTTCATGAGGTTAGTCAACTGTTGAATCCTAACTAGTCAACTGGGATAATACAAAAAAGGTTGCAACAGCTTTTAAATGACTATTTTTGTGTATTTTGTCTTCCCTCCAATCTCTAATGGCTCTTTTGGAATTTATGATATAAATTGGACCACATATGAACTTAGAACCACCAAGAAATCTTGCAAAAACCTAAGCGACAGTATTTGAGCTCTAAATCATTCTCTTTTCCTTATAGGTTTAGTTTCAATTGTAAAACCACTCCTTTCAGAGAGTTTTCTTTTTTTAAAAAATATACTTATTTTTCTTCCTTATGGAGAAGTTGAAATCTCAAGGGTAAGGATTCCTTGAATGGGTATTAGAGAGAATACCTTTTGTAAGGGGTGACAGTTGCTTATTTGAGCTTTGATTACTATAATGGCTTGCAAGTGCCTGCTTAAATCTTACTGATATAGTGGACAATCTCAAGATAATGCATGGGAACTGGATGTAAGCTTGTGGGAAAGCTAAACCAAGATAAGTCTCTTGTATTCTTTCTCTTTTTTCTTTCCTAAATTTGTTTTACTACATTCTGTTTATTTCTTTTATTTTGTGCTACAAATTACTTTCTTGCATTTGTTGCACTACATTTAAAATCTATCCTTTAGTTGCTTTATTTTTTAAAAACACCCAATTCATCCCCTTATTGGGTTCTAGGCATTCCTTATAAGTGGTATCAATGCTTGGACTCTTGGTTGAGGACTTAACAATCTCAAGAGTAAAATAGGTGGCTTGGTGATAATGTTTTACCTAAAGGACTTTCAATTAACAAATCTCCTATTTTTAATGTGAAAATTATACTTGTTGGAAGCTTAGAATGAAACTTTGGGAAAATTAACCTTTTGATCCTTATAGTTTAGATGAGTTTTTAATTTGGTCCATATATTAATTTTTTTAAATTAGTCCTTACACTTTCAAACATTTAAGAGTTAGTCCTTATCGTTATAATGCCATTAGTGTTTTGCTAATTAGTTTAATAAAATATGCATATGTGATAAAGGGACCACATTGGAAGGCTAAGGTGGATTAAAATTGGCTACATGTGCTAATAATATGAATTACCTAAAGAAACCTAAAGAAGCCTAAAAAATGGCAAACAAAGAAAGTAACAATAAAAGAAAGGTGAAGAAAATGTTGGCATTAAAACTCCATAACATTTAACCCATCAGAAGCCATCTAACCACCACCGTTCCCATTGCCAAATCTCTTAAGCTTGGAGTAACTGATGCCTTGAGGAATACCCAAGCTTTTAAAATTTTGATTATTGCTGCTATTCGCAACTGAAAAATAAGAAAGAAAGCAAAATAAATTTTTATTATGTATTACAGTTGATGTCGAATTCCAACTAGGTCACAAGATTACAATGTTTATTTGGCAAAAATTTATATGATCACTCTAGGAAAAAGTATATGTCAACTCATTAAATGATTAAAAATAGTAAAAACCCAAAGGATAATGTGGTGAAAAGTAAAGGTTTTAATATTTACAAAAAGAAACAGAGGAGATCAAATGGTGGATTTTATTGACATTTAAGCAATATGAATAAAAATGGAATAAATTGAAACATGTAAAAAAAAAGGTACTAGGGATAATGTTAGATGTTGGATAGCAATGTGAGAAAAGACAACTTACTAGTCATGATTGCTACTTCTGGAGCTACATCTATGAAGATATATGCAGAATAATTTCTTTGAAATTTTCTAGGCATAGAGTAAGAGATCAATTTTTGCTTTTGTATATGTAATTTAGTAAATTAATGTAGAGGTCGCTTTCACTAAATTAAGATGGCTACGCTTATAAACTTTTGATTGAAGGGTCTTTCCACTTATTGAAATCAAACTTCATAGCTAGCAAAACCATTACTAGATTGGTTATTTCTTAGGCCATTAGTTACAACAAGCTTGAGAGATTTGGCAGTGGGAACAATGGCAATTGGATAACTTTTGATAGGTTTAATCTTGGAAAGTGTGGTTAATCCCAATAAAAACCTAAAGTGTTTTCTTCACCTTGCTTTCATTATTACTTTCTTTACTACCATTTTCCAAGCTTCATTGGGTTTCTTTACGTAATTCATTGTTAACACATGTGGCCAATTTCAATCCATCTTAGCCTCTCAATATGGCCCTCTTAGTATACATGTACATTAAGTTAGCCTAGTCAACAAAAACATTGATAGTGTTATAACAGTAATGGCTAATTCTTAAATATCTATAAGTGTAGGAATCAATTTTTTTAAAAAAACTATTAGGTCCAAATTAAAAACTCATGTAAATTATAAAGATCAAAAAATTAATTTTCCTTAAAACTTTTCTTTGAAGCTATTAATCTTGATATTTAGGAAGTCATTAAAGATGGCCCTTATATTTTTACCAGAGTTAAGGAAGGAAAAACAATGCCTAAACCTAAAAGTGAATGGAATGAAAATGATAAAAAGAAAGTCTTGCTTAATGTTAAAGCTAAATTGATTCTCACTAGCACTTTAAGTCTATATAAGTATTTTGGAGTCTCTAATTATCCAACTACCAAGGAAATTTGAGAAGCCTTAGAAATTCCACATTAAGGAACTAGTGGTGTAAAAGAAAATAAAATTAACACTCTTACACGCCAATATGAAATGTTCAAAATGAAACAAGGTGACTCTATCAAAGAAATGCAAATGAAATTTACTCATATTGTTAATCATTTGATAGCTTTAGGAAAGACTTATCCTCAAAAGGATTAAGTGTACAAAATCTTAAGAGTTCTTACCCTTGAATGGCAACCTAAGGTGACAGCAATTAAAGAAGCTGAAGGTGCATTTATTCAATTTATTATTATGCTTTTTGGAAATCTCTAAAAACATGAAGCTAAGCTAGCCCAACTTCTTGAAGATCAAGAAAAGAAGAAGAAGAAAAGCCTCTCTCTCAAAGATACATCCTCACATCAAGTAAGAGAAAAAGAATATGATGACAACAACTCACTTGATGATATAGAGATTAACAAAGATAACTTTAACCTCTTTGTCAAGAAGTTTGGAAAGTTCTTCAACAATAGAATACAAGATGGAAGGAGATCTTTAAAGAGAAACCAAGATAGAAATAAGGAGCCACCTACTTGCTATATATGAAGAAAAAATAGGGCATATAAAGTGGGAATGCCTTTAATATTTAAAGAAACAAGAAAATGTTAAGAAGAAGAAAGACAAAGAAAAGAAGAAGACTTATATCTTTTGAACATAGGGAGAAAGTGACTTGGAGTCTAATGGAAAGGAGAAGAATAAGGAAGCTAACCTTTGTCTTATGGTCAAAGATAAAGATAAGGTAAATAATGTAAACCCTGCTCCTTCTTATGAAAAACTTTAAAGTGCTTTTGAAGAATTGCATGATGAATCTCTAAAAATGGCTAAATTATTTGTTCTTTCAAAGAAAAAGGTTTTACTACTAGAAGATGAGCTAAAAAGTTTGAAGGAAGAAAAGATTTTTTTGAAAGAAGCAAATTTTCTTTTAAAAAAGAAAATTGAAGCCTTGGATTATGAAAACAAGTATTTGAAAGAAGTTACTCCTCCAAAGAATTTTTCTCTTTATTGTGATTGAGAAAAATTAACCATTGAAAAGGAAGATTTGACCATTACTCTTGCTAAATTCACTAAAGGAGGATATAACTTGAATATATTGCTTGGTAAGCAAAGATGTGTTTTTGACAAAGTTGGACTAGGTTATAATCCTAATGTTAGAAAAGAAAATACTATAAGAACTTATTTGTTGCTACAACTATATTTAGTAGTCCATTTATTACTTACAATCATTGTGGTCAAAATATTATAGCTCTTAAACATGAGCTTAAAAAAAGAATAAATCATTTGGAAGCCAAAAAAATGTGGGTTCTAAAAGAGACTACTAACATCCAAGGACCTAAGAAAAATTGGGTATCAACATAAAAAGATTGAATGTCTTGTATAGGTGTGTTTAAAAGTAATAAGTGGTAAATGGTGCTTGAACAGTGGTAGATACAAGCACGTGGTTAGAGAGAAGTCAAAATTTATTACTCTTCGACTTAAGAATGATGGAAAAGTGGCCTTTGGAGGAGATAGCAATGGAAAAATCATTAAAGGTAAAGTTGTGTTAGTTGAAGACCTTAATCATTACTTACTGATTATTAGTTAATTATGTGACAAAAATAATAAAGTAATCTTTAATTCAAAAAGTTGCTTAGTTGAAAATATAGATGATAAACAAATCAAGCTTATAGGTCATAGCGTTTATAATGTGTATATTATTAATCTTGATGAAAAACCTCTTATTGATTCTAAATGATTGATAAGTGTTAATGATAGTTGGCTTCAACATAGGAAGCTTGCTCATGCTACTATGAGTCTCTTAGATAAGTTTACTAAAAAGGATCTTATCATTGGTTTACCTTAGATTAAATTTGAAAAAGATAAGCTTTGTGATACTTGCCAAAAGGGTGAACAAGTCAAAACTTCTTTTAAATCCAAAGATATTATCTCTACCATTGGGCCTTTACAACTACTTTATACGGACCTAGTAGAACCATCTAGAACTAGAAGTCTTGGTAGAAAACTTTATGTACTTGTTATTGTAGATTATTACTATAGGTATATATGGACACTTTTTCTTGTTCAAAAGATCGAGCCTTCAAATCCTTCTTAAAATTACCTAAATTTATTAAAAATAAGTAAAGCATGTCCATTATGAGAATTAAAAGTGACCATAGTAAAGAATTTGAGAACATTGATTTCATAGATTTTTGTGATATCAATTACATTGAACATAATTTTTTCACTCCTAGAACGCCACAACAAAATGGTGTTATTGAAAAGAAAAATAAAACTTTGGAGAAGATGGTAAGAACTGTGCTTAAAGAAAGGAACTTTCCTAAGTATTTTTAGGTAGATGCTATTAACACCACTTGTTATGTTATGAATAGAGCCTTTGATTAGGCCTTTGCTAAATAAAACCCCTTATAAATTATACTAAGGAAGGAAGCCTAATATTTCTCACTTTTATGTATTTGGTTGCAAATATTTTATGCTTGATAATAGTAAAGATGATTTGGGCAAATTTGATGCAAAATCCAATGAGACAATCTTTTTAGGTTACTTAAGCTCAAGCAAAGCCTATATAGTTTACAATAAAAGAAATTTGGTTGAAGAGTAATCTAATCATGTTACATTTGATGAAGCTAACCCTCTTCAACCTAGAAAGGCATCTTGTGATTATGATGTTGTAGTGACATTTGAAAAGATGACCATACAAGAAAATCAAGACATGGATAAGTCAAAGGAGGAAGATGCTCTAGATTGTTCAAAGAAGGATGAGGAAATTCAAGAGCTACCTTAAAAGGAAGCTATAAGTGATGATGATCTTCCAAAAGAATGGAAATTTTTTAAAGATCATCTAATTAATTAAGTAATAAGTGATGTAGCTCAAAGTTTAACAACTTGAAACTCTATTAAAAATATTCATAATCATCTTGCTTTTCTCTCTCAAGTTAAACCTAAAGATATTAGTGAAGCAAAAGAAACCAAGTGTAGAAATTGGTGCCTAGACCTAATAATCATCCTATTATTGGCAACAAATGGGTTTTTAGAGAAAAACTTAATGAATTAGATATAGTTATTAGAAATAAAGTTAGACTTGCAGCAAGAGGGTATAATCAAGAAGAAGGTATAGTTATGATAAAACTTTTGCATCAGTAGCTAGATTAGAAGACATTCGCAAGTTATTAGCATTTGCATGCATCAAGGATTTCAAATTATATCAAATGGGTATAAAAAGTGTTTTTCTCAATGGCTATATTATTGAAGAAGTTTATGTTGAACATCCATCCAGTTTTGACAACCTTTCTCCTTTTAACTATATTTTCATATTAAGAAAAGCTTTATATGGTTTACAATAAGCTCATAGAACTTGGTATAAAATATTAAGCTCATTCTTAATTAAAATGTTTTCTTTAGAGGTAAAGTTAATACAATTTTATTCTTCATAAAGAAAAATCATGATAGAGTCATTGTACAAATCTATATTGTTGATATTATATTTGGTGCAACTAATAAATCTTTATGAAAAGGGTTTGCCAAGATTATGTTCAAAGTCTATGATAGGTGAACTAAACTTCTTCCTTAATCTACAAATCAAACAATAAAAGGATGACATCTTTGTTAACCAAACCAAATATATCTACGAGCTACTCAAGAAATTTGGAATGGAAAAAGCTAAACTAATTGGCACTCTTATGAGTTTTACAAAAAAAATGGACAAAAATGAAGATGGTAAACCCTTTGACATTACTAAATATAGAGGAATGACTAGCTCACTTTTATGTTTGACTGCAAGTAGACTAAATATAATATTTAGTGTGTGCATGTGTGCCTAATTTCAAACTTACCATAAAAAATCTCGCTTCATTATGGTGAAAAGAATCTTTAGATATCTCATTGACATTATTTAAATGGGATTATAATATCCTAAAGGGTTTTCAAGTAACTTAATTGGCTATTTCGATGTTGATTTTGCTAGCAATAAAATTGATAAGAAGAGCACTAGTGGAACATGCCAGCTATTTGGAAACTCTCTTGATTTTAGTTTAGTATGAGGCAAAATAGTGTTGCATTATCTACTGCTAAAGCTAAGTATTTTATAGTTGGAAGTTGTTATGCCCAAGTCCTATGAATGAAACAACAACTTAAGGATCTTGGTGTATATTGATATTCCTATTAGATGTGACAATTCTAGTGCAATCAATCTTACCAAGAATCTTATTATGCATTCACGTACTAAACATGTTGAGATTATGTATCATTTTATTAAGGATCATGTTTAAAAGAAAGATATCTCCCTTAAATGTGTTCCTTCTAACTTACAACTTACTAATATCTTTACAAGACTTTTTCTTGAGGAAAGGTTCTATTTTATTGGGAGGGAACTTGGTATGGTCAATCCTAATGAACTATAATACTTTATTATTTCTCCTATTTCTATTTTCTCTTGATTCCATTACTAACTTAAGCATTAGAGTTTCTGTTAAGTTTGTTTTATGGGTATTCCTTGAATCATCATCATTTCTCACTCTTTAAATGCTTTCCTAAGGATCAACTCTTGGATAAAGCTAGTAAAAAATGAAATGGATTAGTTTGGGAAGTAATTGTAATGTTTTGGACATGTTCAAAATGTTTTAAAAGCTTAAAAGGCTTGTAGAAGACTTTAAAAGGGATAAAGAAAATAATTTTATTTGAAAGCTAAAAACAACAAGTTGTAGCATCAAGAGAAACAATAGTTGACTAGCATAAATAAAGCTGTCAATTGTACAACACTAATAAACCAATGGATCTTTAACAGTTAACTAGTCAAACTTTCATTTTAAGGATCATTCTGAGAAATAGTAGTCGATCAACCTCTTCTTAATATTTGACCAGTCCACTTTTTTATATTGAATAATTTGGCCCGAAAATCGACCATTGTTGGGACACCAGTCAATCAGTTAAGCCCTAATTCTATTTTTTTTTATAGTGGAGCCCTAATTTTAAATTATTCCACCTTCAATCTCCCAAATTTTTTCCATTTTTGGTCTAATCCTCCACTTTTCTCCCATTTTCTCCATTAATCACCTTCATCCTTTGTCACTTTGTTCTTATTCAATGATTTCCCTTTTTTTTAAGTCTCAACAGTGGTAAGGTCTCAAGGGTGATTAAATGTGCTTGGGTTTCAAAGGTTTCTCCACTTCTTTGGCTAAGATGTTGTTCATTTGGGTTTGGAAGAATGGTATGTTAAAGCAAGCAAGCAAGGATAAAGATGCCAATGTAGGAGAGTCTTCATCTATTCCTTTACTTCTCTTTTCTAACATAGACCAAGAACAACAATTTCAAGAGCTTTTTATGAAGAAAGGTGCTTTGACTAGTGGGTATTTAGATATCAATTTTTTATTTTTGTTGCCAAGAGGTTTGAATTTTGACGATTGTGTCGCGCAATCTCAAATAAAACTAGGAAGCAAAATAAATTTTGTAGTTAATAACGCAACCTAGGTCATCTCCCTTGGAGCTTATGCCTCAATTTATTTATAAAAGGGGTATTCTAATTATTGCTAATTGAAATTTGTTTTGGGGGTTTGAAGTACTATAATTTAATTGGACTAAATTTAATTGACAAAAAATCAAAAACTTAAAAACTAATTGAGGTGAATAGTTAAGAAAATATGGTAGCTAACCTTGCATTGGACTCTCTAGAATTCAATTATCCTTGCCCTTGGTTTAGTTTACCAAATTTGTAATTAATTCCTTGCTCTTTAGTGTATTCCCTATAAAGATTCTTGAATAACCATCCAAGGTTCAATTCATTAATTATTCAAGGAATTTGCAACCACAAGAAACCTTGAATAACTAATTAATTGAATTAAGAACAAGAACACACTTTAACCAATCTTAATTAATAAATAGAATCTATTGCACAATCCACTTAAGATACTAATTAGCCAATTAGATCAATTAATTCCTCAAATACTTAATCGCACAAAAGTTCCAGCCACTTGATCCAATAACTATTGTATCAATTAGCCAAAAATCAAGAGGAATTTAAAAGTGATTTGCATAACACTACTTTTGGAATTTTTACAAACATGCGACGATCACAATTAAAATTCCAAAATCAAATTATATTCAATTCATAAAACAAATCAATCCAATAATTTTCAGCAATTAAGTTCCTAAATCAATCAACTAGACCTAGTCAAATTAATAAAAGATTTAATGCTGGAATTAAAAGATATAACAAAGAGTGTTTATCCAATTTGGTGAGAAAATATGGGGCTCAAATCTGCATCTGAGAATTTCCAAACTTTAGCTAACCACCATGGATGATTCAAGCTGCCATGGAGATTTTAATCGGAGGAGAATTGATGAATTGAGCTGCCATGGAGATTTCGCGTTCTGCACGTCCGACCGCCTCTTGCTTGAACCCTATTTTGTTTTTACGTCTCCTCCCTCAATTCAGAAACCACCCCTTTTCTCTTTCATGCTTCAGCGCCCCTTTTTATATAGTTATTAATCACGTGCCCCTCAGCTCCTCCTTTTCCACACGTTAGTCATGTTTTACTCTCCCAGCTTACTAATTCTCCAGCTTGCTTCATTAATCCACGTAATTTCGTAGCCAAGTTCCAGCTTATGATTCATTAACATCTCACGTGCTCAGCTCGTTGCTTCATGCTCTGTTCTGCACTTCTTCTCTTTCCAAGCTCGAGTGAGGATCTCGTGGAACTCCAACTCGCTGCATGCTACGTGGATGGTTCTATTATGCTCCTTCTCCATGTTAGAACTAAGAAACTCCAGCTTCTCTTGCGATTTAGCTCTCTGTTTCTACTACTAAACTGTGGCTGCTGCACGAGTAAATGATTTTTTGCATCTGTGTGTGTTTTTATGCTCATTAACTTGTGGCTCTTCATTTTTCAGCTCTTCATGTTGAAACTGTAGCTCTTTCATGTTCCTCAAACAGAGGCTGCTTCTTTTTCAATCCAGAACGTAGCAAACATGTGAATTCTTCCCAGCTTGTTTTTCATGTCTATCCAGCTCTCTTAGCTTCAGCCCATTGTTTCACACGTAAATCTCCATTCCATCCTCTCTTCAAGTAACTAGCTGAACTCGTGCTCTTCTCTTCATTCTTGTAAAACTCGTGGCTTGTACTATGTTTTCCTTTCATGCATTTACTGCAAAGTGCTACATGTTTCTTCCTTTAACTCAAGCTTATGGCTTTATCTTCAACCCAAGCTCTTCCATGTCGTTTGCTTTTACATATGTGAGTCCCTTCAGCTTGAGCCTTCTCTCCATGCATCTTTTGTCTTGCTCTGCTCACGTGAAACTCGAGACTCCTCTTCCATCAACAGCTCATGTGACATGGCTTCTTCCTCCATGCATGTGTGTTGATATTGAGTGAAGGCTACTCAAGTATGCTTTTTTAATCATTCCTTTCTCTTCTTTAACCCAAATTCTCATTCAAGCTATTTGCCCATCAAAAATTCTGCACAAAAGAATGGAAAATATTCAATAAAATTATCCACAAAATTATTTAAAAGAATTTCATGCATCAAAACTCAATAATTTTGCCAATTAATTCAGAAAGTGCATAAGTGGCTGATGAAATCAAATTGTATCTAATTAAACCCTTCAGACCATATTCCATCATCAAAATGCCTAAGTTAAGAGGATTAAAGTGTATAAAAATCATGCTTATCAAATTCCCCCACACTTAAACCTTTGCACTCTTAGGCAAAAGAAGACTAAAGCTCCAAGAAAGAAATCATGGAAAGGAAATTAAGGAAGATGGAGTTGTGTAGGTCACTTAGCACAAGGAAGCTCAAAGCAAATCAATAACTTAATTCTTCAAGTTATATCACTTGCATCAATGCAACAAGTACCATGGCAATACACTTAATCAAAAATGAAATGCAATGAAAGTCCCTCACTTGGATTAGTGTTTATCACTCTACTCTTTAGTGTTTAGGGTGAAGTGTTTACTCTCAAATTTCATTCTACCCAACCTTACTACCATAAGCTTGGCAATTATCTATATCTCCATCACCAAAATCAAATGCCAATGAATGAATCAGAAGGTCTTTATTATGGTTGTAATGTGGCTAAGGCATGAAACAAGTGGAAAAAAAAAATAGATTGAATGAAATGACTCTCCCCCCACACTTAAATGTTGCATTATCCTCAATGCCAGCACACAATCCAGTAAAAAGATAAACAACATAATATAAAGAGAGTGAAAAGAGAGTGTACAACCGGATAAGCTTGAAAATGGAGGTTCCAATGGTAGGCTCAGATTTCCATGTAGTTGGTTAGCAGCCTTTTATTACCTACAAAACAGAAATAAAACAAACTGTAATGCAAAAAAAGGAAAAGAAAACTAAATCCTAAACTAAAAAGAACTCTATCAAAGACTAACTAATCATAAGTATCAAACACAAGAATTAAAACTACTTTATTCCTTCTCAATTCAAGATATTTAAGTCTCACTACTTTAAAGCATTTGGATTGATCATGTAGTGATGACTCATGGACTTCCTCAACCATCAATAGTCTGGGAAAGTCATCTTCAATATATTCACAAGTAAGAAAAGAAGAAAAATCAAAATTAGGACATTTAAAACTAAAGAAAGAAAAATTAAAATAAAAAATTTCTAAAAATCTATCAAATCCAATGAAATCTACTAGACTCCCATCAATAAGAGTCACTACATCAACAGAAAAATCTAATTGTAACTTCTCACAGTCATTTGAGTTCAAATCCTTTAAGGTATTTGGCTGTTGCGTTTTCTCAGTTGGGAGAGTCTGTTGATCGTTGGGAATTAGCTCACCAACTTCAAGAATTTGTTTTGGACTCTCAACAAGAAAAACAGCATCTTCCTTGACCAAAGAGACATCAGTAGGCTCACAAAATTCTAAACAATGATCAACAATAGAATCTAGTCTCTCACCAGTATCAACAAGAGCATAAGGATCAATAGGGTATTCAATATCAGTAGTATCACTATGCATGCCCTCATTAATACTAGTATGATCAGTAGAATCAATCTTATCAACAAATTCAATGCAAAGAAAGGATTCTTTAGATTCAACAAACTTATCAAACTCCAGAAATTCATTAATCTCAGCACAAATAGGACATGTATGCAATTCATCACATAAACATTTAAAAGTTAAGTCTGATTCATCAACAACAAGCTGCTCAACAATTTCATTGTCTATATCATTATCACATGCTACTTTCATTGTTTCATCAGTCATTCCATCATAGGCTAGTGAGGAATCATGTTGATTAGAATATGTGAGGAACTCACAAGTGTCAATGAAAGAATTAATCTGTGAGCATCTATCACATATAGTGGATCCAGCACATACACAATCAACAGAATCATTTAATTCATCTATATCACATGATCCAGATGGTATACTATTCCTAAACTCAGTAGATGCATCGTCAATAGGCTTATCAACCAATTCTAGACTAAGAATAGAATGATCATCACATTCTAGGTCACCCCCACACTTATCTACTACCCTAGACTTAAGAGATTCATCAATTGGTTCAGACATGCATTCATCACTATGGTCACAACTAGGTGTAGATATACCAAGTGCATCAGTACACAAGGAATCATGAACATCAATAAATGTGTCAATTTTGCTCAATGAGTTACCACAATCAATCAATTTAGGAGATTCAACAACAATTTCCTCATCAACTTCCTCATCATGCAATTCAGAATCAACAACATTATATGCATCAATAGTCACAGTGCTATCAAGCAAACTATATTCAATTTCAACCAATTGCAAAGTATTAGAAGATGGAAGGATATTACCTGATGAATAGGACTCTTCCTCCTCTATACATTCCCTTCTAATTTGCTCTTGTCTTTCTTGTTCAAGAAGGCCTTGAACCATTGTCATGGCGTCATCCAACTTCCGAGAAATCCTATACTCTACATAAGAATCACAGACACCTTGATTAGAATAATCATAATCTATTTAAAGCTAATAAAATGAGAAGTTCAATTAATCTCAGCACAAACAAATCGCTAACAAATTATAACTAAAATTAATTCAAAATCAAGAAAATAAAATTCTAAAGAAACTAAGACTTACCTAACAATAAACAAATACTCTAAAACAGAGGTTAATGACACAAAACAAACTCACAAAAAATAAAGAAATTAAATCTAGAAAAATTGAAAAATTCCTAAAAAATTAGAAAAAGTGCCTTAAACGTTGGAATTTGGACAAAAAGTGGTGTACCTAATAGCTTTGCTATTAATTTTGCTTAAAACACCCAAAAACCATGAAAAACAAAGTTTGAGAATTTTCTGGGCACTTCAAACAAAAATTCCTGCAAGCAGCAAAATCAGATTAAGCAACCAAATGATCCAAATCCAAATTCAAAACAACGAAAAATAGGACAAAAACAAAGCAAAAACAAAAAAAAAATACTAAGAAAGCCTTCCAAACAAATAAGAAACTAAATTCCCCGGCAACGGTACCAAATTTGATGATTGTGTCGCGCAATCTCAAATAAAACTAGGAAGCAAAATAAATTTTGTAGTTAATAACGCAACCTAGGTCATCTCCCTTGGAGCTTATGCCTCAATTTATTTATAAAAGGGGTATTCTAATTATTGCTAATTGAAATTTGTTTTGGGGGTTTGAAGTACTATAATTTAATTGGACTAAATTTAATTGACAAAAAATCAAAAACTTAAAAACTAATTGAGGTGAATAGTTAAGAAAATATGGTAGCTAGCCTTGCATTGGACTCTCTAGAATTCAATTATCCTTGCCCTTGGTTTAGTTTACCAAATTTGGAATTAATTCCTTGCTCTTTAGTGTATTCCCTTTAAAGATTCTTGAATAACCATCCAAGGTTCAATTCATTAATTATTCAAGGAATTTGCAACCACAAGAAACCTTGAATAACTAATTAATTGAATTAAGAACAAGAACATACTTTAATCAATCTTAATTGATTAATAGAATCTACTCCACAATCCACTTAAGATACTAATTAGCCAATTAGATCAATTAATTCCTCAAATACTTAATCGCACAAAAGTTCCAGCCACTTGATCCAATAACCATTGTATCAATTAGCCAAAAATCAAGAGGAATTTAAAAGTGATTTGCATAGCACTACTTTTGGAATTTTTACAAACATGCGACGATCACAATTAAAATTCTAAAATCAAATTATATTCAATTCATAAAACAAATCAATCCAATAATTTTCAGCAATTAAGTTCCTAAATCAATCAACTAGACCTAGTCAAATTAATAAAAGATTTAATGCTGAAATTAAAAGATATAGCAAAGAGTGTTTATCCAATTTGGTGAGAAAATATGGGGCTCAAATCTGCATCTGAGAGTTTCCAAACTTTAGCTAACCACCATGGATGATTCAAGCTGCCATGGAGATTTTAATCGGAGGAGAATTGATAAATTGAGCTGCCATGGAGATTTCGCGTTCTGCACGTCCGGCCGCCTCTTGCTTGAACCCTATTTTGTTTTTACGTCTCCTCCCTCAATTCGAAAACCACCCTTTTTCTCTTTCATGCTTCAGCGCCCCTTTTTATATAGTTATTAATCACGTGCCCCTCAGCTCCTCCTTTTCCACGCGTTAGTCACGTTTTACTCTCCCAGCTCACTAATTCTCCAGCTTGCTTCCTAAATCCACGTAATTCCGTAGCCAAGTTCCAACTTATGATTCATTAACATCTCACATGCTCAGCTCGTTGCTTCATGCTCTGTTCTGCGCTTCTTCTCTTCCTAAGCTCGAGTGAGGATCTCGTGGAACTCCACTCGCTGCATGCTACGTGGATGGTTCTGTTCTGCTCCTTCTCCACGTTAGAACCAAGAAACTCCAGCTTCTCATGCGATTTGGCTCTCTGTTTCTACTACTAAACTATGGCTACTGCACGAGTAAATGATTTTTTGCATCTGTGTGTGTTTTTCTGCTCATTAACTTGTGGCTCTTCGTTTCTCAACCCTTCACGTTGAAACTGCAACTCTTTCGTGTTCCTCAAACAGAGGATGCTTCTTCTTTAATCCAGAACGTAGCAAACACGTGAGTTCTTCCTAGCTTGTTTTTCACGTCTATCCAGCTCTCTTAGCTTCAGCCCATTGTTTCACACGTAAATCTCCATTCCATCCTCTCTTCAAGTAGCTAGCTGAACTCGTGCTCTTCTCTTCATTCTTGTAAAACTCGTGGCTTGTACTCTGTTTTCCTTTCATGCATTTACTGCAAAGTGCCACATGTTTCTTCCTTTAACTCAAGCTCATGGCTTTATCTTCAACCCAAGCTCTTCGACGTCGTTTGCTTTTATATATGTGAGTCCCTTCAGCTTGAGCCTTCTCTCCATGCATCTTTTGTCTTGCTTTGCTCACGTGAAACTCAAGACTCCTCTTGCATCAACAGCTCATGTGACGTGGCTTCTGCCTCCATGCATGTGTGTTGATGTTGAGTGAAGGCTACTCAAGTATGCTTCTTTAATCATTCCTTTCTCTTCTTTAACCCAAATTCTCATTCAAGCTATTTGCCCATCAAAAATTTTGCACAAAAGAATGGAAAATATTCAATAGAATTATCCACAAAATTATTTAAAAGAATTTCATGCATCAAAACTCAATAATTTTGCCAATTAATTCAGAAAGTGCATAAGTGGCTGATGAAATCAAATTATATATAATTAAACCCTTCAGACCATATTCCATCATCAAAATGCCTAAGTTAAGAGGATTAAAGTGTATAAAAATCATGTTTATCAAATTTATTGAGCATTTTATGTTATAAATCTTGAGAAATTTATTTGCCTAAAGAAAGACTATAGCCTTAAAGTAGTTAAGGCATTCTACACCAATTTGTCATATAATTAAAGTCTGGTGACTCTTAAAACTAAGGTCAAGGGAAAGTAAATTATTCTAGAGCAAGCCACCATTGTCCAAATACTGCATCTTCCTACACCTAAGGGTCATTTTTTTTATTGACAGTCCTCATTTGGTTACAAGTTCTTTGGCTATGATAATAAGGTGTATTTAGAGAGATCTTCTACTACAGGGGAGGAGGCACCTGAGGGAGAAGTAAATTCCACCATGCTAACCTTAGAGAATAAGCTATTTTACTATATTATTGCTCATTGTGTTCTCAACAAATTAAGGAATCTTAATTATGCTAATGAATTTGAAGTTTTTGCTATGTACTGCATCCTAGAGAGGATTCCTTTTCAAATTCCCTATTTACTCATGCATTGAATGTTGGAATTTGGGAAGAAACAATCTTTTCCACTGTCATATGGCCCCCTTATTTCAACAATCCATTTAAGGATGAGGCAGTATCCCTTCAAGACATCAAACTAAACAATCTACTTTCCATGAGGTATATTAAGCAGAATGGTGAGTAGATACACAAAGAAGGAAGAGCTAAGCCAACACCTCTAAGGTGTGTAACTTCTCCTTAGAGTGAGGGCCTATCATATTTGCCTCCCTCTCTTTCTACTTTAGCTAGGGTGCTGATTCTTGAGCTAGTCATCCTTACTGAGATCCACTCCCTTAAAAACTGGATGGATGGTTAATTCACTTCAATTGAGCATATCCTACATGACTTGGTTAGGCGAGTTCAAAATTTGAAGGCAGATGATGATGATGATAAGGACCCAGAATCTTAGCTAACTTACTTTATGTTTATTGTTTTTTAACTATCATATACTAATATAATGTTTTTTTATTTCTTTTGGCCTTAACCCTTTCTTTTTGAGATGACAAAGGGGGAGAATGGATCAATTTTTGGATGGTTTGGATAGTTACTAGATTAACTACACTATTGGATTCATTTTAGATGGTTTGATAAACTGGCTATTTAGCTATTATTGTTACTGGTTGTTGGTTATTTTGGTATTGATTGTTAGTTGTTTATGGCTATTGTTTAGTTATTACTAATGGTTAGTCTGGTAGATTATCTTAGCTCATTTTCTAGATTAGCTATTTTGGTTTATGATAAATTTTTGAAATAATTGGGTTAGTGCTACTGTTGAAATTACTGAACAATTCTAAACTAGTTTATTGAGAATGAGTGCTAGATATATATATATATATATATATATATAATGTTGCACATGTACTAGAAAGAGTGTTGATAAATTGACTACATGCATATTGAAAATGGGTTGAAATCAATTATTTGATATTTTTTCCCTAACGCTATTTAAAACAGAGCATTTATCATATTTTCTATCTCTTTATTTTTTCATAAACGTTTTTCATTTGCCTAAGTGTTTGTCATCATTAAAAAAAAGGAGATTATTGACCTTATTGCATGTTGGATTTTAATGCTAAAAAACTCTTTGGGCAAATGAATAGAAGGAATTGCTAAATCAAGGCCTAGAACGTAACTCAGAGATTTCTCTTTGGGCCTTTGGACTTAGAAAATATTGTAAAAGGATTAGGGATGTTTAGGAGCTCTTTTTTATGTGGTTAAATTGTTATTTCAAGTGGTTTTATTAAAAAAAGATCCCATTGGAGGCTTCTAAGAGTTTCCAGTTGACTGGACTTTGAAATCAGTTGACTAGCCTTGCCTTTAGATGTAGAAGTGCATTCTAAACTAGACTAGTCAACTATTCACTAAGGAAGAGTCGACTATCAAGGAATATTTTGGATTATGCACATTGTTGTTGTCCAATTGACTGGTCCTTAAGAAATGATCAATTATCAATGTAGTAGTAGTTGACTAGTTTTTAAAGCGTAACGAATTTGTGCCTTCCAATATTACAACTTTTGGTCTTTTAAGACCAATTAATTATTGAAACTTGACTAGTTGATTAGGACATTATGGAAAAGGCTATAGCGGCTTTAAATGATTTAATTCATATATTTTTTCTTCCATCCGATCTTTAACTTCTCTTTTGGAATTTGTGCTATAAATTAGACCTCATATGAAGTTAAAACCACCAAGAAATCTTGCAAAGGCCTGGTGACAATATTTGAGCTCTAAATTGTTCTATACTTTTTCTAGGTTTAGTTTCAATTGTAAAACCACTCTTTTGGGAAAGTTTTTCTTATATACTTCTTTTTTTCTTCCTTATGGAGAGGTTGAAATCTGAAGAGTCAAGATTCTTTGAGTGGGTATTGGGAAGAATACCTTTTGCAAAGGGAGAGAGCTATTCATTTAAGCTTAGATTGCTATAGTGGCTTGCAAGTGTATATTTAAATCTTGCTAATATAGTGACAAATCTTAAGATAACTTCTAGGGACTGGATGTAGGCATGTTTGAAAGCTACATTAGGATAAATCTTTTGTATTCTTTCTCTTTTTCTTTTCTTAAATTTATTTTACTGCACTCTATTAATTAATTTTATTTTGTGCTGCAAATTCTTTTTTTGCATTTGTTTTAATGCATTTAAATTTATCCTTTAGTTGCTTTATTATTATTATTGTTATTATTTTAAAACACCCAGTTCATCTCTCTTGGATTCTAGCCATTCCTTACATAAGAGACTAAAGCCCTGATACCAATTGTTAATCTAAGAGTTTAAGAAAGAGGTTGAATTGTGCTATTAAAAATTATTAATTTTAAAAGATTTTTTTTGTAAAATTTATAGCCTCTTGAACCTTGCTTGACTTTCTAATTCCTTTAATGTAGGTGATCACAAACTTGTCCTGAAAACTTAAAAGTTAACAAATAAAACTTTTAGAAAATTAAAAGTAGGGAGCATAAGATCACATAACAAGATTTATCCTAGTTCAAACTACTAAAGTCCTACATCTAGTCCCAAAATACAAAGTAAGCGATTTTTCACAATAGAATAATCATAATACATAGGCCAACCCTTCCCAAAAGCTTAACTACTTAGAGCTTTTCTATCTAATCATCAAGGAACCCTCTAAGGCTCACACAAGCATTTTATAAGCCAATACACTTGAGTATACCTTAACTTGGGCTTAGCTCCTACAAGCTTTTTGGCCTTTCACCGAAGGCAACCTAACACAAGCTTAGTCTAAAGACTTTTACAATTCAAACAACCACTAAGATACAAGAGGTTCCTAGTAGCCCAATGTTCAAATCAAATACAAGATGATGAATATCATAGTAAGTGTAAGCCCACTAAAAGCACTTAGTGATCAAGTTGACAATCTCACTCAAAGTAATAAAATTAGTATATGCACTTCAGCTCATAGGTGAAAAGGCTAAATGCTTCAACAAATGCTTTTCTTCTTCATGCCGAATTTTTTGTCTCTTTATTCATCAATAGCCCTCTTAATTAGCAATCATATGAAGCTAGCAATTTCTCATAATTTCAATCTTCTCTTTGCATCACATCTTCAAATTGTAGCAACTATTCCATCATTCTTCTTATTTATTGCAAGAGCCTTCTTTAATGGCTTGGAGTATTTCTTTTTCTTTGAACCATGATATTCAAAAATGTACGGTAAAGCACTTCATCTTAAAATTTTCTCTCACTCTTTGAAAATATGAAATTATCACTATTGTAGACAATGAAGATGTCACATCTTATTATTATTATTATTTTGCTTCTCCTGTAATCTTTTTTGATACTGTTATGACAACTTTATCACATTCTTATACTTGTATATTTAAGAAGTCATGTTTTATGTTTTGAACATGCTTTTTAATGCTTTGTCCTTTGGCTTGTGCAATTACTTTGTCTTTAGGCAATACACTTCGGTCCAATGCAGAAGAAACATTTTGAAAGTCAAATTTGATATTTCAAGTGCTTCATGGGCTTAAACCACCTTTTCTTTCTTTCTATTTCATGGCCCAATTGACTATTCTTTTGAAAAGCATTTTTTAATATCAGCCTCTTTTCAACATTGATAAAACTATGGTGCATTATCATAACCTCTCAATATTTGACCCATTTCGTTTACTTGAAAATGGTCCAGTATCCAAACTTTTTCTTTTCACACCCCCGCGCGCGCCCGCGTCCACATTTATACTTCATTTGATTTACTGTATCGCGAATGAAACTCCTTTACACACACACAGACATGCATGCGTGCACATTTATGTTCCGTTTGATTTGTTATATCGCAAATATAATCTATTTACATAATTTCTATAATCTCTATTATACTCTTATACTTATTATGTTATTTATCAAATTATTATTTTTAAAATAAAGATAAAATAATCATTTTTTATTTTACCTATCTACATTTTATATTTTTTTTACCATTACATCCTCCAACCAAACATATCCTATACATTAATTTTTTGAAATAATTTTTTTGTAAAAATCATTTTTTAATTTGACATAATTAAAACCGTTTTAATTAAAAATCCTTTTGCGGCTATGGCTCAACGTGAGTGCACACTCAATATAAAAACAAAGGCAACATCTTTATCACTTACGTCCAATTACCAAAATCCATTCATGACAAACATTTTCTCCTAATTACATCCCCCATAAAATTTTTTTCTCTTTTGGTTAACAGCTCAACTTTAATTTTTCCTCTTCCCTGTACATGTCTGGTTGAAGTTAACAATATGTTTAATACAATTCCCCCATATTGAAATTGCTGATTCCACTGCCCATCTAATAAGAGATAACCCTGCTTTGCTTTCTTTGTACACGGAGGCTTCTGATTGGCTACGACGTGGCGGTTACTTCCCCTTCATCTCTATAAATAGAACTAAGCACAGACTCATTAGACACCTTTAAACTACCAAAAACACCATTAAAACTCCAAAAACATTAACAAATATTTAAAAAATTCAACAAAACATCCAAAATTATTTACAAATAAGCAAAATAACCTCAAATTTCTTATAATGAACGAGTTGTTTTAGAACACAGAGAGGTCGGTTGAGCAGAATGCATACAGTGAGAATGGTTTTAACACAAGCGTTTTTTGCATACCAAAAGCTTAAGAGCAATGTAGAGGGAAGTTAAAAAGACAGAAGAAAGGCGGAAACATTAATAGAAAAGAAGGGTTCTTGGAGAGTAGAGAATATAGATTAGAAAGGTTGGGAAGAGGTAATGAATTGTTTACTGAAACAATACTTGATGAACTCCAATATAATGTTCTGAGGTCTTCTCTACACTCTTTATATTTGTGCTTGAAAAATGCGTTCAAAGAATATTCCAACATGGGAGAAGCTTACCGTAGACAACCAGAGGAAGTTCATGAACAGATAATGATATAAAAACAACTTCTAATTTTTCTCCACAAAAAGACAAGTTGTAAATTATGTTTATGCTCTCTGATTTGTCTATCCATGGATTTATTTGTTCCGCTTTCTCCTCTTTTTCGTTTATCATGTTGCAGTATAATCCTAACTTCCCAATCCTCCCGTTTTATCTGCTTTTTTTCCCCAGTTCGTGCCTACATCATTCCTCCTCGTAATTGTCCTGGAAATAAAAGTCATAAGAAAACAAGCAATAGACAAAAATTGAGGGTTCCTATCAAGGACCAACTTTTTCTTAAATATTAAAAAAGAAAAACAGGGGAGAAGAACAAGACATCCCATCCATATAATACCCACTCTCATTTTGCTGTTTCTTTTGTTGATCTACTCGTGCAGGTAAACATTGCAATAGATCTCCTCATATACACCAAATTTGAATAATTTTAGCCATGCTATGAGATAAAGGAAAAAAAAATTGAGCCATGACTGTCCGAGATAATAACTAGTTTCAAAAACTAAATTATGATTATGTGGATGTAAAGGTGAATTTTCGAGTCATACATTGAATAGATTTAAAAGTTCTAAAGCTTATATAAATTGAAATCCATACCACAAGTTTAATGAGCAATGTAGAGAGAAAATCTAAAGAGAAATAATGACCTGAGAAGAAGAAAGAGAGGAGTGAAATTTAGTAAAGGCAAATGGGTTTAGTAGGTAAGGAAATGCTTAGAATCTTCTTCGTTTAATGTTCTTTCATGATTGAATATTTTGGATCAACTCATCTTGGACGAGCACTAGAGGGAAGAGTTTGTAATATGGTTTTGCTTCATCTGCTAGAATTTCAACAACAATTACATACATATATATATATATGGTTCTTAAATATAGCATAATTTAAGTGGGGAGGGGGGGTTTGAATTCTAACCGTTGTTGCCATTATAGCTCCTTCCTTTATTCAATAGTTGACTAGCCATGTGCAGGAAACTTCCTTCATCAACTTTATTTGATTGAGATCTTCCTTATCTTGCAAAATAGGGTCAGCATTCACATTATCAGGACCTATCTTAACTCATTGTATGTGTAGAGTAAACGCCAAGCACCATAGTTTGAATACAAGGAAAGAGTTGATGAATGCGGTCAACCTCATTTGCCAATAAGCTACATTACTACACCAGGTCCAAGAAGTTCGCAAATGCTTTACCATTCTCCAAACGAAGTAGAAACCTACAAGGCATTTGCATTAAAAATAATGCCTCGTTTGTTATATACAAGATTGTTTTGTTATAGAATTAATAAAGGAATGAAAATGTCATTGAAATAAAATAATTACGTTCAATATGATATACAAATGAATAGATATATTATTCTATTTGTATATTTGGTTAGATAAAAATAATATAAAAATAAAAAAGAATGATAGAGAAGTGTAAAAAATATCTCTATTTAAAAAAGGTAATAGTTTTTTTATGATGACAAGGGCAGATTTGAGTTTATATAAATTTGCAGTCATAGTTATTGTGACCCCATATTTCTTTGAAAGAAAGTATGAATCTGAAGCTATTTCCTTTTCTGTTGCTATGCTGACTACCAAACATGATTTTGTGATGGATTTGAAAATTGTTTCACTTTCTTTGCTGTCAACATACGTGCCATAAGTAATGAGAAAATAACATTAAAACATCTATAAAATTCTAGGATTCCATATACATAATCAAAATAAAAAGTATATTTCAAATTGCTGCTACCTTAAATATACCATACGTTTGTATATAAATGATAATTGTACCAGCTATATAAATGATAATATACCATTCAACTGCCTCAAAAAACCACAACCAGATATGACGGGTCCTCTTGAGTCGTATAGACTGAGAATTGGCTTGAACCCAACAAAAGCAAGTTTGGCCCAAAACCCAAATAAGCCCCAAACAAACAAAGAAAGAAGAAAAGCAAAATGGATCATTTCTTTGTTATACTGTTAAAGAGAGATGGACATAGGGTAAGGCTCAAAACTAGACTTAATTACAGGCAAAAAACCCCACTATATAGAAAAACTTGCTTTCAAAAAATTAGATATGAGTCTAGAAAATAAAAATAAAAAAAAGTCTCATTTAAAAATGGTTCAAATATAAAGTGGGTCAAATTTAAATTTTTAAAAAAAATTCAATTTGAGCAAAATTTTTTTATTTTATTCTAATATTTTTAAACTCTATTCAGATCTTTTTAATATACTTTACTTTTATAAAGTATATATCTAAAGCAAATTTTAAATTATTCTAATTAATTTCAATAAAATATATATTTAAATATAAAATTATAATTTCTTGACTATAACTTTGAAAAAAGAAATTCAAGAGTATCAGTGTATAAAATTTAACCTTTGCTAGTTAGTTCGAAAAATGAGTTTAATTAATTTCATCCAATTTTGAGTTGGAGTACAGTACAGTTCTCCAAAAATGCAACTTAAGAAGCTGGCTCTAACATTCTTTTTCATATCACAGTTGACCTGGAGCATATACTGTGACTGTGAGTAGCTCTGAAACTTGCTAAAATGAGGAGATGAAAGAGTCCATTAACTTCCGTGATACAAGAAATGAAGAAATAGTATACACGTGTCTGATTTGGCCAAAAAAGGGGGGGGGGGGGGGGGGAACCATGTGCACGAACTCTGATACGTTGGACCAATATTCTCACAAGGACAAAGGAGCTTCATTGATTACTTTGTTAGAGAAACTAATGAATTTAAGGAGTACAGTACAGGAATTCTCCAAAATGCAGGTTATAGAAGTGGCTTCATTCTTTTTTATATCACACTATTTGGAGCATATGCTATGATTATGTGAGTTGCTCTGAAGCTTCCTAAAATATTTAGATGACAAAGTTCATTAACATCTATTATGCAAGAAATGAAGCGGGCCGCGTTGGGTTTGCTTGAATTTTTATTTTACCAGGTCAAGCTTGACCCAAAAAAATCAAAAACAAATTCGGCCTATTATAAGAAATAACATTAAAAGTAGGCTCAGGAACATTAAAATTGGGCTCAAACCTGGACCTAGACTTATTTTTTAATGAGTTTGGTTCATGTCTATTCAAAAGTAGAAGAGAAAGCAATCTGGAGCTGCTCCTGCCTCTCTGGTGCTGGATACCATCCTGTTAAAGATAGTGACTAAAAAATATAAACTTTATATACTTCCACTATATCTTTTAGTATTGGGCTCTAAAACTCTTAAATTAGATATTCTAAAGACTTACAAGTGTCTAATTAAATTTATGGAATTAGCAAAAAATCTAAAGTGGAAGCTTAAGAACGGATGTAGGCTTGAATTGGAAATGAACTGGGATAAATCTTGGATTTTGTTTTCTCTTTCCTTGTATTTTTTATATTTTAAGTTGTTTAATTGATGTTCTATTTTTATATTAATATTTTGCAGCAAGTATTGATTATTTTTTATTAGATATGCTCCTCTATATATATTTTAAGTAAGCCAACTATTAAAGAGATTATAAAATTATTCTAATTTATTTGAAAATAAACTTTTGCATCAAAGTTTAAATATAAAATGTTGAGTGCTCTATTTTGAAAATAGAGATTGTGTTTTTCATATTCCAAATATCAATATAAAGCTTTCTTTGATTGATATAATCGTTAGCTTATTCAATATTATTCAAAGTAATTTTAATAACAAAATTTTTGAAAAACGACTTTGAAAATAATCTAAACTTTTGTTAACGCCAAATTCACTACTTTCATTAAGTATTCGCTGCCTTATCTAACATATGTCACATATGGATTCCATTTCTTTCTCTAAATTAAGTGAAAAGGTGTTTGGCCTTGGGGACGTCTCTTATAACTTTCTCTTCAAGCAGCTAAAATTAGACAAATTTAAAAATTTTAATTCTCAAACAAGAATTACAACTTTCATAAATGAAAATTTTCTGAACATTTCATTAATTAGTGATTAACATGTTTGATTTAAATTTTCTCCTAAAAATTATTTTATTAATAATATTCATTGAATTTTACAAAAATAATGAATAAATTAAATTTATTAAAAATTACAAGCCAAAACTAGAACTCTTTTCTCTTGCAGTTGCTATATCAATGTATATAATAAGTTTATTTTTGGTACTCTTATTGGGTACTCATTATTACTTTCAATTATATATTTGAAAGGGTGTTTATAGGTCGAGTCAGGTAAGGCTTTGGCCATGTCCGATGTTCGGCCCGATTTTAAACAAGTTTTAAAATTCAAGCCTGGGCTAGCCCAGCTTGATTTGATACCCAATAAAGGCGAGCTAAACTGGGAGGTCCAATATTTTTTTTCATTTATTATAAAAATTATAAAATGATCTAAAAAAATTTATATAAATCTTTATAAAATTTTATTTTATCTTTAAAAAATTAAAATTTTGATATAAATATTTATAAAAAAATATTTTTTTTTATTTTTTTAGACTTAGACTAATATATCCCTTAGAACTAATATAAATTTATTATTAAAATTATAAAATAATATTTAAAAAATTTTTATATAAAATTATATTTTATCTTTAAAAAATTAAAATTTTAATATAAATCTTTATAAAAAATATTTTTTTAAAAAAATAAATTTATTTTTTGGGTTGGGCCGGGCCAACATAGCTCTAAGGGCCGGCCCGATACCCAGCATAGCACGATCTTAAAGTTTTTTTAAAAAATTTTTTGCATCCAACCAAATCAAGATCGGGCCCAGTGAATATCTCTAATATTTTGTCATATAATTTAATTTTTTTTATATAATTCACATAGTATAATTTTAAATTAGGGTTACATTAGATCTTAAATATTATGCGAGATTCACTTATTTATTTAAAATATGAGTGCCAATAGAACTAGAGTTTTTAAAACTGCAAGAGCATACTTACCCTCTTGAAAAGTGAGGTATTTTAGTCTAAACTCTAAAACGGTATTATATAAAATTAATAAAAGAAACGGTATTATATAAAATTTATAATTTTTTTTACTATTATATTTTACTCACAAAATAAAGTATAATTAAAAATGTGAAAATATGAATCAACCAAGCATAGAAAATTCTTATAAAATAATACTACAACTTCACATTATTAATTGGGCTAGTTAAAGTTAAGCTCAGAGTAGAAAGCACGAAGTAAAGAAGAAAAGTGAATAAGCAACAACTCACTTTAATTAATTGAAAGATATAACTGACCTGTCATCAAGACAAATTGGTGGGGCAAGAGCAGAACTATCTTTGTTTTTTTTTCCACTTCATCCAATTTTATGCTCAATTTTACAATAAAAAGTTGCATATTTTGATTCTATCTAATTTTATTTCCATGCTCTGAATCGCTTGTGAGTTTAAGAAGTTTTGGCAGCCAACAAAATGTTCATTTTTGTTTTTCAACAAACCATTTCTAGAACCACACAAACTGCACATCAAATTTTGGTTTTAAGTTCCTTAATCTAAGTAAAATCGTGAAGAACAGAAAACCCAATACACATTAATAGTTTTTATAGGGCTTTAGGGTTGGCTTGGTTTGGCTTTGGAGGTGCGATGACTATGATGTGGAACATTCCTTTTGAACGCTTTGTGTGTTTCTGGGATGTTGCGATCATGCGAGTGTAACATTTTCTCATATTTATTTTCTTTTTCTCATTGTACTTCAGCAGCCCTTCTCTCTGATTTATCACGATATGCCTATAACATGGACGACTAAGAGCTCAAGAGAGAGGTATTATATTATCTTCCTATCATTAAAACGTTAGATCCCCTTATTGGAGATGTCGTCGCTGTGCGGCTACTCATAATCTTAATCCCATTGTTGGGCATTGTTGCATCCATTATATGGGTACTCCTAATAGTGGAAGCCGCAACCTCGATGTTCCAACTTCCAAGAAGTTAAGTGCCTTTGTCGCATGTTCTCCGGTACAAACAAAACTACAAGACAATACTTTCATCGAGAAGCAAGTCACTCTCCTGACATGGAAGAAAATGCTCATATGTCTTGAGTTGAGTTGGTCGCTTAATAAATATGTAATGTATGAATAAGTTTAGGTTATTATTATGATTTACTTGTTTTGGTCTTTATAGTTTAAAAATCTTTGATTACGTTTGGGAGTGGAATGGTTTGTAATAGAATTCTATTGATCCTCCCCCCCTCTCCCTCCCCCCCCCCCCCCCAAAAAAAAAACAAAAACAAAAACTCTCTCTCCTTAACCCGCTCACTCACACATGACCTAATCCATATGCACCTCTGTTCTCTGACGGAAACACTTTTGTACCATATACAACCACACCTTTTCATTCTGACTTCCCAAAACTGCTCACGCTAATTACTAGCTGCCCTCATTGTCAATGAACTCAATCTCTTACTTGGAAGCATGGGTATATACAAATGAAACTATAAGTTGCACTTGGTGCAAGGGAAAGGTGATTGAGAGAATGAAAATGACTTAAAAAAAAAAGTAAGCAGGTGAAATAGAAAATAATACTTGTGTCCCCATTTAAAAAATAATAATAAAAAGGGACAAGTTGAGGTATGATAAATAATTTTTACTTTTCCTTTTTTCGGAAATCATTCTATTCCTAGTAATCTTCTTTATATGATACGAAGCGCAATATAAGAAAATACTTTATAGAGAAGTAAGTCGCTCTCCTGGCATAGAGAAAATAGCTCATTTGAATTAGCCACTAAATAAATATGTATATATGAATAGGTTTAGGTTGAATTTTTCTTTTAGTGTGTAAAATTTAATAATTTGTAATTTTTATGACTCTAGAAGTTTTTAGTATAGTTTCTATCTTTGTAATAAAGTGAGATTTGTTGGCCCAAGTGTTTCACCAAGCCCAATTATCCTATGGTCCAATTGTTTGATGATTACAAAACTAAAAGATTAAGTTATAATGTAAAAGGCCCAAGCTATGTTTTGGAGCCCAATAATTCATATTTGATCTAAGTTTTTTGTCTAAAGCCTAAGAAATTTTGACCATAGTATTAAAAACAAAATAAGATATAAGAGATAAAAGTGAGATGATACAAGAAGCATTAGAATAAACATTTATTCTCTTCGCAAATAAAAAAAAGGTATTAGATGCTGCACTTCTGATCTTCCTATCCACTTAGCCTTATAAAATACATTACATTACAATATGTTAGAGTTGCTTTTTCATCTAACCCTCTACCATGCCTCTCGGCCTATGGAAGCATTAAATGGCATTTACATGTATTAGAACATTTACTCTCCTCTACCATGCCTCTCGGCCAAAACCAACGGCAAGGAAAAATAAAAGAAGCGAAGATTTGAACATTGAATCCTCTCTCTCTCTAGCCAAGCCAAAAGTGAAGTTGCATATTTGCTGTCATTAAAGGCGCTCCAGCAAGCTACAACAAAGAAGAGTAAAGCTCATTTGACAACAGCTAGTTGGTCGGTGGAAGTTATAAATGTAAAAAAGATGAAGTGAAGAAGCATGGAGTTCAAGGTTAACTAAAAATGTGTGAGAACCTTCTTTGATTGTACTGAGTTTTGATTAAAAAAATATCTTATAATATAAAGGAACTAGACGTATCATTGTTGCTAAATCAAGATAATGCGGGTATTGTTTTTCTTCTCTCATCTCTATTATTAACTAAGTGAAGTTTTAATAAACTAATAGTTACTTTTAGTGCCTTAAATTCATAGTTTTAGTCAACTAATATCTTTTTAGTTAATCATTTCTTGCTCCCCTATCTTGTTTGCAAAAATTCTTAGATATTTATCCTTTTGATTGAAACACTTATTTATTCTCTCTAGGTGTATTCTTTAAAATTAATTCACATGTATGTATGATTCCATAGATAGATAAAATACTATAGTCAGGAATAATAATAAAGAATCCAAAAGTAAGGGGGAAACAACAACAGTAACACCAAGTAAATTGAGAGAGCTATATTTAAATATGCTGTATTGAAGAATCATGTAGGGTTACCAAGGCAAATATGTAAAATAAAATATGCCTCAATTGAAAAATCAAAATATTAATATTTGCCCTTTAAATTGTAGCCATTCCTATAAGAAAGTCTTTAGATGTTTGATTACATGCTCAATTTGTCTCTTAAGTTTCCACTTCACTTTAATTGATCATCAGATTTTAATGATTTGAAAAATGCCTTAAAAGTAGAGATTAACTATTTGTAGACTTGACTGAAGGAGAAACATAAAGAAAAAGAATCCAGATAAAGAGCTGTAATGGAATCAAAATATTAATGTGGGGTCAAATCATCCATGATGGCAACTTAATTAGCTACTCACAAAGAACACAAAAACAGAGACTCAAGAAAGGCCTAGAATTATAGTATAAGGATTCATTTCCAATGCATTCAAGGACAAGGAAGAGTAAGTTCCTTTTTAAATTTCTTAATGAAATTGAAATCAGGACTTATTATTGAAAAAAAATTATATAAAAACCCCACAAGCTAAACTTTTACCTAATTTTTTTTGCTCTAGGGATCTGTGAAGTAGAAAAATACTATAAATCTCAATAAATATCATATAGCATTAGTGAGCCATTAGCTCGAGATTTATTAGCTCCACAGAAAAAAAAAGGTTGTCTTAACTTACTAGCTCTACTTGAGCTAATGTCTCTATGAGCTCCACCTTTCAGTCAACCTTGTCCTTTTTTATAGCTTAGTCCTACAATCTTGGAAGCATTAAGCCATATAAATATAATCCTCAACAATTAAGGACATTAGGCCTTGGGCCTGGGCCCAAAATACCATAAGGAGTAGTTTCTTGTGAAGTTCCTATGATTAGGGTTGAACATGCATGTTGTTTTTGTCAATCTAACACTCCATTTAGTCTATAGAATTGTTAGGTATAAAAATATAAAAGGAATGAGGATGGGAATATAAAGAAATAATTACATTTGATATAATATAAATGAATGGAAATCCTATTTTATTTGTATGTTTGGTTATATAAAAAAAAAAGTATTGGAATGGAAAACAATGATGAAGAAATGATTATTATACCCCTACTTAAAAAGTAATAAAAAAAATTAATGATAACAAATGCATAATGGACTTTGCACAAATTAGGTATAATAATTACTCTCAATTTGTGCATTTATAAGAAGGAAATAGATTTTATCTCCCTTTAGACAATATCTATTACTACAAAAAATTTCATTATTTTTGGCAACAACTTTTAGTGGCAACTACAGATGTTGCCACCAAAAGATTCACTTTTAGTGGTGACTTTCAATGATTGCCATTGAATGTTGACTTTTAAATGCAAATTTGAAAAATCTTCCCTTAAATTTTGACTTTTAGTGGTGACTACTAAAAGTCGTCAACAAAAATTTTATTACTAGGTATCATATGAGTGGGGCTTGCTTGTGAGTCAATTGGTAATGACTAAATAGTTGCCACCTTAGGTAACTTTTGGTGGTGACCAATGAAAGTTGCCATGAAAGGTATCACTTTCAAGTATTTTGTAAGTGGAGTCCACTTATGATCATATTGGTGGTGACTTAATAGTTGCGACGAAAGGTCTTCTTATCCATTTTTTTATGAATGAGATCCACTTATGATAATATTGATGGCAACTAACTAGTTGCTACCAAAAGTGACTTTTTGTGATGTCTATTGAAAGATGTCACAAAAAGTCCCTTATCTAGAGCATTTTGTGAATGGGGTTTAGTGGCGACTAACTAATTGCCACCAAAAGAGACTTTAGGTAGTGCTGCTTGTGATGATATTAGTGGCAAATATATAGTTGTCATCAAAAGTGAGTTTGGGTGGCAATTATTGAATGTTGCTACTAAAGGCCCTTTTTTAGATATTGTGTGCATATGAAGTTACTTGTGAGACTATTGGTGATGACCAATCGATTGCGACCAAAAAGTTACTCTGGGTGGCAACTTCCCCTTATTAGATATTTCATGTCTATGACGCTATGCATGAGATTATTAATAACAACTAATTGGTTGGCACCAAAGTCCCTTTTGTTGGTGACTATGAATGACACAACTAAAGGTCCCCCCTTCAGATATTTTGTCTGCAAGATCACTTGTGAGACTATTGGTTGCAACTATTAAGTGAAAGTCATCTCTAGTGTTGACTTTTAGTAGTATAATTCAAGTAAGATCCATTAGATTGAGCCTGATATAGTCTATTAATGTTAGGATCCAATAGATTGAATTTAGTTATATATATATTTTGTTTATGCTGTGTTATTTATTAATGTATTGGTTAATTATAATTTACTATATTCAAGAGGATATAATGGTAATCTTACTTTTTTTTCCTCATGATCAATTAATTCTATTTCCATTAAATGGGAAAAGGAATGCTTATTCCCATCTACATGGAAATGGGTTCTTCCATGGAATTGTACATTTCACTTCTCTTATCAAAAATTAGTTTAACTTATTCCTTCTCTCATTTCCATCCCAGATGCCCCTTTTCATCTAAACAGACATGCCCTAATACCTATTAGTAGTCTTTGATTTTGGAAGTTATTTTAATTTAGACATTTTATATTTTATTTAAATATCTATATAAAGATTCCTAATACCTATTAGCAACCCATATGATTTCCTGTCTTTTGTGGACTGTAAGGGATTTTTTTAGGATACCATAGTTGTGAATACAATATTTTGTTTAAATAATTTTACTTTTTAAAGCAATATTGTGAATTTGTTAACATCATATTTTGTCTAAGTCACTTACTCCTTTTGCCTTTTTTACCTTTCTTTTGAACTTAGTATGGTCCAATTGAGACAAGATGTAAAAAACACTAGATGAAATCTAGTACAGTTCGTTGTGTCAGGATCCATTAGATTGAATATGGTATAATCCAGTTATATTAAGATCCACTAGATTAACTTTAGTATAATATAGTCATATTAGATCTAATCTAGTACATTCAATTTGAGAAAAAAAAATTTCTCTTAATTTAGTTTTTTAAATAGAAACTTTTTTATTTAGTTTTTATAAAATTACTCTTCTCTTAATTTGATTTTTTGAGAGACAATTCCTTTTAATTAATCTCTTAAACATTTTCTTCAAATCAAAATGGTTTGTTTGTTGGACAAAAATGATATCTCACATGATTGTTAATATTGATATAAATTTGCTAAGATGTTTTCAACTTCTAAAACAACACCTTTTTTGTGTCAAATTATTTTCAATGCATCAAGAGCCACAAATGTTTTTTAAGGAACTACCTTAGTTAAGAAAATTTATTTGGATGACTAAATTGAAATATTTTATATTTAAAATACTAAATTAATTTGAGAGTATTCTTTTTAAAAGTAAACTAAGATATTTTATTTCTTAATGACTAGATTTAAAAAAATTAAGAACTAAATAATTAATTTACTCATTACTTTAACATGCTTTTATGAATTTTTCTTCTTTTGACTTTGATGAATGAAAGTTCATATCTCAACCCCATGGCATGAATTGCATAGTCCATCCATTTTTCAATTAATTGTAGTTTTATGGACATAATTAATCAAATATGGACATTGAGAGTATCTATTTTAGAATTTGATAGTGAGAATGAAATTATATACAATTTCATCCTAGATTTAATCTATAAAAGCATCCATGGAGCATTGCCTCTAGAAGGACAAAATCAATTTCAAATTCTTATATATGTTTACATGCTAGCAAAGGTAATTGTACACACTAGTTTTACTTAAGTTGGGGCTATATTAGATAAATATAATTTTAACTAATTTAATTAATATTTATAGTTTTACAAATTTTTCTTCCAACTTGATACGCTAATTTTAAGACATAATTTTCTTACATTTAAGAAGCATATATTATTTTTATCATAATTAAATAGTGTTAATTAATTTAGAATTTTTATTTTATATTTATACATTTTATTACACATATAATTATATATTTATTATAAATTTTTATTTTAATGGATGTAATAATAATTATAATTAAAAATACAAATAAAGATGAATAAGTATTTTTTAAAATTTATTTCTAAACCAAAAGGAAAAAGCATGAACATATAAAATATTTTTCTAAATAAAAACTGCTCCAAGCAACCAAGATGTTTAAATTTTAATCAAAAGTTAGCTGCCTAATGGATTTATGTTGTATTTAATTATGCATAATTCTATTGGTTATTTATCTCCTAAATTTTAGTCTTAATTAAGATTAAAATAACAAAATGGAATGACTTTTATTGCTATTGCTTCGTGATACATAGGGCCGATTAGGTTTGGACATGTTCTCACAAATTAAATAATAACACTCCCATTTGGAGTTACTTAAACATGAAATGACTATAGTCCATATGGATAAGAATAAAAGGACGTTTAACTGGGATTCAGTCCAACACTTCCAGAGTCAAAGTTATCTTTTTATTACATTCTTGATATAATTTTAAATGATTACCTTAATAAAACATGTTGTTACTATATAAAAATCAATCGGTTCAATTTATTAGGAGACATATCTAGTAATGACATTAAATCTATTGTGAGAATGAGGGGGAAAAAATCTTTGACTATTCATGCAATATTTAACCATTTAATTAATTTTATTTTTTGTATACACTCCCATAATAGAGATTTAGAAAACATAATGAGAGGTAATTTTTACTTTATCTTTGTTTCTTGGATACACTCCCATGATAAAAATTTAGAAAACATATCATTAATATGACAGGTAATTTTTTTAAATTATCTTCAACGGAATAGAAATTAATCAATTTTACAATTGACTTTGACACACATATATATATATATATATATATAATTATTTATGTTAATTAAATCCAATATGAATTTAACAAATTGCTTTTTTCACGTCTTATTGTTTTTAGTTTATGCATCATCATTAATTTTCTTTTTTGATAGAAAAATCTTGAATAAGTACTTTCCAAGATATTTAGTTGGAGGCAAAAATTGTAATCTACAAAATTACTTTTTTGATAAAAAGGAGATAAAATAATTTTGTATTCCACATGTAATAATTAAACTTAGAAAATAGAGTATCAAATTTATTGATCAAGAAAAAAAAGGTAACAAATTCAATTTACATCACTTAAAAATAAAGAAGAAAAAAAGAAAAGAAAAAAGCATAAATGTTGTACACATCTTATTGTTTTTCCACTCTTCCCTCCATCTCAGCATCTCTTCCCCCCAAATTCTGAAACACCTAAATATTGTAGCATGCTACTCCATTCCCTCGTCTTTATCCTTCCCATGCTAGATGGCACTAGATAGTATGCATTGCTTTGTCTTGCACATACTGTTTATTGGTTACTCATCCAATTCAAAGATTGTGCTCCATTAAATGGTAAAACTCATTCCCCTACCCTAAAACCCTAAAATCTATAAAACCCCAAAATCTCTATTCTTCTTTCTCCTTATTCATTTCAATCGAAAAGCCTTATTGAAGGGTATTTCTAAAGTCCAAGGTAAAAAGGAAGTCTTGCTTCAATTGTACCATAAATCAAGGTAAACATTTCATGCCACAAATTTCTCTTTTGCCCTCCTTTGATAGGATGCTCTGTTTGAGTTATGTTGCTTCTTCTTTAAATGATAAGACACCTACAATGCTTTTTATTTGAGGTGGGCATGGTTTCATGGGTTAATGGCAAGTAGAGTCCACTAAGCTTTAAGTTATTTAGTGTTTTATTTGGATTTAATAATGAAACCCCAAATGCTTGTTGATAAAAACAAATAACTACGAGACATTTACTTTTGTTTTTTTTTTTTCAACTTTTAATTGGGTCAATAGAATGGTAAAATTTAGAAGATCAAGCTTTCTACACAATCTTTTATACTTCCTTGTTACTTTTCCATTTGACTTTTTGAAGTTAATAATTAAATAATCTCCCACTAGCATAATGTGAGATTTGATCACTAAATGCTGCATATAATGGAGGAAGTGGGAAACAACGATTTCGATGGACATTAGATCTTTATGATCATTTTGTTGATGCGATCACATAACTTGGTGGACCAGATAGTGGGTATTTATTTTGTGTCTTAAGGTTAACATATTTCCTCTAGGAAAAAAAATCTTTTTAGTAAGTGTAACAACCCAGAAAAAGAAAATAGAAAAGAAATGAGAAAAGAAATGAGAAAAGGAAAGGAAAAGAGAAGCTGGAAAATTTTCGAAGAGCTGAGAATTTTCTAAGTCTTCTCGCCATAGCAAGAAATGGAATCGCCATAGCGAGAATGCCTCCTCGCCGTAGCGAAAGTGCTCCCAGCTATAGCGAGTGCGACATTCCATATAGAAACCAGGGAGTTGCTCGCCGTAGTGAAATTGTTCCTAGCTATAGCGAGTGCGGCATTCCATATAGAGACCAGGGAGTTGCTCGCTGTAGCGACGCCATAGCGAAGGCAGAGGTCTGGAACAGACACGATCTCGCCATAGCGACGCCATAGCGAAGGTTGAGAATAGACACGATCTTGCCGTAGCGACGCCATAGCGAAGGCAGAAGTCTGGAACAGACACGAGCTCACCGTAGCGAGGGTAATGACTCGCTATAGCGAGAGCGGTCCAGAAAAGCGAGAAAAAGAGAATTTGACTTTTTAAAAGCTTCTAAATCTCTTCTTTCTTCTTCTAATCGACTCAAACTCGTCCTAGGAGAGAGAAAAGGGCAGAGGAGAGAGAGAGAAGCTGAAGAGAAGAGGAAAGCACAAGAAAGGTATGAATTCTCATGGCTTCCTCTTAGTATGTTGCCCTTCTCCCCTTTTTCCCTCTTTCCTACGGTTTAGATAGTAAAAATGGTTAGGTTTTGAGTCTGGTTCAGAGGAGAGAGAGTGGGAAACCATTCTTGAGAGAGATTAGAAGCATATAGTCTTCTCTTTCTTGCTTTCCCCTTTCTTAAGAGTTTAAGAGTTGAGAAAAGAGAGAGGATAGCTAATGGACCCTAGTGTGAGGAAGAAACCTAGATAGAGAAGCTCAATAGAGCTGATTAGAAGAGATCCCTAGCTTGAGAATTATGTATTGAGGTATTAATTCCATGCTTTTGTGTGGTTAGGCTCAAGAGAAGCTCCCCGATCTAGAAGTTGTTGTGAAACCAACAAGGGAGGAGACAATTGAAAGAGCAAGTAGTGAATAGCTAGCAAGGTAGTTCTCTTCACTTTCTCTCATGCATAATTGTGTGTTTACATTGTCTTGCTTGTGTGTATGAATGTTATGAGCTATGAGAAGTGTGTTAGTATGATGATATGATATGAATTAAAATGATGATTTATATGATTATTTTGGGTTTTCTTGAGGAAATGGAAAAGCCAATAACCCTATAGCCAAGGTGAGGATGAGCCGAAGCCCTAAGTTGGTTGAGACAAGAGTAAAAGGTCTCCCAAAAGTGAGGTTGACTCCCAAAGAGTAAGGGTTGAGTCTAAGGACCTCTAAAGTATGGGAAGGCAAATCCAAAAGCCACAAGGGAATGGGTGAGGCTAATCCAAGTACTTAGCAAGCTCCTAGATGTTATGTATGGCCTACTCACATGTTGAGAATGTTTTCCTTTATGCTTGGCCAATTCACATGTTTTAAATGTTTTCATCATGGTTTTATATGCTAACATGCCATACATGTATAATGGGACTTGTTGCATGCAATATATGTATGTTTGAATGAGAGTTGAACTACTGAGATTCCATGAATCTCACCCTCCCTCTCCACCATCCAACCATGTCAGGTGGACCAAGTGAGCCTAGAGATGGGAACCACCACCAAGCATGAAGCTAGGGATAGAAATGAAGAAGAGTGTAAAGAATTCTTGTATATGTATCTTGTACATGAGATGTAAACGATGTATATGATGTAACATTTATAAATGTTGTAAGACAATGTATGTAAGATGATGTATGTATGAGAATGAGGTTTATGATGAATGAGAAAGTAGATTTTGATATGCAATGTTCAAAGTAGCATAGACTAGGTGCATAAGTGGACATGGGGTAGTGAGATTCTCCAATCTAAGTTATTAGACACTTGAGACATGATTGATGGCCCCTAGAGATGCTTTCACATGTGCTCAAGGAGTCATAGAAGTAGAAAAACCAAGATTGGACCCTATGAACCCCACTTTTGGCCAAGAAAGGGCCTTCTTGCACATGATGTCATAGATTAGCCATATGACCTCTTCTTGCTATGAGATTTGACATGTAGCTAGATTATGTTTAGAGTTTTTTGGGAAGCTAGAGTTCATGTCATTTAGAGTTCTATAGCATTTTCTATGATTTTTCAAAGTTGACATCAGAAAATCGGATTTCAGAAAATCACTGTTCATTTGGTCAGTTCGAGAAGTGTGTCATCCGAGGGGTAAACGTAGTCCAATGGCTACGAAATTTTATACAAAAAAACTAGATGGTCACAGTGACTTGTAGGAAATGGAAGCACCTCATTTAGAGGTCTAGAGAGTGAGTTATGCAATTTCGAAGTTCCTGCCTAGAATCAGACACCCAACCAGACCCGAGGTACTGTTTCATCGATTTCCGGGAAATTGGCTTAGTGGACTGATCTGGAGATATTTTTCCTGTTTAGCTAACATCCACATCTTTCCATAAGATATAGTTTATGAGCATTGGATTTTTGTGGAATTAGTTAGACATTTTCAAAGTCCATATCAGTAAACTGTGACAGCAAAGAAGCCCCCTCTGACCAGTGAGCGATTTTGATGTCAAACACAGAGCATGTGAGATACTGAGACTTCTACTTATTTTTAGCATGAAGTAGACGTCTTAAAATTTCTAGAATGACCCAGATCATGCAGTTATGATTTTTCTGCATTTAGTTATGAATTTTCAAACTTAGCCCAGAAAAGAAGCAAAATCTGCCAATAGCGAAAATGCATGTCTCCAATCCCTTTTTGCTTTCCATGAGTTTTAAGGCATATTGTGGGGATTAAAATAAGTCTCAAAAGTGTAATTGAGCATGAGGATGAATAGAGAGAGCTCAACCGGTCCATGTTACTTTTAAGTGGATCTCTACCCACACATAGTGCCATAGAGAAAGAAGCATAAGGTAGAGAAATCATCTCCCTTGTGAGTTCCGCATATGCATAAGTAGTAAGAGGGCACGTTGGGTATGAGCTAGAGGTTAAGGTGTCACAGTAAGCATAAAATATAATTTCTGAATTCAAAGCCTTTTTTATATAGTAAATGAATCGTGATCAAGCAAAGATAAGTTGAAGTGAGAATAATTTGATGCGAATGCTTGCCTATGCTTCTTCTTTCTCTATCAATCTATCTACAGAATGTGTACTAGCTTTAACTTTCTTAAAGCTTGTCACATCGCTAATGCATAACTTAGATTGATGTATGAAGGATGGGGTTTCCTTTTCTTGGAAGTTATGATCAATTAATTCTTTACATTTTGAAGTATTGTTCTTAACATCTAGTTACATACCCATTAACAATATTGTGTTGGACTATACAAGATGATAAATTGATATTGAATTTAAGATGCAATTAAAGATAAGAGTTAGTACTACTATAACTATTGGAATTATATATGACTATGAAATTTTGCCTTGTTTCATACTCCTTTCATCTTCTATTAGTTTCTTCATAATTTCTAAAGATTTCTTTTTCAAGTGAAAACACATACATTTTTAAATTTTAGGTGAAACAATAATTAGATATTTATGTTAGACTAGAACAATTCTGATTGCTTCTTCTATGTCATGAATCAAATGTTAGACATTATAGTTATCTTTTGAACTAACTAACCTAAACTCTTTATGCTTGTTGAGCATGATGCTATGAAGCCATTTGAATATTTAATAGTTTAGTGGCTTTATACATTGATTTGATGTAGAAATGCTACTAGCTTTCACAACATTACTCCCCTTCGTCTATTTATGGGAGTAATAAGTAACCTATTTCTCATTCGTCGATATTTGCAAAATAGTTATTCATTAATAACTATCTTGTTCTCTATTTTTTTTTATTTTTTTGAAAGAAGTATTAGCTTGTAATTTTCTCCTTTATGGATAGTGCAGGGAACATGAAAATATGGTTTGTGTTAAATTCATGAAAAAAGTTTCATTGCAAGTCAACATAGCTCCCAAAAAAAAAAAATGAAAATCCTTTTACATGGCATTGACTTGTTTCAATTTTGAAAAGTAAAACACATGAAAATCTTGCATTTATGGATCTCTAATTAGAGTACATATTTGTTCCTTCTCTTTTAATTTGTAATAAATAGAAGTCCAACTTAGTTGAAGCTATCTTTTTAAATTTTTTTGATACTGTTGTGTAATTCACCTTATCATGTTTTTTTCTATTAAAATTTAAAGGTTATGTGAAATGACCTTAGATAAAAGTAGTTAAAATATGCCAAAAATGATGTGAAATGTTTAATAAAAATATTGATGGTGTGATCACATATAAAATTACAAGCTTATTATATATTATAAAATCTATTATGTGTTGACATGTGACATTTTAAAATTGTTTTTAACCTTTTTTACTTTTAAATGATAATTATATTTGATTTAATCTAGTTGAGGAATGTTAATTTTGCAATCTATTTTTGGGCAAAAAAAATATAACTGATATAATTAAAGTTGTTTGTGCGTACTTTTCTTATAATAGATATTAATCAAAGTTGTTAATTATTACTCATGTCAAGTTTGCATTAAAGTTGGTGCACATGTTTAATTCATGGTTTAACTTAAAATTCCACATGGCTCAGTGCTAAAGTTTTTGTTTCAACATTTTGCAATATTATATCCTTTTAGCACTGCATGATGGTTTAAGAGTCCACAACTTAAATTCTTGTTCAAGTGTGCTATGTAGCATGATGGTAGCATTGTTCTTGCTATCTATTTTGAGTACAAGTTTTGTTTAACTTGTGATTACTTAATTTGTAAGTGTAGGAAATAGGAATGGATAAAAGTTTGCTATAAATTAAGAATAGAGCTAATCCAGTATGTATTAGAGGAATAGATAATTTTCTTGAATGGGCATGTAGTCAACTAGGGGTGAATAATATAATACGGTGCCCTTACAAGGGGTGCATGAACATGCATTTCAAATTGAGAAATAAAGTAAGGGAAGACTTATTAAAAAAGGGATTCTGGGATAGTTATAAGGTGTGGGATTTGCATGGAGAATGAAGGATGAGATCTGAAAGTCCCCTTCCTAATTGCCTTGAAGAAGTGCAAGATGATTATGCTAAGGAAGATAACATTACTGAGATGATACATGATGCTTATGGATTTCCATTTGTGATAGAAACAAACAGTGGTCTAGAGAATAATGAAGAGCCAAATGTGCATGCAAGAAAGTTCTATGAAATGTTAAAAGATGCTAAGATTGAACATTATCCAGGTTGTAACAAAGTATCAAAGTTGTCTTTTATAGTTAGGTTATTTCACTTGAAATGCCTTAACCAGTGGAGTAACAAATAAATGGATGCATTACTAACCTTATTCAAAGGTGCTATTTCAAAAAGGGCATTGGTTCTAAACTCATACTATAAAGCAAAGAAGGTTATTTGAGATTTGGGTTTGGATTACAGTACAATAGATGCATGCAACAATGATTATGTTTTATATTGGAGGGAGCATGCTAATTCTTCATCGTGTCCTCAATGCAAAATGTCTAGAAAGAAGTCAACCAGACACAAAGACGAGAAAGTGCCACATAAAGTCTTGCAGCATTTTTCCACAAAGTCTAGATTACAAAGGCTATACATGGCAAGACACATAGCTTTAGAGATAAGGTTGCATGATGACGAATGTATTGATGATGGTGTCTTAAGACATTCAACTAATTCCCTTACTTGGAAATCCTTCGACCAAAAACATCTTAGCTTCTCTGTTAAGGCTAGAAATGTTTGATTAGGTCTAGCAAGTGATGAATTTCAATCTTATGGGAACATGAGTGCTAATAATAGCATTTGGCCAGTTGTTTTGGTTCTATATAATTTGCCACTAAGGATTTGTATGAAGCACTCATACTTTATGATGACACTTCTTATTCCAAGACCTAAATGTCCAGGTGATGATATAGACATTTAGTTGCAACCAATGATAGAAGAGTTGAAAGAATTATGGGAAGAGAGGGTAGAACCATATAATGGCCACTACCAATCAAACTTCAGGATGTGTGCAGGTGTCTTGTGGACAATAAATAACTTTCTTGCCTATGTAAACTTTTTAGGTTGGTCAACTAAAGGCAAACTTGCATGCTCTTGTTGGCACAAAGACACACATTCCATTTCTTTATGGAACAAGTTATGTTGCATAGGTCATCTTTGCTTCCTTCCAACTAATCATCCTCAGCACCAAAGTAGAATGGCATTTGATGGGAAAGTAGAAAATAGAGTTGCACCTCTTCCTTTAACTAGGGATGATGCACTTAAACAATTACAAGGATTAGGTAATGTGAGCTTTGGTAAAACTCAAAAGCGAAAGCGTGACCATCCCAACAATGCTTATAGTTGGAGAAAGAAATTTTTTTTTTTTCTAATTACCTTATTGGAAAGTCCTAATGCTATAAAATAATATTGATGTTATGCACATATAAAGAAATGTCTTTGACAGCATCATTTCAATAATGATGAACATGGACAAAAAGGTAAAGGACACATTAAAGAGCAGGTATGATTTGGTGGACTTAGGCACAAAGTATGGGTTGCATCCAATTGAAGATGGAAATAATGTTTTATTGCCTGTAGCATGCTATGCATTATCCTCACAGGAGAAGTTTTAAGGTTTGCAACTTCTTAGCTAATTTAGAGGTACTTGATACTTTCTCTTCAAATATTTCGTGGTGTGTCAATGTTTGTGCATGAAGAATTTTTGGATTGAAGTGTTATGATCCCCATGTATTTTTGCAAGACATTTTTCCAGTTGCAATACGTGACTTGTTGTCTAAGGAGGTGTATGAACCAATAATTAAGTTGAGCAAGTTTTTCAAAAATTTATGTTCCAAGTGCTTAAAAATTGAAAATCTTAATAGTCTTGAGACCCAAGTTGTGTTAACTTTATGCAAATTAGAGACTATATTTACCCCAACTTTCTTTGACATCATGGTCAACTTGATAGTTCACTTGGCAAGGGAGGCAAAACTTTATGGACCTGTTCAATACTGATGGATGTACCTTATTAAAAGGTAACCCATTCTATTACAATTAACTATCATAAATTATGTTTTTCACTACTAATGGATGTACCATATTAAGTGTGGCATTACAATTAACCATCATAAATTATGTTTTTCACCACTAATAGATGTACCATATTAAGTGTGGCTTACATTTATAGGTATTTATGGACACTTAAAGCATATGTTCGCAACAAGACTCATTCAGAAAGTTCAATTGCAGAAGGTATTTGGCAGAAGAAAGTCTCACATTTTGCTCACAACACTTAAAGAATATCCCAACCAAGTTTAATAGACCTACTAGGAACAATGATACAATTGAGATAACTAGTAAGATTTTTGTCTTCCAAAGAAGTGGCTAGCCAAGAGGGCACTCTATCTTATGAAGAATTCCATCAAGCTAAGATGTATGTGCTTTAAAATTGTGTTGAAATAGAGTTACTCATTGAGTGAGTTAACATTACTTCATTAATATTCTATAAAGGGAAAATGTTTTGCATCACCTTAACTATCTTATACATTGTAGGGAGCATATGAAGGAGAATGAAGCACAAACTTCATTGATAAATGATAGACATTACAAGGAGTTCCTTGGTTAGTTTTGTGCACATATAGGTTTTAGTCTAATTCATTATGTTAAGTTCATTTCATGATCTTTTAATGGTAACAAAGAGTTCTTTGTCTCTATATGTTGTCAAGTTATGAACACAAGAACGTCCAAATGATGAGCTCATAAAGCTTATTAGTTGGCCCACTTAAAATGGTGAATCACTACTCTATGTTTATGGTTAATGGATTTATATTTCACACAAAAGATCGTGCATAAGGAAAAAAAACTCAGAATAGTGGAGTTTTTTGTAATAAGTGATAATTCATATATTAATAAGGAATATTACTGTGTGTTAGAGCATATTTATGAGTTATCTTACATAAGAAATAAGAAAGTATATATATTTAAGTGTCATTAACGGGACATGACTTATTTGGACAAATGATATAAGATTAATAAATATGGGTTCACAAGTGTTAATGCTCGATGTTCATTGAATACAAATGACCCATTTGTCTTGGCATCTCAGATAAAACAAGTGTTCTATGTGAATGACATGGTTAAGACATATTGGCTTGTTGTTATGAAGACAAATCGTTGTGACCTTTTCTATATGCTCCAAGAGGATAACAATGATGTAAGTGGTGACCACAAGGATTTGGTCAATGAAGAAGTGTATCAATAGTTGGTAGTTGACTTGACTATGTTATTTAACAACTGGCTAGAACTTGACATTGTGGTCAACTTGTTTAGAGATTATGTAAAGCCACATAGCATCCATCAAGTAAGTGAACAGTCACGAACAAACGTATGTCATGCTGGAGAGGTGGATTTCATTGATAACAATGACATATATATGCCTGTGAATGAGGAAAATGTGGAAGAAGATTTTGATGAAAGTGGTCGCACATAAGAGAATGAAATAGATAATAGTGACAAAGAACACAATGAGCTAGATGACAGTGACACAAAAGACACTGATCAAAATTAACTAAAGATTGATATATGATAGTAATTTATGATAATTTCATGACCATTTCACATAGATATAATAAATATCTCATTTTTTGCAAAATGATGTATGCATAGTTATGTTCAAGCCCTTCATATATGTTTGCATTAATATTATTACTTATGCTTTGTATGCAACATTGCAGGAAATGTCAGGATTTGGAAGGGGTAAAGGGGGAAGAGGGCGCACATTAGACAAGGAAAACACAACAATCTTTATGAAGTAACTTTAAGTGCATGCTTTACACCACCATGATAGACACCTTAACTTGATCCACAACCATAAATATAAGTTGAAAATTCTCCACAACTTTCACCACACCTTGTTGAAGGGCAACATAAGGATTTTCCATTGACACATCATAGTAGTGCTCCATGCATATTATATAATAACAATTAAATTATTAAATTAAGTGGGAATTCTAACTAATATTTTTTTATGTAAATGATAGAATCTTATAGTACCATTAAGAAAGGTAGAGAAATTCATAAATCCTTACAAGTTGACATGAAAACAAAGTATGGTGCCAAAATCAAAATTCATATTACTAAAAATGTTGCTAGAGCTATAGGACCTGAGATTAAGGATCTTTCAAATTATTATGGATTGGTGGTAAAAACTACTGTATCATTTAAAAATGGTGAATGGAATGACATCATTGCAAAACATGGTGAAGAGATATGGTTGAAGGTGAAGGTAATAAGTTATATATATTCATATAAATTTTTATCTTATATATGTTATTTATATTTGGATCATCAACATAACTATTTATATGTGTCTTAGGAAAAATTTGCACCTACTGATGAAAGGAAAGATATAAAATTTCATAGCACCATTGTGCAAATAATGCAAAATGCTTTTAGAAATTGGAAGAATAAATTACGTGACCCTTACAACTCTTATGCTATTGATAAAGAGAGGTTGGCCAATTGACCAAATATTGTTGGCCTTGAAGATTGGCCATGACTTATAGAGCATTTTTGCTTGCCAAATTTCAAGGTACTTTTGCTAATCATGTAGTTTAATAAATTGTTACATGAATCGTGATAGCTTAAATAACTATTAACTTTATTGTAGATGGCAAGCAAGATAAATAAATTGAATAGGCAAAAGCAAACAACAAAACACACTTATGGCCCCAGATCATTTACAGAAGTCAAGGAGTCTATGATGAAAATGGCTATACATTCTTCATAATATTTTCTTCTTTCCTTTATATATATATATTCTTTCTTTACATTTTATGTGCCTTTATTATAAAAATGTATTGTTGAGAGACCTTGAAACTGGGGAGATAGACCACCAGATCGAGTGTGGGTATTACAACACACTTGTAAAACCAAAGAAGGAGAAATTGTGTAGTCGAATCCACAATAAGAAGAAGTTCATGTATTTGTAACAATTTATTAAATTTTTTGATAAGTTAAAATATGCCTTGTAATCCATTAAACTAAATTAATGCTTTAATTGTAGGCTTGCATCCATGAGATGGTGGTCCAGTAACAATCCCAAAAAGGTAGGTCTTAGATGACCTCTAATCAAATTTTGGCTACTGTTCTTAGTGAGAGGCCAAGTTATGTTAGAGGAAAAAGTTATGGAGCAAAACCTATAAGAAAGAAAGGCATTACTCAAGTTGATGTTGATACTTCCTTATCTTCTGCAATAGAGAATGTGCATAAAAAATGTAAGCTGACTTTGAAAGAAGGCTTAAGGCAAAGTGTACTAAACTAAAACAAATGATGGAACAAATGATGCAATCACACTTGGCTACTTGGATAGCTTTTATCTAATAGGTATTTTTATGGCTTTTCCTCTTTTCCTTACCCCTTTTCATATATCCATTTTTTTATAGCTTTGGTATTGTTTGATACAATGTGGGTTAGATAAGATTGTAGTTTGTTTACTTTATACTTAGGTTCAACATAAAATATGTTCCTTGTTTATTGTTATTGTAACTTCTCTTCACCTCATGTTTCAATTGCTTAAGTATAGAGTTTTGTTTTCAAAATTCATGTATGCTTGATATTGGGAAATTTTGTGAATTACTATTAGATCTTTTGGTGCAAAACTTTGGTTGTACTAAAAATGTATTAATATCAAATTTTGAATAATATGCTAAAGTTTAATGGCTTAGTATTGGACTATACACATGTATAACTAGAAGATGAGGTGCTTAGTATTGTGACTAAAGCTATCATGATCTTTTTTATCAATGAATTGATTCTATGATGTATCTCGATCGATTATTATGTTACTTTTTTTTTTAGTTACATCCAATGGTGGAATAAGATTAGCTACACATGAACTTTTCTAGACATTGATCATATGATGGTTGAAATATGGGCTTTGGGTGAATTGCTTTGCATTTCATTTTCCTTTCACTTTTTTTTTTAAATTTTCACCTAGGAAAGAGATATGGTAGCATGGTTGAATGAGTGGGTAATATGGCCAAAATGTCAGGCATTGGGTTTCCTATTGGTTTAGTAGAATCCACAATCACTTTGAATGTTATGCTAAAATAGACTTTTTTTACCCTTTTTTGCATGATTTATTTCTATTTAAGGAAATTGTAATGATTTCATTGTTCATGTAATGGATTCCTCACAAGTTTTTGGTATAGTGTAAAGTTTTTAATGAACTCTTAAGCATATTTTCTTAGTTACTTTTTTAAGTTTTACATAAGATGTTGAAAGAAATCAAAATATGTCACCTAATATGATTTTTTTAGATATTAGTGTTCAATAAAAAGTATTAGGATATGTAAGACATACATGATTTGAAATTGGATTCAAGCAATCATTGCAAATGTAGAATCTATTTTCTTGGTCTAAATGTATAAATTGTAATTCTATATTTTTGTGCCCATTTTTTACTACACTTTTCCTTGTTCTCTTTGTTGACTTTAAACTATGTAATCTAAAGAACATTCTCCATGTTTGGGTTCCTTGGTACAACATCTTGCATGATTTAAAGTTCATGAATTGTAATAAGCTCAATTACTAATTATCATAGTCACAAGTAATTTTGAAATAGGTAGCTTTAACACTTTTTTCTTTTCGGTTTAAGAAAGCAATTGTTTAGCCTATCTATTTGCACTTAGTATTACATAAGCTTTCCATGAGTAATAAAAGTTATTGTTCTATCTTCTCAACATATCTATTTCATATTTAATTAATGATAAGGGCTTGATAATGTTACTTTGATATTTCTTATTTGTATTATTGTTGCTTATTTTTAAAGTAATATAATGGCACAATATATTGTAGTTAAGTTTTGGTTATGTTCAAGAATAATTGAGACTAAAATTTGTTTTGATGTATATTAATTTGTTTATTTTTCTTTGAAAACAAGGACAAATGCCACACATAGTCACAAATGCTCCAAGTGCTTATGCAAGGACAAGTGATATCAGAAATAGTTGAAAATAAATATATTATCTATATCTAGTATTGTACTTGTGTTTTATCTTTTTGCAATAATGATACTTCAAATACTTATGCTAGGACATATTTGAAAATGAATCCTATATGTATTTAAAAATCTTTTTATTATAATGATATACATTTTGAAAGGTTTGATAGATTTGTCAATTGGTATTTATTTTAGAATTTTAAAATTAATATTAAAAAATAAAAGAAATATACTTTTAGTGACGACTTCTTAAATTTGCCACTGAAGAGTAACTTTCAGTGACAACTATAGTAGCCATTAAACATAGACTACTGTAGTAACCATTAAAAGTTGTTACTGAAAGTATTTGAATAGAAAATGGGCTTTCAAAGATGACATTTAGTAATTGCTACTAAAAGACACTTTTAGTGACAACAAATATCACCGTCGAAATTGTATTTTTAGCAACAACTATTATAATTGCCATAAAAAATAATTTTTAAAGGCGACCAAAGTCACCACTAAAGTTCTATTTCTACAAGGAATACCTAAACAACACCATATCATTGTGTTTCAGTGGCAACTTTATGTATCTTTAGTGGCAACTATAGTCACTATTGAAAGTGGTGTTCTAGCAATGACGTCTTTTGTCGGTGCAAAAACCATCCACAACTAGACTTTCTCCAACCACTTTATAGTGACCAAAATATTAAAGCCAAAGACTATCAGTGGCAACTTTGTGACTTTCAGCAGTGACTAACTATCACACCTACACTTTACACACACTATAACTTACCATATGAGGAGATCTTGTACTACTAACAGAAGACCCTGTTGACAAGGTCTTACGTTTTACAAGGCGAAATCCAAGATCCTGTCGACAAGGTCTTTAATTTCCTTAGTGTGGAGTCCAAAATCCTATCAACAAGATCCTAGACCTAAAAAGATAATTGTCATACCTAGACAACCTTCAACATTTTCATAAGAAAACCATAAGTTGATGATGCTAATGTGCTAGAACTAATCCCATGGTTATCATAATCAATTTCATGTAATGCAAACATAGGAGTTTGCTTGTACCGGGAGTTTGGTAGCCCTAATAAACATCACAGTTAACTTACGGTAGATATCTCATGTATGATATTTATACAAATCAAAAGAGAGATTTATACTAAAATGTTACATCCTCACTGGAGTCAAACTTTACATTCAACCCTTGTTCAAAGGATTCATAAGACCAATTACAATCAATATGTAATCTATTGGTCAGTTTGTTCGTTCTCTATTTGTCTGGCTCCATTCGTAGCATAGTTAATACCTGTAAAATAGTCGATTTGTGGTGAGATAAAATCCCAGTAGCTAACAATGTACTCAAAAGAAAACATACATATAAATAGCACGGATTACTATCCAGGATACATTCGATGCAAACTTCGGTGTCGGAGCATGTAATATCTAGGTAGCAGCATGTTCTCATTCGTTAGGCTACGTAGCAGCATTTTCTTATCGTTAGGCTACGTAGCAGCATATTCTCATTCGTTAGGCTATGTAGCAGCATTTTCTTATCGTTAGGCTACATAGCAGCACATGCTCATTCGTTAGACTACGTAGCAGCATTTTCTTATCGTTAGGCTACGTAGCAGCATATTTTCATTCATTAGGCTACCTTGCTTCGGTTATTGGCCAATAACAACAATCTGGTACTCATAAAGAGTCATATTAGTAGATATACATGCAACCAAACACAGCATAGGGACTCCGGGATTTCATCCAGTGCATTAACATAAATAACAAAGTGAGTACAGTGTTAACTACCTGTTTCGTCACTGTCGTTTGTCACGTTATTCCTTAGCCCTGGTTGTTCCAATGGCCTTCCTAAATTTCAATCATGCATTATACTAATTAAGAATGAGTCATGGTTAATATTTACATTGCAATTAAATTACTAATCCCTCTATACGAAATTCCTAAATCCCTTTTGCTAATTAATTATTGGAATTCCTAATTGTAAACAATCACATCTTCATTTTATTTTCCTTCTCATAATTAGTTACTGTCTAAGTTATCCATGTGTGATCTAGTGCTATAAAACTAAATTCTTAGCCCTTATTTTCAAGTTGGATTCTTACATTTTCCATGCAAAGTCACACTACACAGCAAAAGAATGAAAACTACCACAGTCTCAATTGAACTATATTTTCGGACCTGTTTTTGTGAAATTTCTTTCCTCCACTAAATGACCTCCAAAAATCATAAAAATTGGCAGAGTAACCCCTCATTATGTTAATTATAAGCCACAGAAACAGTTTTCAAGGATTCCTAGGGATAGCCCCTAAACTCCTACTGTTTTGGTCACTACCTCAGTTGAGCTCGCTGTACACTGCCCTTGCTGTTTCTGGCTTTGTTATCCTACCAAATGGACCCAGAAAATTCTAAGACTTTGTAAACCTGACGTGATACGTCTTAGCTACCTCCCCACAAATTTTCATGCACTAATTCCTTCTTTTACCCATTTAACAAAATTATTTATGAAATCAGCCTCAGGCTGTCCCGTACAGAAGCCAAATTGAATTAGTGGGTTGTTTCTCTAATTTACCTACTTCCAAAAATTCTGTAATTTTCCAGATTTCAAGTATAAGGGATGGGCAACCTGTTATAAAAATTTTGGCTTCAAAATCCTTTACCAACTAATTCTACAAGGCCAAAACATCCCAGTCCAGAACAAGGGAGCAACTTGGAGCTTACCTCTTTTTTGGAGTCCTTGTACTTCGGTTTTTCCTTCTCTTCTCTCCTCTCCTATGGCTGTCCGAAATTCCTTCCTTCCTTCCACTATTTCCTTCCGCCTAAAATTAGTTAAAGTGAAGGGTAATTAATGCAATGGACAGCTCTTGCTTCCCACCGCTATTAGGTGGCATGAAGGCAGATTACAATTTCATGACTCAGTGCAAGTGGCTAGGTGGCAGCAGCTATGTATCTTACTCTCATGTAATCTATATATATATTAAAGCAATATTTAACTCCCACTATCACAGCACAGACGGCACCAGCAAATCACAATTTAATTAGGTGTCATGAAGGCAAATCATCATTCCATGAATTGGTGCATGTGCTAGGTGGCAGCAGATGTGTCTTATTCTCATTTAATCTATATATTAAAAGCACTACTTAGCTCCTGCTGTCAAACCAAATATGGCATTAGCAAATCATAATTCAATATACATATATATGAAAGTGGGTGGAGCAAGCATGAGGTGTCTTCATCTTAGATTACTCAAGCCATTCATTACATGCAACCTTCCTTCTTAGCTCCACCACGGCTGAATATATTTCCTTAATGCAATCAAACATCATCTACCACATATACTCACATCTAAAGAAGAAGCAAGCCATAGTCAATTAATATATACATATATATCACTTCCATCTAATACAAAAATTGTGTATGATCCCTAATCTTCATGGCAATGCAGATCATGCCAATCCCCATAACTAGACATAATTCCACACACCCAAGTGAATGCTTATGCTCTTGTGTGGTGATGGTGTCAAATGGGTGTAACTATTTGATTGTGTGAATTAATATGGGTTATGTTAACAGTTACAGGAAGTTCGGAATGTGACACTAACCAAAAGTCTTTATTTTTTTTTGGTAACATATCTACCTAACAAGATGTAGAAAATGATTCTTTCTTCATCTCACTTTACCACATGCCACCAAACAAGCTGTAAGCTTGCATGTTAATTATCAAAATAGTTCTAATCCTACTTTCTATGTGGCTCTGTGGAAAAGAAAATATATACTAATGGTGTTAGAAACACAAAATGCTGAGATCTAAAAAGGTAATGATAACAAATGCATAATAAATTTTGTATAAATTAAGTATAATAATTGCTTTTGATTCATGTGTCTATAAGAAGGAAATATATTCTATCTCCCTTTTTGGTATTTGGACAATATTTGTCTACTAAACGAGATATATAAAATGATTCTTTTTTTTTTTTTATCTCCCTCTATGATATGCTACCAAACACGTTGTAAGCTCACCTATTAGTTATCAAAATAGTTCTCATCCTACTTTCCATGTGTCTCGGTGGAAAAGAAAATACCATTGTTGTGAAAACCAGACTGAACCAGTTGGTTCAATCGGGAACCAGTTTGTGGTCTGATCTGGTTAACCCTCAGAACCAATTAGCTTAAGAACTAGTCAAGAACCGGTGAAATTAGTCGGGTTATTGGTCAAACTAGTCTGCAATTTATTTAGCAAAATTGATAATTTTGTAGCTCGAATTTGGGTCCTCTTGGCATATAAGCGTGTCCCTGCCATTAAGCTAAAATGCATCTTCAGTTATAATATGCAATATTTAATATAAAATCTTTATTATAGTTCTATTTTGAAATACTTTATCATGGTTCTATTTTAAAATAGCAAACTGACCAATAGCTTATTCGAATATTGACCATTAGCATAATGAACAATATATTTTCCATTGAACATCATTATTATATTATCTATAACTTAAAATTTAATATAATAGATGAGAAATAAAAATAAAATTCATATGATTTTTATTAAAATTATGCAATATATTTTAAACAAATTAAATATTAAATATTAAGTTATATATGATTTATTTTTATACACAATTAATTATAACATATTTTAAAATTTATTAAAATTTATTTATTATCATTTATTATCTTAAATTTTTAATATATAAAATTATATATATATATATATATATTTAATTTTCACCAGTTTAATCACAATTTAATTATGGTTAAACTAATAAACCATAAATCAGTGACTCCATTGGTTCACTAATCGGTTCGATATTGAAAATATTGGAAAATACATACTGATGGAGTCAAAAACACAAGATGTTGGGATAAAATGATTGAGTGCAAATATCTTTGTACACAATTAAATTTTTGGTCAATTAAAATTTAAGCTGAACTGATCAAAGATTAATGTAAAAATTATAAATACATAAGTAAAAAAAAAAAAGTTTTATTACACATCTCACTACCAGTAAAGGCTGAGATTAATACAAATATCAAACGCACGGCATCACAAGCATGTTTCGAGTGAGATGCACGGCCACGAGAGAGTCAATTTCCAATATTGATTTCTGTTATTGGACGCCACTCACTTTTCACCACAAGGAGATGAGCTTATCTTCTTTGCAAGCTGTTTGAGCATATGGATTTAACCGAACTTCACCATGTATGCTATATTAAAGAACCATGTAGAACCGCCAAGGTATAATTCTGTGAAATAAAATATGCCTCAATTGAAAAAAATTTACACTTTTAATTGTAGCCATTCCTGCAAGAAAGTTTGCATATATATTACATGCTCAATTGTCTTCTAGCCATTCCATCTTGCATATTTAAAGGCATGCCCGAAGGAGAAACATAAAGAAAAAGAATCCAGACAAAGAGACATAATGGAATCAAAATTTCACCCATGGAGGCAACTTAAACACAGAAAAGAACAGAGACTCAGAAAAGGCTTGGAATTACAGTGCAAAGATTCATCTCCTGCATTCACAAAGAAACGGCTCCTGATGTTATTTTGGGCCCAGGCCCTGACACTAAGATGGGTAAGGCCCAAGTGTCCTCAGATGTTGAGGATTATATTTGCATGGAGGGTCGTGAGTGGCCTAGTGCTTCCATGGTTGTTGGACTTGGCTGTAGAAGGAAAAGGAAGAGTTTATTTGATGAGCCAATGTCTCTTTATACTGATGGTACTGGAAAATCTTCCTTTTATTGACGTGGTTTAATTTGATGTTTGTTGAGATTTATCATATGCTTCTACGCACAGATCCCCAGAGCAAAAAAGCCATGTAAAAGTTCAGCTTCTGGGGTTTTCATTTTGTGTTATTTTTTAATAATATTTCCTGACTTCAATTTCATTAAGAAATTTAGAACAAAATTTACTCTTCACCATCCTTGAATGCACTGGAAATGAGTCCTTGCACTGTAATTCCAAGCCTTTTCTGAGTGGATAGCCATTTTTGTTGATCTATGAAACTGTTCATGATATAAGTTAAACATAATTTTGACAATGAAATATTCATCATTTCAACTTTTACATAATTATTTTTTCCAAAATTATAAAACCTAGAATATCACGTCGTGATTAACTGGTAAGGAAGAAATCACGTGGGAATTAAATGACACAGTTTAAGGACAAACTAATTTCAAGTCAAACAAAAAGAGGTTCGATTATAATTTACCTTTAATGGGATGAGATTGGAGACAATGGAATCGAAAGAGTGAGAACTCTTCCTCTATATGTTCTTTGGATGTTATATGAAGAAGAATCTTATTCTCGTAGTTTGAAATATAGTAATTAAAACATAATGGAGAAACAAACAATTCTAAATGCTCCCAATTTTGGGGATTTGAAAAATTAGAGTGTGAGATAGAAGTGAATGGTTTGGTATATTTTTTCACCCCACACAATCACAAAACAAAGAAGCTCTAAATCTAAATTTGTTTGGCCAATCAAAACGTTGACGGAGAATAAGATATATGTGCAAGATGAGACTATTTCGGTTCAATACTAAATACAATGAAAGGTATATGAAGAATTCTCTTTTAAGAAGTCAAACTTTTTATTATTAGACACATTTTCAGATTCTTGTTTTACTAATTAAAATTTTGAGTAATTTATACTATTTTTTTAGGTTTTAAAAAAATTTATACTTAACACCCTTTTTGTTTTATAAATTACGCTTGGTTCTTTTTTTTTTTTTGTTATTGAAGTTAACTTTATACATAATATGTGTTTTTTTAAAAATAAAATTGTTTAACAATCTTTATTATTTTGAGAATAAAATCACAATCTCATATTATATACAAAATTAACATTTTCAACAGAATACATATTGAAGAAAAAGTTTTATATCAAATGTCAAGGAAGTCGAATATAATTTTTAATACAAAAAAGAGCATTATGTAATTTGACCAAATCTTAGAGAAAGTTAACATAATTTATTATAAAAATTTATTAGAATGAAAACATGAAAATACATTTAATGGTGCAAAATTTCTACTTGAAAAGTAGAGTTTCATAAAATTGAATAAAAGATTATTCATTTTGCACTAAATAGCAAGGTTTAATAAACTTTTTGTTAAATTACTTTTTAAGTCCTTATAATTTTACTTAATTTTTAATTTAGTTTTCATAATTTAAAAATTTATAATCAGGTTCTTAAAATAACAATTTTTAATTTATTCACTATTTTGAAACTTTCTTTATTATGTTGTTAAATTTTGTTAATGTAACCAAGTATATATTGTTATGGCACTTTAATTTGAATATGTATAATTTAAATAGACTCACCAAAGTCACTTAAAATAGATGACATCACACTATATATATATATGAGTTAACTGTACTTCATTATCTATTGTTTTAGTTTGGAACATGATATAGACGGATAGAAAAAAAAAGTCCATCCTATGTTCATTGTGGAATAGAGTAGGAAGCTTTAGGGTTTATTTTTCGAGGCTAAATTCGAATCTCTTTCCCTTGTTATAAGCAGGTTCCCATTTATATAATTTAAAAGATAAGCTAATAATGACACTCAAATTAAATGGCTTAGTGGAACTATACAAGCCATCTAACCATAGTGTTTTTATCATGTTTGACCTATTTTGAATTTGCATTATTCAAAGCAAGTAGCTTGTGTCTATTCATTGTATGTGATTTAATGAATTATAGCATTAAATTTTAATGAGGAAAATTTCCCTTGAGCTTAAAATTTGACATGAGAATTTACTTGCTTGTTTTCCCCTCATATTGCCATCAATTAGTGAGGGAAAATGCCCCTCGCGAAGACCCTATTTGGTATGTAAAGCATATTTTAATGGAAGTGAAAATTGAATGTTGAATGAAATAGAAAATAATAAAATTTATTTGGTATGGCCTATACAAAAAATAAAATGTTTTTCCAATTGTATGACTAGTAGAAAGAAATTTTGAAAGAATATAAAGTGGATAGTAAAAAAAGACCAAAATACTATTGCCAAATATATATATATATATAATAATAATAATATTTTATCTATTTTAATTATAATTATAATTATAATTTTTAATTATATAAAAATTAAAATGTATTTTTCTAAAATTATTAGATACTAAATAAATTAATATTTTAAATAATTATTTAACAAAATATTATTCTATATTTAATAATTAATTATAAAATAATAATGATAAATGTAATATCCTCAAAAACATATCGTGATCACTCTAAAGAAATTGTATTTATAGAATAATTTTTAAATAAGTATAAATGGATTGAAAAACCTTTTCAAGTGGCACGTTTTCCTCCCGTGAATTCTAGCCAATGAAAGACTCTGAAGCAGAACCACACACCATAGAGGAAAACAAAAAGAAAGGAGAAAATGAAGGAAACAAAACGAAACAGAACAGGATAATCCCAACACCAAAAACAACAAAATAAAAACCAAGAGCCCCCACCTACCAGCATAAGCACGATGAAAAAAAACACACAAAGAAAAAAGAAAAAGCAGACACAAGCAACAAACATTTGCAAAAACAATTCATAGGAACATGGGGAAAAGACAAATGGATTGCTATGTTTCTATACCAAGCCCACAACTTCTTTCAGCACCATCTTCAAGGTTTCCTCGAAACTTTAACCATCGACGAACGTGACCCATCATATGGGCCAAACCGAGGGGCAAAACAGAGCAGAGGACCACACAGATACATATGGGACAGACTAGACTTGTAAAGGATGTCTCGTGCTGTGCAATCACAGGGACAGAAAAGAGATTTCAATGAAATGGTGCCAATCTAAGTAGTAAACCAATTCTCCCTCTCCCTCCCATTTTCTTGCTGCCAAACTTAGCACACGCTCTGTCACTCAGTTTCCACTTCAGAGGAGTTACTAAATAAGGCCTAAATTTATATTTTTAAATGAATAAATTAAATTAAATGATAAAATTAAAATTTTAAATAAATTAAAAGATTAAATTAAAAAAATAAAATTTAAAAGAATAATTTAAAATTAAATAAAAATGAAGGACAAAAATAAAAGCCAAAAGAAAGTTAATAGAAAATCTAGCTTCCTCTGTTATCTATCTTAAACCACTACCCACCACCTGCGCCTTCTGATTTTCTTTTTCCTCTTACAATTATTTTTTTCCTTTTTCTTGGGTAGAATGTTTTTGTCTTTTTAATCAACCACTCCTTAAATACGCAATACCGTTAAGTTACTTTTAATACTTTCTGTAAGAAAATAATTGATAAAAGTTGGCCAATAAAATTTTAAATTTTTTGTTTAAAAAAGCTTAAAATTCACATCATTCGTCTATTTATATGATAATTTACCTATTTATTTATTATTTTAATATTAACTATGTTGGAAATTGATCGAACTATTTTGACATCACTTTTGAATCTTCATATGCCTAGAATTAAAATGTGTTAAAAGTTAGCTCTTTTTGAGTTGTCTTTTTTTCCCCAATATTATTGCAATTTGTTGTGCGTTATTTTTACAGTATAATATTAATATTTATATATTTTTTAAAACATAAAATTTTTATTTATTTTTGAATAGTATTGTATATATTATTTTTTGTTTAATATCTTTTTACATATTATATTACAACGATAGTTTGGACCCAAGGCCCAAGCGTCCTTAGATGTTGAGGATTTTACTTGTATGGTCAATCGTGACTCGTGAGTGGCTTAGTGCTTCCAAGGTTGTTGGACTAAGCTGTAGAAATAGATTAGGTAGACCGAACCGCGGAGCACGTGATTTTAGTTCAGGTAGAGTTAGTTTGTTGAGACTAAAAATCAAGTAGAAGGTTTTTATGTGGTTTTTATGTGTGAAGCCGATAGATTGAGCCATTATTTTAAATTGCGGTCTATATCTACAATATTGCTATTGTGGCGTAAGTCACATTTGTATTAATCTATGGCAACGTTCACAATTATCCACAATGTCTGTAGTCACAATCGCAATGCAACCACAACTACAACTACAATCATAATTGAAAATAATGGATTAAGCTGATGGCCCAATAATGCTGTATGCTTGTATCTCTTTATGTTGATGGCACTAGAATTTTTTCCTTTTATTGAAGTGGTTTAATATGATGTTTGTTGAGATTTATGGTATGCTTCTACTTACAGATCCTCAGAGCAAAAGAAGAAACAAAACAGGTAGAGGTTCAGCTTGTGGGGTTTTGATATATATATATATATATATATTTAAAAATAATTCCTAATTTCAATTTCATTAAGAAATTTAGAAAGACGTTTACTCTTCATCGTCCTTGAATGCCCTGGAAATGACTCTTTGTAGTGTAATTCCAAGCCATTTTTGAGTCTCTGTACTTATTTACTCTGAAATGTTGCCTATGTCTTTGTTCTTTTCTGTTTTTCTTGGTGGTAGGCGATTAAGTTACCTCCTTGGGAGAATACCCATCTGACCCCAAGTGATCACTTGAAGTGAATTGGAAACCTGGAAGACAAATTGAGCATGTGATCAATTATGTAAAAACTTTCTTGCAGGATTGGCTACAATGAAAAGGGTAAATATTAATATTTTGATTTTTTCCAATTGAGGCATATTTTGTTTTACAGATTTACCTTGGCAGCCCTAACATGGTTCTTCAATATAGCATAATTAAGTTGTGGAGTTTAATAGCTCTCTTAATTTACTTGGTGTTACTGTTGTAATTTTTATTCTTGCATTTAGATTCTTTATTATTCCTGGCTATGGTAGTCTATCTATCGAAAAAGACAAGATCTAAAGAAATTTACTAGTTTGTGGGATGTCAACTGGGGCAGGATTGGGAACCACCAACAATAAGGCCTCAGATAGTTGTCTTAGGAAGAGGGTTTAGAAGTAGGTATTTAATATTTACAAAGCAAAGCCTAGAAGGTTAATTTTGGAGAAAAATAACTACAAAGTTTAAATCTCTTGTTTTGTTTTTTTGGGAAAATAAGCATGTTGATTTTGGAGAAAAATAGATACAAAAATGTGTGTAATTCACTTAAGCGTAAGTCCCACTTAAATTTGTAAGACTGTTTGAGTGATAGATTTTAGACACTTTATATTCATCTTTTTAAAATTAACGCTGTCAATTCAAATGGAAATTGAGAAGATCTATTTTCAAAATTTCATAGTTCGACTCAAATTAATTTGCTTTCTTATGATTATCCAATAGTTTGAACTGACTATCATGTGATATTTTACATTCAAATTTTGATGAAATAATTACATGAATATTAAAATAATAAACCACTTCAATGTTAATTATCTGTTTCAAATTATATAAATATTTTTAGAAGGCAGAGAGGAAAGGTTTCAGCATTGGTTAAAGCCATGGTGCGAATAATTAACTAAAATGCATTATTGAAAGAGAGTGGTGGAACGGTCGGCGCATATGGATTAGGACATGCAATAAAGAGAGGGAGAGAGGGAGAGAGAGAGAGTGTGTGTGTTTAGGGTTAGGGTGGGAGGGAGATAGGGAGGTGGAAGATTATGTGAGAAGAGAGAGGGAAGGTTTCAGCAATGGTGGATAGATGTTCTTTGATCCTAACTAAAATGCATTATTAAAATGTTTTCTTTTTGCTCCATAAACACTAAATTATGCATTATTGCTATAGACTAAAAGAAAAGACAGCGTAACTGAAAACTGTAGGAGAGATAATGTAATACCTTTCTCCTGAGCTCAGAGTCGCTGTTGCAGGCATATCTTTTACAGAAGTAACCAGGGAATGCGATGGCTATTTTGTATAGAAGTAACGTGGGAAGGAAATGGCTTAGGTTTCCCCTTCCAGTATTAGGTAATAAGAAGACGACCAAGGTGCGCTATGGGCAGCTTCCCAGAAGCATCGTTAAATACAAGGCGCGTGCAATTATATCCCGTGCTATTTAGTTTCTACCGTGATATATAATATTATAATGTAACCAGATTTAAAATGTACTGAAAATATATATGTAAAATCTGAAAGCATTTTACGTCCTACGCTGTATAGGCTACCCTTGTCTGCAAGTAAGAGATTGAGTTTATTCACAACGAATGTATGTTTATGACACTTGCGAAATCAGCCTCTCCGTGCCATGTAATAATAATAATAATGTAGATGGGACTTGGGAGAGAATGGAAAACTTCCCATGAAGCATGCATAAACACATAAGGTGACGTATCGTTTCCCTCAACGATGTTAGACTGTTGGCAACTTCCCAGAAGCAGGATTACACAGAAAGATGACTTGGTGAAAAGTATTGCCAAAAAAACAAAAACATAAGCAAAAATTTATAAAAAGAAAAATGTCATTTACAATTTGATAAAGCTGGGTCAGTGTGTGTAAGACTTTAGCCTACTGAGTTAATATATATATATATATATATACACGCAAATCTATTTCATTAATTATAAATTATCTTCTAATAAATAAACTCAAATTGGATGATGTTTTAATTTTGATTATTTTATCTTAGAATATGATTAATTATATAAAAAGTAAACTTTTTTTCCGATGCATTATTTTTAATTTTTAATTTTTTTTATAGATTATATGACTTTGTTAAATATTAAAAGCTTTGATCATTTTTTAATTTGATCTTTGAACCAAACTTTTATGGATTAATTTTTTTGACATGGATAATTATATGTATTAATTTAACACTAAGATCAAATGTGTATAATCTTTTACCCAATGAAATTTATGTGTAATTTATATTAATTTATGCAGTCATTTATCCTAAGTGACATCACAATGAATGTCTGTCATCATCTAATTTTATATTAATTTATTGGCATAAACTATATATATCTAGAGTTTTACAATAGCATAAAATTGATTACATTAGTAGAATTGAATGGCAACTAAGAAAAATTTCATAATAATTATAAATTAAGGGCCAAAGTAAATTTTTTTAAAATTATAGAAATCTAATTAAAAAAATTAATATTATAAAAATTTAATAAAACTTTGAAACCAACAGGATAACTTAACATTTTTATATAATTAATCATATTTTAAAATAAAATAATCACAATTGAAGGTATCATCAACTATTCTTTAATTCTTCAAAAGTTAATTTAAGTTAAATGCAATTAATTTTATATCTGTCTGAAGGTAGGCTTACAAACAAATAGAGCTTTTTTGTGTGCAATCAATTACATATCACTGTTTTTACACTTGTATGAGCTACGTCATGCTATTAGGAGAAGTTCCTCTGAACTTTGCTCTTCCATTTTATCAGTAATTAGTAGTTGAGTCGTGTAACGCACGGGAATTTAATATTATAATATAATAAATATTTATGCTATAACTTTAAAATATAATTATCACATTTATATTACATTTTTTTGAATAATATACATTATTACTTTACCTATGCAATTCTTATGTATAATTGTTTCTAGTTAACATCAATTATTAATATATATATATATATAGATATATATAATTTGTTTCGTTTCAGAGAGCACAGTTCTACAGTGATATATAATATTATAACGTAACAAGATTTAAAATGTGCTGGAAAGAAAAAGATAAAATCTAAAACCTGCTTTACGCAAGAGATTGCGTTAATTCACAACGAGGGCAGCCGGTAACATATGTTAATGACAATTGTGAAATAAGCCTCTCCATGCCATGTAATAATAGTAATAATATATGCGGGGGAATGGAAAACTTCCCATGAAGTACACATAAACACATAAAGTGACGTCATTATTGTTTCCCTCAACGATGTTAATACTGTTGGCAACTTCCCAGGAGCAGGATTGCACAGAAAGATGATAAGGTAAAAAGCATTGCCAGAAGAACAAAACCATAAAAATTTATGAAAAGAAAATTGTTATATACGGACACTTTACCACGAACCCGAGACGTGGCTTGCCGTGAATATACGGCTTGGTAGACTTAGTCATTGATTTCATTTATTATTAATTTTCTTCTAATAATCAAATTAATTAATACAACTTGATAGAGCTCGGTCATTGTGAGTAAGACGTTGGCCTACTTAATTATTGATTTCATTTATTATAATTTTTATTTTAATAAATAAATTAATTAGAATTTGATGATATTTTAAATTTTGATTATTTTATCCTAGAATATGATTAATTATATATAATATTAAATTTTTTATCTGACATATTTTTTAATATTTATTTTAAATCTTTTATAGATTGAATTACTACTTTGCTAATTGTTAAAGTTTTGATCCGTTTTTAATTTTACCTTTAACACTAAACTTTTATCAGTATTGGGATTAATTTTTTTAACATGATCAATCATGTATTGTTTTAATACAATGATTGAATATGTATAGTTTATACTAATTCACACAGTCATTTAACTTAAGTGAGATCATGGTAAATTTTTTTATCATTTAATTTTATGTGCTGTTGATATAAATTATATGCATGTTTAGAATTTTAAAATAGTATATAATTAACTATGTATTTGCACATTAACAAAAGTGTCATGATAAGAGATTAAGGACCAAATTAAATTTTTTAAAAAATTATAGAAATTTAATTATGAGTTTTTAAATTATAAAAATTGAATTAAAAGTTAATAAAACTTTAAAACCACCAAAATAACTTAACATTTTTATATAATTAATCATACTTTAAAATAAAATAATCACAATTGAAAATATCATCAACCTTTCATTAAATCTTCAAAAGTGAATTGAAGATAAATACAATTAATTTTATATCCGCCTGAAGTTAGGCTTACACACAAATAGAGCTTTTTAGTGCAAGCAAATGCTTATCACTATTTTCACACTTAGCTCATAGTTCATTAGTTTAATTATAGTCTAGTTAGTGATATAACAAATAAACAATAGTAAATTTTAAATATTGATAAAGAAGAAGGAATAATTTTGATCAAATACCTTAATATCTAAAAGAGATAGTATTTGGAGATAGAGCATGATGTAGAATAAGCATAAAAAATGGCCAAATATACGACTTTTGTTTGTCTTATATTCTCTTTTCTTAAACCTTCTCTATGTTTCAATCCATTCTTTCTCCTATTACTTTTTATTTTTAGTTTTTTTAAGATCTATTCAATATGAAATAAGAAATAATCTTTAAAATATTCAAAATTAGTTGAATCTTGAACCAATCCAGTTTTCATCAATTGGACTAATTCTTGACCAATTTTTTGACAAGAAAATTTTATGTGTTAACTAAATTAGTTCAGTAACTGATTTATCAATTTTTGACCAATTCAACAAGTTTTGATCTGGTTTTAATAACAATGGTCAGAACTTCACTCTTCCATTTTATTGGTAACTACTATTTGAGTCATATAATACACAAAAATTAAATATTTATAATACAATAAATTATGCTATAATTTAAAATTTTAATTATTATGTGTGTGTATGCATCACATATTTTGAATAATATACATTATTATTTTGCCTCTACGGTTCTTAGGTATAATTGTTATTAATTAAGATCAATTATTGACACATATAATTTGTTGTGGTTCCAGAGATCACGGTTTGAAGAGAGAAGGAAATTAAAAAGGATGAAAGATTAAAAAGATGCTACTTTGTATGATTGAGGGATTTCCGTTAAAGGACACAATATCAACAAGACAAAGTGAAGACTATGCGTATGCTTAGAGCTAAGAGGGGTTGTGATGCTTGCTCTACAAGTAAATATGTGACTGTTATGTATGTGATGGTCAACCAATGATTTACGTGTTTTGCTTGAACGTTGTAAGAGGTCTTTATTTATAAGCTTTATAGGTGGTGAATTAATGATAACAATCAAAATAAATTACTTAGTGGCACTACTAAAAAATGGAGATTTAATAATTGTGGCTAAATCGAGACCTAACTACGATTTAGATAAAGTTAAGCCCATGCACATCCTACCCTCATTTTACGTCCTACGTTGTATAGGCTACCCATGTCTGCAAGTAAGAGATTGAGTTTATTCACAACGAATATATGTTTATGACACTTGCGAAATAAGTGCCATGTTTGATACGGCGCTGAAAAATGAAAGGAAAAAAGAAACTTTGCTAAAATTATAATTTTATTTTTATAATTAATATTTAATATTATTTATTAATCATTATTTAATTATTAAAACTAAAAATATTATAAATATTTTTTATCAATAAAATTATTTTTTTAATTTTAATTTTTATATTTAACTTTTTATATATAAAAAATAATGTAGATGGGAGGAAATGGAAAACTTCCCTCGAAGCATGCATAAACACATAAGGTGACGTCATTATCGTTTCCCTCAACAATGTTAGACTGTTGGCAACTTCCCAGGAGCAGGATTACACAGAAAGATGACGCGGCGAAAAGCATTGCCAGAAGAACAAAAACATAAAAATTTATGAAAAGAAAAATGTTATAAACGGACACTTTGCCACGAACCCGAGACGTGGCCTACTGTGAATATACAACTTGATAGAGCTGGGTCAGGCGTTAGCCTGCTTAGTCATTGATTTCACTTATTATTAATTTTCTTTTAATAAATGAATAAATTAATACAAATTGATAAGGCTGGGTCATTGTGAGTAAGACGCTGGCCTAGTTAATTATTGATTTCATTTATTATAATTTTTCTTTTAATAAATAAATTAATTAGAATTTGATGATATTTAAATTTTGATTATTTTATCCTAGAATATGATTAATTATATAAAAAATTAAATTTTTTATCTGACACATTTTTTTAATATTTATTTATTTTAAATTTTTCATAGATTGAATTACTACTTTGCTAATTGTTAAAGTTTTGATCGGTATTTAATTTTACCTTTAACGCTAAACTTTTATCAGTATTGGGATTAATTTTTTTAAGGATCATGTATTATTTTAATACTATGATTGAATATGTATAGTTTATACTAATTCACGCAGTCGTTTAACTTAAGTGAGATCATAGTAAATCTCTTTATCATTTAATTTTATGTGTTGTTGATATAAATTATGCATGTTTAGAATTTAAAAATATATATAATTAGCTATGTATTGGCACATTAACAAAAGTTTTATGATAAGATATTAGGGACCAAAGTAAATTTTTAAAAAAATTATAGAAATTTAATTACAAGTTTTAAAATTATAAAAATTAAATTAAAAATTAATGAAACATTAAAACTAATAAAATAACTTAACATTTTTATATAATTAATAATACTTTAAACTAAAATAATTACAATTGAAAATATCATCAACCTCTCATTAATTCTTCAAAAGTTAATTTAAGATAAATACAATTAATTTTATATCCGCCTAAAGGTAGCTTACACACAAATAGAGCTTTTTGGTGCAATCAATTATGCATCACTGTTTTCACGCTTAACTCATAGTTCATTAGTTTAACTGTAGTTTAATTAGTGATATAACAAATAAATAATATTAAATTTTAAATATTACTAATGGTTAATTTAAAATATTGATGAAGAAGAAGAAATAATTTTGGTCAAACACCTTAATATCTTAAAAAGGTACTACTTGATGATAGAGTATGATGCAGAACAAGCATAAAAAAGGACTAAGTATACACTTTTTGTTTCTCTTATATTCTCTTTCTTAAAATTTCTCTTTGTTTTAACCCATTCTTTGTCATATTACCTTTTATTTTTAGTTTTTTAGATCTATTCAATATGAAATAAGAAATAATCTTTAAAAAAATTCAAAATTGATTGAACCTTGAATCAGTCTAGTTTTGATTAATTCAACTGATTCTTAACCAATTTTTGGCAGGACAATTTTATGTATTAACTAAATTGGTTTAATGATTGATTTATTAGTTTTTTTTAACCAATTCCACAGGTTCTTATCTTGTTTTGATAACAATGGCCACCAAAACTTTAGTCTTACATTTTATTGGTAACTAGTATTTGAGTTGTGTAATGCACAAAATTTTAATATTTATAGTACAATAAATTATGCTATAATTTAAAATTTTAATTATTACATGTGTGTGTACACATCACATATTTGGAGTAATATATATTATTTTACCTCTACAGTTCTTAGGTATAATTTTTATTTATTGTAACACTATAAATTTTAGCTCATTTTATGTTATTCATAAGTTTCACCTCATTATTTCTATGAGAGCACATGAAAAAAGGGAATGAAAATAATGGATTTATTTGCGTTGTGTCATACTTAAAAATTTGTAATCAGTATCACGTGGACCGTGTGAGTTCATGCTATGCATCGTCATATTTAAATACATTATTACAACTCAATTGTATCACAAAACCATGCCCATAACTCATGGAAACTGAAATGGAGCATGGAATATGAAGATTCATTCTCGGCCAAATTTGCTCCATTTTCTGACCAAATTTTGGAAAATCATAACTAAATCTAGAAAAATCGAAATTATGAAATCTTGGTCATTCTAGGAAGCTATGGATGTTTACTTCACACTAAAAATATGCCAGACTATAACATTCATCACAGAGGGTGTTTGACATCCAAAATAGTCCAAAGGTCAGACTGAATTCTGGAACTGTCACAGAATTCTGCAGAAAGTTTTAAAAATATCCAATTAATTCCACAAAAATCTAATTCATGCAAATGATACCAAACTAAAAATATGTGGATGTTAAATAGAGAGAAACAATATCTCCAGATCATTTCATTAAGCCCTGATCTTATAATTCCATAGAACAGTACCTCTGATCAGGCAAGATTACTGATACTAGACTAAAATTTCAAAAATTCACATCTCCCTCTCTAAACCTCAAAATGAGATGCTTCCAATTGACATGAGTCACTGTGATTGTCTAGTTTCTGTGTATATGATTTTGTGGCAATTGGACATCATTTGAATCTTGTGTGATAGAAAATAATTTTTGTCCAAATGAATAGTGCAACAAACCAGAAACCATGAAAATTGCCAATTTTGAAAAATCATCAAATATTCTGTAGACCTCCGAAAATTATGATCTTTAGCTTCTCAAAAATCTCTTAATGAGACCTAATTGCATGCCAAATCTCAAATCAAGACTAATTCATTTGGCTAAAAAGTGACTTAAGGTTCCATAATAGTCAATTTTGGCTCCATGTAGGGTACCAAAGTTGCCAAATGGATTTCCCTTAGTTTTGACACCTTTTGGGCAAGTATCAAAGTACATTTAAGACTTATGTGATCTGCCCAAATGGTCCCAAACCTTATGCATCTCATTTTGGCCATTCAACCCACACTTATGTACATTTCCATCAAACTCTCAAATTGCATACTTGGGTATTACATACTCAAATTGTATTCTAGAGCTCATACATCATATCCATACATTTAGACATCACATAACATCATATTTACACATGTCTCAAGGGTCATAGACTATTTACAACACAATATGCATCATGAAACTTCATTATGGTTCCAAAGTGGCAAAAGCTAAATATATGGTTGTCAATCTTCCTTCTTTATTATTATTGGCTCCCATTGCCATAGCTACTTAGTCTACCTAACATTTTAGAGCATTGGAGAGGAGAAGATGAGATTCAAAGAATTTTAATAGCTCATTTCCTATTCAATCATACATAATATATGTAAAGCAAGCCTTAAAATAGCATGCATGGACATAATACAATTCTTGAGCATTCAAGAAGCAAGCTTAGTATGTGAACAAGTCATATAAGACATTCAAGAGCTCACCAAGTATTTGGATTGGCCTCACACTTCCTCTCATGGATTTTGGACTTGCCTCACCTATTCTTTGAGCACTTTGGACTTAACAACACTCTTGGGAGCCCACTTTGCTTTTGGGAGACTCTTTACTTTGTCTCTACCAAATTCAAGAGTTCTTGGCTCATCTTCACCATAATGAAAAGTTCTTGGCCTCTCCACACTTAAGCAAACTCAAAAAATATCATACATTCACTTAAAAACATAATATGACATCATGAAATCATAGCAAATAAGATCATGCTAGCATACTTTTCATAGTTTGAAAATATACATACACACATTTTAAGACAAACTAAACACACATCTATGCATGAGAAAAGGTGGAGAGAGCTATCTTGCTTGCATTTACACACTTTTTCCTTAAGCCTTGAGTCCTCTCCCTTGACCTCACACACCCAAGAAGGTAGAGATCATATCTCTTGGCCTAGACACTTCATATGGAAGCTAATTACACTCTTGAAACAAGCTAGGACATTAAACTTATATTTAAGAACATACTTAGTTCCATAAGTCACATAATGGTTCCATAAATGTCCTATTGAAGCAACCATCATGATTCAAATTCTTGGCTCCATTCTCTTCTCATTTCTAGGCCTCTTGACCTCATTTAAGGTCCTTGGAGCTATTACATATTTATTTACAAAAGCCTAGACACAAGTTGCTTCATAAGGTCACATTATGGAAGCCATTGCCTCATCTCCCAATCTATGGCTTTTAAATTTTTCCCAAGGGTTCCTCCCACCTTCTACCATCATATGAAGTCCCAAACCAAGGCTAGAATAAATTAAAACACTTTCTAACCCCTCCATCTGTCCTAGGCTGACATTATGAAAGCATTTGGGGTTTAAGGGGTTTCAATTTTTCCTTGATGGGAGAGCCACTTGGGGGGCTTCTTAGAGGTTTTAGGAGCTCAATGGAACATTTAAATGGCCAAGGAAAATCATAGATTAAATCAGTTTTTATAATCTCTTCAAATGCACTACACTTTTTCAACTTAGATTTCATTGATTTTTCTTGCAATTTCTTGGCATAATCCAAGTTCCCATAGCCTAATTCATATAATTCATTCTTGGTTCTACCCAAAAACATTCTCCCCTTGGCTGGTTATAGGGAGGACAAATTGCACACAAGAAGGCGAAGAGAAGTGAAGCATGGAGACTAAGATTTTTACCTTAATTTCAAGCTTTCCTTGAATGCTTTCCCTTTTCTTCTAGCTCTTCTCTCCAAATCTAAATTTTTTACCTTTGTTCTGCCCTCCATACAGACCCAAAAACATCATCAAATCCATAGAAATAAAGAGGAGAAGAAGGAAGAGCAACTTGCAAGAGAAAAAGCTTGAATTTTCATAAATTTTTCTGCCTTTTCCTTGCTTTTTCTCTCTTCAAAATCTCCTCTCCTTGTGCGCCTAAGAGAGCTGGCTTCCTCCTCGATTTTTGGGGCAAAAACAAATCATGGAATGAGGAGCTGTTGGAACGTGGATAAGAAAAAGAAGCTAAAAGTCACTTTATGCAACTTTTTGCTTTTTTGCATTGTAGTCCCTTTTCTTGGCTTTTTTCATTTTAGGCTCATATCAACTCCTTTTTGAAATCTGTCTTTTCCATCATATTCCTTAGGCTCTTAATCATAATAAGTTCCTTTGGAATCACTCAAAAAGGATCTAAAACCATTCCGAACTGTTCGGTTAAAGTTTCAGTCAACTGACAGCCAAAATCACTCACCGGAGGGGTTTCAATTATTCTAAATATTCCCATGATATTTAGGGCCTCTGAGAACCATAAAATCTCAATTTTTTCATTTAAAAAGCCCTCCTTTGAGTTTTCCAAATTTTTCAAAAATTACCAAAATGCCCCTACTTTCTTCGGCAAATTTTTTGAGCTCTTTTGGCTTTGGTTTTTAGGCATCTTAAATGTCAAATCCTCATTTTCTAATATTTAAAATTTTATCAGAATTTTAGTTGGCCCCAATTCCTTCTATTTCGAGGACTTCCTTTTATATTTGGCTCATTTATGACGTTTATGGAGAAACCGAACATTGTGTTTCTCACGTTTATGGAGGGACTGGATGTTACATTTCTCCCCCCTTAAATAAATTTCATTCTCAAAATTTAGGGGTACATTTTCTCTTACTCTTTTCTTTTCTAATTAACTGCTCTTTTCTTTTCCTTCTTCCCGACTCTATACGCTTTTTCAGCAATTTCATTCGTTCGAATTTTCTCTTAGCCAGGGGATTTTTCATTACTAGTTCTTAATAAGAGTTCTATTGCTATAAAATTCTAGCTAGTTCTTTCTCATAAGGGAAAAAAATTTCTAACTCTAGAGGCCTATCCTGGGAGAGCTTACTAATCATGTAGGGTCAATGTTAACTCGTTCGCAAGATTAACGTTTCTTTCAGTGGACTCATTTACACATCTTGGGAGGTAACTTATTTCATATCACATCTCCTGTATCCTCTCTGAATGGCTTCTCATAACATCTCATCATCTTTTCTAATCATTAGAGCTATTGGAGGTTTTTGTCTATTTACTATTTTGAAGTATATTGTCCACTATTCATCTCTGCGTTCTTTCTTACTAGCTCATCCCATGATTATAATTCACATTTCTTTCTATCATAGGCCTCATATCACAACTGCTTACTGGGATTACAGCTTCTTTGAGGAGTTTCTGCTTTTAATGATCCCAGTCTCTCTGTTTACTGGTACATCTATCTCTGTATGTCGGAACTTTTTCTTACTTTCTTTGCTCACTTATAGTGGCATTTTATAGTCCCTCATTTTAGCATTGATAAGCCTAACATGTGCATCTCATACTGGCACCAAAGAGCTACTACCACTGACTACTACTGAGTTCTGCTAGGATGTTAGCTATTCTCATAGTTTTACTCACTGGAGATATACTGTACCACTTACCTGATATAAAACTACACCTGACCCTTTTCTGAATACATAAGCTAGCATGCGGGGATCTCTCTATCCCTTGGTTAGGGCTACTATCTACTAGGTAGTGGTTCATCTGGCTTTAACTCTGGAAAGCTAATTTCTTGCTTTCCTTATCCCATACACTATGCTCATCTCTAAAGAGAGCTAGTTAGTGATCCAACTATCTGAGTTAAGCCTTCATGTCTCTGTGGCAACGGTCGACCAGACTTAGGAGATTTGTAATCTCTGAAATAAAAGTTAGTTGAAACTATACTGGTCTCTGAGACTAACTATTTTGTAAAACTATCTCTGGCTATTATCTCTACCAGAGATCTATCATGCTATGGCTAGGGCTCTCTGTAACTCTGTGGGATCTACTATGATCCCTAGGTCTACTGCGACCTCTCTGAGCCCTGCTAAGGTCTACTGCAACCCGCTATGCTATACTGGGATCTACTGCGATCTATCTCTGAGAGACGTTAAAGCCTAAGATTACTGTATCTGACAGTGAAATACATGCTCACTAAGTCCGATAACCATCGCTCATAATAGCTAAGGCTAAACTCAGAAGTATATCATGCTCATCGTGCGAAGTTGGTTTTATGTCATCTAATTCTCTAGGATCCCATCATATTGATACTAGGGAGCGTTTTAAACCTTTATTCATCGCTCCTCATTGGATCCTCAGATTCCCACTTCAGCCCCTTTTTGCTTGGGCTTTCTTTTTTTACTCTATTGACTTACTCACTTACATATACTCATTTTAGCCCTCCTTTCATATCTTGCAATTCTCACTATGCCCACGTTCTACTTTTAAGTGCCTTGGCACTAAGGCATCTCACATACTGAGTGTGGTGAACATCTTTAGCAGGAGAGAGGCTATACACTGGTCCCTATTCATTTCATTTACATATACTATAAGGGAGTCGGGCTATGCATACGAAATCTGAACATTTTCTACTGGGGATTCCTTTCTGCATGCTTTTCTTATTATTTTGATATTACTGGAATTCCCTTTACTTTTCTTCTCTGACTCGTCTCATTCTTTAACTAACTAGGATAATCTTCGATTATTGGGACACTTTGGTGAGTGATGTCATCGTTTGCTAGGCACTTAAGTCACATTACTATTAGGTTGATTAGGCCAAATATCATGTGACCATTGTTGCAAGCAAACTATAACATCAAACACTAATACACAGGTGCCTCATGACTGAGCTCGAGGCCACTATCACCTATATATTACAAGTTTCCCAATAATCTAAAGTATCTCTCTCTTACCTTTTCTATCAGCCCTATTCTCGTAGAGTGCTCTGAGAAAGTAGGATTCTTCCTCTACTACATCCTGATATTTCTCTGTATTCCCCAACTATTTTTACTTTGGGAAATATTATGCTAGAAGGGCATCTATCCCAAGGAAAAGTTTGCTTTCTTAAGTGCTCAAGCATATTAACTAAATATCTATTCTCAATCTAAGATGTCTTCGGCTTATACGCTATCATATCTTCTCTTTCTACCTTTCTTATCCTCTTACTTAGGTAAAAGGATGTTTTACTATTGGCTGTTTCTATTGCCAGTTCAGATTTCTTTATACTCAAGAGCACTTGTATTTTCCCAGGGTTTCTCTACTTATTCACTTTTTGTAACATCAAAGGGGTCTACTTTTCATTCATACTCTTATTCTGCTCTTAGCTAGATCATCCCTTGGTAAGAAGGATTCTATTTCATATAATTCTAGGAATTTCATTCTATGGTGCTCTCGACTTATACTCTTTTTTTACATAATATAAGGCTCGCCTTCTTAGGCGATCTCTAGTTCTCTCGAGCTTCTCTGAGGGTATTAAAGCATTACCTGTCTATCTTAGCTTATTCTTACATTCGGATCAGAGTTAGGCTTTTTCTCTATTCAGCCTTTGTAGTCTCATCCTTAGGAAGATAGTATACTATTTCTAGTGTTCTGCTAACCCAATCCAGGACACGTACTTTCACTGTCTGGACTCTATCTTATTAAAAACTTATACTTTATTGGGTGTTCTAATCACTCATGTGTCTTAACCCTTGCATTCTCATATTAGGGAGCTTATATAACTAACTATCGGACCCCTATCTATTTACCTCTCTGGCTTAGTTTACTCATCTAATCATGACTAAAGCGAGGGCATCTTTTCTGTAGCTAGTTTCTCAGCTTTTCTTTGCTTCCTTTATTACTATGCTTTATGACTCAGGGGGGTCTATCTAGGGAAATTACTAACCACTACTGGGTGGTTTTCCTAGCTTAAGGTGTCTTATCTTTTCTTTCTCGATCCAGGGAGAATTTTCACTGAGTCTTTCATTCACATATCTCACATAGAATGATACTACTAGTCATCTCCTCTAGGCTTTAGCTTATGCTCAGCCTAGGCTAGTCATCTCATCAGACCTGTAGCTTACTAACTATCCTCATTCTTTTCTGGGTCTCTGTTACTAGCTACTCATATTTACTTCTAGGTGTTACCCATGAGGTACACCCTTCTAGGACACTCACTATCTGCCTCACTTCTCATAGTTTTATCTTACATTATTTCGAGGCTACATTACCTTTTTATCATTCAGTGTCTCACTGGGTAGCACTCTAGATTGGAGTCAATGCCTTATAGGCACGGCTCTTAACAACATCATTATCCCTGTATCTAACTTTTTCTGTGTTGAGCTCTTTCCTCATTTTCAACTACTAGGCCCACGAACTTTTACTACCTTTCCATAACTATTTACTACTCTTTTCTCTATTTATACTAGGGGTTCTCGCTTTCTATAGGTTGTCTAACCCCTTATCAACTCCTTTCTTAAGTTAGCCTGAATATGACTAATAAAGCATTCATGGTGCCATTCATTACGGCTAGCACTTCATTTGCCGTGGCTAATTAGCCTCAGGTTCACCCTAGTTTTCCTATCTGAGTATTGGCTGCGGCGAGGAACTCTCTGGATTACCTCGCTGCTTCTATAGAATAATTGGTTGCGGCTAACGGCCTCTAATTGACTTACTTTTCTAGGGATTGGATTTTCATCTTTAGCTACTAACTCGAGTCTCATTGCCTCTATATCTAGCCTATCATCAAGCTAGAGGATTCCACCTCTTACTTCGTTTATGCATAGCTAGCTATCACTTCTGGGCTATCAGTGCTCTGAAGGGTGTAGCTTATAACTCCAATTTTTGGCCTGAGGGAACTAACTTTTTAGGCTCTAAAACTCACTTAAACATTTGGATGTTGTGGTTAGGGGTGACTCTTTTTCTCATTCCTCTTTAAACTAGTCCTGTGCAGCTGCAGTCTTATTTCATACCACGCTGCATCACTACTTATCTCTACATTAAGCAGAACATCTCGAAATGGTCTAAGTATGACTATTAGGGAGAATTAGGCCTCACATACTTTCTTTAGCAAGCCTCTTCCTATCAATGAGATTATTTCTCGTCGTTCATGTCTAAGGCTTGTCACTGATCCCAGCGAGCTATTACATTTCATCAAGCTCTAGCCGTCTACAACTTACTCATCATAAAACAAGGCACAAACTATTCTCCTACACCCAATATGTCTCATATAAGACTTTTTATAGTCATACAAGCCTTTTACAAAGCCCAATTGCAACGTCCTCAAGCCAAATCCAATCTGAGAGAGCTTGAAACTTTACTCTGATACCAATAAATGTAACACCATAAATTTTAGCTCATTTTATTTCATTCATAAGTTTCACCTCATTATTTCCATGAGAGCACATGAAAAGGGGAATAAAAATAATGGGTTTATTTGCGTTGCGTTATATTTAAAAATTTGCAATCGATGTCCTGTGGACTGTGTAAGCTCATGCTATGCATCGTCATATTGAAATACATCATTACAACTCAATTGTATCACAAAACCATGCCCACAACTCATGGAAACCGAAATGGAGCATGGAATGTGGAGATTCATTCTTGGCCAGATTTGCTCCATTTTCTGACCAAACTTTGAAAAATCATAACTAAATCTAGCAAAATCAAAATCATGCAATCTTGGTCATTCTAGGAATCTATGGATGTCTACTTCATATTAAAAATATGCCCAGACCATAACATTCATAACAAAGGGCGTTTGACATCCAAAATGGTCTAAAGGTCATACTAAATTCTAGAATTATCACAAAATTCTGTAGAAAACTTTGAAAATGTCCAATTAATTTCAAAAAAATTCAATTCATGAAAATGATACTAATATAGAAAGATGTGGATGTTAAATAGAGAGAAAAAAATATCTCTAGATCAGTTCATCCAACCCAAACCTTAGAATTCGTTGGAACAATACCTTTGGCTAGGCAAGATTACTAATACTGGATAGAAACTTCAAAAATTTATATCTCCCTCTTTAAACTTAAAATGAGGTGCTTCTAGTTGGCATGAGTCACTATGATTGTCTAGTTTCTGTGTATAAAATTTCATGACAATTGGACATCATTTGAGCCTTGTGTGATAGAAAATAATTTTGGACCAAATAAATAGTGCAACAAACCAGAAACCATGAAAATTGCCAACTTTGAAAAATCATCAAATATTCTGTAGACCTTCAAAAATTATGATATTTAACTTCTCAAAAATCTCTTAATGAGACCTAATTGCATGCCAAATTTCAAATCAAGACTAACTCATTTGGTTAAAAAGTGACCTAGGGTTCCATAATGGTCAATTTTGGCTCCATGTAGGGTACCAAAGTTGCCAAATGGATTTCCCTTGGTTTTGGAACCTTTTAGGCAAGTATCAAAGTACATTTAAGACTTATGTGATCTGTCCAAATGGTCTCAAACCTCATGAATTTCATTTTGGCCATTCAACCCACACTTATGCACATTTCTATCAAACTCTCAAATTGCATACTTGGGCATTACATACTCAAATTGTATTCTAAAACTCATACATCATATCTATATATTTAAATATCACATAACATCATATTTACACATGTCTCAAGGGTCATATACCATTTACAACACAATATACATCATGAAACTTTTTGCTTTTTTGCATTTTAGTCCCTTTTCTTAGCTTTCTCATTTTAGGCTCATATCAACTCCTTTTTGAAATCTGTCTTTTCCATCATATTCATTTGACTCTTAATCATAAGAATAGCCTTTGGAATCACTCAAAAAAGAACTAAAACCATTCTGAACTGTTCAGTCAAAGTTTCAGTCAACTGACAGCTAAAATCGCTCACCGGAGGGGTTTCAATTGTTCTAGGGGTTCCCATGGTATTCAGAGCCTCTGAGAATCCTGGAAAGTTCAAAATTTTCATTTAAAAAGCCCCTCTTTGATTTTTATAACTTTTTAAAAATTACAAAAATGCTCCTACTTTCTTTGGCAAATTTTTTGAGCTCTTCTAACTCTAGTTTTTTAGCATCTTAAACATCAGATCCTCATTTTTTAATATTTAAAATTTTATCATAATTTTATTTGGCCCCAATTCATTCTATTTCGAAGACTTTCTTTTATACTCGGCCTATTTTTGACGATTACAGAGAAATCGAACATTATGTTTTTCATGTTTACGAAGGGACCAGATGTTACATTTATTAACATCAATTATTGACACATGATTTGTTTAAGTTCTAGAGATCACAATTTAGATAGGGAAGGAAATAAAAAAGGATGAAAGATAAAAATGATGATAATTTGTATTATTGGGGAATTTCCTCTAAGGGACACAAGGTCGATAAGACAAAGTGAAGACTATGCATATGCTTAAAGCTAAGAGGGGCTATGATGCTTGCTCTACAAGTAAATATGTGATTGTTGTGTGATATATGTGATGGTCAACTAATGATTTGTGTATTTTGCTTGAACATTGTAAGGGGTCTTTATTTATAAGATTCATAGGTGGTGAACTAATGATAACAGCTAAAATAAGTTACATAGTGGCACTACTAAAGAAAGGAGATTTAGTAATTGTTGCTAAATTGAGACCTACCTAAGATTTAGATAAAGTTAAGCCCATGCACATCCTACCATCATTTAGAAAGCCTGAAAGTTTCCTCTTCCAACCTAGAACCCAACGCCCACACAATGTCAACCAGAGTTGTCGACTATGGGTTCAAATCTTTATTGAATATGAATTTGAAAATCCTCATCTTTTAGGGTTGAAGATTTTGCTTAGACCTATCTTATGCTTTTCATATTTACAATTCACTAAAGAAACTATGTTTTTAGGAGCGTTCATGCATAAGGATATGGATTCGAGGAATGTTATCTGTCTTGTTCTCCATCATGTTTCCAATAATGTTCTCTATCTTGTTCGCACCTAGAGGAGGATCTAGATTTAAGAAAAAAGAGGCATGGGAGGGAAAAGAAGAAAAAGACTTCGGGAATGACGAATTCGCACATAAATTAATCAAGAAATTATAATTTACTTTATTGGAGTAATCATTTTGATTAGAATCTTGCCGAATTCTTATGTGTTTCTATGCATTTATGCTTGAAATTTGATTATTTTCTTGTTCCCCTTTTGGTTTGCCACTTCATAGTGAAGGAGAATGAGCTACATATTAACAACTTTGATGAAGAAACACTGGGTAGATTCCATTATTTGAGACACATGAATAAGGTCTTTGTCTTCCATTTTGGCTACTCCTCTATTAATCATTTTCCTTAGTGAAAATGAATCACTTTTTGAGCATGAAAAATGAATTCTTTAAAGGTTAGGGTGTTAGGAATAATATCTATGTTTGTAGAATTATTTTGTTGTTTTTTGTACTTGTATAGGTTATGGATTATCATTTTAAGAGTTTGTAAATGTCAATTGCTTGAAACATGAAACTAATTGGATTATATTGGAAGGATGCACAATAGAAATTTATAAGATTGAAATTTAATTTATGATAAATCATGTTTCTTTGTTTCCTCCTAAATGTGTTTCTATTAACATAAAGTGTTTCTTTTGTTTCCTCCCAAATGAAGCTCATAATGTGTTTCTATTAACATAAACAAAATCAAAAGGAATTTAGAAATATAGAAGCATAAAAGTCTTTACCTTTTAGAATCAATTACTATTGAATGTGATTGGATCCTAAACTTAAATGTGTGGTTGTGCTGATTCTACTCCATGGTTTATGCTATGATTAAAATAGTATAAAGAACTTTAATGTTTGGAAAATATTTGCAAAAGGTTGCTCTACAAATTCCTTATATAAGAAACTAATGGTGATTTGTTTAGTTATTGTATGCTAGACAATTTTCCAATTAGTCACTTTGCTATATAATTTTATCAACTTTTGTTGCATATATTTAAAATTAGTGAACATTTTCTCAATAATTTTTAATATTTCAATTGGTAGGATTATAATTGGTGACAATGTGGACATGTCCACCAATTTGTTATGCTTTATATCCACAATTTAAGACCTCAAACATGAATTATAATCAATATATCCTTTGCTTTGCTTTTAATCCACCATATTATTTTATTGTTAGATGTATTCCTGGGTTTAGCTTCTTCTTTTTTTCTCAAAAGGTTTAAGAACAAATTAAAATAGTGTAGTATAGTGGATTTATGTAGTTCTAAACTCAATATTTATAGTATATATTTGGAAGTGTCTATGATGGATTGCCTATGGGTTAGGTGTCATTTTGGAGATGTATCTAGTAACCTTAAAATATGCTATAATTGATCTTGTTTTTTGGTTTTTTACCAATTTGATAGGGGAAATTCAAGAATAATAAATGAAAGACCCATAAATTCTATGAATTATTAGTCAAGGGTCTTTGAACAAATATTAGAAAAGTAAGATTTTACTTCCCAAGTCTAGGAAATTATGTAGTCATTAATATTCAACAAAAAAGAAAAAAGATATTTAAGATGTTTGAAATTTTAATCATTACTAGTTAATGCTTAGGCTTAGAAAAAGGAAGAGGCTTATGCCAAAACAAGTATAAATAGGTGGCTAGACTATGTTATAAGCAAGCCATTGAATGAATACAACCTATTTTTCATAGTGACTTTGAATTGAGTTCTCTCTTGACTTGATAAATCTTAGGTAGATTTCTAAGGTGTATTAAGTTATGCTTATTCTTGCTCTTCCATTTCTCTTTCCATTTCTTATTTGACATCAAGTTGGCATTAGAGATTTAGCTTTTTCCATGGTTGGTCATCCTTGATGTCAAGAAGGGAAAACCACCACCCATGAACATGATCTCTATGATATTGAAATGGATGAATTGAGAAAGAAAGTGTAGCAACTATAAAAACAACATGAGCATCTTCAAGCTACACATCATGATGATCAACATCATCATTCAAAAAATGGTGAAGAAGAGAAGAAGACTAACCCTTTTCACAATGATGAATCTAATTCATCTAGTGAGAGAGCTTCTTCTCAATTTAACCAAAGGAATTATAAATCTCACAAAGATTATGGTGTCAAAGTAGATATTCCTAATTTTGAAGGTCAATTATAAATGAAGGATTTCATTGATTGGTTGACTATAGTTGAACGTATTTTTTATTACAAGAACATTTCAAAGAGTAAGAAGGTTAAATTAGTAGCTACCAAATTGAAGAAGCATGCCTCAATTTGGTAGGAAAATTTTAAGAGGCAAAGAGAGTGTGAAGGAAAGCAGCAAATAGTGATGTGGAAAAATATGAAAAAGGAGCTTAAGAAGAAATTTCATCTAACAAGTTATAGGAAAGATTCCTTCTATCAATTCCTTAATTTCAAGAATGAAGAGGCAACCATAGAGTAATATACTGCCCAATACAGAGCCCTTGGCAATATTGTTCCTGTTACGGCATCCGGCACAACCCAAAACGCATTGCCGAGGGGGAGAGTGCTACTTTCACTTATATGGACCTTGCCCAAAATCATCCTATCTGATGTGAGACATTACATTCCATTCTTTTCTAGGGCTAACTCATCCTCAAGTTGCACATATGGCTAGGTCAGCATTGATACCACTTCCATACAAAACCCTCGGCAATATTGTCCCTGTTACGGCACTCGACACATTAGCCTAGTAGAGTTTTGTTCTCAAGTCACCTCAATCAATCACAACCCAAAATTCATAGTCGAGAGGGAGAGTACTATTCCCACTTATTGGCTTTGTTATGATACCTGACACATTGGCTTGATGGGGTTTTATTCTCAGGGTCACCTCAATCAATCATAACCCAAAATGCATCACTGAGAGGGAAAGTACTTCTCCCACTTATATGAACCTAGCCCAAGATCCTCCTATTTGATGTGGGACATTACATTTTTCCTCTTTTAGGGCCAACTCATTCTCGAGTTGTACATACGACTAGGTCAGCTCTGATATTACTTCCATATAGTGCCTTCGGTGATATTGTTCTCGTTACGGCACTTGGCACCTTGGCTTGATGAGGTTTTGTTCTCAAGGTCACCTCAATCAGTCATAACCTAAAACTTATCACTAAAAGGGAGAGTACTACTCCCATTTATATGGACCTAGCCTAAGATCCTCCTATTCGATATAGGACATTATATTCCACCCCCTTTGGGGCTAACTCATCCTCGAGTTGCACATACGACTAGGTCGGCTCTAATACCACTTCCACACAAAGCTCTCGATGATATTATCCCCGTTAGGCACCCAACACATTACCCTAGTGGGGTTTTGCTCTCAAGGTTGCCTTAATTGGTTACAACCCAAAACATGTCGCCAAGAATGAAAGTACTACTCTCACTTATATGGACCTAGCCCAGGATCTTCCTATCCGATGTGGGTATTGCTTTCTTTTGAAAGCATATACGCAAGTATACGTATCGTAACAGTAATAAAGTGATGAATAAAGCTTTGTTCCCATAAGAATTTGTCACTAAGATAATTATGAAGTACTAAAATTATGTACTTTAATTTAAATCAAGCCAACAATAAAAGGTGATATGAAATTAAACTAAATTAAAGACATAAAATTAAAAAAAATAAAAAATAAATGAGAGACACTATTCTAGATGAAATTGGAAAGCAAAATAATTAGGGATTATGACTTCCCCTAGCATTTCATTTGAACTAATTACCTCTCCTTATCTTCCTCTTATTGTCCTTAATAGCCTAAGATACTAATTTACTTATAAGCATCTTCCGAATTACATATAGGCATTCCCTTAACTAATCCATAATTTTTTATACAGTTAATTTAGAGGCTTAATCAAGAATATGTCCTAATATGGCTATGTGAGGCTGGTAGGTATATTCTTATCCTACAAGTGAATCAATATACTCAACATTATAAATTTCATGAACCTATACTACCCAATCCACGGTCAAGTACTAAAATCCATTTTCCAAGTTCATTTAGGTTACCCAAATCATCTAATGGTTTCTACACACTTAGAAGCATGAAGCACAAGGATTGAGTAATTAAATCATACCATTAATTGTAAATAAAGAAAGTAATTACAACATATTACAAGCTAGAGTTTATCACAATCCCAAATCAACAAGTTCAGCTCATAACTACAAGAAATAGTAACATTAAGAGTAGAGCATAAATCAAATGGGCAAAGAAATACAAGGAAAAGCAAGAGAAGAAGAGAAAAACTTAATTAATCAGTGAATCTTCCTCAAACCTAAGCTTCTTCCATGGCATTTAAAGCTCCAAACCCTTCTTTCTCTTTCCCAAAACCTTCAAAATGGCAGCCTTACTTCATGAAATGCTAAAACCCTTTAAAACCCTAAAAAATGTAGCTAAAAAATGGTGCATTTTGCTTTTTTTCCAAATTGCGCTGCGGTGGTGCTCAAAAACATTGTGGCGCAGATGAATTTTTTATTACAACAATTAAAAGAGCCGTGGTGTAAAATTTTATGCCATGGCTCATTCCATTTCTATTTCTCAATTCACCGCAGCGCCGCATTTTCTTTAATAGCAATTTTGAGCACTATCTTTTGCTCTTTTGTCTTTTCTTCTTCTTTTTTTTCTTCTTTTTCTTTTTCTTTTTGATCCTTTTTCTTTCTAATGTTTGTTGCTTTGCATGCTAACACTTTTAAACTTGTTTCTTTATAATTGTAACCCTACAAAAACATAAAATTCATTTAATTAATATTTATAATATAGTAACAAAAATTAAACAATTTAACAACCTAAAAATCTAGATAAAAATATAAAATACTATTCATACTTAACTAATTCAAAAAATTAACTTAAAATGAAAGAAATAAAACCAAAACTTACTAAATATTAGCTTAACTAAATTTTATTTAGTTTATATATTAAAAATATAAAATAAAGTCAGTATTCATATGATAAGTCCCATAAAATATTAAGAAAACCATGATAATTCAGGGACTTATCACACTCCCAAACTTATCTCTTTACTTATTCTCAAGTAAAACCATATTAAACAATAAAATTCCTACCTATTCAAGCTTTCATATTTAGAATGATAAATGGATGCTTTCAACAAATGTATTAAGAAGTATAATTAACAAGAAAAGAAAGTAATGCATATAATTTTTAGAACTTAAGAGTTAATGACAAATTTTCCAAACCCATGATGTGTGTTTATGAAGAACCATTGTAATGACTCTAATTCTTAATTACCGTAATTAGGGTTAATAGCATGATTAATAGTTGCAAATCAAGGTCTAAAGTCATTATAATTAATTAAAAATATGAGAAAGTGGGAAAAAATTGAACCTTAATATTATTAGGGTCATTAGCTAAATAACCACAATTAATCAAATCTATAAGTGATCGTGGTTATTATGTAAGACTTTGGATTCATCTTACTACTGATTTCAACCCACAAAAGCCTCATATAAAGATTCCAAAGTTATTGTATAATATTGACATAGTGAAATTCAAGGTTTCTAAGTCAAAAATAAGAGTTTGGGAACCTTTGCCACAACTTGGAACCTTTCCCCCACAGCTAAGTTAGCTACTGGAATTTAAAAACCAAGTTTCACTTCTTACGCTGCAGCGAAGTTGCTCTTGGGTTCAACTTCTCAAATTTTCGCAAATATCACTATGGCGAGTTGGACTCTTGCCGTGGTGGGCCTATGTGGCGTTATGATGGAAACACCCCTTGGACTTATTATACAAAGTTCTGCAATTTGAGTTATAGTATGCTATACTTATGTCGCGGTTGAAAAGTTTGCTCCGCGGTGATGTTGCTCTCTGTTACCCTCCTTGGGTGACTTTTCATTTTACGCCGCGGTGAGACACCTTGTGCTGCAGTACTCCTCACTTTTGTCACTCTCTTGGCTATGGCAAGCCCTTTTTAGCTGTGGCGTGACTCTTTCTTATGCCTATACCTCTTAATTTCATCCTATACACTCCAATTCTCCCTCTTAGAACACTCTAAGACTACTCTCCCTCAATTTGTGAGGCTTTAGTGGTGTTTATCTACTTGGTTTATCTAACACATTTAACCTTACCAATTCAAGGCTTAGATTTTGATTTCTACTCCCAACTATCATGCATCCGCAAATTCCATGTCATAATAACAAGCAACCAAATTTATATACAACTAATATTATCATTTAAATAGAAATCCTAATGAGGTACCATGCATTACTAGTCAAAGTCATTATTTAAGTTAATACATGATTACATTTCAACATAATTGACCATAACTTAACATCAACTAGGTTCCATATTAGATACATAAGCACATACTTCAAATACTGGATTGTATAAGACCTAGCTTCCTATTAGATACATCATAAGTTACCAAAACATAAAACTCCTATGCTTAGCAATATGATTACATGATGATACTATACATGATAACAACAAAACTAGCATCCACCCTAAATCAACTCAGTCTAAGTGTAGCTTCCTACACCAGGCCTTAGCTTATAGATGTTCATCTACTTGCTTACACTTATCCTTACCTAAAGGACTTTCACCTGAAATAATTAGCCCATAAAATGGGGTGAGATGCAAATCTCAGTAACTAAAGAAAATTCCATTCATATATTCCAATTTAATTAACATATGTGCATAAAATCATATAAACATTAGAAAATATACCAATCATATCAGCAAATGAAGCAATTAGGCTATCAGTAATTGTTATCCTATACTAGCAATCACAATTCCATATGTTAAAGGCTAATAACACTGGGAGAGGCCCGTCCATGATACCTACTCCGTAATGAGCACAACCATGACTTAGTGTATTTGAGGTTTAATCATAACTTAGTGCTTAATCGAAGCACATGCACAGGTAGCAGTTGCACCATAGCGCCACCATGGACCTACGAGGTCCAATTACACATAACAGATAGCTAACTAATTTGTTTAGCATTCAAAATCATAATCATGTAGCAAATATAAAATTAAAGTAGACATATGCATGGAATTAGTAGTAACCCCAGTTACCTCACTTATGGACAATTTTTCGGAGAATGAACAATAATGCTACATCAGCCTATGAATACAAAATTAAAGCATTACCATTCTTATTCATCAATTATATCAGCAACCCAATAATTAAAGAATTTAAACCACTAATAACTACCTAGAGGACACTTACCCAACCCCTACAAGAGCAAAATTCAGATGAGATGTTTTCCCCTACTAGAAACTTTAAAGTATCACTCTAATCCTAGGAAAATTCATACAAAATTAATACTCATGCTACAAACCAACTATGGGGGTCTTAAACTAGTAGAAAATGCATCAAAATGAAGAGTTTATATTTATCCAATATCCCTCATAGCCTCAACCTCCAAAAATCCTCCAAGAAAATACCAAACAAACATATTTCAAATTTTGGGTATAATGAAAATGCTCTAAATGAAAAACCAATTGCGTCAAAATGGAGAGGAAGAGGAGGGGGTCAAGTTATATAACCCTCACCTTGGCTAAATCTTAATCTAGATAGGGAAAATGGGGCCAAGAAAGTGGTGAGAAACCTAGCCTCCAAGAGACCTCCAAATTTGCTTATTGTGTTTTATGTTTTTGTAGAATGGTGGGAGGGGTTGAAGGTGTGTAAGGTTTAGTTAAGTTTAAATTGGATCCTAAATGGGTTATGGGTTGACACAAAGGCTCAATTCCAAGTGAGTTTTAGATTTATGCTTGTTGGACTAGATTTCATTAGTAGGGCTACAGAATTTTAATAGGGTTAGGCCAAGTTCCAAGAGTCAATCTAATTTAGGTCTGCATAATGAAGGTTAGGCCAACTATAAGAATTTATGTAAATTGGGTCTTGGGCCTCTATCTCACTAAACCAAATTGGGCTATTGTTATGTGGTCTCTCTTGGGCTAAGTCTCACAATAAAAGTTGGGTCTGCACCTAAAATCTTTGGACCTTAATTAATCCTTATCTATGGCTTATTTATATTAATTATAAGCTTAAATTAAGTTTTAACCCAATTGAATCTTAAACTTACATTAATTATTATTTCTCTATAAACTCATATTCATATAGCTTACCTAATTATTTCATAATAATTATTTTTAGTTAGTCAAAATCCATGATTAATATCTTAATTAGTTTTGGGGTGTTACAACCATGCTAAAGTCTAATTATAAGCCTTAGAATAATTTATGTAAATCAAACTACACAATAAATCTCTCCCTTAAAAGCTTTATATGCTTGCTCTTCTATCCCCTCTCTACTAATATAGGCCATTGCATAACTCATTAATCAATCGGTCTTTTAAGATTGTAATGGGGCTTGTGGTCGTCGCTATTACAAGAAAAATAGTATACGAAAAATTTATGAGCAAGACTCAAGAGAATAATCATTAAGCATAATAATAGAAGATAAAATTCTCCCTTTTTCTCTTATTTTCCATTCTTTTTTTCTTCATTCCACCTTATTTTATTTTCTCTTTTTTTTACTTTTGCACTCACAAATTTAGCTCATTTTGATCCATCAAATTTTTCTTTGGATTAATTCTTTGACCACCTTTTTTTTCCCTTCTTTTTTAGTTCTTCTTTCTAATTATCATATTTTTCATGTCTCTCTAGAAACAAAGAACCATACAATCATTGTTCCTATACTTCTAATTTGCATGTCTCTCATGAGAAAATAATTATTCACATCAAACCCACATTATACCTTATTTCATCCCTAAAGCTTCTTTTTCACATAATATCAAAGGTTAATTATCCTCTTGAAAAAGGGAAGGAAATTGTTTTTCAAGCTGAAGGTCATTAATATGGTTAAAAAGAAGAAATTTCATGCAATTATATGCATATTTCACTTAGGACTCAATAAGGTAATAGTGATATACTTTGAAAAAAATTAGGCTTTAAGTCTCAAACATAACCAATGAATGCTTAAATCAATTTAATAGATCATACAAGGCCTAAAATTTTGCCTTAAGAGACTATAAAGAAAGTTCTAAAGTCTTAGGTCTAAAATCAATTACATAGTCTAATCCACATACATTACTTAAAACTAACAATTATTCTAAGTATGATGATGTACACCAGAAAAGTCTCAATGAGCGAGGAAAACATTGCCATTAACAAGCAATCTCATCTACAAATTGCATTAACAAAAATTTCTTATCATTTATACACTATCAAGAAATGAAGTTTTTCAATGGCATCTAACATCAACTAGAAAATAAATACAAAATAGGTAAGCAAAACTTAAGTTTTGAAAAATAGGGAGTTTTCAAATAAAATTTTGCATAAAAATATAAACAATTAAAAGCAATAAAATTCACATTTCCAATTTAGAATCCCTACCCCCAAACTTAAAATGAACATTATCCTCAATGTTCAAAACATGACACAACATAAGAGTAGTAAGGGATTAAGAAAACTCCCTTGATATGTTTTATTCTTTGTTCATTTCAAGATCCTCCAAACTAAAGGGTAATAACAACAAAGCATCTCCTCGTGGAATGATTCTCTCAATCTCAACCTGACAATATAACAAAAATTAACATTGTACAACTTAACTAGTATAGCACCAAAATATTATTAAACAAAGCAAGTGTAGATTTTTGCTAAAAAAGAGTTGTAATGACATTCTAGTGGAATCCACCCAACAATCATCCAATTAACCTCATGAAAAAAAAATTTAAGAACATCTTAACACACTAATAAATGTGATCAAGATAAATTTGCATGTTAACAACTACACAATTAGTCCTATAAAATTTAGCAAGTGACATAGCATACAACAAATTCTAGCAACTTGTCAAAATAGAGTAATGTGTATTCAAATGAAAATAAATAACTTATCTGAACTCCAAATATATGAACCAAATTTTCCTAGCAACTAGACAAGCAGAGGAAAATTTTGATACATATTTCATGCAAAAATTCAATTAAATATGCTGTTCCCAATAAATTTATAAAGCTAGGTCACAAACATGTATAGCAAAATAGAGAACATTGACTAGAAACATGTGAAAATGATGTAGCAAATGAATTTAATTGATTTTAAAATTTTAATGCTTAAGACAAGACATAAAAAAAAATACTAAAAGAAATTCATGAAAATATTTAAAACCAATTGCTCCCAATAAAATTTTCAATTCATGCTACAATAATCATACTTATTCACAATAACACAATAAAAAAAATTAAGAAAGAAGAGCTTACAAAGAGAATAATATTCAACATGTAAGTACAAACACAATTATGAACCCAATAAAAGGAATACAAAATTGATTTGAAATCACTCCCTGAATTGCATGCTTTAACTACTCAACTCTTGTTCCTAACTTTAACTAACAATCATCTTAAGAATCCAATGCTAGTGGGCTCTGAAAGAAAGGAAGCCAGGGGTTAGAAAATGTGACGACCCTAACTTCTAATCATTGTAATTAAGGTTAAATGCCTGATAAACAACCCTAATCCATGGTTACATGTCATTAAGACTAATTACATTATGAAAATACAGAGAAATTTGAACCTTAATTTTATTAGAGTCATCAACCATCTAATTATGAACATTTACGTACCTCAGGGGAAACAAACATTCATTTATGAGCCTTGATTCTATTACCTACCATTTTCAACTCACATTTATCTTCTATCAATGTTTACAAGTCATCCCTTGAGGTTATAATATGGAAAACCAAGATTTTCTAATCAATATAGGGTTTTCAGGACATTCGCCGCGGCCAACATATATGGCGCCACGGCAAAGAAGCCTCTTGGAACTTCCCTTGCTTGCCTCTCGCTATTGGCAGCGGCCAATACCTACTTTTGCCGCGGCCAATTCCTCTCTGGAATGTCTGGCTCATTTTCACAAAAGTTCATCGCGGCCAATTTCCCAATTCGCCACGGTGAATTTCTCTCTGGATGCCTCCCAGTTTGACCTCTCATATTTCGTCGCGGCCAAATGAAATTTCGCCGCTGTCACATTCCGAACTTCCTATAACTGTTAACATAACCCATATCAGTCCACTCAGTTAAATAGCATGGAAAGAAGGGATTTTAATTATTTTAATTACACCCATTTGACACCATTACCACACAAGAGCATAAGCATTCACTTGGTCACTTGGCATTATGTTTAGTTATGGGGATTAGGCATCATACACAATTTATGTATTAGATAGAAGTGATGTAAATATATATATACTAATTGACCACGGCTTGCTTCTTCTTTGGATGTGGGAATTTACCAAATGCCACCTTGTGCTTCCATGTGTAAGGTGTGTGAGTATCTGTGGTAGATGATGTTTGATTGTATTAAGGAAATATATTCAGCTGTGGTGGAGCTAAGAAGGAAGGTTGCATGTAATGAATAGCATAAGTTAGATAGGATGAAGACACCTCATGCTTGCTCCACCCACTTTCATATATATATGTATATTAAATTGTGATGTGCTGGTGCCGTCTGTGCTGTGCTAGTGGGAGTTAAATATTGCTTTAATATATATAGATTAAATGAGAGTAAGACATATATCTCTGCCACCTAGCACATGCACCGATTCAAGGAAATTGTGATTTTGCCTTCATGCCACCTAATAGCGGTGAAAAAGTAGGAGCTGTCCATTGCATTAATTACCATTCACTTTAACTCATCTTAGGTGGAGGGAAGTAGTGGAAAGAAGGAAGAAATTTCGGACAGCCATAGAAGAGGAGAGAAGAGAAGAAAAACCAAAGTACAAGGATTCCATAATAGGTAAGCTCCAAGTTGCTCCCTTGTTCTGGACTGGGATGTTTTGGCCTTGTAGATTTAGTTAGAAAAGGATTTTGAAGACGAAATTTTTATAACAGGTTTTCCATCCCTTATACTTGAAATCTGGAAAATTACAGAATTTTTGGAACAAGGTAAATCAGAGAAACAACCCACTAATGCAATTTAGCTTCTGTACAGGACAGCCTGGGGCTGATTTCATAAAGAATTTTGTTAAAGGGGTAAATGTAGGAATTAGTGCATTAAATTTGGTGGAGAGGTAGCTAAGACATATCACGTCAGGTTTACAAAGTCTTAGAATTTTCTGGGCTCATTTGGTAGGATAACAAAGCCAGAAACAGCAAGGGCAGTATACAGCGAGTTCAACTGAAGTAGTGACCAAAACAGTAGGAGTTCAGGGGTTATCCCAGGGAATTCTTGAAAACTGTCTCTATGGCTTATAATTAACATAATGAGGGGTCACTTTGCCAATTTTTACAATTTTTGGAGGTCATTTAGTGGAGGAAAGAAATTTCACAAAAACAGGTCCGAAAATGTAGTTCAATTGAGACTGTGGTAGTTTTCATTCTTTTGCTGTGTAGTGTGACTTTGCATGGAAAATGTAAGAATCCAACTTGAAAATAAGGGCTAAGAACTTAGTTTTATAGCACTGGATCACACATGGATAACTTAGACAGTAACTAATAATGAGAAAGAAAAGAAAATGAAGATGTGATTGTTTACAATTAGGAATTCCAATAATTAATTAGCAAAAGGGATTTAGGAATTTCGTATGGGGGGATTAGTAATTTAATTGCAATGTAAATATTAACCATGACTCATTCTTAATTAGTACAATACATGATTGAAATTTAGGAAGGCCATTGGGACAACCAAGGCTAAGGAATAACGTGACAAACGACAGTGACGAAACAGGTAGTTAACATTGTACTTACTTTGTTATTTACGTTAATGCACTGGATGAAATCCCGAAGCCCCTATGCTGTGTTTGGTTGCATGTATATCTACTAATATGACTCTTTATGAGTACCAGATTACTGTTATTGGCCAATAACTGAAGCAAGGTAGCCTAACGAATGAAAATATGCTGCTACGTAGCCTAATGAATAAAAAAAGGCTGCTACGTAGCCTAATGAATGAAAATATGCTGCTATGTAGCCTAACGAATGAGAATGTGCTGCTACGTAGCCTAACGAATAAGAAAATGCTGCTACATAGCCTAACAAATGAGAATGTGCTGCTACATGGCCTAACGAATGAGAATATACTGCTACCTAGATATTACATGCTCCGACACCGAAGTTTGCATCGAATGTATCCTGGATAGTAATCCGTGCTATTTATATGTATGTTTTTTTCTAAGTACATTGTTAGCTACTGAGATTTTATCTCACTATAAATTGACTATTTTACAGGTGTTAGCTATGCCACGAATGGAACTAGACAAATAGAGAATGAACAAACTGACTAATAGATTACATACTGACTGTAATTAGTTTATGAATTCTTTGAACAAGGGTTGAATGTAAAGTTTAACTCCAGGGAGGATGTAACATTGTAGTATTAATCTCTCTTTGATTTGTATAAATATTATACATGAGATATCTACCGTAAGTTAACTGTGATGTTTATTAGGGCTACCAAACTCTCGGTACAAGTAAACTCCTATGTTTGCATTACATGAAATTGATTATGATAACCATGGGATTGGTTCTAGCACATTAGCATCATCAACTTATGGTTTTCTTGTGAAAATGATGAAGGTTGTCTAGGTATGACAATTATCTTTTTAGGTCTAGGATCTTGTTGACAGGATTTTGGACTCCACACTAAGGAAATTAAAGACCTTGTCGACAGGATCTTGGATTTTGCCTTGTAAAACTTAAGACCTTGTCAACAGGGTCTTCTATTAGTAGTACAAGATCCTTTCATATGGCAAGTTATAGTGTATGTAAAGTGTAGGTGTGACAGCCGCGGCGAATTCCTCTCTGGCACCCTCCCTAGGCAACCTCGCCTCTATTAGTCGCAGCCAACTACATTTTAGCCACGGCGAAGTGTGTTCTGGTCTTACACTCCGAAAATCTAGTCTCATACTCTCCTTTCCCCTCTTAGGGCCCCTCTACCTTAATTGTGTGGCTCAATTAGCTCTCATTAGCCTTATTTATCCAGCTAATCTATCCTCTATAATTCAAGATTTAAGGGTCAATTTCTTTTCTCTAATTACCCTAAATCAGCAAGTCCATATGTCAGCAAGTTTGTAAAATAACAATAACAAGAGTTCATGAACTATCAGCAGCTATCACTTGAAACCCAATCAATGGGGGTTCATATAATATGTCAGGATTACAATTCCAATAATAAGCTATATCAGAGTTCAACAAGGCTCATAGCAGATATCATAAATCCATACATCAAATACCAATTTAAAGTAAGGTCTACTCCTCCATAGGTACACATTATATTATCAAAATACAAACTCTTACACTTGGCAATACAGATACATGATGATGCTATACAAGACTTAACAAAATTAGCATCTACCCTGTTCTACTCAGACCAAGTGTAGCTCCCCACACCTGGCCTCAGCTCATGGATGTTCATCCACTTGCTTACCCTTACCCTTACCCGAGGAACCTTCACCTGAAATATTAATCCCATAAAACGGGGTGAGATATAAATCTCAGTAACCAAGGCAATTCCATCATATATCCAATTTAATTAACATATATGCATGAATCAGAATCAACATCAGAATCATATCAATCATATCAGCAAATGAAACAATTAGGCTATCATGATTACTATCTCATACTAGCAATCATATTATCACATGTTAAAGGCCATTAACACCGGGAGAGGCCCGTCCACGGCACCTACTCCCCATTGAGCACAATCAGGGCTCAGTGTATCTGGGGTTTGATCATAACCCGGTGCCTAATCGAAGCACATGCATGGGTGGCAGCCGCACCACAGCTCCACGATGGACTCACAAGGTCCAATTATAATTCAACAGATAGCCAACCAATTCATTCAACATTTCAAATCATTCATATACAGCAACATATGAAATTAAATCAAATATATATATACATGAAATTAATATAAACCTGGTTACCTCACTTGTAGATAAATTTGCAGCAGCCACCACAAATCCTAAATTCGGATTAAAGTGTCTTCCCCCAGAAAACTCAATATTCCACCCAACATCCTAAGCAAATTCGTATAAAATTAATACCCATTTTATAAATTAGCTATAGGGGTCTCAAATTAACAAATGAAGCATCAAAATGGAGGATTTAAACTCACCTAAGGTCAGCCCTAACCTCAACTTATGAATTTCACCAAGAAAATCCCCAAACACCCACATTTCAGATTTTGGGTAGAGTGAAAATACTCTAAATGAAAAACTAATTGGACTAAACTAAAGAGAAAGATGAGGGGATTAAGTTGTATAACTATTACCTTACTTGAATCTTGCTCTAAATGTGAGAAAATGCAAAATTCTTGCCCCCAACCCTAGCCTCATTCTCAACCTCCGAATTTTGCTTCTTGAGTTTCAGCAAATGAGAAAGTGGCTGAAGTATTAGGGTTTAAGTTAGGTTTTAGTTGGCTCAAATATGGGTCATGGGTTTCTCCAAAGTCCAACTCATAATGGGCTTCAGGTTTTTGCTTATTGGGCCAGTTTTTAAGGTGTTGGGCTGCAGAGTTTTACTGGGCCATTTTTATATGCATTGAGTTGCTGAAGTTTAATTAGGTTTGGGCCAAGTTTGAAGAGCTCAAGAATTTGGGTCTGCACAAGGGTTATTGGGCCACTTAAAGGAGTTTATGCAAGGTAGATCTTGGGCCTCCATCACACTAAATTGGGTTGGGTCTGCACCTAACCCATTGGGCCTTCATTAGCCTCTTCTCATGATCTATTAATTTAGGCCTAGATAGAATTTATATCCCAATTAAATCTCAAACCTGTTTTAATAATTTATCTCTCTAAAATCTCCATCCACTTAATTTGTCTAATTATCCCATATTAATTATGCCTAATTAATCTAATCCTTAATTAACACCTTAATTAATTATGGGGTGTTACAGAAAAACTACATAAGTGAATTTATTTATTTATTTTTACTTAGATATTTTTATTTAGTTATGCTTAGGTTGTCTCCTAAGAAGTGCTTGTTTTATAGTTTTCAGCCTAACTTTACATCAAAACCTAATCATAAGTGTCAAAAACTATAATTGTCTTACTTACTTTCTTCCTTGGATAAGTAGGCTTTAGCAACAATTGGTGTTCTTTCCATTTGAGAGCATGTGATTCCTGACCTAATAGATTGATTAGAACATATGTTTTGGCTGACATAATAAGAAGCCCCGATTTTAATTTTTCATTGACAATTTTGGGAGTTTCTAAACATTTTAGACATCTTATAAAATCTTCTTGACTCTCTTCAGTAAGAGCCAAGGACTTCAATGAAGGACTTATCAAAAGATTGCCTGGAATCACATTTTCTATTTCCATTTCATTGCAACATTTTTCTAATTCATCAAGAGGATCATTTATCATGGCCACTTGGAAGGTTACCTCTTAGCCTTCTAGCCTCACAATAGTCTTCCCTTCTTCCGCTCTTTGCTCACAATTTCCCTTAAATTGCACATAATCCTCTGACAACTCTTCTTCACTCCTCAAATTAATTCCATTATAATTTTTTTCATTTTCTATTCAAGGAGTAGTTACCATATCACTTGGAATACTCTCTTATGAACCATTATAGATGACATTAGCTAGTTTGCTTATTTAAATTTTCAAGTTTCTAATTATGTCATCTTGCTTGGTTAGGTAAGCATCTTGCCTAGCCATACAGGCATCTTGCTTGTCCATATAGTACATAATCATTTCTTCTAAGTTAGGATTATGCTCTTGAACAGAAATTTCATCTTGTAATTAGCAATTGGAAGGTTGGGAAGGGTACATTACATATGATGAAGAAACTTGACTATGATTCCAAGAATAATTTTGTTCAAGATTCTAACTAGGAATATATGTGTTACCACAAAAACCATTTGGATTTCTATTGAAATCATCCTCCATTTGTGCATTTTTTATAGAATATAGGCACTACTTTCCATAGTGACCTCCATAATGATCACAAACTAGTGTTCAAATCAGAGTTATCAAACCTCTTATCAAATTCTGCCATTTAAGTTGTCAATTTAGTCATAATATCAATTTATAGTCACTAGTTGCCCCATTTGTTATCCAAGGGTAATCCATAATTAAAAACAAAAACAATAAAAACATAAATTAAACATAAATATCAACAGGTCCAACACAAAAACAAAACACAAACCAAAAGATTTAAAATAAAATTTACAAAAACATAATGAACAAAGCTTGAGTTTAGATTAAATGAGTTTGGTATTAATATTAGCAAAGACTTAGTGAACAAATCCCCAACAATGATGCCAAAAATTGTTATTTTCTTTTGAAAGTGTATATGCAAGTATATGCATCGTAACAGTAATAGAGTTTTATTCCCATAAGGATTTGTCACTAAGACAATTGCTAAGTACTAAAATTATGCACCTTAATCTAAATCAAGCTAAAAATAAAAGGTGATATGAAATTAAACTAAACTAAAGACATAAAATAAAATAAAAATAAAAAATAAATGAGAGACATCATTCTAGATGAAATTGAAAAGCAAAATGATTTAGGATTATGACTTCTCTTAAAATTTCATATGAACTAATTACTTTTCTTCATCTTGCTCTTAATGTCATTAATTGCCTAAGACTCTAATTTATTTATAAGCATCTTCTGAATTACATATAGGCATTCTTCTAACTAATTCATAATTCCTTATGTAATTAATTTAGAGACTTAATCAAGAATATATCTTAATATGGCTATGTGAGGCCGGTAGGTATATTTGTCACACCATATTATTTTAGCCTCACTTTCCCATACATTTAGCTTCATGCATGCTTCATATATGAATTTCATAGGGAAAGTAGTAAAATAACATAACATTTTTGCGTTGCGTAATACTTTAAAAATTCAAATTTTGTTTTATGGATCCCGTGAACTCCTCAATAACATCTCCTAATCATATTCCATCTAAACAAGTCATAAATATTGTAAAACATTCCATACATTTCAGTTTAAGAACCACACATTAGAAAAAATAGAGTTTTGCCTCAGGTCCAAAATTCACATTTTTGTCACCAACTTTGAAAAATCATAATTAATTTTAGAAAAATAAAAATCAAGAAAATGATGGTTTTCCGGAAAGCTCTAGATGTCAAGTTAAAAATCATTCCAGGCTATGAAAACACTAGCTAGACCATGATTGACAATAGAAAGGCACGAAAGGTTCGGTTGCCCAGGTTTGCTATCATAAGTTACTGATATGAACTTCAAAAATTCATAACTAATTCTAGAAAAATCAAGACCCCATAAACCATACATTTCAGAAAAGCTATGGATTTATATGAAAAATAAGTTCAGACTAAGTTAAGCTTATTAGGAATTGAATTATAATGAAATAGTACATAAGGTCAGCTAGCACTACTAATTCTGATACAATACTTCAAAAATTTATTTTCTCTCTATAGACCTTCAAATAGGTTGTTTCTAGTTGCTATAGATCACTATGAACCTTTGGTTTCTCCCTGTAAAATTTTATAACCATTGGACCTTGTTTGGCCCTTAGGTGATAGGAAAATGGAATATGCTCGAGTGAACAGTCCCCAGACCAAAACCAACTTCTGATATAAATTTTGAAAAATTATAAAAAATTTTATAGACCTCTAAATAATATGGTTCTTAGACCACAAAAAGCCTTATATGAGATTTATATATATGCAAAATCCCAGCCTCGTAATCACTCATTTGTTCAGGTTGGGGTTCAACTCACAAAATGGGTCATTGTTATTCTAAAACAGTTCATTTATATGGCAAATGGTCTTCCCCTTGAACCAAGACCACTTGGGCATGTGGGAAAACTTCAAAATAGTCCATTGAACTTGTTTAAAGAGTCCAAATATCTATACATCATAAAACCACTATCCCACTTATTCACATACACAAGTTCTTAAAGACATATCCATGCATCTCAATGTCAAAAACATCTATTCTTATTCATATGCTTTCAATTCCTATACATATATCATATTTCTATGTATATACATGTATTTAAGTGGCTACACATCATTTTCCAATAGTATGGTTACAAAATGGCTAGATTTATAATTCTTTTGTCAATCTCTTCTCTTCAAGTATGGTGGCTTCCATTTCTTTGTTCACTTGGTCTACCTAGACATGTTTAGGCAATAGAGAGGGAAGAGTTAGATTCTAGGAATTCCAATAGCTCTTAACATTTTCAATCATACATAATAGCCATGTTTCAAGCTAAAAGATGCATATATGAACATTTTACTACTAATAACCATACATAGAATTATTTTCATATGCAAAAAACTTATACATATTATATGTTAGCCTTCAAGAACATTGATTTAGCCTCACCCTCTTTCCTTAGGACTATTGGACTTGCTTGACCCATTTTCAAGGGACTTTTGACCAAGCCTCACTCTTCTTGAGACTTTTGGTTTTGTCTCATCCAATCCTAGGGACTTTTGGCTTCACCAAATTCATTCAAGCTAACCATCATTCACAGAACACATATTATGAACATAATGGTACCATGGCATGTAAAAAATTACTAGAAACATTTCTCATGGTAAAATCATATATACACACATCCAACGATAAGAAAACAACTAAGTATGTATAAGAGAAATGTTAGAGAGCTACTTTGATATAAACACACACACTTTTGCTTGATTTCTCTTTCCTTCTTTTGGCTACACCTTTGCAAATGGGTAGAGTAGGATTCTTTTGGTCTAGATACATCAAATAGGACCCAATTACACTCTTAAAACAAACTCTAGCACCACGCACACTCTAGAAAAGTTTGTTCTTATTTGGTTCAATTATGGTTCCATAAAGCACTTAAAGAAGTAATCTTAAGGATTCATGATCTTGGCTCCATTTTCTCCTTTAATCTATAACTCTTGACTTCATTTAGACTCTTTGGAGCCATCACACAATCATTTTAAGGAGCCTAACTATATGTTACTTCTTTAAGTCACATTATAGAAGCTACACCTCCAACTTTCAATCCATGGCTTCTAAAATTTTTCAAGGCTTCCTCTCATACTATCCCATCATATATGATGCAAATCTAGGCTTAGAAAAATTTAAAACATTCCCTAGGTGCTACTTCCCCTCTAGGCCAAAACCATACTCCTTCTTAGTACCCATGGACTTTATTTTGTTTCTTTGATGGGAGATACCTGTGGGAGGCTTCCTTGATGTCTTAGGAATTCATACCAACTCTTAGACAATTGAAAATGCCAATAGAAAGCTTTACACAAACCATGGTACAAAAAAATCCTTAGAAATTGTATGTTGAATTTCAATGGTTCTTTCTTGGATTTTTTTGCACCATCTTGTTTCCCACACTCTAAATCCTAAGGCTCACACTTGGTTTGGTTAAAAAACAACTCCCACTTAGCTGTCCCATAAGTGGTTGAAACATACACACATAGAAGCAAGGGAGAAGAAGCATGAAAAGCAATGGATTTTTACCTAGGTTTCTAGCTTTTCTCAAGAGCTTCTTTCTTTGTCTTAGCCTCCTTTTTCAAGGACTAACTTTCTCCCTCTAAATCAAGGTCAAAACAGAGCCCTATCATCCACCATAACCATGGAAAGAAAGAGCCAAGAGAGGAGAATAAGATATGTAAGGAAAATCCATGAAAACCTTAGCCTTTGTTACCTTTTCCTTGGTTCCTTCCTTCTCCTCCTTCTCTTGTATGTCTTTCTCCTAGGCAGAAGTTCCCTTTATTTTGGGCAAAATAAGTCAGTTAGAAGAAGCTCCAAGTGGGATGCCTCTTATAAAGAAGAATCAAGAAAGAATTATTCATTAAGAATTCCATCTACATCCTTCCTCTTGGCTAATTCAATTTAAGCTCATTTTAACTCCTTTTTGAGAACTGCCTTTTTTATCATAAAACATAGGTCCTCAATTTTATAAAATAACTTTAGAATCACTTAATTTGGATTTAAAACCTTCTTAAATGAAGAGGTTAAAGTTTGGGTTAACCAATATTAGAAAAGTACATTGGAGGGGGTTTAAACCATTTTAGGGGTTCCTATAGTTTTTAAAGCCTCTGAGAGCCTCAGGCTACTCAGTTTTTCCATTTAAAAATCCCTTATTGGTGTTGTCTAAATGACTTTCACTACAATAAGAAACACCTCTCGCTATTGTAAGAGCTTCCTAACTATTCTCATCATAGCTAACGCTATTGTGAGATATTCCTTGGATTTTGTATGGATCATGAACTTCCTATAGCAAACTGGCATCCTCGTTATAGTGAGGAGACTTTATTTAGCCCTAAATCTTCTCATTTCAGGGGACTTGCTTTTTAACTAACTTATGTTGTTGTTTTTACGAAATATTGGATGTTACATTTCTACCCCTTTAAATAAAATTTTGTCCTTGAAATTTAAATACATACATTAAGGGAATAGCTCTAGATACTTCTTTCCCATATCTTCTTCTAGCTCCCAGGTACCTTCCTTGGGAGATAACCCTTTCTAAACTACTTTCATTAGCCGTATCATCTTATTACGCAATTGCTTGAGTCTAACATTTATGATTCGATTTGGTAATACTATATAAGATAGATTGTCTTGTAATAACACATTTGCATATTCCATGACATATAAAGGGTTAGGTTAGTACATTTTAAGCTAAGATACATGGAAAACATTATGGATTTGGCTTAAGTTCAGAGGAAGGACAAGTCTCTAGGCCATAGGTCTAACTTTATCAGACTTTATTAAGAATTTGGAATAGACCTCTGTACTTTGGACTAAGCTTTTTACTTTTGATGGACCTACCTATTCCTGTGATTGGAGATACTTTAACAAAAATATAGTCTCCACCCTCAAACTCTATTGGTCATTTCCTTCTATCTGTATAACTTTTTTGTCTACTCTGTGCCACTAAAAGTTTCTTTCTTATGATTTCTATCTATCTAAAGGTTTGGTCTACTAAATTTGGGCTTATGAGGCTTCTCTCTCTTTGCTCAATTCAATACACTAGGGATCTACACTTCCTCCCATACATTGCCTTGTATAGTACCATATGAATACTAGCATGATAACTGTTATTATAGGCAAACTCCACTAGAGGCAAGTATATATCCCAGTTACCCTTTAGCTCTTAAACACACACCCTCAACATATCTTTTAGGGTTTAGATGGTCCTTTCTATCTGACCATCTGTCTAATGGTGATAGACTGTACTAAATCTCAATCTGGTTCCTAAGGCATCCTATAATGATCTCTAGAAATTCGAAGTGAATTTGGGATCTCTATATGATACTATGCTCCTAGATATGCTGTGTAGTCTCACTATCTCCTTGATGTAAAGTTAGGCTAACTTATCTAAGGTGTAAGTGGCTTTCATTGTTAAAAAATGTACTGACTTCGTTAACCTATTCACTATCACTCATATGGCAGCATGCCTTAATGATATCCTCGGTAAACCTATAACAAAATTCATAACTATGCTATCCTATTTTCATTCAGGGATATTTAAAGGCTAAAGTAACCTAGCTAGCCTTTAATGCTTTATCTTGACTTTTCAATGTACTAGACACCAGGAGACATACTCAGCTATGTCTACTTTCATCCCAAGCCACCAAAACATTTTCTTTAAATTATAATATATCTTGTTATTGCATGGATGAATCATGTACTTACTTTTATGTGCCTTTTCTAATATCCTTTCTCTAATTTTTGAATTCCTTGGCACATACAGCCTACCCCTATACCTCACTATCTCATTCTCAGACAGATTAAAGTTTGGAGTGCTACCCTGAGACATCTGGGCCCTAATCTTTCTTACATGCCCATCCTCTTGTTAGGCCACTCTAATCTGACTCCTCAGGTCATTTTCTATATCGGTTTCACTCATCAATAGCTTCCCCAAATACACCTAACATAAGAGATTTATATCCTTGAACCTTTCAATCAATTCCTGTTCTCTGATCATCATGGAGGTCATGTATATAGATTTTCTACTGAGTGCATCTGCAACCACATTAGTCTTACCCAGGTGGTATTTCAGGGTGAAATCATAATCTTTTAAAAACTTCAACCACCTTCTTTGCCTCATATTCAACTCTTTTTGCTCAAACAGATACTTAAGGCTTTTGTGGTCATTATAAATTTCTATTGCTGGTAGAGAAGTTGAGTTTGCTATAGACATTGCACTTAGGGTGGGTCTAATGTCCAAGGTCCTGTATGGGATGGCCCTATAATACATAATGTGTTAACTTCAACTAATCTCCACTTAGGCTTGGTTTCAAAAACTTTCAAAGAAAAAGAGTAAAACTGTGGTATTTTAATGCATTATGTCAGGGTTTAAATAGTCATATTTCGTCCCGTGGGTCCCATGAATCCATCAATCATATTATTTACTCAAACTCCATTCATACCACTCATACGTAACATAAAACAATCCATGAACTATGGATATGAAACCAAAAACCAGAAAAATGCAATTTTTCAAACAGGTCAAAAAGTTAGATTTTTGGCTCCAACTTTAGAAAATCATAATTAATTCTAGAAAAATGGGAATTAAGCAAACCATAGCTTTCTAGAAATTTCTAGATGTAAAATTTATACTAAAAATAATTTCAAGCCACAATGACATCATTTGGACCACATTTGACATCGAGAAAGGCATAAAGGTTCAACTAGTTACTGATACTGATACAGATTTCTAATATGAATTTCAAAAATGTCCAATTAATTTTATAAAAATCCAATCAATGCCAACAACTAGACCATTCTAGGTTTGTTCAAACCATGAAAACTAATTAAACAGTGATAGGGGTCTAATCGGACGCCTAGTACTGGACAGTAACTTTAAAAATTTATATCTCCCTCTTTAAGCATCCAAATGGGGTGATTTTAATTGGCACAAGTCACTGGAAAGGTGTAGTTTCTTCTTATAAAATTTCATGGCAATTGGACATCATTTTCCTTATGATTGACACTGAACAATTTAAACTATAGTGATAGCAACCAAACCAGAAAATTTTTCAACTTCAAAAATTTACCGAAATTCCATAAACCTCCAAATATTCTGCACTTTAGTTTCCTAAAAAGCTCTTAACAAGCTCTAGATGCATGCTAAATTTTAGATTAAGAGGAGCTTATTTGGATAAAAAGTGATACAACTCACTAATATGGTGATTTTTGCTTCTCATAATGCAACTCTTTGGTCCAAATGGCTCCTTTTAGTGTTTGGCACCTCTTGGGCAAGTTTAAAAGAACTAATACATCACATATGAATTGCCCAAGTGGTCTAAATTATCATGCATCTCAAACTCACTATGCTACACATAAGAATACCCATCTACGAATAGGCTACCAAGTACTTAATACTTGCATTTTCATTGCTTTGGTTCCACAAATAGTTCATACATCACATATACGTGTGATAAGCATAATTTTTACATGTTTTAACTCTCCTAATTTAAGCATTTTAATGTCCAAACATGGCTTTAGGGGTTTAATTAGGTAGAATTTGGTTTCATTAGCCATTTATACACTTTAGGAATTTAATTGCAAAATTATTGAATTTTAATGTTTAACTTTCTTTAAATAATTTTGTGAATTTTTCCTATTAAGAATTTCCTATTAATTGTGCAGATTTTTCAATAGGTAATTGGTTTATGACAAGGAGGTTGGAGAAGAGGAAACACAAAGAAGAGAAGCAAGTGAAAAAGTGGAATGAAGGACTTGAGGAAGGAGCCAACGTGGATAAAACGAAGAAACCTGAGAGCTACGTGAAATGGCTGAGCTGAGAACAGTAATGAACAGTAGCGTGAGAAGAGCTGCCAAACACAAACATGCAGAGGCTGAACACGTCGAAGGGAAGAAGAAGCAGCTCCATGTAGAAAAGTCAGCACATTCCTTCGGGTTTTGAAGAGGTTGAAGTATGAGTTTCTCGTTGAAGCTGCAAGATGAAGAAAACCAACGTGAAAAACGCTGGAAGAAACGCTAGGCTGGGCAGAAACACGAGGTAGCTCATGTGAAGAGAAGGAGCAATGTGGGCTGGAGTTCAGTTACAGAAACATAAAAAGAAAGCAACGAGCTACAGAGAGCTGGAGACGCTGATCTTCACGTGGGAGACTGCTTCTTCATTCTGTTGAAAGAGTGAGCTGAACGAGTTAAATGCAGGAGCTGGAGTTAAGTTAATGGAAGACAAAGCCACGTTATTTATGAACTGCACGAGCTGAATGGTGCATGAAGAAGAAGGAATCAGACGCTGGAAACACGAGAAGAACAGAGCAAGGAGCTGAACTCGAGTTGAAGCTTGAATGAGCTGGGAGGACGAGCTGATTGAGAACTGAACGAGGAAAGTGAGCTAAACTGAGCTGAACGAGAAGAAGGAAGACGCTGAATTGAAGGAGCAGAACGTGATTTTGCTTGAAGCAGAAAAACTAAGAAGCTGGACGTGGGAAGCTTGCATGAATATTGATACTATATTCAATATAAAAAGGAAGTGGGGCCCATTATATATTTATAAGATAAGTAAACATGTAGAAGACGATGAACACGTGAAGAAGCTGCATGTAAAAGACGCTGAAAAACGCATGAAAACGCATAAGCTGAGCACGTGATTTTTAAGAGAAGGAAGCTTCAATTCAGCACGTCTCTTTCACTCATTCACGCCTCTGATCCCTTCGCACAGTTCCATCCAATCACGCCTCAAATTCTCAGCCAATCCTTGCCTATTTATTCAGCATTCATCAATCTATACGGGCACTATTCATCCATTCGCTGCACAGCACATCCATCCACGCCAAACCACTCAATCCTCTTCCCATCCATTCCATCCATCTTCCATCTACATTCCATGAAGTTCTAAACTCCATCTTGAGGCTAGTGAGGAGGAAGCCCTCGGAGAAGCTTGAATCCGGAGAGAATAATTCAGAATTTTGGGCTAAGAATTTCTCTATTTTTCTTACACTTTTTCTCTTTCATTTATTTTCTTGGTTAAAGAAATTGTGTAAATATAATTAGTGGCTGGTTAGACACTAATTAGGAAGTATTTTTGTTGATTAATTGATCCGATTAATTCCAATATCATCTGAATTCTCATGTATGCTTCGGAGGTATTCGATAAAATACATGAATGAGCGTAATTGTTTAATTTGAGGATTCCTTAATGTTTAGTTGGTTAATTAAATATTTAGGATGATTCAGATGTTAATCAATTAGTTAATCAATCAAATTAAGTGTTCATTAATCCTAAAACAAGAATTGACAATTTAATTTGGATGTGAGGTTTCAATTCAACATTAGATAGTTACTTTCTTGAATCTTGCGTGGTTACTCAAGATAAACTGTTATGAACAATTAGGAACTCTTAGACCAAAATCAATTACAATTAGAATAGGATAAGGATAGTGGATACCAAGGGACGAATCCAAAGCTAGTCACAAGACCATAATCCATATAATTAGATAGAATTTAGGAATTTTAATTCACTTTAGTTTTAAGTAAATCAAACCCCCTAATTTAGGAATTTTTAGAGTATTTTAACAATTGAAAAACTCAATTAAACATTGAACGCCAATTCCAAGGGAGATGACCTAGGTTGTGCCATTAACTATATATTTTATCAGCCTAGTATTATTTTGAGGGTTGTACGACGATCCACTCAACGTGCTTTTACACTTGTTCATATATTTAAATGTTAAAAATAATATATACATATACATTTTGGCACTTCTTTACATCAAAAGAACTAAAACAAGCTATACAATTAACTAAGTATGCTTAACTAGGCTCCTTGACTTGCACTTTGGTCTCCTTGAGCTCCACTTAACATATTAAGATGGGAAAGGGAAGAGGGTGAGATTCTAAGAATCTTAATAGCCCAAACACTCATTCAAGGAAGCAATCAATGTATATAAACATGTCAAAACATGAAAATAGGCATCTAACCATTCAAAATCATACAACACATGATTTATATGGCATGATAATCATATCAATGCCAAGAATAAGCTCTGGGGACTTTTGGTATTACTTCACCCTATTTTGGAGACTTTTAGATTAGTTTCATCCTTGATTTAGGGACTTTTGGCCTTGTGTCATCAATTCCTAGGGACTTTTGGCCCTACCTCACCCATCATATGGGACTTTTGGCACCACCCCACCCTTTAAGAGCAATTTTCATAACCCAAAATATAAGAATATTAGTACCAATGTAATAAGGCAATATCAAATGGCATATCTCATGATACAAGTGCACACACAAGCATACAATGACCATCATATATCCAAGAATGTAACAAGCAAGAGTGAAGAGCAACCTTGGCAATTAAATACAATCCTTCCCTTTCAACTTCTCTTTTCCTTTCTCAGTCTTACAACCATCACTAGATAGAGCTTGAGTTCCTTGGCCTTGGTTTCCTTGCTTCTTCAAAACCTTTCCCCCTTTGCCTTAGTCTTATCTAGAAATTTCTCAACTTCTCCCCTTTTTTTCCTTGCTCTTTTTTGGTTCTCCTTGAATTTCCCTTATCTCTCACTCTCTTAAGCAGAGCTCTTTCAAGTTTTAACTAGCCCAAAGTCAATTAAAGGAAGAAAGAAGAATCTAGACTCTTTAAGAAGCAAAATTCTCCTTTTTCACGCTTGTTTTGGACCAACTCTAGCTATAGTGGAAAATAACCCTCGTTGTGTTGAGTATTTATCAGTCTCAGGTCCCCGTTCTTGCTATAGCTTGCTATTGCGAGAAACCCCTTAGATTTTGTATAAGATGCTCAAAATCGCTCTACCTAATTGCCTTCTCGCTATAATAAACTGGTACATTCGCTATAGCTCGCTATAGCGAACTGATACACTCGCTATAGCCAACAGGGGTCTTAATTATAATTAACAGACTTAGAAAAATTTCAGAAATTATGGTTGTTACATTTCTACCCCCCTTACAATAAATTTTGTCCTTAAAATGCAAATCCATACCTTAACGAAATAACTTTAGATACTTTTGCCTCATTTTATCCTTCAATTCGTAGGTTGTTTTTTCAGATGTCAGACCTCTCCAAACCACTTTAACTAGAGAATGTTCTTGCTCCTTAGCTATTTTAGCTTAGCATCCACAATTCTCTCTAGTTTCACTACGTAGGAAAGATTTTCCTGCAATTGAACATGCTTATATTCTATAACATGCGAGGGGTCTGGTAAGTATTTTTTCGACTAGGGGACATGAAAAATATCATGAATTTAGGATAGGTTAAGAGGTAAGGCTATCCGATAAGCTACAGGTCCAAATTTCTCAAAGATTTGACATGGACCAATATACCTAAGACTGAGCTTTCTTACCCTCATTGACTGACTCACTCTTGTCACTGGAGACACTCGGATGAACACATGGTCTCTAATCTCAAACTCTAATGGCCTCCTTTTTTATCGACATAGCTTTTTTACCTACTTTGGGATTTGAGGAGTTTCTTTCTAATCATTTCTATCTGTGGGGTAGTTTGGTCGACAATCTTAGGTCCTATTAAGCTTCTCCACCTAGCTCAACCTAACATAGAGGGGATCTACATTTTCTCCTATACAAAGCCTCATAAGAGGCCATATGAATATTGGAATGGTAACTATTATTATATGCAAACTCTGCTAATGGTAAATACATGTCCCAGTTACCCTTCATTTCTAACACATATGCCCTCAACATGTCTTCTAAGGTCTAAATAGTCCTCTCGGTCTGACCATCTGTCTGGGGGTGATATGCAGTACTAAACCATAACCTGGTCCTTAAGGCATACTGCAACGACCTCTAAAAGTTTGATGTAAATCTAAGGTCTCTATTTAAAACTATGCTATTGGGTACTCCGTGAAGTCACACTATCTCTCTGATATACATCTGGGCTAATTTATCTAGTGTGTGAGTAGCCTTATAGCTAAAAAATGTGTAAACTTCGTCAGTCTATCTATAACTACCTAAATAATATCGTGTCCAAAGGATGTCTTAGGTAACCTCATAATAAAGTCCACGCCTATACTATCCTACTTCCACTCTGGGATATATAGGGGTTGCAACAATCTAGCGGGTCTTTGATGTTCCATTTTTATTCTCTGACATACTAGGCATCTAGCTACATAATTTGTCACATTATTCTTCATTCCTAGCCACCAAAAAATCCTTTTCAAATCTTAATACATCTTGATGGCACCTAAGTAGATAATATACTTACTTTTATATGCTTATTTTAAAATGCTTTCTCTCAATTTATTCCATCTAGGCATATAGACTCTATCCTAGTAGACTATCATGCCATCTTCAGACACCTTAAAATCCAAGGTCTTACCTTAGAATATCTCATTCTTGACCTAACTTAGGAACTCATCCTCTTTCTGGGTATCTTAGATCTGGGTCCTCAACTCATTCTCAATTCGAGTTACACTTAGACACAATTTACCTGATACCACCTGATAAGAGAGGTTCATGTTTCTAAATTTCTCTAGGAGCTCTTGCTCTCTAATCATTATATGGGCTGTATGGATGGATTTTCTACTCAGGGCATCTTCCACCACATTCGCCTTGCCTGGATGATATTTCAATATATAATCATAATCTTTCATGAATTTCATCCATCTCTTATGTCTCATATTCAGTTCCTTTTGATTGAACAGGTATTTTAGGCTCTTATAGTTACTATAGCTCTCTGTAGTAGCACGATATAGATAGTACCTCCAAATTTTAAGAGCAAACACTACGACGGCTAACTCCAGGTCATGTGTGGGATAATTCTCCTCATGAGGTCTCAACTGCCTAGAGGCATATGCCACTACTCTACCTTGCTGCATCAACACACATCCTAACCCTTTACCTGAGGCATCACAATAAACCACAAATAGTTCACTAGGGTCAGGGATAATCAGTACAGGGGCAATGGTCAAACAAAGCTTCAACTCCTAGAAACTCCTCTCACATCTATCATCCCACACGAAAGGTGTCTCTTTCCTAGTTAGCTTCGTCAGTGGTAAGGCCATCTGAGAAAAGCCCTAAATAAATTGTCTATAGTACTCTGCCAAACCTAGGAAACTCCTAACCTCAGTGATCATTCTAGGTCTATTCCACTGCAACATAGCTTCCACTTTATGGGAATCAACTGCAACCCCTGCCTATGATATCACATGACCTAAGAATCTCACTTTAATTAGCCAAAACTCATTTACTAAGTTTGACATACAACCTTTTATTTCTCAGAGTCTCTAGGACTAATCTCATATGCCTCTCGTGCTCCTCAAAGGATCTAGAGTACATTAGGAGATCATCAATGAAGACCACCACAAATTGGTCTAGATATGGTCTGAATACCTTGTTCATGTAATCCATAAACATAACAGATGCATTCATCATCCTGAATAGCATTACAAGGAACTCATGGTGCCCATATCTCATTCTAAAGGCCGTTTTAGAGACGTCTTCAATTCTTACTCTCTACTAGTAGTACCCAGATATAAGATCTATCTTGAAAAACATAGATGCCCTAACTAGCTGATCTAACAAATCATCAATTTTAGAAAGAGGATATTTATTGTTGATGGTAATTTTATTCAACTCTCTGTAATCTATACACGATCATAAGCTATCATCCTTCTTTCTCACAAATAACACCAAAGCTCCCCAAGGTGAAATACTAGGGCATATAAATCCTTTCTCTAACAATTTCTTTATCTGCTTTTTCAACTCAGCGAGCTTGGTGGGAGCCATCTTGTAAGAAACTTTAACCACCGATCCAACCCCAGGCACTAGGTCTATAGGGGACTCTAACTCTCTCTCAGGGGGTAGACTACTAAAGTCAAAATCTTTAGGAAAAACCTCTGAGAATTCCCTGACAACTAATATCTCCTTTATCCCTTCCTCTACCTTAGCCTAAATAAAGAAAAAGACTAGAAACCCTTGACATCCATGCTCTAAATGCCTCTCAGCCTTGGCAATAGTCACAAATGATAACTCAACTCCTACCCTAGGTATGGTCTTACAAACAAGTAAGGAAATTATTCAGTGTTCACAATCAAGTATCGCATTATTCGTGGCCATCTAGTTCATACCAATAATCAACTCAATACCATGGAAAAGGCATACGGATCAAATTAATAGTGGTATGGCAATGATTGAACTGAACAATGACATTTAATCAAGCATAAGAAGTAACAATGTGGCCTCCAGTGGGTGTAGTGGCAGAGAAGTCAAATAGCAAAGTATTAATAGCCAAACCCAATTGCCTCATACAATCATAAGATATAAACGAGTGACTAGCACCTGAATCAAACATAGCAACTATAAGAAAGCCATTCACTATCAGTATACCTCAAATCAAATTAGAGGACGCACTGGCTTTTTACTGAGTGAGGGTGAACACTTTGCCCTGGGTCTATGGCTTGGGAGGAAGTGCTGTATTCATTTGGAGACAATTCCTAATAATGTGCCCTGGCTTCCCATACTTGAAGCATGTCACTGGAGATAGCTAGGTAGATGACTGGCTTCGAGGAGGAGGCATCTGCTTACCCCTCTGTGGCTTTCTATTCTATAGCACCTTGCCTCTCTTCTAGGTGTTAAGTGTCATGTTAGAGCCTTCTTCTGGTCTTGATCTCTTCAGTTTCAGAGCCCCTTTTTGATTAGCTGAAACCACAGTAGGCATGATAGCTCACAAGTTATTCTTAATCACCCTGCTGACCTCCACAAGGGTATTAAACTTCCTAATCTGCTGTGGAGTAACCCTATCACTAATCAAGGGCTTCAACCCAATCGCAAACTACTTACATCTTTAGGGCTCATCATCATATCTTTGGAGGTAAGAGGAATACTGAAACAACTTTATGAAGTTGGCCACATACTGGTTCACAGTCATCTCATTTGTCTGTCTCAAGCTCATAAATTCCATCTTTGTCTTTTTTTCACCAAACTAAGGAAATATTTCCCATAAAACTCTACCAAGAAGCTTTCCCAGTTAATCTGAATATTCTTGGTTTGCATTAGGGGTTTCATGCTACGCCACCATCTATCGACTTCCTTCTGTAGTATAAAAGTGACGAGCTGAGCTTTTTACTCTATGGTGTAATCCATCATCGAAAATATCTTTTCCAACTCCATAACCCAGGCCTCTACCTTATTCGCATCCAACTCCCCATTAAATGAGGGTGGATTATTCTTCTCAAACTGATTCAATAGTTTCTGGATAGGTGTATGGGTCTAAGCAGGCTCCAAGGAGGTGCAGGTGGAATGCCATAAGTTGATGGTTGAGGTACAGAGGCTTCTCTCTTGGCTTCTTCTTGCCTATCCAGGGTATCTTGCAACTGCATGATCATGTCATGCTGTTGCTAGGCAATGTACCTCTGTTGTTCTAGCATCTTTTGCTATTGACCCATCATGGCCTCATACCGATCAAGTCTCTCCATGATGGTCCACAGAGGATCCTCAGGCCTAACTAGAACCTTTGGCTCAGCTCTCTGAGCCCTAGGTGGCCTGCCCCTACCCCTACCTCATCTAGTATTAACCATTTGTTTGAAAAGAAGTAGCAATCCTCAGTTCACAATTGTATCACAAGCATATATGTATATATATGCTAGCACTTCCATGGCAATTCACACCAAACATAGGCTATGCGCATCATTCAAGAGCCTAACATTGAGCAAAAGTGCCTGAACGTTTGCTTTGATATCAAAAATATAATACCATAATGTGTTAACCTCAAATATTTTCATTAGGCTTGATTCCAAGAAATTCTAAAGAAAAAGAGTAAAACTGTGACATTTTAATGCATTATGCTAGGGTTTAAACAGTTATACTTCGCCCTGTGGGTCTCGTGAATCCATCAATCACATTCTCTACTCAAACTCCATTCATACCACTCATACATAGCATAAAACAATTCATGAACCATGAATATAAAGCCAAAAATTAGAAAAATGCAATTTTTCAAATTGGTTCAAAAGTCAGATTTTTTGCTCCAATTTTGGAAAATCATAAGTAATTTTAGAAAAATGAGAATTAAGCAAACCATATATTTCTAGAATATCTAGATTTCAAATTTATGATAAAATAATTACAAGCCACAATGATATCGTTTGGACCATATTTGACATTGAGAAAGGCACAAGGGTCCGACTGGTTACTGATACTGATATAGATTTCTGATATGAATTTTAAAAATGTCTAATTAATGCCAATGATACCAATATGGAAAGCTATGGATGTTAGCTAGAGGGAAAAAATCATTCCAGACCATTCCAAGTTCGTTCAGATCATGGAAACTAATCAAATATTGACATAGGTCTGATTGGATGCCTAGTACTAGAGAGCAACTTTAAAAATTCATATCTCCCTCTCTAGACATTCAAATGGGGTGATTCTAGTTGACATAAGTCACTGGGAAGGTCTAATTTCTGCTTATAAAATTTTATAGTAATTAGACATCATTTGCCCCATGATTGACATAGAATAATTTTTGGACCAAAGCTATAATGATAGCAACCAAACCAGAAAATTTTCCAACTTCAAAAATTCACTAAAAATTTCATAAACCTCCAAATATTTTACACTTTATCTTCCCAAAAAGCTCTTAACAAACTCTAGATGCATGCCAAATTTTAGATCAAGAAGAGCTCATTTGGACAAAAAATGACGTAGCTCACCAATATGGTCATATTTACTTCTCATAATGCAACTCTTTAGTCCAAATGGCTCCTTTTAGTGTTTGGCACCTCTTGGGCAAGTTTAAAAGCACTAATACATCACATATGAATTACTCAAGTGGTCCAAACTATCATGCATCTCAAATTCACTATGCTATACACAAGAATACACATCTAGGAATGGGCTACCAAGTACCCAAAACTTGCATTCTTATTGCTTTGGTTCCACAAATGGTTCATACATCACATATACATGCTTTTACACTTGTTCATCCATTTATATGTCAAAAATAATATATACATATATATTTTGGCACTTCTTTACATCAAAAGAACTAAAACAAGATATACAATTAAGTAAGTATGCTCAACTAGGCTCCTTGACTTGCACTCTGGTCCCCTTGAGCTCCACCTAACATATTAAGATGGGAGAGGGAAGGGATGAGATTCTAAGAATCTTATTAGCCCATACACTCATTCAAGGAAGCAATCAAGGCATATAAACATATCAAAGTATGCAAGTAGGCATCCAATCGTTCAAAATCATATAACACATGATTTACATGCCATGATAATCATATCAATGCCAAGAATAAGCTCGGGGACTTTTGACCTAGCCTTACCTTATTTTGGGGACTTTTGGATTAGCCTCACCTTTGATCTAAGGATTTTTAACTTGGCCTCACTCATTCATGAGACTTTTGGCCTTGTCTCATCCAATCCTAGAGACTTTTGGCCCCACCTCACCTATCACATGGACTTTTGGCACCACCTCACCCTTTAAGAAAATTTTCATAATCTAAAACATAAAGCATATTGGTACCAATGCAGCAAGGCAACAAGAAAGAATGAAGAGCAACCTTGACAATTAAACATAATCTTTCCTTTTCAACTTCTCTTTTCCCTTCTTAGTCTTACAATCGTAACTAGATAGAGCTTAAGTTCCTTGGCCTTGGTTTCTTTGCTTCTTCAAAACCTTTCCCCCTTTACCATAGTCTTTTCTAGGAATTTCTCAACTTCTTCCCTCTTTCTCCTTGTTCTTTCTTGGTTCTCCTTGAATTTCCCTTGTCTCTTACTCTCTTGAGTAGAGGTCTTTTAAGTTTTAACAGCCAAAAGTCGGTGAGAGGAAGAAAGAAGAATCTAGACTCTTTAAGAAGCAAAATTCTTCATTTTCATGCTTTTTTTGGACTAGCTCTCGCTATAGCAGAAAATAACCCTCGTTATAACAAGCATTTATCAATCATAGGTCCCCATTCTCGCTACAGCATGCACTATTGCGAGAAACCCCTTAGATTTTATATGGGACGCCCGAACTCGCTATAGCTAATTGTATTTTCATTATAGCGAATTGGTACATTCACTATAGCCCATTGTAGCGAATTAGTACATTGGCTATAGCCAACAAGGGTCCTAGCTATAGCTTGTAGACTTAGAAAAATTTTAGAAATTCTGGTTGTTACAGGCCCCCACTGAGTAATAAAGCAAAGAAACAAATAGAAGAACTCTTAGAAAAGGGTTTCATCATACCTAGTGTCTCATTGTAGGAAGCTTTAATGTTATTTGTAAAGAAGAAAGATAGGAGCCCTAGGCTGTGTATAGACTATAGAAAATTGAATAAGCTTACCATCAAGAACAAGTACCTCTTCTCAGGATAGATGACCTCCTAGACTAGCTAGTAAGAGCGCCAGTGTTCTCTAAGATAGACCTCAAATTAGGGTATCACTAGCTTAGGATCAAGGTAAAGGATATCCCTAAAACAGCCTTTAAGACTAAGTATGGGCATTATGAGTTTCTCGTTATGCCTTTCAGGCTGATGAATGCACCTGCGATATTTATGGATTATATGAACAGGGTGTTTAAGCCACCAGCTAGCGCTATTGCGAATTATTCCATGGATTCTATATTGACCAAGAACTCGCTATAGCGAGAAGACTATATTTGGCCTCAAATCTTCTTATTTTAGGGGACTTGCTTTTCAACTAACTCGTGTCGGTGTTTTTGCAAAATACTGGATGTTATAATATTCCTATCCTATAAGCGAATTAATCCACTTAATATTACAAATTTTATGAACCCACACTACCTAATCTATGGTCAAGTTCTAAAATTCCTTTTCTAAATTCATTTAGGTTACCCAAATCATCTAATGGTTTCCACACACTTAGAAGCATGAAGCATAAGGATTGATTAATTAAATCATACCATTAATTACAAATAAAAAGAGTAATTACAACATATTACAAGCTAGAGTTTATCACAATCCCAAATCAACAAGTTCAGCTCATAACTACACAAAATAGTAACATTAAGAGTAGAGCATAAATCAAATAGGCAAAGAAATACAAGGAAAAGCAAGAGAAGAAGAGAAAAACTTAATTAATCAGTGAATCTTCCTCAAACCCAAGCTTCTTCCATAGCATTTAAAGCTTTAAACCTTTCTTTCTCTTCCTTAAAACCTTCATAATTGTGGCCTCCCTTCAAGAAGTGCTAAAAATCCTTTAAAATCCTAAAAAATGCGACTAAAAAATAGTGTGTTTTGCATTTATTTCGAATGGCGCCGGGTGGTGCTAACAAGTGCCGTGGCACAGATGAATTTTTACTGCAGCACTCAACAACACAACTGTTGAAGAAACTGAGTTCAGCCATTCTTAAAGGTTTGTGAGACTATAAGGAAGAATTTTGGGATTGAGATGTTGAAGTTGCGCAAGAAGTAGTCTCTATCTCTCGGTCGAAGACAAGGGATGGATGTCACTAGGCTAGGTCAACTTTATCATTGGTTTCATTATCCCTATAACGATCACTATCTGTTTTTGTTTCTTAATGCGTTGTGGCATTACATTTTTTTTAGCAGTAGTTTTAAGTGCCATCTTTTGCTTTTTTGTCTTTTCTTTTTTTTTTCTTCTTTTTCTTTTTCTTTTTCTTTTTGATCCTTTTCCAATAAATCTTCTTAATGTTTGTTACTTTGCATGCCAACACTTCTAAACTTGTTTCTTTATAATTGTAACCCTACAAAAACATAAAATTCATCTAATTAATATTTATAATTTAGTAACAAAAGTTAAATAATTTGACAACCTAAAAGTCTAGATAAAAACATAAAATACTATATATGCTTAACTAATTCAAAAAATTAACTCAAAATCAAAGAAATAAAACCAAAACTTACTAAATATTAGTTTAACTAAATTTTATTTAGTTTATATACAAAAAATGTAAAATAAAGTCAATATTCATATGATAAGTCCCATAAAATATTAAGAAAACCATGATAACTTAGGGACTTATCAGTGGGAAAATACATTCCATTCTCTTTTTGGAGCTAACTTGTCCTTAAGTTGCACATACGGCTAAATCAGCTCTGATACTACTTCCATATAGAGCCTTTGATGATATTGTCCCTGTTACAGCACCCTGTACATCAACCTGGTAGGGTTTCGTTTGTAAGGTCACCTCAATCAGTCACAACCCAAAACGCCTAGCTAAGAGGGATAGTGCTACTCCCACTTATATAGACCTAGCCCAGGATCTTTTTATCTGATGTGGGACATTACATTCCATACCCCTTTAGGGCTAACTCATCTTCAAGTTGCATATACGGCTAGGTCGACTCTGATACCACTTCTATATAGAGCCTTCGATGATATTGGCCCCGTTACAACACCCGGCATATTGGCCTAGTGGGGTTTTGTTCTCAGAGTCACCTCAATTAGTCACAACCCAAAATGCATTACCAAGAGGGAGAGTACTACTCCCAGTTATATAGAACTAGCACAGGATCTTCTTATTTGATGTGGGACATTACATATTACATTAAGATATTGACCATTTAATAAAGTCTTACAAAATGCAAATATGCACAAATGAAGAAGTAATACAAAATATGCAACCATGAATTAACAAATATCATCTAGAGAACACTAGTCCAAGTCAATAAAGATATTATATTTAATTGTTATTTTTTTATTTATAATTTTTTCCTTTAATTTCTTTAACTTTTCTTTGATTTTTTTCTTCGGGAAATACAAAGTGAATGTAAGTTTGCTTTGGGAGTTGTTATACTATTTTGATTACAATGGTTTATATATATATATATATATATAAACATATGTCTTTATGTTCTAACCCTCAACCACGTAGCCTTAGCGTCATTCTTATTTCACTTTTACAAACTAGTCTCTCTTTTTATATATTCAAAAGCAGTCTCTCTTCTTTAATTTTTACAATTTTAACAAAGATGCCTCTCAACGTGTCTCCAAGTAAAGGTTAAGCTTGTTCTCAAAATACTCTTAATCCAAAGCATGAAGAAGCTGATGCCCTAGGAATGATTACTAAACAATTGATTCAGCTAGTTGGCAATTTAAAGTCATTATTTAATATATTTTTATTTTTTAATTTATTTATATAATTTATCTATTAATTACATTTCACTCGAATGACAATAATGTTGGTACATGCATTGTCAATAATATTAAAAGTAAATATGAAGGTCCATGGAGTTGTTAGTAAGATGTCCTTAAAACATATCAACAATTATGATTTTAAGAATTTCAAGTGAATTTTCTTCTTATTTATTACATAATTGTGCAATTTTAAGTTTTATCTCATTATTAATTAAAACCTTTATCTTTTTTAAAAGATATTGTCATTGGATGCTCGATAATCATCATCAGATTTAGCAAAACTAGACACAAAGAGTACTTAAACATTTAAAAGATATCATTGGTACTACTAGAAAGTTAGGCTAAAGCCTTCATGGATTGGAGAATCCATCTAGATCGAACTGTGTGTTGGTTAGTGCAGCAAAGAGTTCCACACATAAAGTGAGCAAAGAAAGAAAAATAGAGCCTTCACTTCTAAGTTTGGTGCATCTCTTTTACATAGGAAGGTTTATTTCAATGATGGACTATGCTAGAAGATTGGTAATCAACTTTTTTTCTTTTAATAATGCTTAATATTATAAAAATGTAACTAAGCACTAATATCTTATTTTGTACATCAAAAGGCAAAAGAATTGGGGAAAGAGCCTACATGAGTTAAGGTTTATTTCAAAACCCATCAACTAGATGGCCAATGGGTTGATAAAAAATAAGAATTTGTATACGTAAGTATGAAGTTGTATTTAGTTTTTAAATATGTTATAAATTTGATCCTTTTCATTATTTCAAAAAAGCATATGCACCTCAAAATTTAATCTTTATGTTAAGTTTAAGGCACATCTATTAAGTTGATTACACATTCTATACTAAATTGAGGATACCTCTATTAATATCAGGCCACCTCTATCAAAGGTACCATCGATTTCTTTTAATTAAAAATATATCTTTTAAATTTTATTTTAACGTTATTTATTATGTATTAAAAATGATAAATTTATTTTATTCAAATTTTAAAAAATTATTATTATTTATTGGTCAAATATATATTTATTATTTATTTTATTATATAAATAATAGAGAGAATTAGGGTTAAAGACTAAAGTAGAAAAAATTTATTCTGAAGGACGTATTACCACTAGGTTTAGGGAGTTTTATTTAAAGTCAATGATAATCTATCTTAAAACAATGGTAACAAGTCCTTTAAAGTAATTTTTTTTTACTTTAGGTCCTCAACTATAATTCTCCTTAAATAATAAATGTAAACAAAATAAAACTAAAAATAACTCAAGTTTTTTCGTTTCTCCTTAATTTTTTTGCCTCTCCTTAATTGTTATCTCTACTCCCATTAATTTTTCCTTACCTCAACTCAACCACTATTTTTACAGAAATTAACTAAGATGCAAACTTAGATATATAATGGTAGTTGATTTTATTAGTAAAACTTTTTGTATCTTGACAAAGTGAGTTGTATGTTGCCATTAACTTAAATTTTAGAAAATGCAATATATTCTTAGGTATGTCTACCATCAATTTGCATAGTATAAGTACAATATGTCTAACATATGCCTCTTAAATAGAAAAGATCAACAACTTTTCCATTTATTGCTGATTGACTTAGTAGCCAATTTAACTTCAGACAGGCATTCTAGGAGAGCCTCTTTTTTCCTTGTCAAAGTTACTTGTTATGGTTACTTTGTTATCAAAATGTATATGATTCATGTGATGAAGCCAATGAAGAATTTATCGGAACAATCTCATTGTTGGCTCCACCACCAACAAAGCGCATATGATAAATGCAACTAAGCCCAAGAAAGGGGATAAGAGTATTAGAAGTAGTAGTACAACAAAAAGTCCAATTAAAGGAGTGATTCTATTTATGATAGAAAGGTAAGTAGGTTGATTTTGAAGTTTCAATTCTACATCAAACCCATAGCATATAGGAGTAGGATCATAAAAATTGTTGTCATAATGTTACGATGTTGATAAAGGCTATTTTCATACACTGTATTCCCCTTAATTTGGATATTTTGATGAATAACTATGGCTTAATGAGTTTTCTTAGATGGATAATTGATTTTTATGGCCACTTTTGCACTCTAGGAATTTAATTGCAAAATTAATGAATTTTAATGCATAATTTTATCTTAAATAATTCATTCTTTTTGTGCAGAATTTGTATCTCTTGCTATGGTATTGAAATAGAGAAAAGAGGACCCAAGTCTACAACACATTCCCACACTTGAAGCAATAAAGGCAAAGCAAGACACAAGCACCACTCCCTCATTCATGTAGCATTTGTCCAGCAGATCATACGTAGTTTCAATGGGCAATTAAAGCTTGAATGGTAAATTGATTTGGAGAAGGGATGAGCTTCAAACACCATGCAATTCTGACGTGGAAGTCACACACCTGTACAGCACTTTTCCAAGCAACCCACACACTTACATGAAGTGACATGATCATCACACACATGCATGACTCAAGAAGAAAGAGCCACGAGTTGGATTGGAAGAGGTGCAGAAGCATATAGCCACAGGTTGAAGGAGCTTTCGAAAAGAAGCTCAGCTGGAAAAGTTATGGGTTGCATGAGTTGATTATGGTTGGAACAGGAGAAGGAAAGAGAGGCTTGAGTTGGGTTCTATGTTGAAAGGAGAAGCTACAAAAGAAGAAGCTCTCATTGCATGAAGCACTTACAGGTTGCATGAGTTAAATATAGCTAAAACAAAAGAGAAGGAAGCTCAACATGGGCAAAACAACAGCTCGTTTGAGCTCGTTTGAATAATAACAATCATGAGAAACGTAGAAGCCACGAGTAGAAACATAAACACAGAGGAAGAGAGCTACAGGTTCACATGAAAAGAAGGCTTGAGCTCGAGTAAAGAAATAATGTGAAGAATGAAGAGGAGAAACTCGAGCAAATGGATGAAGAAGCTCTCATAGAAGCAGCACGTGGTTGAACAGAGGAAGCAATATGTAAGAAGCATGCAAAATACGTGGAGGAAAGAATTAAAGCAATGAGTTCTAGCACAGTAGCTGCATGAGGGAACGCGTGATCATTACTCGGGCAGAAGGCAGCATGAGAGAAAAGCAGCTAAGTAGGGAAGAAGCTATGGGTTTTATGTGGAATAGTAGCACGAGCTAATGAGCATGCAAGAAGCACGTAAATAGAGCATGAAGAAAACACACGAGGAATGCAGTAGCATAAGCACGAGAATTATGGGAAGATTATAAATGAGGAATGTGCTTCTCAGAGGTAGCTCACGTGGAGAGGAGGCAAAACGTGCTTATGAGGGAGACTAACATAAATAGCAACTCGAAGAGCAAAAGGGATGCACAGGGAATGAAAAGAAGCAGCTGGACGGATCCTGCACATATGAACACACGAGTCTAGTGAAAGATGATTATTATATTCACAATGGGGCCCATATATGCATAAATGGAGACTCTCACATGAGAAGGCAAATGGAAGAACAACTCAACAAAATGCATGATTAAGCTTCCTACGTAAATAGTGCAACGTTAAGTTGTGGGTTGAGATAAACAAGTCAGCTCATGTCGAAGGAATGAAGCAATAAAACGCTACGGGTTGACGTGGAAGATCTAATTGAACGCTTGATGAAGCTAGCTGAATACCAATGTTGAGCTTTAAGAAGAGAACACGTAACTTTTAATGAGATAAGCATGTGATTCATGAAGGAATACTAGCCGTTAGATCATTTTATCAATCCATCTCATGCGTTCATTATTGGAGAGGGGAAATACATCTAGACACATGCTCCATTCATCGGGGGGAATTCACCACATTCACACTTCGTTCACTCCAGCGTCCAGACCATCCACCACGCCGTATTCCATTCCATGCCATCTCCTCCATTCCCATTCCATCTCCACTCAAATGAAGTTCTAATCCACCTTATGGCTAGCTAAGAGGAGCTCTTGGAGAAGCTTGAATCCATTAATTAGAAAGGAAGTTTTGGCTAAGATTCTCATCTCTTTCTACACTTTTCTCTATCTTATATTTTCTTGGTTAAGATTGTATTAGATTAGAGAATTGTGTTGTTTATAATTAGTGGCTGGTTAGACATTAATTAGGAGATTGTTTTTATTTGATTAATTGATTGAATCAAGTTCTGAATTGTTCATTTTCCTTTAATTTCCCATGTGTGCTTCGAAGGTGTTCAATGAAATATATGAGTGAGATTATGTGCTTGAATGTTAAATTTGAGAATTCCTTAGTATTTAGTTGGTTAATTAAACATCTTGGAATGATGATTCAGAGGTTAATTAATTAGTTAATCAATCAAATTAGATGTTCATTGATCTTAAAAACAAGAATTAATAATTTAATGCAGGATTGAGGTTTCAATTCAACATTAGATTGTTAATATCTTGATTCTTGAGTAGTAACTCAAAATATATTTGTTATGAATACAATTAGGGATTCTTAGACCAGAATTAATTACAATTGGATTAGGATAAGGATAGTGGATACCAAGAGACAAATCCAAAGCTAGTCACAAGACCATTTTCAACCATAATTCATCCAATTAGGTAGTATTTAGGAACTTTATTTTAATTTCATTTTACTTAATTAATTAGATCAAAACCCCCTCCCCTTAGTTTAGAAATTTTTAGAGTCTTTTAACATTTGGAAAACTCAATTAAACATTGAACTCTAATTCCAAGAGAGATGACCTAGGTTGTGCCACTAGCTACATATTTTACTAACCTAGTTTTATTTTGAGGGTTGCGCGATGACACAATCTCTGATGCTTATCAAATAGAGATAATTTTTTGGATTGATATTGAAATTGAACATACCACCCAATGTAGTAATTAGAGATAGGATGACAACATGTAATGGTGAAAATGATTCTACTTGTCTCCAATTTGAACTGTAATCATAAGAAATAAAATTGAATTAACATTATAAAATAAGTAGTAACAATAATAATAGCAAGAAAGTAAACAGTGGAAACTACGAATGAAATCTATGATGTTAAAATAAATAAGGAAGTGACAAATCATAAGATAATCATTACACATTGTTCATTCGACCAAAATAATCCTAATACTCTAAAGTTGATTAGCTTTGATTTATATAAAAAAAAAAGTAACAAGTGAGGGAAAATAGAGTTGCAATAAAGGACCCTACAATGGTATGGCCAAAAAGCTTGAAAAGACAAATACATTTAATAAATTGAAACCTTTATGCAGAAGTAAAAATAGATGGAGTTGGAGACATGTTGGTCGAGGATCTTCGATTGTTAGAGAAGTGATAAGTCTTTAAATTGTCATAGATTTCTTACTATTTTATTTGACTTATTATATGAATATTGATTTTATTTTATATTTTAATATATAAAATTAATAAAATTTAATGAAGCTAATATTTAGTAAGTTTTTGTGTTATTTCTTTAATTTTGAGTTAATTTTTGTATTATTATATTACTTAAGTAGAAATTGTATTTTGTGTTTTTGTCTAAATTTTTAGCTTGTTAACTTATTAAACATTTATTAGTAGATTATAAATAGCAATTAGATGAATTTTATATTTTGTAGGGTTAAAATTATAAAGAAACAAGTTTAAAAGTTTTAGAATGCAAACCAATAAGAGTTAAGAAGATTTGCTAAAAGATGATTGAAAAGAAAAAGGAAAAAAAGAAGAAGAAAAGAAAGGAAGAAAAATAAAAGGAGAAAAAGATGGCGTTCAAAATGGCCACTAAAGAAAATGCAGCGTTGCAACATAAAATTTTGCATTGCAGCATTTTTGACCATTCCATATAAAAATTCAACTATGTCATGGTGCAATTCACAAAAAATGTTAAATGCATCATATTTTGCCACATTTTTTAGGATTTTAAAAGGTTTTTAGCAATTCTTTGAGGAAAGGCCACTATTCTAAATATTTGAGGAAGAGGAAGAAGGATTTGGAGCTTCATTAGGCATAGGAGAAGCTTGAGTTTGAGAAAGATTCACCTATTCAATTAGTTTTTCTCTTCTTCCCTTACTTTTTGTAACAACCAGAAAAAGAAAAGAAAAGAAAAGAGAAAAGAAAAGGGGAAGAAAAGAAAAGCTGAAAATTTTCGAAGGCTGAAAATTTTCTAAGTTTGCTAGCTATAGCCTAGCTATAGCGAATGTACCTGTTCGCTATAGCGAGAATGCTTCTAGCTATAGCGAGTGCGGGCATCCCATACAAAAATCAGGGAGTTGCTCGCCGTAGCGCGCTATAGTGAAAGCGGGGGTCTGGAACTGACACGAGCTCGCCATAGCGAGGGTTATGGCTCGCTATAGCGAGGGTTAGTCCGAAAAAGCGTAAAAAGAGAGATTTTGACTTTTTTAAGTATCTAAACTCTTCCTTTCTCTGTAAATCGACCTAAGCTTCGACTAAGAGAGAGAAAATGGCTGTGGAGAGAGAAAGAGACCTAGAGAAGGAAGGAGAACAAGCAAACAGGTAAGCAATCTTGAGATTTTCATAGCTTTTCTCTTTAGCATGTTATTCTTCTCTCTTTGCCTTCTCTTTCTATGTGTTAGTAGTTGATTTGGGTTTGGTTCAGAAGAGAGAAAGTGGAAAACCACTCTTGAGGAAGGGTAGAGCTCATGTAGCTTCATTTCTTCCTCTTTGCCTTCTTCTTGAGAGCTTGAGAGAGGAAGGAGAGTGAGTGGAATTCTAGAGAAAAAATCCCTAGTTCTTACATGAGTAGTAGGGGTTTGCTTCAATGAAAAGCCTCTTTATCTTTGTGAGTACTTATTTGAGTTATGAGAGAATAATCCCATGGTCTTTGTTGTGCTTAGGCTTAAAGGAAGCAACTCTATCTAGTTGTGAGTGTGAAATCAAGAAGGGAGAAGAAAAATTGAAAGGGAAGGCTTGTGTTAGCCGATACGGTAGCTCTCTACTCTTTCTTGTTGCATTCCTGGATGTGTAATAGTCATTGTATGTTGTGTATGTGCTTGTATGATGAGATATGCCATTGATGTTGCCTTAATGCATTGGTACTAATATGTTTATGATATGAATTATAGGAATTGCTCAGGTGAGGTGGTGCCGAAAGTCCCTTGAGACAGGTAAGGTGGAGCCAAAAGTCCCTAAACTAAGGGTGAGGTCAATCCAAAAGTCCCAAAGCTCGGGTGAGGCTAGACCGAAAGTCCCTAGAGCCTCATCTTGGCATTGATATGTTATTCATGGCATGAAACACATATATTGTATCATTGTGACTCGTTTGCATGCTTTGACTAGTTTATATATCTTGATTGCTTCTTGAATGAGTATGAGCTATTGAGATTCCCTGAATCTCACCCCCTTCCCTCTCTCATCTTAACATCCAGGTGGAGCTCAAGAGCCTAAGAGTGGAGGCCATGAGGCATAGAAGGCCTTGTTTTGCCACTTTTGCACACTTACACCTAGGTTGATGTATAGGAAGACCAAGTACTTTTGTATATATATTATTTTTGAGTTGTAAATATGTGAGCACATGTAAACATATGTATAAGTGATGTATGAACTGCGTAAAGAGCCAAAGTAATAGAAATGTGATATTTGGCCCTTTAGTGGCTTATATGAAATGGTGCATTTTGTTCCGTAGCATAGTGAAATTGAAATGCATGATGACTTGGATCACTTGAGTAATTCATATATGTTATGTTTGTACTTTCAAACTTGCCCAAGAGATGCTAGAACATGTAGGAGGCCATTTGGACCCATTTGAAACCATTTTGGGTGTCAAAATTGCCAATTGTGTGAGTTCCGTCAAAGTATGACCAGATGAGCTCTTCTAGATATGAAATTTGGCATGCCTCTAGAGTCTATTGAGAGCTTCTTGAGAAGCTAAAGTGGGTAATATTTGGAGGTCTAGAGAATATTTGGCAAATTGTTGAAGTTTGGAAATTTTAATAGTTTGGTCATGGTACTGTGCATTCAGTCCGAAAATGAATCCATATCATTCATAGACCAAACGGTGTCCAATTGTCATGAAATTTTATGAGCATAAACCAGATATCCACAGTGACCTATACCAACTAGAACCACCTCAATTGGAGGTCTGTAGAGAGAGAAACGACTTGCTGAAGTTCTATATCAGCATCAGGGAAGCTTTCCGACTTTTGTTACTGTTCCATCGGTTTTCGAGGTCCAAGAGCTCCTGAACTGATCTGGACTTATTTTTTTTCCTCTAGTTAACATCTGTAGCTTTCCAAATTGGTATATTTTTCCCAGATTGGATTTTTTTGGAATTAATTCCGAATTTTCAAAGTTCATGACAGTAAACTGCACCAGTATCAGGGACAGCCGGACCTCTGTCTCTTTTTTGATGTCAAAGATGGTCCAAACGTTGAGATTGTAGTTGGGAGTTATTTTTAGTGTAAATTTAACATCCAAAGCTTTCTAGAGAGCTATGATTTGCTTGATTTTCATTTTTCTAGAATTAGTTATGATTTTCCAAAGTTGGAGCCAAAAATCTGACTCATGGGCTCATTTGAGAAATGGCATTTTCTTGGTTTTTGGCTTCACCTTCGTGGTTTATGAGTTGTTTGAGGCTATGTACAAGTTTCATAAATGGTGTTTGAGTAGAAAATATGAATGATGGGTTCATGGGACCCACGGGGCAAAATATGACCGGTTAGACCCCGACATAAAATAGTACAATACCACGATTTTAGTTATTTTCTTGGGAAATCATATGGAATCAAGCCTAGAGGGAGATGAATTGGAGTTAAGTTGTTATGGTGTTACACTTTTCCTTGTATTTCTTTGTCTATTTGGTTTATGCTTTGCTCTTAATATTGCTATTTTAGTTATGAGCTAAACTTGTTAATTTGGGATTATCATAAACTTTGGCTTATAATATGTTATAATTACTCTATTTATTTGTAATTGATAGTATGGTTTAATTACTCAATCACATGCTTCTAAGTTTTATAGAATTTAAGTAATCTAAATGAATCTGGAAAAGGCCTTTTAGGACTTGACTATAGATTAGGTAGTGTATGTTCATGAAATTTGCAATGTTGGGTGGATTGATTTGCTTATAGGATAGAAATATACCTATTGGCTTCACATAATCATATTAGGATCTATTCTTGATTAAACCTCTACATTAATTGCACAAAGAATTATGGATTGGTTATAGGAATGCCTATATTTAATTCGGACAATACTTATAGGTAAATTAGAGTCCTAAGCTATTAATGACATTAAGAGTAAGATGAAGAGAGGTAATTAGTTCATATGAAAAGCTAAGAAAAGTCATAATCCCAAATCATTTTACTTTCCAATTTCATCTGAACTGGTGTCTTTCATTATTATTATTATTTAATTTTCATGTCTTTAGTTTAATTTAATTGCATATCACCTTTTTATTGTTGGCTTGATTTAAATTAAGGTGTATACTTTTAGAACTTAGCAATTATCTTAGCAACAAATTCTTGTGGGAGCGATACTCTATTTAATATTTTATTACTGTTGTGATATGTATACTTGCATGTATGTTTCAAAAAAAAAAGTAACAAATTTTTGGTGCTGTCGCTGGGGATTTGTTCACTAAGTCTTTGCTAATATTAATATAAAATTCACTTAATTTGAACTCATGCTTTATTCATTGTGTTTTTATTGTTTTTGTTTTAAGTCTTTTGGTTTGTGTTTTGTTTTTTGTGTTGGAGTTGTTGATATTTATTTTTAGTTTTAATTTTTATTGTTTTTGTTTTAATTATGGATTGATTTGATATTATGACCAAATTAACATCTCAAATAACAAAATTTGATAGGAGGTTTGATAACTTTGATTTGAGCATTAGTTATACTACTCATGTTAGTGAGTTTCAATGCTTGTATATGACTTATGATGATTGTGGGGAAGGTCACTACACAGAACAATGCCCATATTTTATAGAAAATGCATAGATGGAGGATAATTTCAATAGGAATTCAAATATTTTTTATGATAACATATATATCTCTAGTTGGAATCATGAACGAAATTGTTTTTGGAATCATGGTCAAATTTCTTCATCATATGCAATATACCCTTCCTAACCTTCCAATTGCCAATTACAAGATGAAATTTATGTTCAAGAGTATAATCCTAACTTAGAAGAAATGATTAAGTATTACATAGACAAGTAAGATGCCTACCTAGCCAAGTAAGATGACATAATTAGAAACCTAGAAATTTATATGGTCAAACTAGCCAATGTCATCTATAATGGTTCACGAAGAGTATTCTAAGTTACATTATAACTACTCTTTGAATAGAAGATAAAAAATTATAATGGAATTAATTCGATGAGTGAAGAAGAGTTGTCAGAGGGTTATATGCAATCTGAGGTAAATTATGAGTAAAGAATAAAAGCAGGGAAGAATATTGTGAGGCTAAAAGACCAAAAGGTGACCTTCCAAGTGTCCATAGTAGAATATCCTCTTGATGAATTAGAAAAATGTTGCAATGAGATAAAAATAGAAAATATGATTCCAGACAATTTATTAATGAGTTCTTCACTAAAGTCCTTGGTTCTTACTGGAGAGAGCCGAGAAGATTTTATAGGGTGTCTAAAGTATTTGGAAGCTCCCAAAACTATCCAAGAAAAATTAAATTATGAGCTTTTTATTACGTCAGCCAAAGTATGTTTTCCTATGAAACCATTGGGTGAGGAATCACATGTTATGAAATGGAAAGAACACCCACTCCTAGTGAAGCTTACTTACTTAAGGAAGAAAGGGCATAAGACAATTGTAATTTTTGACACTTATGATTAGGTTTTGATAAAAAGTCAAACTAAAGACTATAAAACAAACGTTTCTTAGGAAGCAACCCATGCATACATAAATATATATATATATATAAGAGTAAAAAAAATTAATAAATTTATTTTTATTATTTTTCTAACCCTTGGCTTTCTTTCTTTCAAAGCCCGCTACCTTTTGAATCTTTAAGATTGTTGTTGGATGAAGTTAGGAAGAAGAGCTGAGTAGTTGAAACATATAATTCAGGAAGTGATTTCAAATTAATTTTTTATTCCTTTTTTAGGTTCATAATTGTGTTTGGTGTGCTTACATGTTGAATATTATTACTTTTGTATACTCTTCTTTCTTAATTTTTTGTCTTTGTGCTATAATGAATGAGTATGATTGTTATGACATGACTTAAAAAATTTATTGGGAGCAATTAGCTTTAAATTTTGTCATGAATTTCATTTGGTATATTTTTTTAAATGTCTTGTCTTAGGCATAAAAATTTTAGAGCCAATTGAATTCATTTGCTATATAAATTTTATATATTTTTAGTTAGTGCTTTGTATTGTTGTATATGTTTGTGACCTAATTTTATAGATTTATTGGGAACACATTTGATTGAAATTTTGCATGAAATTTGAATCAAAATTTTCCTTCAGTAGTCTAGTTTCTAGGAAATTTTGGTTCATATGATTTGGAGTTTAGTTGAGTTATTTATTTGAATTTGAATACACATTACTCTGCTTTGACACGTTACTAGAATTTGCTATATGCTATATCAATTGTTAAATTTTATGGGACTAATTGTGTGGCTGTCAACATGTAAATTTAACTTGATCACATTTATTAGTATGTTAAGATATTCTCAAAAAAATTTTCATGAGGTTAATTGGACGTTTGTTGCATGGACTTCACCAAAATGTCATTACAACTCTTTTTTGGCAAAAATCCACACTTTTCTTGTTTAATAATATTTTGGTGATATGCTAGTTGAGTTGTAGAAGGTTAATTTTGGTTATATTGTTAGGTTGAGAATGAGAGAATCATTCCATGAGGAGGTGCTCTGTTGTTATTACCCTTTAGTTTGAAGGATCTTGAAGTGAACAAAGAGCAAAGCATATTGTCAGACCATACATACCTAGCAATAATTTTACATCACAATTTGTCAAAAGGATTTATTTTCATAATTTAAGCACTTTTGATAGCAGATTTTACCATTATTAAAAGCCCAATTAATTCATCATAACTAAATTGATCATATAAGCTTACCATATTTATTTTCCATCCATAATACATGTGTTCAATTAGAAACATCCCAATTTGAAGCTTAAAACTCAGGTCCAAGCCATGCAACACAAAATGGAATCTCATTTGGCAATTTCCAAGAATTCCATAATCTGATATAAACTTTGAAAAATCATAATTAATTCTAAAAAAAATCAAAATCACATAAATTATACCATTCTGGAAACTATGGATGTCCTCTAACTACTATAAAATTTTCAAATCAAAACAATCAAGTTTAATCTATGAAAACTGATGGAACAATATATTAGGTCACTAATACGTCCTGTAGCAGAACTTAAACTTCAAAAATTCATATCTATCTCTACACAGATCCAAATGGGTGCTCTCGATGGCTATACAAAGGTTATAATGTTTAGTTTATACTTGTAAAATTTCATGAGTATTGGAGACCTATGAATGACACAGAAATGCAAACTGAACATATGAACAGTGACTGGAACAATTCTGCATGATTTGGCCAACTTTAAAAATTTATAATAAATTATCTAGAGCTCCAAATTAGGTGCTCTTTAGCTTTATGAAAATCTCTTGATGAGACCTATATTCATGCCAAATTTTATGCACAAAATCATCTATTTGGTCAATTTGTGGTTCATCTCAAGATTATGTAAATTTTGAAACTACAAAGAGGTCCAACTTGCACCAAATGATCGTCTAATCATTCTACAATTATTTGAACACATCCAAAAGCGTAAACATAGCCTATGAGAGCATCCCAAATGGTTCAAATCATCATACATCTCAAAACCACTTTCATATGTAACTTTATACATACATGCATCAAGGATCCATGATATCAAATTCTCATATACTCATTCATTTGACTTCAAAATTGATATATGCATCATAGTTACATACATTTAAACATGCTTAAGGGTTTACATTACATATACATCATATGGTTACAAGCTTTGACATCAAAATGCTTAATTTTATATTTTATTGTCAAAGTCTTATTCTTCAAGATGTTTGGTCTCCATTTCTTATTCCACTTGGCTCACCTAAACATGGTTAGACATAATATGGAAAAGAGAGAGATTCAAAGAATTCTAATAGCTCTTTTACTATTTCAAAGATACATACATAGAATGTTTTCAAGTCAAAGAATACAAGCATGTCATAAAAACTTCTAAAAACATATATAAGCATATTTCCATGTCACATAAGTTCATACAAACCAAACATAGGCTCTAAAAGATATTGGTCTAGTCTTATAAAATTTTATTGGGACTTTTGGATTTGCCTCACCAATTTTAAGGGATTTTTGACTTAGCCTCACTCTTTCTTGAGACTTTTGGCTTTGTCTCACTCTTTCTTAGGGACTTTTGGCTTATCCTCACCCATTCCAAGGAACTTTTGGCATAACCATGCCAATTCAAGCCATTTTGCATTCAAATTCCATTCAAGAAGCATAATGGTACCAAGATACTAAATCAAAAGCTCTAGACATATCTCATAGTTTAAATATACACACAAGCATCCAAAGACATTCAAACATCTAAGAAATGCATACAAGAAAGGTTAGAGAGCTACTTTAAGCCAAGAAACACAACTTTCTCCTTTGCTTTCTTACTTCCCCTTTTCGGTCACATACCTACACCTAGGGGGATCTTGGTTTTCTTGGCCTAAATGCATCAAATAAGACATAATTCAATCATTAGAACCAATCTAGCTTCATTAAAACTCTATACAAGCCTACTTTATCTTATAACTCCATTATGGTTCCATACAAGGCATAATGAAGCAAGCCTTAGAATTCATGATCTTGGCTCCAATTTCTCATTCAATCTATGTCATATGACTCTATTTAAACTTATTAGATTCATCTCCAAATCAATTCAAGGAAACTAAACTCAAGTTACTTCTTTATGTCTTAAAATAGAGCTTAAACTTCCATTTCATAAACCATGGCTTCTAAACTTAAACCCATGGTTTCCTTGGTATTCACTAATCATATCTAGGCCATTCTTATCTTGAGAATTAATTAAAACTCTCCCTAGGTGCTTGAAGCATGCCTTGGTTGAGACATATACAAGGAAATGGACCTATGGAGTTTTGTTAATTTTTCTTAGGGGATTGGCACTTGTGAAACTTCCTAGATGTCTTATGATCTCTTACATACTCATATATAAGCTAGAATATTCTTAGAAAGTTTCAAGAATGGCTAGGTGCAATAAAATCCCTAGGTAGAACAATTTGAATTCTAAGGCTTCTCTTTTAGTTCCAATTGCTTATTCCTACTTCTCATGCCTTAAAATCCTCATTCCTACCTTATTATGACCTGAATTCTTCCCCTCTTAAATAGGCCTAGGTTTGGCCGAATTAACGCCCAAGAAGAACAAGTAAGGAGATGTAAGAAAGGGCATGGTTCTCACTTTGTGTTTTAGCTTTTCCAAAGTGCTTTTCAAAGCTCCCGAGCTCTCCTTTAAACTCTCCCTTCTCCTTGTTGAATCAACCACATAACACCCTAATTCATTCATTAACACCATAGGAAAATGGAGGAGAAAGAGGAGGACAATTTTAGTATAGGAAGTAGCATGAAAAAATGATGATTTCCTTACGCTTTTGCTTGGCTTTTCTTCCTCCCTTGCCCTCCCTCTTGTGTGTCTCTTAAAGATGACTTAGATTCTATTTCAAACTAGCAAACTGTCAGTTATGAGAAGGAGCAAGGGTGGGACATGTTTTAAGAGCAAAAAGGTGGATTAAACACTTTTTAAAATTCTCATTTTGTTCCCTTTTCTTGTTTCTTTCCATTTAGGCTCATTTAAACTCTTTTTTGAAACCTTTCTTTTCAATTATAAAATTTAAGTAATCTAATTCATAAAATATCTTTGATTTCATCTAAATTAGATTAAAAACCTTTTGTAATGAATCGGTCAAAATTTTGATCAACTGACGCTCTAAATTGGATACCGAAGATGTCTTAACTATTTTAGGGGTTCCTATGGTTTTTAAGACCTTTGAGAACTTCAGAAAACTTTATTTTTTCATTTAAATATTCTTCCTTTGTTTTTTATAAAATACTCAAAATTACGAAAATACCACTAATTTTTGTCTGATTTTTTTTAGCTATTCTGGCTCTAGTTTTTAAGTATTTTTAGCCTTGTATCCTCATTTTCATTTTTTTAAATTATTGTCCTAATTTTATTTGGCCTCAAATATTTCTATTTAGGATATCTTCTTTAGTAATTCTCTTAGTTTAGGGTTTTTTAGAATAAATAGGTATTACACATATCAAGGGAATTTTTTTTTATCTCTTACTACTTTTATGTTGTGTCATGTTTCGGACATTGAGGACAATGTTCATTTTAAGTTTAGAGGTAGGAAATCTAAATTGGAAATGTGAATTCTATTGCTTTTAATTGTTTATATTTTTATGAAAATTTTATTGAAAAACTCCTTATTTTTCAAAATTTTTTGAGCTTATTTTTGCCTACCTATCTTGTATTTATTTTTTAGTTGATGTTAAATAACATTGGGGAACTTCATTTCTTGATAGTGTATAAATGATAATAAATGTTTGTTAATGTAATTTGTAGATGAGATTGATTGTTAATGGCAATGTTTTTCTCACTCATTTAGACTTTTCTAGTGCGCTTCATTATGGCTAGGATAATTGTTAGCTTTAAGTAATGTATGTAGATTAGACTATGTAATTGATCTTAAATCTTAGACTTTAAAACTTGCTTTACAATCTCTTGAGGTGAAATCTTACGCTTTGTATGATCTATTAAAGTGATTTAAGCATTTATAGGTTATGTTTGAAACTTGAAGTCTAATTTTTTTCAAAGTATATCATTAATATCTCTTTAAGCCTCAAATGAAGCATGCATACAATTGCATAAAATTTGTCATACCATATCTAGAGGCTACTTAATATGCATGTCAAAGGGTTCAAAGAGTCCATTTTAATAAAATTTGCACTTTAGGTAGCATACATAACTGACACGAAAAGCCAAAATAATTCATTACTTACCAAATGAGTCATATGAGCTTACCATATTTATTTTTCATTCTTAACACATATGCTCAACCAGAACTAACTCAATTTAGAGCCTAAAAGTTAGATCTAAGCCATGCATCACAAAATGGCATGTAGCTTTGGATTTTTTCAAGTTGTCCAAATTCTAATATGAACTTTGAAAAATCATAATTAATTATAGAAAAATCAAAATCATACAATCTATACTATTCTAGAAAGCTCCAAATTTCCCTAACTACCATAAAACTTTTAGATCAAAACAACAAGGTTTGCCCTATGAAAACTAATGAAATAGTAATGCTAGTGTGGGTGGCATCTTGGAACTAAACTTAAATTTCAAAAATTCATATCTCCCTTAATACAAATCCAAATGGGATTCTCTCAGTGGCTATGGAAAGCTTATAATGTCTATTTCATGCTTGTAAAATTTATAAGCATTGGAGTTCATTTGGCCCATGAGTGACACTAGAATGTAAACTGACTATATGAATAGTAACTTAGGCAATTTTACATAATTTAGCCAAATTTGAAAATTCATAATAAATTCTCTAGAGCTCCAAATTCAGTACTCTTTAGCTCTGTGAAAGGCTCTAGGTGAGAACTATATGCTTGTCAAATTTCATGTAATAATTCATCCATTTGGTCAGTTTGGAGTTCATGTCAAGAATATGGTCATTTTTTGGACCAAAATGGTGCAAAAGGGTGTCCAAAAGCATGAATACAGCATAGGGAAGCATCCCACTTTCCTAAATGGCTTTATACATACTAGCATCAAGGCTTTATGGTGTCGGAAACTCACACATTTATTCATTTGACTTCAAAATTGATACATACACTATAGTTACATACATTTAATCATGTTCAAGTGTATACTTTACATATACATCATATAGTTACAAATTTGACATCAAAATGCCAAATTCTCTATTCTATTGTCAAAGTATCTTTCTTCATGAAGCTTAGCTCCCATTTCTTGCTTCACTTGGCTTACCTAAACATGGTTAAACATATGTTGGGGAAGAGTGAGATTCAAAGAATTCTAATAGCTTTTTTAATCTTTGAAACATACATAAATGGTATGTTTTCAAGTCAAAGAATGCAAGCATGTCATAAAAACTTCTAAAAACATACATAAGCATATTTTCATGTCACATAGGTTCATACAAACCAAATATAGGCTCTAAAGGATATTGATATAGCCTCACCCAATTTTGTCAAGACTTTTAGTTTTGCCTCACCCACTTTAAGAGATTTTTTATGTGGCTTCACTCTTTCTTGAGACTTTTGGCTTTGTCTCATCTATTTTTAGAGACGTTTGGCTCATCTTCACCCATTCCAAGGAACTCTTAGTATAACCATATCCATTCAAGAAGCATAATGGCACTAAGATACTAAATCAAAAGCTCTAGACATATCTCATAGTTCAAACATTCACACAAACATCCAAAGGCAATCAAACATCGAAGAAATACATGTAAGAAAAGTTAAAGAGCTACCTTGAGCCAAGAAACACAAATTTCTCCTTTGCTTTCTTGTTTTTCCTTTTCGGCCACAGACTTATGCCTAAGGGGATCTTGGCTTGCTTGGCTTAGACATATCAAATAAGACACAATTCAATTATTAGAACCAATTCTAGCTTCACTTAAACTCTATACAAGCTTACTTTATTGTATGATTTCAATATGGTTCCATAAAAGGGCATAATGAAACAACCTCTATAATGTATGATCTTGACTCTAATTTCTCATTCAATCTAAGTCATATGACTCTAATTAAACTCATTGGAATTATCTCCAACTTATTTTAAGGAGTCTAAACACAAGTTTCTTCTTTATGCCTTAAAATGGAGCCTAAACTTCCATCTCATAAACCATGACTTCTAAATTCAAATAAATGATTTCCTTAATATTTACTAATTATATCAAGGCCATTCTTATCCTTAGAATTAATTAAAACTCTCCTTAGGTGCTTGAAGCATGCTTGGCTGAGACATTACCTAAAGTGGCTATTAAAACTCTCTTTAGATGTCTTATGATCTTTTACATACTTTTACATAGATAAGGTTATTATTAGGAAGCTTCAAAATTGGCTAGGTGCACCAAGAACCCTAAGTTATACAACTTGAATTCTAAGGCTTCTTTTTTAGTCAATTGCATATTTCTATTTCTCATGGTCTAAAACCCTTGTCTCTACCTTGCTATGGCTTGAATTCCCTCCTTATTGATTGGGTGTAGGTCTGGCTGAAATCACCCATATGAAGAACAACCAAGAGAAAGTAAGAAAGGCTATGACATTTACTTTGTTTCCTAGCTTTTCCAAGGAGTTTTCTCTCACTTCTAGCTTCTCCTTCAAACTCTGTCTTCCTCCTATTGAACTAGCCATGAAACATCCCTAAATAAGTCATCAAGACCATAGGAAAAGAGAGGAGAAAGATGAGAAGAGGTTTAGTGATGGAAGGAGCATGAAAAACTAAAGAATTCTTACACTTTTCCAAGCTTCTTCTTCCTCCCTTGGCTCCCTTGTAATACCTTAACCTCTTAGCTATTTCACCATGGTCTCATTATCCATCACAATACATTTCATATGGATTGGACCATAATCATATAAAAAAGCCAACATTTCCCATGAAAAAGGCATTAAATTAATGGAATTAATTATGTTACGTAAGATCCCAATTTCCCATTTTATGCTCTATTAACAATATAAACTCATCAATATCATTTTCTAGTCATAACACATTTATATAAGTTATACACATCATAATTAACCTCATTCATTTTAGGTTTGAAGTTACATCACACAAAGTTCATGGTTTGTTCTCAGGTTCCAATTTTAGTTTTCTGATACAAATTTTGGAAATTTATACTTAATTCTAAAAAATTGAAATCAAGCAAAAAATACCATTCTAGAAAGTTATAGATGTCTAAAAATAATTCAGACTAATATAGTAGCCTTAAGCCATTAGAAATCAATGGAATAATAACACAAGTTAGGCTGCATCACTAAAACTATCATGCAATTTCAAAAATTCATATCTCCCTTTACAGAACTCCAAATGAGGTGATCTTAGTAGCTGTGGAAAACTTATGATGTCTCGTTTATGCTTGTAAAATTTCATAAGTATTGGACTTCATTTGACCCACGTGTAACATAGAGAAACAAATTGACCAAATGCATAGCAACCATACCATTTTTGCATAATTTGGCCAATTTTGGAAAATCATAATAAATTCTCTAGAGCTCTAAATTAAGTGTTTTTTGGTTCTGTGAAAAGCTTTAAATGAGACCTACTTGTCGAAAAAATTTTATGGAAAACTTATTCATTTGGTCGTACTTTGGTTAAGCACACCATTTAGTCAAAATTAAAGTTCAAAATGGTATCTCAAGACACCAAATGGCCCTTCTTGCATTCCACAACCACTTAAGCAAGTTTAAAAGCATAAACACCATACATAAAAGCATACCAAATGATCCAAATCACCATGGAGCTTAATCCCATCTTGCCATATCCATATATATACAAGAACATCAAGTTATATAATGGTAAAGGAGTGGCAAAATCTCACATTTTCATTCATCTAGCTTCCATATTGATACATACACTATTTGTACATATATTAAAACATGCTCAAGGGTTTACATTATAGATATATCTCATGGGTACATAGTTTGACGTCAAAATACAATTAAACAAGACATTTCTCTATTTGTTGTCATAATCTTGCTTTTTATGCTTGTTGGCCTCTATTTCCTCATCTACTTGGCTCACTTAGACATGATTAGACATGTGTGGGAGAAAAGTGAGATTCAAAGAATCTCAATAGCTCTTAACCCTTTCAAACATACATAATGGATGCATAAACAAGTCAAAGAATGCATGTTTGATATTTAAGCAACTAGTGAACATGTTCAAGACATTTACCTTGTCACATAACTCATACATAACAAGTATGAGCTTTTAAGGGCATTAGTCTAGCCTCACTTATCTTTCTTGGAACTTTTGGATTTGCTTCAACCACTTTTAAAGGACTTTTGACTAAGCCTCACTCTTCTTAAAATTTTTAGCTTTGTCTCACCCATTTCTAGGGGCTTTTGACTCATCTTTACCCTTACTAAGGGACTTTTGGCACAACCAAACCCAAGCAAGCCATAATGCACTTATAAACATATTTCGAGAAGCATAATGGTACCATAACATGTAAGTATGGGTTAGAAACATTTTTCATAGCTCAAACATACACACAAGCACTCAAAAACAAGTAAACATCTAAGCCATACATGAGAGAAAGGTTAAAGAGCTACCTGTAAGTAAGAACATAACACTTTCTCTTGAAATTCTTCTTCCCCTTTTTTGGCTAAGCCTTGTAATTAGGTGGCCCTTAATTCTCTTGGCCTAGACACATTAAAAGAGACATAAATCACTTATGGAAATAAGCCTTAGCATCATACACACTTTATATGAAGCTACTTTGTTCTATGGCTCCATTATGCTTCCATACAAGACCTTATGAAGCAAAAAGGAGAATTCAAGGTCTTGGCTCCCATTTATCATTGATTCTAAGTCTCTTGACTCCCTTTGGACTTCTTGAAGTCATCACACATTCATTTTAAGGAGCCTAGCTAGGAGTTATTTCATAATGTAACATTATGGAACCTACACCTCCATCTCACATTTCATGACTTTTAAATTTTTTACAAAGCTTCTACTAATGTTCTTCTATCATATTTAGTCCCCGTCTAGGTTTAAAATAAATTAAAACATTCCCTAGGTGCATAAAGTGGGTTAGGCTGAGACATGAAGAGCATTATGCACCCATGGAGTTTGCTTGCTTTCTTTTAGGGAATTGGCACTTGTGAAACTTCCTAGATGTCTTGAGAACTCATATATACTCTTAGACAACTTAAATTATTACTAGGAAGCTTCATCTTAGCCTAGGTGCAACCAAATCCCTAAATTCTATAACTTGCATTCTAAAGCTTCTTTTTCAATTCTAGTTGTATATTCTTAATCCTTATACTCCATAACCTTTAGTTCCATCAAGAACATATGAAGAAAAACTCTCCTCCTCACTTTCTCTCTCTAGACCAAATGGCTTAGAAACATAAGATTTTGCAAGTGTTTCAAATAAAGTCTTACTTTAAAACAAAGCTCTTTTCACATACATTATTTTTCATCGATTGGTTTCTTGAAAATAGTTCCTTTTTGGCTTGGTTTAGACTTGAATCTTCAAGTTTTCAAAAAAAGAAAATCACAATTAAAGAGCTTTTAGAGAGAGGAACAACTTTTCTAACTGGCGCGGGACAAAACATGGCTGTTTACTTACCTAAATGGAAGCTTAAACTTCTTCTCTCTCTCCCTTCTTAATGTCACGCCATAGCTACTTAAATTTCTAAAAATGGAAGCTTGGAGAAGGTGATGAGGTGTAATCTTCCTTAAAAAGTTTTTTTTTACAATTTTTCAAAATGACCATTTTACCCCTACGTTCCTGTTTGCTCCGTTTAGGCTCATTTCAACTCCTTTTGAGAACCATTTTTTCTATCATAAAATTTAGGTCTTATAATTTTAAAATACCTTTAGTTTCATCCAAATTGCATAAAAAACCTTCCTGAATGAACCAGTTAAAATTCAGGTCAACTGACACTCTAAAACCTAAACTGGAGGCGTTTAAACCATTATAGAGGTTTTTGTGATTTTTAGGGTCTCTAAAAATCCCAGGAAACTTATTTTTCCATTTAAAAATTTCTACTTTGAGTTTTCTAAAAAGTGCCCAAAATTACAAAAATGCCATTGCATCTTCATTGAATTTCATTTGCACTTTTGTTAAATTTTGTTTGATTATTCTGGCTTCATTTTTAGGGCATCTTTGACCTTGGATCCTCATTATTTAAGATCTAAATTGTTACTCTAATTTTATTAGACCTCAAATCATTTTATCTAGGGGACTTCCTTTTATATCTATTATTTTTTGTACGTTTACGAAGAAATTGGACATTATGTTTCTACGTTTAAGGAAGAACTGGATGTTACATCCCTCACTTGTGCACCTTCTAAGATAGAGCTTGAATCTGTTTGGACTAGAAGTAAGTCAGTTGTGAGGGTTGGAAAAGAAGAGGACGTGTTTTAAGAAGCCAAAGGGTCCATTTTTACAACTTTTAAAAATTATAATTTAGTCCCTCCTTTTACTTCTTTCCATTTAGGCTCATTTCAATTCCTTTTTTAGAATTGCCTTTTCTATAATAAAATTAGGTCTTTTAATTCATAAAATATCTTTGGTTTCACCTAAATTAGATTAAAAACTTTTCCAAACGAATAGGTCCAAGTTTTAGTCAACTGATGCTCTAAATTGGATATCGGAGGGGTTTTAACATTCTAGGGGTTCCCTATGGCTTTTAGGGCCTTTAAGAATCCTAGTAAACTTAAAATTTTCATTTAAAGATCCCTTTTTTGAGTTTTCAAAAAAGTGTCCAAAATTACGAAAATACCACTGGTTTTCGTTTGATTTTATTTAACTACTCTGACTCTAGTTATGGGACCTTCTTTAGTAATTCCCTTAGTTTAGGGCTTTTCAGAATAAATGGGTATTACAAAATTTCTTCTCTTAAACCACATAAATGACCTTTAGCCCGAAAAACAATGTTCTTACTCTTTTTCCAGAGGATAATCAACATTTGATATTATGTGAATAAGAAGTTTTAGGATGAAATAAGGTATAATGTTGGTTTGATGTGAATAATTATTTTCTCATGAGAGACATGCAAATTAGAAGTGTAGGGATAATGATTCTATGGTTCCTTTGTTTCTTGAGAGACATGAAAAATATGATGATTAAAAAGAGGAACTAAAAGGAAAGAAAAAAAAGTGGTCAAAGAATTAACCAAAAGAAAAATTTGATAGAACAAAATGAGCTAAGTTTGGGGGTCTAAAAATTAAAAAAAAAAAAGAAAAGAAAATGAGATGGAATATAAAAAAAAAGAAAGGAAAATAAGAGAAAGAGGGAGAATTTTATCTTCTATTATTGTGCTTAATGGTTATTCTCTTGAATCTTGTTTATAAATTTTTTATATACCATTTTTCTTGTAATAGCTATCACCATAAGCCCCGTTACAATCTTAAAAGACATTAATGGGTTATGCAATGGCCTAAATTGGTAGAGAGAGGATAGAAGAGCAAGTGTATGAAGCTTTTAAGGAAGAGGTTTATTGTGTAGTTTGATTTACATAAATTATTCCAAGACTTACAATTAGACTTTAGCATGGTTCTTCACACACACATAATGGGTTTGGAAAATTTATAATTAACTCTTGAATTCTAAAGCTTGTATGTATTACTTTCTTTTCTTGTTAATTATACTTCTTAATGCATTTGTGGAAGGCATCCATTTATCATTAATAGAGATGAAAGTTTGAGTAGGTAGAAATTTTGTTGTTTAATATGACTTTACTTGAGAACAAGTAAAGTGGTAAGTTTGGGGATGTAATAAGTTCCTAAATTGTCATAGTTTTCTTAATATTTTATGGGACTTATTATATGAATATTGATTTTATTTTATATTTTTAATATATAAAATTAAAAAAATTTAGTTAAGCTAATATTTAGTAAGTTTTGGTTTTATTCCTTAAATTTTGAGTTAATTTTTGTATTTTCATATTACTTAAGTATAAATTGTGTTTGTATTTTTATCTAAAATTTTAAATTGTTAATTTGTTAAATATTTGTTAGCAAATTATAAATAGTAATTAGCTAAATTTTATGTTTTTGTAGGGTTAAAATTACAAAGAAACAAGTTTAGAAGTCTTGAAATATAAAGAAACAAAAGTTAAGAAGATTTGTTGATTGAAAAGAAAAAGGAAAAAAAGAAGAAGAAAGAGAACAATAAAAATAAAAGGAGATTAAGATCGTGATCAAAACTGTTACTAAAGAAAATGCAGTGTCATAGCGTATAGAGAAATTGTAACGCCCAGTATGTTATAAAAACACTGAAATGGGCCAGTTTGAAAAGCAAGTCCCCTGAGATGAGTGATTCAAGGCCAAATAAAATTTGGATAAAATTTTAAATAATAGAAAATGAGGATTTGATCCTTGAGTTGCCCAAAAACCAGGACTAGAGTGATTTAAAAAATTTGCCGAAATGCCAGTGGCATTTTCATAAATAAGTGTAATTTTGGAAAAACACCTAGGAGGGCTTTTTAAATAAAAATTTTAAGTTGCCCAGGGTTCTTAGAGGCTCCAAAAACCATGGGAAGCCTTAAGACCAGTAAAGCCCCTCCAGTGGATGTTTTTTCAACATCGATTGACTCAAACTTTGATCGTTCGTTCAGGAAAGTTTTAACTCCAATTTGAATGATTCTAAAGGCATTTTATTAAATTAAGAACCTAAATTTTATGATGAAAAAGACAGTTCTAAAAAAGGAGCTAAAACAAAGCCAAACTGAAAATGCCATTATGAAAAGGTAAAAATGGAAACAATTTTTAAAAGGAAGCTTCTAAACTCTTTGTTAAAGCCCCCGGTCCTCTCTCTCCTTCCTTAGAATGACTTTCTTCTGTCCAATTTCAGAGAAAATTCACAGCTCCTTAGCCACACAAAAGAGAGGGAATTTTGGAGGAAGAAAGCAAGGCAAAAGGTAAAAAAAAAGTTAAGAATTTCATGCTTCTTCTTCTTAGAACCTTCTTCCTCTTCTCTTAAGCTCTCTTCCTATGGTTTTAGAGAGTAATATGGTTTCGTTTTGGCCTTGAACTAGAGGGAAAAAATTGGAGCTTCAAAGAGGAAGCTAAAGTAACGAGAAGGACTCTTGAAGGAAGCTTGAATTCAAGGTAGTTTCTCCTCTTTTGTTGCTTCTTCTTCTTCTTCTTCTCTTCCATGATGGGCCGCCTAAAATAGAACCATGAAGGGGGAAAATTTTCTGTATTATAACCAATAAGAATTCATCAAATTAGGCCATAGGAAGATGGAATACACTAAAGAATTGCATGGAAAGCTAGTATAATTCAAGTTGGAAAAGTGTAGGGCTCTTGAACATAATTTGAAATCTGGGTTGATTCAAGAATTCCCTAGCATATGTGAGTATTTTTTTGAGTTTCTAAGACTCCTAAGGAGCCTCCCAAGTGCCCCATCCATTAAGGAAGATTTTCAAACTCCATGGATCATGAATGAAGGCATATTTCAGCCAAGACCCATCAAAATAGCTAGGAGATCTTTTAAATTGTTCCAAGCTTGATTTGAGACTTTGTATGATAAAGGAAGATAAGAGAAACCTTTGGGAAAAATTTAGAAGCCTTAGGTTGAGAGATGAGACAATGGTTTCCATAATGTAGCCTTGTTAAGCAACATATATCTAGGCTTAGGAGAGTGGATGTATGATGGCTCCAAGGATTTTAAATGAAATCAAGAAGCCTAGATAAGGGAAGAAATTGGATCCAAGGACTTGAATTATGCTAGTTGTCATTAGGCCATAATGTAACCATTATGTGACCATTAGGCAAAGTGTGTGTCTCAAGTGTGAGTTTGATGTTTTAATTTGCTTCAAGAAAGTAATTGAATGTTATTTATGGTATTTAGGCCAAAGAAGTCAAGCCCTGTCTCATTGTGAGTGTATAGCCAAGAAAGGGAAGGTGTAGCCAAGTGAAGCTTGAAAATTTCTTAAGGTAGAACTCCACCTTTTCTTGTTGCATATGTGTCATTGTATGCTTGTGGATATATTTATATTTTTAAGACATGCCACTTGATGTGATGTTGTTATTTTGGTACCAATATGTCTTCTTGAATGTCTTTGAATTGTGGAAATGGCTCATAAGGGTAAGGTAGTGCCAAAAGTCCCTTAATATGGGTGAGAAGATGCCAGAAGTCTTATGGCATGGGTTAGATAAGGCCAAAAGTCCCTTGGATGGGTGAGGCTAAGTCAAAAGTCCCTAAACCAAGAGTGAGGTAAATCCATAAGTCCTTAGAGCTCATTCTTATCTTAACATGAGTTTGTGGCATAAAAATGTAAAAATTAAATGCTTCATAGATTGATTAGTTGCATACTTGTACCCTTGACATGTTGTATGCCTTGAAAATGTACTTGAATAGGTGTATGAGCTATTGAGATTCAATGAATCTCACCCCTCTCCTTTCTCTCATCTTATATGGCCTAGGTGGAGTTCAAGATCCAAAGGATAGAAGTCAAGGAACTTAGATATCCATCTCTTGGCAAATCTTGCTATTTTTGATGTACTAGAATGTCAAAGTATATATGTATATGTTATTTTTGAGCCATGAAACCTTGAACAAGTATAAAACTATGTAAAGATAGTGTATGTATCAAGAATAAAGTTAAATGAATGAAAATGTACAATTTAACCACTTGAGAGTCCACTTGTGCATGTATGTTTATGGATGTATCATGATGGTTTTGAGTTGCATGATGGTTCAGACCTTATAAGAGACTTATTTATGCTGTATTTATGCTTCCTAAGTTGCTCAAATAGGTGTGGAACAATGTATGAATCATTTGGACCAAATTTGCCCTCTTTTTAGAGCCAAAAGTGCTTTAATCTTAAGTTATAGCAAAGTTTGAACAAATGACCTCTTCTTGACTTAAAATTTGGCATGCAATTAGATTTTTCCTAGAGTTTTTTGGGAAGCTAAAGGCTAATTCATTTGGAGGTTTTTGAAATTTTCTATGATTTTTCAAATTTAGTATCAAAATTTTGGATCTGCAGAATTACTGTTCATTTGGTCAGTTGTGATTTTATGTCATTCGAGAGGAAAACATGGTTAATAGCTATAAAATTTTATAGGTAAAAACTAGACATTAACAAAGACTTGTAACAACTAGAAGCACCTCATTTAGAGGTCTGAGCTAAGAGTTATAAAATTTTGAAGTTCTAGAACAGCAACAATAGTGTGGCACAACCTTGATCACTGTTCCATTGAATTCTAGTAGCTAAACGTATTTTTTTTATCTAAATCTATTTATACCATAAATCTAACATCTATAAATTTCTAGATTGGTATCATTTGCATGGATTGAATTTTTGTGGAATTAATTGGATATTTTTGAAATTTATAGTAGACACTTATATCAATACCAGTAGCTATTTGAACCTCTAATTCTTTTCAAATGTCAAACGTCCTTTATGTTATGTTTCATGGCTTGGACATATTTTTAGTATAAGGCAAACATCTGTAGCTTTCCAAAATGTCATAGTATGCTTGATTTTAATTTTTCTAGAATTAATTACGAATTTTTAAAGTTGATGCTCAAAACCTGCAGATTGAGCTCGAGGCAGAACCCTTAATAATCATATATGTTTGATGTAAGCTCGGGTTTTTGGCAATGTTTTTAGATGGTTTTGAGTTGTATTAGTGTAATTAAATTTGAGAAAGACATGAGAGAGTCCCCAAGTCTCATGGAGCCAAAACAAAAAGATTATGAATGACGTAACATAATTAAATTATATCATTTCCTTTGTTTTCTTGGGGAAATCCATGTATAAGACTTGTATATGTAGGAAGCTAGCTAAGATAGTTATGGTATCATAGAAATAGAAGCAAAATGAGTCACAATGTAAAATTTCACGTCGTGGCACTTTTGACCGCTACATATAAAAATTCAGCTATGCAGCGGCACTTTTGAGCATCGTCATGGTGCAATTAGCAAAAAATCTTAAACACACTATTTTTAGTTATGTTTTGTAGGGTCTTAAAGTGTTTTTAGCACTTTTTCGAGGAGAGATTGTAATTTTGAATGTTTAAGGAACAGGAAGAAGGGTTTGAAGCTTTATTTGCTATGGGAGAAGCTTGGGTTTGAGAAAGATTCACCAATTAATTTTGTTTTTCTATTCTTTTCTTACTTTTCCTTATATTTCTTTGCCCATTTAGTTTATGCTCTGTTCTTAATGTTGCTATTTTTTATAGTTATAAACTAAACTTTTTGATTTGGGATTATGCTAAACTTTAACTTCTAATATATTGTGATTACTTTATTTATTTGCAATTAATGATATAATTTAATTACTCAATTCTCATACTTCTAAGTATGTGAAAATGATCAGATGATTTAAGTAATCTAAATGAACTTGGAAAAGGGATTTTAGGACTTGACCACAAATTGGATAGTGTGTATTTATGAAATTTGCAATGTTGAGTGGATTGATTCACTTGTAGGATAGGAATATACCTATCGGCCTCACATAGCCATATTAGGACTTATTCTTGATTAAGCATCTACATTAATTGCATAAAGAATTATAGATTCATTAGAGGAATGCCTATATGTAATTCAAAAGATACTTATAGGTAAATTAGAGTCCTAAACTATTAATGACATTAAGAGCAAGATGAGAATAGGTAATGTAACAACCAAAATTTCTAAAATTTTTCTAAGTCTGCTAGCTATAGTCAGAACCCCTATTGGCTATAGCTAATGTACATGTTCGCTATAGTGAGAAGCCAGCTAGCTATAGTGAATGTACTAGTTCGCTATAGCGAGTTCGGGTATCCCATACAAAAACTAAGGAGTTTCTTACAATAGCGCGCCATAGCGGGAACAGGGGCCTGGGACTTATATGTGCTCACTGTAGCAAGGGTTATTCTGGAAAGAGTGAGAAAAAGTGACTTTTACTTCTTAAAGACTCCATAAGCTTTCCTTTTCTTCTAACCGACTTATGCTTCGACCAAAATAGAGAAAAAGGCTGGAGAGAGAGAGAGAGAGAGACTAAGAAAAGCCAAGGAAGAATAAGGAAAAGGTAAGCAAAACTTGATATTTCCATAAATTTCCTTCTTAGAATTTTGTTCTTCTCTCTTTGCTTTCTTTTTCTATGGTTTTAGGTTGTTGAATTAGCTTTGTTTTGAGTTTGGTTTAGAAGGGGGAGAGTGGAGAATTAAAGGGAAGGAAGTTTTGACCTAGAACAAGTATGAAACCCTTGAATTAAAGTGTAGGAAGCTAGGAAATGTAAAGGAATTAGAAAAAGAGCTAGGGAAATTCAAGAGGGAGAAATTAGGGATTCTTAAATACTTTATAAAGTTTGTTTTAATGTAAGAATCCCTTAGCCTTTTGTGAGTATTTGTTTGAGTTCCAAGAGAGTAATTGCATGCCACTTGTTGTGTCTAGGCTGAAGAGAATCAGCTCCATCTAGTTATGGTTGTAAGACCGAGAAAGGAAAAGAGAAATCAAAAGGGAAGGCTTGTGTTGGCTTGCAAGGTAGCTCTCCACTCTCTTTTGTTGCATTCTTGGATATATGATGGTCATTGTATGCTTGTGTGTGCACTTATATTATGAGACATGCCATTTGATATTGCCTTGTTGTATTGGTACCAATTTACTTATGTTTTGGGTTGTGAAAATTGCTTTTAAAGGGTGAGGTGATGCTAAAAGTCCCTTGTGATGGGTGAAGTAGAGCCAAAAGTCCTTAAGAATGGTTGAGACAAGCCAAAAGTCTCATGGATGAGTGAGGCCAAGTCAAAAGTCCTTAAACCAAGGGTGAGGTTAATCCAAAAGTCCCTAAAATAGAGTAAGGATAGACCAAAAGTCCTTAGAGCTTATTCTTGGCATTGATATGATTATCATGGCATGTAAATCATATGTTGTATGATTTTGAATAGTTGGATGCCTACTTACATGCTTTGACATGTTTATATGCCTTGATTGTTTCCTTGAATGAGTGTATGAGCTATTGAAATTTCATGAATCTCATCCCCTTCCCTCTCCCATCTTAACATGTTAGGTGGAGCTCAAGGAGACCAAGGTGCAAGTCAAGGAGCCTAGTTGAGCATGCTTAACTAGTTATATAGCTTGTTTTAGTTCTTTTGATGAAAAGAAGTGTCAAAATGTATATATATATATATATATATATATTATTTTTTATATGTAAATAGATGAACAAGTGTAAAAGTATATATATGTGATGTATGAATTATTTATGGAACTAAAGTAATGAGAATGCAAGTTTTAGGTACTTGGTAGCCCATTCCTAGATGTGTATTCTTGTGTGTTGCCTAGTGAGTTTAAGATGCATGATAGTTTAGACCATTTGAGCAATTCATATGTGATGTATTAGTGCTTTTAAACTTATCCAAGAGGTGCCAAACACTAAAAGGAGCTATTTTGACTAAAGAGTTGCATTATGAGAAGCAAAAGTGACCATATTGGTGGGCTATAACACTTTTTGCCCAAATGAGCTCCCCTAGATCTAAAATTTGGCATGCATCTAGATTTTGTTAATAAATTTTTGGGAAGCTAAAGTGGGTATTATATGGAGGTATGTGGAATATTTGGCAAATTTTTGAAGTTAACATTTTTTTTGGTTTGGTCAATGCTACTGTTCATTTTAGTCCAAAATAAAATTATGTCATTCATGAGTCAAAAGGTGTCCAATTGCCATTAAATTTTATAGGTAGAAACTAGACATGCACAGTAACCTATACCTACTAGAAGCACCTCAATTGCAGGTTTGTAGAGGGAGAAATAATTTTCTGAAGTTGTTCTGTTCCAGGCTCACCTTCAAACCTATGTTACTCTTTGATTAGTTTTTTGGGTCTGAATACTCTTGGCTTCATCTGGAACTATTTTTCACCTATAGCTAACATTCGTAGCTTTTCATATTGGTATCATTTGCATGGATTGGATTTTTGTGGAATGAGTTGGACATTTTTGAAGTTTATGACAGTAAACTGTATCAGTACTAGGGACAGTAGAACCTTTGTGGCTATTTCATTGTCAAACATGGTCGAAAAGCTATATTCATGTCCTGAAATTAATTTTAGCTACGGTTAACATTAAAAATTTTTTCAAAAAGCTATGGTTTGCTTGATTTCTATTTTTTTAGAATTAGTTATGATTTTCTAAAGTGGAAGCCAAGATCTGACTTTTGGACTAGCGGGAAAATTTTCATTTTTCTGATTTTTAGCTTCATATCCGTGGCTTATAGATTTTTTTATGCTATGTATGAGTTGTATGAATGAAGTTTGAGTGGAGAATATGATTGATGGGTTCACGGGACCCAGGGGGTGAAATATGAATGTTTAAACCCCTAGCATAGCGGAATAAAATGCCACGGTTTTACTCTTTTCTTTGGAAATCATATAGAATCAAGTCTAAGTGGAGATTAATTGAGGTTACCACATTGTGGTGTTACAGGTAATTAGTTTATAAAAAATGTTAGAGGAAGTCCTAATTCCAAATCATTTTGCTTTCCAATTTTATTTAGAATTATGTCTCTCATTTATTTTTTTAATTTTTATGTCTTTAGTTTAATTTAATTTCATATCACTTTTTATTATTGGTTTAATTTAAATTAAGATGTACAATTTTAATATTTAGCAATTATCTTAGCGATAAATCCTTGTGGGAATGATATTTTATTTATCAATTTATTATTGTTGCAATATGTATACCACATGTATGCTTTCAAAAAAAATGCAACAAGAAGCATAATAAAAATTTGAAGATTGATTTATTTGTGAAGGTCCTTTCTCAAATTGTTCAATAGTTTTCACACACTGAGAAACATGAAAAATAAAAATTGAATAAGCAAATCATATCATTAATTGCGAAGAAAGAGAGTAATTACAATATATTATATGCTAGAGTTTATTATAATCCCAAATCAACAGTTTAGCTATGCACAACACAAAAATTCAACACTAAAACCAGAGTGTATAGTAGCAATATTAAAGAGATTACAAAGAAAAGGAGGAAAAGTAGATAAAAGTAGTTATGAAGCTTGTCTTTTTTTAAATCCCAAGCTTTCCCTTGCCTCCAAGTGCTCCTCTTCAATCTTTTTGGCCTCCAACAAACTCATAATGATGGTTTTAAGTGAATGGGAGAGGTATATGAAGCAACACCTAGCCAAAATCAACATAAAAAATGACTGCATTCTGATAAGTACGAATTGCATCTCAACTTGAAATTTTAAGTCACAGTGCAATTACATACTAAAATGCAAAAAGCCTATTTCATGTCATGACTTAAAATTTTGAGTCGTGGTGCAAATGTCTTCTAAAAAGCAAGAAACTCATTTTGCACTGCAACTTGAAATTTTAAATCATGGCACAAATGCTTTAATCTTCAAAAACTCTCATTTTGAGGCCTTTAGACTCCACTTTTCCAATAATCTCACTTCAAGATGATTTCGACTCCATCCTCCTTTTATTTACACTCTACAAAAAGAGCCAAGTATTAGTAATTCACAATATACCCAAAACTATCTTGAAACTTGTTATCTAAAGTATAAAATGTGAGTATGGAGCTATTTATCCTAATTATGCACATTTTTCCTATAATCAGTAATATTTACCATATAATTAGAATATTAGGCACATATTTACCAAAAAAAATGCAAAATAATATGAATGATTATGAATTAACACCCAAGAAAAAAAGAAAGTAAGGCAATTATAGTTTTTGACACTTATAATTAGGTCTTGCTTAAGAGTCGAGCTAAGAACTTTAAATGTAACAGTTTTTGGGAGGCAACCTAAGTTTTTGTTTTTAGTTGTGTTTAGAAACTATCTTGCCATCTCCTCTTGTCTAGTAATTTTTGTTGTTTTATTTTCAAGTTTATCAAGTGACAAACCATTCAGCCTACTTTGATTGCTCATGGAAGAAGAGTTACAAAGCCTCAAGCATGCATAAACAGTCTTGGAGACAAGAGATTGAAGAGGACAATTTGTTAAGAAGGGAAGTTTTTCAATATATTGCTATGCTTATTTAGTGCTCTTTTTTCTCTTAATTTTATGAATATTGTATATTTGGGATACAATAAATAAATGGAGGTTCATAATAATGGGGGGAAAATAGCTCACCATAATCCACCATCCCCTCTCCTTTTGGTCTTTTGGTTTTATTCCTTGCAAACATTGTGAACATTGTTAAGTTTAAGTTTGGAGATGAGGTAGATTAGGATGTCAGGGCAAAATAACTTGAAATTTTGTGCTTGAATTTTTAACTTATCTTTTTTTATATTTGAGCTATATTTGTGCTAGTTTGCCTACCTGTTTGCTGTGATGCATACTTGTGTACAATGATAAATAATGTTGTCATCAATGCCAATTATCCTTTGTTCTTATTTCAAAAATGTAATTTTGTTAGTTTTCTCACAAATTTGAGAAATGAATTTAAACCAAAATAAAGGATAAAGGATAAAAATGAAATAAAAAAGATGTTAAGGAATAGAAAATATATCTTCCCTTGGTTATCTAACTCAAACGACTACCTACCTCCTCCCCCTCTGATTTCTTTTTTCTCTTGCAATTTTTTTTTGGTAGATCGTTTTTGTCTTCTTAATCCACCATTATGTATATCCCAAAATATATAATACGGTTAAGTTTCTTTTAATACTTTCTATAGGAAAATGATAATAGTTGGCAAATAAATTTTAAATTTTTTTGTTTAAAATGACTTAAAATTCACATCATTTGTCTATTTATATGATAATTCACTTATTTATTTGTTATTTTAACAATAACTATGTTGTAGATTGATCTAACAGTCTTAACTTTGCTTTTGAACCTTCGCATGCCTAAAATTAAAATATGTTAAAGGTAGCTGTTTTTAGTTGTCTTCGTTTTTTTTCCCCGTATTATTGTTATTTGTTGCATGTTATTTTTATTGTGAGATTAGTATTATATATTTTTTGAAAAAATTGAAATTTTTGTTTATTTTGAATAGTATTGGATATACTCTTGTTTGTTTAATATCTTTTTACATATTATATTACAACATGATATTTTTGGCCCAAGGCCCAAGTGTCCTTTGATGTTGAGGATTATATTTGTATGGTGAGGGGGGACTGGCTTGGTGCTTCCGAGGTTGTTGAACTAGGTTGTACAAAACGGACAAGGGAGACTGAAAGGTCAAGTAGTTAATGCATCCAAGGTTGTTGAAGCTCGTGATGTTAGCTCAGGTAGAGTTAGTTTGTTGAGACTAAAAGTCAAGTATAAGCTTTTTCTATGTGGAGTTGATAGATTGCGCTGATGGCTCCGCAGTCCTGTATACCTATACGTCTCTTCACATTGATGGTATACTAGAATTTCTTCCTTTTATTAAAGTGGTTTAATATGATATTTGTTGAGATTTATATTGTGCTTCTACTCGCAGATCCCCAGAGCAAAAAACCAGGTAAATGTTCAGCTTGTGGGGTTTTAACATATATATTTTTTCAATAATAATTCCTGATTTTAATTTCATTAAGAAATTGAGAAAGAAATTTACTCTTCGTCCTCCTTGAATGCACTGGAAATGAATCTTTGTACTGTAATTCCAAGCTACTTTTGAGTCTCTGCACTTTGTTTACACTGAAATGTTGCGTATGCCTCTGTTCTTTTTTGTGTTTCTTGGTGGATAGTTGATTTGTTGCCTCCTCGGGTGAACACCCATCTCACCCCACATATTCCATTACGGTTCTTTGTCCGGATTCATTTTCTGAGTCTACAAATAGCTAGTCTCAACTTTTAAGGCATTTTCCTAATAAAAAAAACTGATCACATGAAGCGAAGTGGCAACCTACGAGACAAATTGAGCATGTGATCAATTATGTAAAAACTTTCTTGCAGCAATGCTTACAATTAAAAGGGTAAATATTAATATTTTGATTTTTTTCAATAATAATTGATCTCTCAATTTACTTGGTGTTACTGTTGATCTTTTTATTCTTGCTTTTTAGATTCTTTATTATTCCTGGCTATGGCGTTCTATCTATCGAAAAAGATAAGAACCGAAAGAAATTCACTAATTTGTGGGATGTCAATAGGGGTAGGATTGGGAATCACCAACAAGAAGCCCTTGATAGCTGTCCTAGGAAAAGGGAGAAGTAGGTATCCACTGTTTACAAAGCAAAGCCTAGAAAGTTACATTTTGGGAGTTAAACAAAATGTGAGGGGGTGGCCAAAGTTTTGGAGCTTGATCTTCTCCTTTTTTTTTTTAAATTGATCATGTTAATTTTTGAAAAAAATAGACATAAAATGTGTATGATTTACTTGAATGGTGAGTTCTATTTGTATGTATAGGACGTATTTGAATAATGGACTCCACACACTTTGTGTCCATCTCTCTAAAATTGATATTGTCAATTTTATATAGAATGCGAGAGAATCTGTTTCAAAAGTTTTGTGGTCAGGCTAGCAGTTAGTTTGTCTTTCTTTGGCTATCCTATATGGTTTAAAGTAAATATCATGTGATATTTTACATTCAAAATTTGATGAAAATAATTACATAAATATTAAAATGATCAACTGTTTCAATGTTAATTATGTGTTTCACTTATATCATAAATATTTTTAGAATTTTAAAGTTTAAGTGAAAAATCCCCATTTCAAAATATTAACTTAATCTCAATATTAAAAGAATACGAAACTATATATTTCCCATATAAGTAAAACATAATTTTAACAATGAAATATTCATCATTTATACTTTTATATGACTATTTATGTCAAAATAAAAATTGAAAATATCATATGATAGTTAAATTTTAACATAAGAAATCACATGAAAGCAAAATAACACACATTAAGCAAAAACTATAATCTTTTACTTAAATTTATTTCAATCTTCTCTTTATTTTAGAAGCTACACTTGGGTTTTCTTTCAACTTATTTTATGTCAATGAAGTTAACTATCTATATATGTGTTTCTTTTTCCAAAACTAAAATCATTTTATTATCTTTATTGTTATGTTAAGATTAAAATCACTGTCTTATTTTATGCAAAAAGTTAAATTCTTTGACATAAAAAAGAATTAAAAGTGAGGTTTCTGCAATATATCAAAATGTCAGGGAACCAAATGTATTTTTTGAAACAAATCAAATATAAATATAATAGATTTAATGCTGCAAAATATCTATCGACAAGTAGAGTTTCTGTAAATTGAATGAAAAGATTATTTATTATGCAGTAAAGAACTTGGTTTTTATAAGATATTTGTTAAATTATTTTTTAATCCATCTAAATTTATTTAATTTTTAATTTGGTCTCTAAAATTTTAAAATTTTTAATTAGATCCCTAAAGTTATAAAATTTTTTAATTTAATCCCTATTATAAACCTTCTTCATATTATATTGTTAAATTTTAATCTTGTGACTAATTTTGCATCATGTTGGTACTTTAAATAAGCATATATCAAGTAAACTCACCACTAAAAATAAGTTGTACCAAATATCATACATGTGTTATTTCATTTTATTATCTACTTTGATCATAAATCATGTATATTTAGAATCGTGAAATAGAATATAGTTTGTTACGTCAACAAAATTTAATAGAATATTCACTAAATAAAGTTAGAGACTAAATTAAATTTTTTTATAAAGCTATAAGCAATCAACTATAAACTTTTAAACTATGGGGACTAAAAGAAAATTTAACCTAAACTTATTTATATATTGGATATTTATTTTGTGGCTAATTCAAATGAGCCATTTTCTTCTACGCCAGGAGAGTGACTTGCTTATCCGCAAAAGTATCATCTTGTAGTTTCATTTGTACTAGAAAAAAAATGAGATAAAGGCATTGCACAATTTCTTGGAATGACATGGTTGCAGCTTCCACTGTTAAGAGAACCCATATGATGGACGCGACTATGCCCAACAATGGGATTCAAATTATGAGTAGCAGCACAACAACAATAATTCCAATCAATGGATCAAACATTTTAATGATGGGAAGGTAAGTATGTTCACTTCGAAGTTTAAATTCTGCAATCAAACGCATAGCATATCTGCATAGATTGAGAAAAATGGCTACCAAAATGGCGGCATGCTCATCAAATGGAGATATATATCTTTTTGGATTGGTATTCAATTTGAACATGACCACCTAATGTAGTAATTAGAAACATTATAACAACATGGAGTTGTTTCCTGTATGATCTGCGGTGCAAGAGGATAAAATTGTATTAGCATTGAAAAATAATTCTATTAATAATAAATGATTCCACAATGTTTTGAGTAAGTGGCTTGAGTTCATTGTACAAAATTGGACAATCTTATATTGGTCTCTTATCAATTTGAAGGTTATTGCAAAAATTTTGACAATCTTATAGGTGTTTGGATTCTTTAAAATGTGAAGTTTATAAAGTGTCTCTAAAGTGAAGGAGATAAGAAGAAAAGAGGGGATAAGTGAAAAAAGAGAAAGTTGGTCTTATATACACTTTCACTCCTTGTAGAGTTCAGATCCTCTAAAGTATGACGCCTGTAAAGTATTCCTAATGTAAGAGAAAGAAAGAGTGTGTGTAACACAAGAAGTGTGAGTGTGTAGAGAGCCTACTTTTTCTTTTATCACACACCCCTTCTTTTCTTTCTATTTTTCTCACTTCAAAATTACTTTACAAATTTCACACTCTAGATGATCTAAATTCCTCCTAGTGTCACACACTCTCTCTCACACACACACACTTATAAGCTTCACATTTTAGAAGATCTAAACTCATTTTATATTGATCTCTTATTTTGTAAAATTGAAGTTATTTTGGTCTCTTATTCTACAACTAGAAGGTGGCCGCCCTCCAAAAATTTGGTGGGCCCTACAATGGGGAGAAAAAAAAAAGAAACAGTCTTATCATGCTACATGTTATAAACAATAAACCAAAACTCAATTATATATATACTAGCATAAATCCCTGTAGATCTAGGGATTTTTGAAAAATGGGTCCCACAACGAAAAATGGGTCTCACAAAAAAAAATAAAAAAATAAAAAATATGGATGAACAATGTATAAACAGTAATAAAACATTGCACAAACAGTGTATAAATAGTGCAATAGAGATGTGACACTATGAACGGTGTATGAACAATGCAAATGAATAGTACTGATCCACTAACTCTTATATATATAAAGTGATATTGATGTTAGAATTTGATATTAGGATATTATATTTAAATTAGTTTGAACTAAAATATCATTTGGAATATGGAAGATATTTGATAAATGAATGTTTATTAGTAGTATCATATGTTTGTACGTGCTTGTTAGGTATAACTTGAGAAATAGATATGGTGGGCTTCTGAAAAGGATCATAATATTCTCATCCATTTGGTCACATATTATCTAGCCTGCTAACATATTGCCTCTTTAATTTTATCATCTTGAACATATTATTTAGGAGTTTTCTAAAGTAGCATTGCATTCATTTTTTTTTCCTTTTCAAGTCTTATTAGCTTCGATTATTTGTAAATTTTTCCCAAAGGAGCAACTATACTTAATATTATTACTTTGAATTGGTTGGAATTTTCAAAATGGATAAATTCTCATTAATTTTTTTTTTACATTGGATGCAGTAATTAGAATTTGATGAAAACATTGGATTAGTTGTTGGAGTTCCTAAATTAATTTTTGTTAAATTGATTTAATTTTATCTATAATAGGAAAAAAATGTGCTCTAATGACATATAATGGAACTAGATTAATGTGTATTTTTTTATATCTTATTAGGTTTTTAAATTAAAATATAATAAATGTATAGTTTTTCAATAATTACATGATATAAGTGTATAATTTAACATTGAGGAACCATACACCAAGGTTTTAAATTGTAGTTACAATTGCAGTTACTGCATTTATGGGCGTTGCGAGTACCACAAGTTGCGGTCACTATTGTTGTAATTTTTTTTTGAAGTTACACAAATTATTTTAAAAATATATATAATCAATATAACTCTCAAATACATATAATATATCATGCTTAATATTAATATTAATTAAATAAATCCTTATTTTGTACAAGCATATCAATGTTACTTAAGAAAATTAAAAGAAAAAGTTACATAATATAAAAGTATGCTTACATACTTATTATAATGAGAGAATTAGAATCACCATATTATAGAATGTCATTGAAGATCATAGTCCCCTCTTTCACATATTACCTTGTTTTGCTCCCTCTTCAAAAACACAATAATAAAAAAAAATCCTCCATCTGTTATCCATTTGATGATAAGGAAAATCTAGTGCTTGGTGATAATAAGGCTCTTGATAATTTATAAAAGGTTGATAATATGGTGGGGCTTGAGTCATCAGATAGTGATCATGTAACATATGAGAAGATTGTTGATAAAATGGTGGATAGTAATTTTGACTACTTTGAGATAAGTCACTAATGTCAAAGTCATTGAAATTGGGACCCAAAGTTAAAAAAATTTATTCAAAAAGACCTATTATCCCTAGGTTTAGGGGTTTTTACTTAAAGTCAGTGGTAATTTATCCTAAAATAATAGTAATAGGTCTTTCAAAATAATTTTTTTTAACTCTGGGTCATTGACTGTAATTCTTCCATTGAAATTATGTAAAAAAAATTAAAAGAAGAACTATCTTCTAGTACATTACTTTGCTACCTTTCACCTCTTATAAATTGAGAACCACCTCTTCTATCATCACCAGAGTCTTTGTCCTAAAAAAATGTCATATCAACAATAAAGTTCAAATCATGCATAGTATATGGAATATCTTGATATAGATCTTGTTCCCTATCTTCATCCATGTCATGATCAATTTTTGCTGCACCACCACCACCACCACCACCATTATTGCTTGGTGGACTCAAACCACCATCACCACCCTAACTATGACCTTCATGGGAACTTAAATCATCATCAGCCTCTACCTCTTCATTATCAGTATTCATTTTGAGGAGCCATTTTGAATTTTGAAGTTCATCCAATAATGGGCCTTCTTTTTCCTTAATCCATGGAGATAAAGGATTATCTTTTTGGAATATGTAATTAAGATTTTTTCCATTAAAATTATTTTCTATTTCTTCTTGACTATATCTCTCATTTTCTCTTATTCTTAGCTTCATATTGTAAAAAGTAAAGACAAGTTTTTGTAATTTTTCATACTTGAGTCTATTCCTTGTCTTTGTATGAATATAACTAAATGTGCTCCAATTTCTTTCACAATTTGAAGTTGAAGTTGTTTGGCTTAGAATTTTTGTTCCAATGCTTTAAAGTTCAGGAGCACATGAACCATATATCATCCACTATTCAACTATTTAAATGAACAATACAAAAATTTAGTCAACTTTAGACTATAAACAAAAATAATCATTTTGATTAAGTCACATATTGTACCATGTATATTTATAGCTAAAAAATAAATTATATTTTATTAGGATCCATTTGAAACTATGCTCTTTGAGTTTATGGTATTCCAAAGTTCTCTCTCTCTTCTTGAAAATGTATCAACTATACAATACCATATTAAATTTAATGTAAATATATAATATTATACTCTAAATGTTCATTATACAAAAAATAACTAACCTAATTTAGTGCTATAATTGTAACATCTATATTTCTTTCTAACTTGGTGATTGCATTTTTGGTTCTATCAAATGTTTTTTTATAAACTGAATGACCATACTTAACTCCAAATTGAAACTGACGATTAAGAAAATAACCTTAAAAAAAAAAGAAATAGACTTATGTAATTAATACATAAACATTTCTCTCTTTGTGACAACAATATATATATATATATATATTTACCTATAGAATGTAAATTAGTATGTAAAAATTTTTACCTTTTATCTATCATGTCATTATAAGTTAAGTAATAATGATAGTTTTGTTGGATAGATAACTTTGTTCTATCTATAGCTTTATAGATAAAACCTATGGTTAGTTTTTCATCACTATCAACCAGTCCTAACATTTAGACAATTGACTCAAATATTTTTAGTATTTTACTGGCTTTAATCCAAAAGTCATTATCCAAAATTTTTTTCTTGCATCATGTGTTGGTTTAGATTTATCCTTGCCAAATTTAGACTTCTTAAACCTTTTGGAGGTGGACATGTGTTTTAAAGCTTGTTTTTGCGTCACAAGAACTTTTAGTTGCAAGAATTTTGTAGCAAAGAAAGTAATGACTAGACAAATAATGTCTTTACCTCTAGTATGTTCTTCCATCAAATTCATAGTCAAAATGTAGTTTTATATATAAAGGATGTTATTATCTTTACATCCTTTAACACCTTTTGTACATTGCTCCTTTTTTCCAATGTCTTCTAAGCATAAATCTAGACTATGAACTGCACAAGGTGACTAAAAGAGATGTGGCCTTTTTTCCATTAATTTTTTTTCAATTGCCTTTAAAGCTCCTTCATTACCTATAACCACATAGACTACATATTTTTCTCTAACTTCTTCTACCACTGGATTAAGTAACTGAAGGTAGCAATCAATATTTCTACTAACAATAGAAGAAACATCAATTGATTTTAGAAAAAATAGTTCCCTTGCTACAATAAACAAGAAAATTTATTATGCGCATGTGATTAATGCTATTAGTCTAACCATCACACATTATTGTAACACTTCTTTCCTTTTATAAACCTTTCAACCCATTTATCCATTCCCTCATGGATTGGTATTCAGCTTCCAAATACACATCTAAAATTTCATAAGGAGAAGGGAATTTAACATGTTATACCTATCTCAGCAGCTATAGTGATTATATTATGCCATCAAGGAGAATTAGATAAATTCATTAGAATATACTCATATATAATAAACCTTGATACCACTTCTCCTAGTTTCTTCCTCTATGTTTTCATCAAACCACTAGAAAATTTTGATTATTTCATACTTTTACTCCTTACAAGATCAATATTTGTAAACCTTAAATTAAAAGTAATATCTTTTGATCATCTTACCCTTGCCAGAGAGCTTCCACTCTCTTTGTACACATTTTTCCCTTAACTAGTTTGTTGTCTGAATTGTTGTTTATCTTCCTATTCACGATGTAATCTAATACTTGGGTCACATGCCTCATTTGAATTTCTTCATCAACAAGTACTTCCATTTTATCATCTCTATTGCCTCTCAACCTTGCTTCAAATTCTTCTTTTCTTATTTTTGAATCATTTTTTTCTTTATTATTTAAAAGAAGTTTCATCATCCCCTTCTGAGTAGTAGCTATAACTCTAGGACAACCAAATACTTATCTATTAAAATGTGCAATATGCCACTTTAGTTAAGTAATTCCGCCCTTTACTACTTTCTCACAGAGTTTGCAAATTATGTTGTTTCAATTTTCAGCTCTAGGTGTTCCAAAATGCTATCCAATATCAGCACTAGGAGCACCTTTCAATCTTCCTGTTGGAAATTTCTTTCTTAATGGCATTGTTTATAATTTATAATACTAGTTGATCAAATGAAGTTGGTAATATAACATAATATAAGAAAACTAAAAGCACAATTAAATAACTAAGAAATTAGGTGTTTGTATTTTTTTCATAATATATATATATACACAAGCATATATATATATATATATATATCTACTTTTAATGCTGGTTAATATATATTATTCACACATAAATGTTTTTTTTTTCAATTTCTATTGGTATATATAGGATTTTTAGTTCCAAATAATAATGTCAATTCAAACTATGCTAAAGAAACTATAAAGTTGCCTTGCCAAAGTGCATATACAAACTACTGCAAATGATTATATAGTAAGTTGGGTACTTCAAATATTTAATTTGAATGTCAATGTCAGATATCAATATGTATAACGCATATGCACACTTATTTTAATTGCGGGACAAATTTCACTTCATATACTGATTGGAATCTTTCTACTTTTCTAGGTGCTTGGCTAAAGGTTCATATTTTAGTTAATAAGATCCTAGAGTAATTAAGAAACCAAAGATCAAATTTAACCTCTACAATTAATTAAACAAAATAAGAATAAAAATTCAAAGTTCACTAATAAAATTTTTTATTAGTAAGTATTTTTATTTTTCTGGAAGAAAGAAACAAGGACTGAAAAGAGTTTATAATACAATGATTTTAAATGAGGAATTTTGATTTTAGTTATGAATTTTGGTGATCTTAACTCTTTTGCACTTCAGTTTTCTTTTATTGTTTTCTAGATTTTTAAAACATGCTTTTTTTATACTATGTCTATATCACATATAAGTTAATTTTATTTATTTATGTTTTAATTCATCTAAATCATACATATTTAAAATATTAGAATAATACAGTTATATTAATAAAATTTAACAAAATAATAACTTAAAATTAAATAATAGAAGCTAAATTAAAATTTTTAAAAATTATAAAGGTCTAATTATAAATTTTTAAAATATAGAGATTAACTTAAAAATTAAATAAAATTGTAAGAATTAAAAAAATTAATTTAGCAAATAAACACTTTTTCATGTTTAGTCATCTAATTGTTTGAATAATCCCATCTAAAATTGTGTTATGTTGATTTTTTTTAAAAAGTGTGTAATGTACATTTATAATAAGAGTACAACATCCTTCTTGGAATAAAAATTTTAATTATTCATTTTTTTATTAATTCTTTCTTTTTTATAAAAAAAATTATTTAGATGCATATATATCTATTTAATAAGATATAAAAATTTATTCAAGTGAATGTGTTGATAAAAACACTTAGTTTTATTTCTGAACTAATTGTATAATTACCTTTATGAACCATTAGTACTATTCAATGATGATTACCACTGAGTTTAGCAACAAACAGTTGAACTTAGTGGTAACAGGTCTTTAAAAATAAATTTTTTTGCTTCTTGGTCCTTAAACATAATTTTCCCAAAAAACAATATGCAAATAGAAAGAACATGTAATAACCTACAAGCACCAATCCATTTTCTAACTCTCTTTTTCCCTTTTTTCGACTGCATTTCTTCTAAAATGATTAAATTAATTTTTTGACTTTTTTTTGTCATGAAATTTAGGAACATCATAAATAAAAATCCCCTTCTCTTGCCAAAACAAAAAAGAGCAACCAGAAAAGAGCAGAGTAAGAGGAGGATATCGCTAATGCTAACTTCTTTCTTTAGATTCGAGTAAGAAGTTGCTAGCTTTGGGACTTCAGATTCAAACAACCACACTTTAGCCTTCAAGGTATTGTTCAGACTTTATAACTTTAGATTCATCAAATCAAAGCTCTCTTTGTTGATTGTCAATTATTGCTGCATGTTCTTGTTGGCTTTTCTCTTTGTTATTTGGGAAAGGAAAGCTAGGGTTAGCTATACTTTGCTAAGATTTATGTATTTTGTTGTTGTTTTTATATGATGCATCGTAATGGAATCGTAACACTATTCTGTTGCAACCACAACACCATTATCTTGTAGCCTATTTGTGTGATATCTGAGCCCTCTATCATTGCAGGCTGATGTGGATGCGAGTTGGGCCATATTCGTAATATTGCAGCCGCATTCTGCAATGTGGGCCCCAATTTGAAACCTTACCATACACTTATCAAACTTTTATTAGAGAATTTGATTATTAAAATATTAAAAATTACATATAAAATTTTTTTCATAACAATTTAAAATATACTAACAAGAGATAAAATCTAAAACCATTTTATGTCCTATACCTTGCCTAGTAAGAGATTGAGTCCATTCACAATGAGGACGGCTAGTAATATATATATATATATATATTTGAAATGAGCCTCTCCATGGCATGTAATTAGCATGCATGGGCAGTTTTGGTAAGTGAGAATGAGAAGCTGTGTGGTGGGTGGTTGTAGATGGTGTAAAAGTGTTTCCTTGAGAGAACAGAATGGTGGAATGGTCATGGGATGCATATGGATTAGCCCATGTATGGGAGGGTGAACAAGAGAGAGTGTAGGGGTGAAAGATCAAGATTATGATAGTGATAAGGGAGGGATTTCGGTTATCTTCCATAGCTGCATGCTATGCAGAGAGAGAAAAATAAGAATGAGTTTCATATGAGTGTGATTCATGGTTTGTTCTTCTCTGTTTCACTACATAACGTGCAGTTCGCAACATCCAAATCGAAGAGAAGGTAGATAGGAAAGATTTTACCATTGGTTAAAGCTATGGTGTGAATAACTAAAATGCATTATTGAAAGAGAGTGGTGGAATGGTCAGTGTATATGGACTAGGGCATGCAAGAGAGAGAGAGGGTTTAGGGCATGGTTCTAAATTGTGGTCCGCATCATGTGATGCGGCCACAATATTGCTGTTGCGGCACCGGCCGCATTCACATCAATCGGCCGCAACGCCTGCAACCGCAATCACATGTAACCACAACCGCAATTTAAAACCATAGTTTAGGTAAGGTGCGAAGGGGAGAGAGAGGTGGAAGATTATGTGGGAAGGGAGAAAGGAAAGGTTTCAGCATTGTTGGATGGATGTTCTTTTGTCCTAACTAGAATGCATTATTAAAAGTTCTTGCTTTTGCTCCATAACATTGAAATTATGCATTATTGCAATAAACTAAAAGTAAAGACAGCGTAACTGAAAACTGTAGAAGAGATAATATAATACCTTTCTCCTGAGCTCAGAGTCGCTGATGCATATTGAAGTAACGTGGGAATGAAATGGCTTAGGTTCCCCCTTCCACTATTATGTAATAAGAAATATGTCCAAGTATTAGCAGCTTTCTAGATGAATCATAAAATACAAAACGCGTGCAATTAATCCCGTTCAGGTCGTGGGACTAAGCTGTAGAATGGATTAGGTAGACTCATAGGTAGAGCTAATTTGTTGAGACTGAAAGTCAAGTACAAGGTTTTTTTATGTGGAGCTGATAGATTGAGCTGATGGCTCAGCAATGCTGTATGCCTATATTTATTTACATTGATGGTACTAAAATTTCTTCCAAATTTTATTGAAGTGGGTTAATATGGTATTTGTTGAGATTTATAGTATGCTTCTACTCTCACAAATCCCCAGTACAACAAAACTAGGTAAAAGTTCAACTTGTGGGCTTTTATTTATTTTTTGAATATTCCTAATTTCAATTTCATTAGAAATTCAGAACGAAATTTACTCGTCGTCATCCTTGAATGCACTGGAAATGAATAATTGTACTGTAACTCCATTGTTTATACTTTTAGTTTGCTCTGAAATGTCGTGAATGCCTTTGTTTTTCTGTGTGTTTCTTGGCGGGTAGTTGATTAAGTTGCCTCCATGGGTGAATACCCATCTAACCCCACATTTTGATCCCATTATGGCTTCGTCTTAATTCCTTTTCTTTTTGTTCCTCCTTCGGTCAAGTCAACATATAGTAATCTCTACATCTAGGCATTTTTCCAATCGTCAAAAACTGATCAGTTAAGGGAATGGAAATCTAGAAGATAAAATAAACATGTAATCAATATGTAAATTGAGCATATAATCAACATATAGCCATTCTCGCATGAATTAAGAGGGTGAATATTAATTTTTGAATTTGTTTTAAATTGAGGCATATTTTATTTACAGATTTACTTTGGCATCCCTGCATGGTTCTTCAATATAGCATATTTAAAGTAGTGAAGTTCGATTACTCTCCCAATTTGCTTGGTGTTGTTCTTAATTTTTTTAAAATTTTATTCATGCTTTCAGATTTTTCATTATACCAGGCTATGGCATTTTATATATCAAATAAGATCTGAAAGAAAGTTGCTAATTTTTGCTATGTCAATAGGGTAAGATTGGAAATCACCAGCAAGAAGCTGTCAAATAGTTGTCTTCGGAAAAGAGCATAAAACTAGGTAATTTTTACAATTTAATATATTCTTTAAAATTTTTTTAAATATGTTATATTTTTATTAGAAAATTTAATAATAAAATATAAAAATTTATATTTAAAAATATTTTTACTAAAATAAACAAAAAAAAGAACCAATTTGATGATAAAAAGTAGGTAAATAGGTCAACATTCCAGTGCCGACATGAAGTTGCGATTTGCGAAGGGTGATGTTTCAAGCCCATGCCACCTCTCTCTTTGTTTGTATTGTTAAGTGTTGTTTTGGGAAGTGAAACTCCTCACAAATCTGCCATCCTTAAACTAATGCCTATGTCAACCGCATTAACTGACAATACGACTCGCAGTAAACTTCTTTTCATTTTTTAATTACAGAATTTTTTTTTTTTTAATTTAGAATGACACGCCTATGTTGACATTCTTCTCCTGTTGATTGATGTTGATGAGTTGGATTATGAGTTTCTCAATTATTTTAATCATAATTAACGATTTGATCACGAAAGAAAGTCTTAACAGGAAATGGGAGTTTTGAGAAGAGTACGGTGGAGTCGCCATAAATTAATAGAGTCTAGGTGATTTGCAACCTTATGGTTTAATAAAGTAATTATCCTGTGGTTTAAAGTGACTATCAAGTGGTATTTTACATTCAAATTTTGTAATATATATATATATATATATTTGGCTTTGTGGTTTGCCACCTTATGGTTTAATAAAGTGATTACCCTGTGGTTTAAAGTGACTATCAAGTGGTATTATACATTCAATTGTTAAAAATATTTTTTTTTTTGGCCAATAGAGCTTTCATTGAAACAAAAGACAGAAAAACACGTACATATTAAAGAACAAGGAGGCTAGTTATAGTAGACTCGTCTAGCCAACACCTTGTCTACAACTATCTAAATTCTTGGAAATAACTGATAAAAAAGGGAAAGGGAGCAAAAATTCCCATCCTAATGGGCACAACCCCCTGTCAGAATACTTAGCAAGATATTCTATTGCGTGGTTAACAAATCTAAGAACTAATGAGAATGAACAAAAAGAAAAATGCCAACTAAAGTGGGAAATATCTTCCTAAATAGGCAAGTTTTTCCAATCTAGACAAGACGAAGCAGATTTAACAATATTATGTGAGATCTAATAACAAATTAGATTGAATGATTAGATCAAACTAAGAAGGATCTAGTGTATGTATTTAGAACACTAGATATAAGATAAGATCATTAGAGTGCGTACTTAATTTTGCCATGATAGAAGAGTTAAATTAGACAAGATCTTGTTTTCTATACCCTAAAGGAATCAATGACCTTTGGTGGAGAAGCACACTGAATTAGGGTTAGAGAGGGACCTACCCTAGTCATAAAATAGTATTGCCCTCCTACTATGAATTTTAATAAAAAAGGGAAAGGGAGCAAAAATTCCCATCCTAATGGGCACAACCCCCTGTCAGAATACTTAGCAAGATATTCTATTGCGTGGTTAACAAATCTAAGAACTAATGAGAATGAACAAAAAGAAAAATGCCAACTAAAGTGGGAAATATCTTCCTAAATAGGCAAGTTTTTCCAATCTAGACAAGAAGAAGCAGATTTAACAATATTATGTGAGATCTAATAACAAATTAGATTGAATGATTAGATCAAACTAAGAAGGATCTAGTGTATGTATTTAGAACACTAGATATAAGATAAGATCATTAGAGTGCGTACTTAATTTTGCCATGATAGAAGAGTTAAATTAGACAAGATCTTGTTTTCTATACCCTAAAGGAATCAATGACCTTTGGTGGAGAAGCACACTGAATTAGGGTTAGAGAGGGACCTACCCTAGTCATAAAACAGTATTGCCCTCCTACTATGAATTTTAATAAAACCTCATGGCCCTTTAGTTGCTAATCAAACTTAAAATTAAATGTTTATTGGGCCCAACAACCCACTTAAAATAATTTTAGGTCTTAAACATTTTAATGGACCAGTAGTCAACCTATTTTAGAAAACAAAAAATAACACAATTAATATGAGCCCACTAATAAGATTTTCTAATATTCTTTCACTTGGGTTACATTAATTTTTTTAAAATTTATTTATTTTTTTGTAAAATGACTCTCGGGTTGATAAAACAAAACCTTATGTGCACACTTTCTTTTGAAAAGAAAAAGGTCTTAAGACAACACAACGAACACAATCCCATCCAAGGATTCCTTTTTAGCCTCACAACAAGCACAAATAGGAGAGGTACAATAACATCTCTTCCAAAGGTTAACCTTTGAGAGTAATAAACCAACACAAACCTCCCATTAAAAAAAAATCTTAACCATTAGAGGAATCTTTAATTTCTAGAAGGATCTCCATAGTTAAAGAGGGAACTGAAAGGAATAGTTAAGTCGATGATAGAGATCCAAACTGGTAAAATTATTAACAACATAATGATAACCTCTTTTATTAGAATGACAACCATCCCTAGATCCAGTCAAAACCCATTTATTCGCTAACACAAATTAGAGGAATTTTTTTAATACCTTGTACTTTCAAAATAGCAAATTTTTTTAGTAATAAGAGACTATAAAATACAAAAATTCATAGATCTTGTTATTACACTTCTAACAAGGTTTACATAAGAAGAAGATTAGGGAAAAGGCAAAATCAATGTTGAGTTCTTAGCTTGGTATAGATAGGACCAATTGCTAATGTCCTAGATGTTGAGTTCATTGATAGAAAGTGTGCTTACTTGAACTGTTGGATATGATTCATCTACTTAAGTATAGGAGTAGACCTAGACATTCTTTGCATCACATACAAGGGCAAGATCAAACAATTTAAAACTCAACTTAAAGACAACAAGAAAGGTGCAACTCCAATTAATGAACAAAGCTGCAGTAGATACCTTGATAGCTATCAGATGCCAAATTTCAAATAATGGCCATATTAACCACATCTTTAAAAGTTTTTCAGTGGATTATGATCCTTTCATAACCTTTGTTTCAACTAGACTTGATCTTTACACTGTTGTTGAAATTGAATCTTTGCTTCTTGCTTAAGAAGCAAGGATTAAGAAGAATTTCCAAGTTTTCTACTACCTCTATTAACATTACTCAAACATACAATGGTGATCGTGTGTATGGTTATTATGGAGGATGAGGAAGAAGCTCCAATGGCCTTAATGGTAGATATGGAAGACAAGGTGCAAGATTTAGTAGCCAAAGATCTTTTGTTACATGTGAATTTTACAATAAAGTTGGTCATTCTGTTGCTACTTGTTGGCATAAGTTTGCTCAAACTTTTCAACCTTCATCTTTTAATGCGCATAATACTCAGAGTTCCAACTCCAAGCCTATAGCACTACTAGCTACATCTAAAGTGGCTATAGATCCTTCTTAGTACCTGGACTTAGGAGCAACTGGCCACATTATATATGATGCTGAAAATGTGATGACCAAAGCCAATTACATAGGTTCTGATCATGTGCGCATGGGAGACAGAGCAAGTTTTCGAATCTTTTCCTCTATATATTCATATATGCATAACTCTTCACCTAACCATAATCGACTTCTTTCAATTATTCTCTTTGTTCCTATGATAACCAAGAATCTATTAAGCATTTCACAATTTTGCATTGATAATTTAGTTTATTGAATTTATCAAACTTTTTATTTTGTCAAGGATGAAGCCACTAAGCAAACACTATTGTAGGGAATTGTTAAAGAAGGTCTCTATGCCATTGACAATCTTCAACTTATCCATTTAGAGTCAAAGTTCATCTCTAAGCCATAGTCAAATTGTAGTTTTGATTCATGGAATAGTTCTCTTTCTACTATTTGTAACATTGCGAGTTCCACTGATGTGAATAACTGTCCTTCTATATTCAATTTGTAGCATAATTAATTAGACTACCCCTTTTCTTCCATTCTATCGGAGGTCATAAAAGAATGTAAGGTGCCTAATAATGATAAACGTACCTTTGAATTTAGCAAATCTTGTTGCCTAGGAAAACCCTATAAAAGACCATTTTCTTTCTCTACTACTCACCACACACAAACCCTTCAACTCATACCTTCAAATATTTGAGGATCCTCACCTATGAAATCCACTAAAAATTATGTCTACTATATCCACATTACTAATACTTTTACTATTTTTACTTGGTTATATCTATTGCTTACCTAAGTTGAAACATATCCTATATTTCTTGAATTCAAGATTATGGTTGAGTTGCAATTTGATACCAAAATAAAGGCTTTTCAATCAAATTAGGGAGGAGAGTTTAGAAAATTATCCCAATACCTTGCTTCCAATGGAATCATACATAGAAAGAGTTACCTTTATGTGCATGAACAAAATGGTGTGACTAAACATAGTCATAAGCATATCATTGAAGTTGGACTTGCATTACTAGCAAACTCATCCTTACCTATCTCTTTTTAGCTAGAAGCTTTCCAAACAGCCACCTACCTTACAAATAGACTTCCATTTACTACTTTAGGGGGTCTCACACCTTTTGAAAAGTTGAAAAAACAAAAATCCTAGTACCTACATCTAAGAACTTTTGGTTGTGCTTGTTATCCATTAACTAGGCCTTACAATAAGCATAAAATGGATTATAATCAATAGAGTGCATATTATTGGGTTATAGCTTGTCTTATAAAGGTTACAAGTGTTGGGCACCTAATGGAAAAATATACATTGCAAGATATGTGGCATTTAATGAGTTTTGTTTTCCTTATATTTCTATAACCCAAAAGCATGCTGCTACACCTTCATTACCTTTAACCTCCATTTTTCCTACTAAACCATATTTGGATTTTAAGAATGTCCAAGATACTACATCAGCTACTCATGATTATGTAGGTCAACTTGATAGCTCCAACTTAGTCTTCATAGGTGGGCCTTCCATTACTAATCACTTGTCCATTCCAAGCACATTTCACTCACTCACTCCAAGTACAATAGCACCTATACAGACTTCAACAATGGTAGTAACATATGATCTTTATGTGGATGTCACTATTGATCCACTAAATTCATCTAATCAATCTCATCTTGAAATCTTTACACACAAAATGGTCACTAAGTCGAAGAATGGTATTTTTAAGCCTAAAGTTCTAGACAAGATTAAATCAGCTTCCATAGCTAATGTTTTGACATCTCCTTAATGGAAAGAGGCCATGGATGAAGAATATGCTACACTAATCAAGAATGAGACCAAGACATTGGTTGAACTACCACCAAATAGACAACCCATAGTTGCAAATAAGTGTATGAAGTGAAGCAAAATCCAAATGAAATTGTGTTGAGACACAAAGCTTGACTTGTGATAAAGGGATTTTTTCAAAGAGATGGCTTTAATTTCAATGAAACATTTAGTCTTGTGATATAACTTGTTACAATTAAGGTCATACTCTCCTTGTCTATTTATCTCTTAATAGTGAAACATTCATCAAATTGATGTTAACAATCCTTTTCTAAATGACATTCTTCATGAAGATGTGTACATGCAACAACTAGAAGGCTTTGAAAACTCTAATAAACAATTAGTTTGCAAACTTAATAAGGCACTTGATGGTCTCAAACAAGCTCTAAAAACTTGGTATGAGAGACTTGCTTTAGCATTGATAAAGTTTGGGTTTAGCTCAAGTAAGTGTGAAAAATCCTTGTTCATCATAACCACAAAGGGTAGCACAATCTATCTACTAATGTATGTTAATGATATTCTCAAAATAGGGAATTCAAGCCAAGAGATTTCAGAATTGATAACCAATCCTAATAAGGAATTCTCTCACAAACCTTGGATATGTTAAGCTACTTTCTTAGTATTGAAGCCAAGAAATTGCTAGATGGTTCAATTCATCTATCCCAAGCCAAATATGTAAGAGATATCCTTAAAAGAGCTAAGATGTAGAGTGCACAGGGTGAGCACACTCCCATAACTTTAGGTTTGGAGTTGAAAAAGGAAGGTAAAGATAAAATAGAAGGTCCACACTTCTATAGGTCTATTGTAGGTGCTTTATGCAACAATCACAAGACCAGAGATCAACTTTACTATGAACAAAGTTTGTTAGTTCATGCAAACTCCCCTCAAAGCTTATTGGAAGGTAGTAAAAAGAATACTTTGTTATTTAGTAGGCTAGCTCCATTGATCATGGGCTCAGATTACAACCATGTAAAAGGAAGACAATTATAGCCTACTATGATGTGGATTAGGCCTTGGATTGTTGTGAAAGGAGGAGTACTTTAGTATTTTGTAGATATTTTAGAGGAAACCTTGTGTCCCAGTTTTTATAGAAGTAAACAATAGTAGCAAGATCAAGTACAAAAGTAGAATGCAAGAGCATGGCTTCTTAAGTGGCTTAAGTATTATGGATAAAATCACTTTTGCAAGAACTCCATAATAGCTTATCTTCATCACCTTAGATTATTTGTGATAATTTGAGTTTAGTGATTATGACAACTAATCCCCTTTTGCATGCTAGAATAAAATATATGGAACTTGACTTGCACTTTGTAAGGGAGAAAGCCATAAAGAAAGAAATTACTATGCAACACATTCCATCATCCTATTAGGTTGCTGAGGGATTAACTGAAGTTGTGTCAAGCTCTATGTATGCTGAATTTAGAAGTTACCTTGGAGTAGAGGGACCCTTGGAATTGCAGGGGAATGTTAAGGAAGTTAGCACAAACTAGTAGTTTGTTATAACCATAGGAAGTGATGAATGTAGCCCCGTTTTGTAGCTTGTACAGTAGCCCATGTTCATGTATATAAACATGCTTTGTATTACTTGTTAAGCAGTGATAATAATTGAGAGCTATTCATTTCTTCTCTTCTTTGTAAGACTCTGGTTTCTCCTTTGTTAACAACTTGAAAGTGTGAGAATTCTTCCTCTTTATATTCTTTGGATGTTAAATGAGGAAACATCTTATTCTCATTGTTTGAAAATTACAATGATAAGTAATAGAGTAAGGTCAAAATTTTCAATGGTAAGAGAAATCTAATAATTAATCAGTACAATTCGAAATGCTCTCAATTTTCAGGGATTTAAAAATTGGAGTATGAGATAAGAATGAATGGTTTGGTATATTTTTCACCACACATCATCAAAAAGCGAAGAAGCTCTAAATCTAAACTTGTTTAGCCAATCAAAAATTTGGTGGAGAATTTATATGTGCAAGATGAGAGTGTTTTGGTTTAGTACTAAATACAATGAAAGGTATACAAAGAGAGACCTTTGAAGAAGAATTTTTTAATATACACATTTTGAGATTCTTGTCTTATTAATTTAAAAAATTTAAATAAATTATACATAACCTTTTCTTAATTAACCTTTGTTCAAACTACTATATATTAATATCTTTTTTGTTTCAAACATCACGCTCAGTTTCATTATCAATACGGTTAACTGTTTATATAATATATATCTCTCTTCTAAAAATAAAATTACTTAATTATTTTTACTGTCATATTAAAAGTAAAATTATAGTTTTATGTTATTCATAAAGTTACCATCAATATATATATATATATATTGTGAGAGTCAAACATAATTTTTAAAATAAGAACGATACCATGTGTAATTTAATAAACCTAGAGGAGATTAGCATAAATTACTCTAAAAAAATATTAAAGTGAGAATATCGAAATAAATTTAATGATGCAAAATTTCTACTAGAAAAGAAGAGTTTTCGCAAAATTGAATGAACGATTATTCTTTATGCAGTAAATAGCTAGGTTTCAGCAGTAAGATGTTTGTTAAATTATGCTTTTTAGTCAATCTCTATAGTTTTACTTAATTTTTAATTTGATTCCTACAATTTAAGTTTCACAATTAGGTTCTGAAAGTTATGAAAAAAATTGTAATTTAATCTCTATTATTAAACATTTTCATTTTGCCATTACTTAAACTCTGTCTACGTCGAGAATCATGCAACATTTAGAGCCATAAGCAATCAATTTGAAAATTTTAAATTATAGGAATCGAAAGTCAAATTTAACCTAAACTCATTCATATATTACACATTTATTCTGTGGCTAATACAGGAGAGCCATTTTCTTCTACATACTCCAAGAGAGTGGCTTGCTCCTCTGTAAAAGTATTAGCTTAAAGTTTTATTTGTAACAGAGATTGAGATGAAAGCATTGAACAATTTCTTAGAATAATGTGGTTGCAGTTTCCATTATTAAGAGGAAACCCATAGGATGGATGCGACTATATACCCAATAAAAAGATTATGACTAGAAGCACAGCGACAAAAATTCCAATCGGTGGACCAAACATTTTAATGATGGGAAGGTAAGTATGTTCACTTTGAAGCTTAAATTCTGCAATCCAACTCACATCATACACGCATAGATTGACAAAAATTCAAGGCTACCAAAATGGTGGCATGCTCCTCAAATGGAGGTATGTTTTGGGATTGGTATTGAACTTGAAAATAACCACCTAATATAGCATAATCAGAAACATTATAATAGCTTGGAGTAGTTTCCTATGTGAACTGCTATGCAAGAAGATAAAATCAAATTAGCATTAAAAAATAATATTATTAATACTAAATTATTAATACACAATGTTCTTAGTAAGTGGCTTGAGTTTATTGCACAAAATTCGATAACCTTATTTTAGTCTCTTCCAAAATTGAGGTTATTTGGGTGACCATTTTTATGATGTCCAAGTTAATTCCACAAAAATACAATCCATGCAAATGATACCAATATGGAAAGTTGTGTATGTTAACTAGAGAGAAAAAATATCTCCAGATCATTTCATCAAGCCCAACTCTCAAAAATCGATGGAACAATACTTCTGGTTAGGCAAGATGACTGATATTAGACAGAAACTTCAAAAATTCGTATCTCTCGCTCTAGACCTCCAAATGAGGTGCTTCCAATTTTTACAAGTCACTGTGATTTCCTAGTTTCTCTGTATGAAATTTCATGGCAATTGGACATCATTAAGGCTCGAGTGACAGAAAACATTGTAGGACCATTGTAATAGTACATCAGACCATTTTCATAAATTTTGCCAACTTTGAAAAATCATCAAATATTCTGTAAACCTCCAAAAATTATGAACTTTAACTTCTAAAAAGCTCTCAATGAGAGCTAATTGCATGTCAAATTTCAGATCAAGACTAACTCATTTGCCTAAAAAGTAATATAGGGTTCCATAATAGTCAAATTTAGCTCCATATGAGGTACCAAACTTGCCAAATGGTCTTCCCTTAGTGTTGGCACCTTTTGGGCAAGTCTAAAAGCATATTTAAGACTTGTGTGAGCTGTCCAAATGATCCCAAATCTCATGCATTTCATTTTGGCCATTCAACCCTCACTTATACACATATTCATCAAACTTTAAATTCTCATTCTATAGCCTTGCATACTCAAAACATGGGCTAGTGGTCATATATCATAATCATACATCTAAACATCACATAATAGTGTATTTACACATGTCTCAATGTTCATAGTACATATACAACCTCATATACATGATGAACCATCATTATGGTTCTAAAATAAACAAAACAAGACACAAGGTTGTTAATCTTTCTTCTTCATTGTTATTGGCTCCCTTCACCATAATTACTTGGCCCATCTAGTATGTTAGATTATTGGAGAGGAGGGGATGAGATTCAAAGAATCCTAATAACTCATCTCCCATTCAATCATACATAATATGTGCAAGCAAGCTTTACAAATGTATGCATGGAGAAAATAAAAGCCATAGACATTTTAAAAGCAATCTTGGCATGTGAGCAACTCATACAAATCATTCAAGAGCTCACCAAGTGTTTGAATTGGCCTTACACTTCTCCTCATAGGTTTTGGACTTGCCTCACCTATTTCTTGAGCACTTTGGACTCAACTATACTCTTGGGAGCCCACTTTGCTTTTGGGAGACTCTTTGCTTTGTCTCAACCAAGCTCAAGGGTTCTTGGCTCATCCTCACCAAAGGGAAGAGTTCTTGGCCTCTCCACACTCAAATAAACTCATACAAATATTATGCACTCATTAGAAAACATAATATGGCATAAAGGATCATAACATATAAAGGCATGCTAGCATACTTTTCATAACTTGAAAATACACATACACACATTCTAAAACAAGCTAAACACACATCCATGCATGAGAGAAGGTGGAAAGAGCTACCTTACACCAATTCACACACTTTGCCTTTAGGATTCAAGTCTCCTCTTTCGGCCACACACCCACAAGTTGGTGGAGATGGTTTCTCTTGGTCTAAATACAATTTATAGGAACCAATTAGGTCCATGAAACACATTCTAAGGCTATGCAACTTGCTTAAATACTAGGTTATCCTATAAACCTCATTATGGTTCATAAAGGCACCTATTGAAGCAACACCCCTCAATTAAATTCTAGGCTCCATTCTTTCTTTTTAAATATGATTCTTGACTCCTTTTAAGCTTTTTGGAGTGATCACACAATTAAAATGAAGAGCCTAAACACATGTTGCTTCTTTAGGTCACATAATGGGATCTATGGCACCAATTCACTTTCTTTGAGTTCTAAATTTTTTCCAAGGCTTCTACTCATCTTCACTCATCACATATGACTCAAGAATAGCCTTAGAAAAATTTAAAACTCTCCCTAGCTATAGGAACTTGCCTAGGCCAAGACTATGGGGGGAAGAAGAGTTCATGGCCTTCTTGATTTTTCCTTGATGGGAGAACACTTGGGAGGCTTCCTAGAGGTCTTAGGAGCTCAATCAAATACTCACACATGCAAGAAAACTCATATATCAAATCAGTTTTTGCAAAATATTCAAGAGCTCTACACTTTTCTAGCTTAGAGTTCATTAGTTTTTCTTGCAATATCTTTGCTTTCTTGGATGGGAGGTGCATATGGGAAGCTCTCTAGGGGTCTTAGGAGCATGTTTAAATATTCAATTAAGCCTAAGAACATTCATGTTAAATCAGATTTGCAAAGGAGCATTTGGATCCCTAATGGTTCCATCTTGTTTCCTAATGCCCTTTTCTTGATTCTATTAGTTCATTCTTAATCCTTGCACTCCAAAACCTCTAATCCCTCCATGAATTGGACAGAAAATATCCCTTAAGAATTGGGCTCATGGTGTCCAAATTCGTGCAAAAGGAAGGGGGAGGAAGAAACTACCAAAGAATGGAAGTTTTACCTTGTTTTCTTGCTTTCTCTTGGTTGCTTTTCACTTGGCTAGCCTCCCCTCACCAAATTCGAAAACTCCACCTCTGTTCTGCCTTTAAAACAGATTTAAAAGCACCATCAAACCCATAGAAATAAGGAGGAGAAGGAGGAGAAGTGACTTGCTATGGAGAAAGCTAGATTTTCCATGGAATTTCCTACCTTTTCTTGGCTTTTTTCTCCCTCCAAGAGTGCTCCTTCTTGTGCACCTAAGAGAACTAATTCTCCTCTCTGTTTTGGGTAGAAGAAAGATGGTGAAAAATGAGGGCAAGGGAGGGTATGAGAAAGAGTGAGTATTAAAAGCAAAAGAATTCCAAAAATTTCCATTTCGTCCCTCGTTTTTGGCATTTTCGTTTCTAATCCGTTTTAGCTCCTTTTTGAGAACCATCTTCTCTATCATAAAATTTAGGTCTTCAATCTTATAAAATGCCTTTGGAATCACTCAATTTGGAGCTAAAACCTTCTCGAATGATTCGGTCAAAGTTTGGACTCACCGCCATTGAAAAATATATACCGAAAGGGCTTTAGCTGTCCTGAGACTTCCCATGGTTTTCAAGGCCTCTGAGAACCCTGGAAAACTTAAAACTTTTATTTAAAAAGCCCTCCTGTGATTTTTTCAAAAAGTACCCATATTTATGAAAATACCACTGGCTTTCTGGCAAATTTTTCGAATCACTCTGGCCATGATTTCTGGGTAACTCAAGGCTTAAATTCTCATTTTTCATTATTTAAAATTTTATCATAATTTTATTTAGTTCTAATTCCTTCTATTTCGGGAACTTCCTTTTGTATCTGGCCCATTTCTAACATTTACGGAGAAACCAAACATTTCGTTTCTCACGTTTACGGAGGGACCAGATGTTACAATATATATCTGAGTCAATAGTACTTTTGAATTAAATATAGTTTGGAATTGGGAAGAATTTGATAAATGAATGTTTATTAGTAGTATAATATGTTTGTACTTGCATAACTAGAGAAACGGATATTATTGAGTTTCTGAAAAGGATCATTCTCATTGATCTATGGACATATTATCTAGTCTGTCAACTTGTTGCCTACTTAATTTTACCACATTGAATAGATTATTTATGTATTTATGAGCTTTCTCAAGTAGTATTGTGATCAATTTCTTTTTTTTTTCTTAAGTCTTACTAATTTAGATTGGTTGTTGAGAGTCCATAGAAGGTAAGTCTCATTGATAGCATATTCAGTTATAACTTTGAATTGATTGTCGGGGTTCCCCATACTAATTCTCTTTAATTTTTTCAATGTTGGATGTAGTAGTCAAATTTTGGTAAAAATATTGGATTAGTTGGGTTTCCTAAAGAGGTAACTCCCATTGATAGTATTTAGTTTTGGCACCTTTGATTGGTTATTAAGTTCCAAAAAAAGGTGTTCTTTTTAACTCTTACATATTAAATATGGGGTTCTTAAAAGGTATTTTCCTTTTAAAAAAAACAATATATATCATTTAAAAAACGATTTTTTAATTAAACTAATTTTGATTACAACAGAAAAAAATTACGTGCAAACTGCAAAGCATGTACTTTCTACTTGCGATATATATTATTATAACCTAACAAAATTTAGAATATAGTAAACAAAATCAAATAAAATTTAACACCCTATTACGTCCTATATTGATGCCCCCAAGCAAGAGGTTGAGTTCATTCACAATGAGGGTAGCCGGTAATATATGTGTGTGACATTTGTGAAATAAGCCTCTCCATGCCATGTGATTAGCATGGGCAATTTTGGAAGGTGAGAATGAGAAAATGTGGTGAACAGTTGTAGATGGTGTAAAAGTGTTTCTGTGAGAGAACAGAGGTGCATATGGATAGGGCATGTGTGAGTGAGAGGGTTAAGGAGAGAGTTGGGATGGAAGATCAATAGAAATTTATTATAAGCCATTTCGCTCCCAACCATAACCTAAGATTTTTAAACTGAAAGGACCAAAAGAAAATAACCTAAACTTATTCATACATTACATATTTATTTAGAGGCCAATTCAACTTCAGAGAGGTGAACATTTTCTTCTACGCCAGAAGAGTGACTTGCTTCTCTGTTAAAATATTGTCTTATAGTTTCATTTGTACCAGAGAATATGTGACAGAGCGTGACAAGCCATTTACTCACCGAGTTACCTGAAGAGATGGCTCTCATTTTTAAATTATAGTATGAGATCCGTTTACTCACTCATTTTGGGAGGTGAGAATGAGAAATTGTGGTGGATGGTTGTAAATGGTTAAAATTGTTTCCGTGAGAGAAGAGAGTGGTGGAATGGATTAGGGCATGTGTGAGAGAGAGAGTAGGGTTGGAAGATTAAGATTAAGATTCAGCATTGGTTAAAGCCATGGGACGGGAGTTCTTTCTTCCTAACCAAAATTCATTATTAAAACTTCTTCCTTTTGCTCCATAAATAGTGATTTATTCGTGATTGCAATAAGCTAAGAGTATAGACAGCGTAACTGAAAACTGTAGAAAGCAAGGGAGAGATCATATAATACCTTAGTTGACTCAATGTTGCAGCAGGCACATCCATGGTTCTAAATTGCGGTTGCGGTTGCGGTTACGTTGCGATTGCGGTTGCGGGCGTTGCGCATAGTATAAGAAGGATTGCGGGTGTTGCGGCCGATTGATGCGGATGCGGCCAGTGCCGCAACAGCAATATTGCGGCCGCATCACATGATGCGGACCGCAATTTAGAACCATGGCCGCACATCGTAATAGATCGGAGACAAGGCTTCTCAAGTGAGAAGTGACTGACGTGGGAGTGGCATTCTAATAGTGTTCTTCTTGAGTTGTTTTCTCATTTTAAACTAAGGACCTCAGATTTATTCCCAGTGTTTGGTATTCTCTTTCCTTAGAAATACTTCCTGGTATAACATAGCCTTTTCTTTGATCTAAAATATAGTTTGTATGATTTGACCTTTGTGAATTGCTTTTAATTCTGAGTTACATTGGTTCTTTGATGAATAAGTTATTCCTTTTTATATACCATCGATATATTTGTAAATTCTTGCACCTTTCTTTAATTATATTTTTGTTTTGCACTGCTTCCTGCATATTTAAATTTAAAACGCTCAGTTCTTAATTAATTTTCAAAAATTACTATATTTAATTATTATATCCCTTGTGGTATCCAAAAAACAAAAAAGACATTGTTATATCCCTGAGGAATTTGCGTATGTTGATTTTTGAATTTTAATATACCTTTTTTAATTGCTACAAATGAATGTTTCTTCGCAACATAAGGATTAAGCTATGTGAAAACTTTCACGTTAGAAGTTCTTATTGTCATCATTTCCAACAGATATTGCATATATATCTTATGCTTTAATTATTCAGATTTGCTAATAACGTATGACTCCGACTTTAATCACTTATGATTTCGATATGCAAAAAGTATATTCAAATGATTCTCAAACAAAAACACTACCAGGGGACATGATTAAAATGTTGTTTAATAGTGGCTCAATTGACATATTGGTGAATTAATTCCTTCAAAAGTTTGTTGCTTGCATTATAGCATATTTGGTATGAAGAGCCCAATTTCTAAAGTGAGATTAATAGAAAGTGTTGTTGGAGGAAGGAGGGTTCTTTTCTATGCAATCTATTTTACGAGGATGACTATATGTTCTATCAAGTTTGAAGTAGTTTGGTTGAAAATTGGTATTTGAAGAATTATACTTTCTGTTGGATTTATCAGCTTATTATGGGTTAAATTTTAATCCAACTAAATATCTTAATATTAAATTAAGATATTAGATAATTGATTATTATGATAATTTGTTATTATCTCAAAAATAGTTGAGATAATTAATCATCTAATAATTAATATTTGAATTTAAATTAGGGAGATACATCCTATGAATATATCTTATTAGTTGGATAAGAGTTATATCTTATTAAGATTCCATTTAAGAGGTCTATAAATAGGAGAGTCATGGGGTGGAACCCCCAATACATAGTAGAAAAATATTAGACTCACATAGAGACTTGAAAGAGAGGGCTTAGGGTGTATCTACTATGGAAAGACAATCTGAAATCCACTAGTGTCTCTGATCAAAACCATGTCAGGTAGAAATTTCAAAAAGATCTGCTTCCATAGGTAAGTACTCATATACTTTTCAACATTGGTATTAGAGCCCTGGTTTGTTTGAAATTTGTTGTCCCTAATTGTTTTCACATTATTATATTAAATTATTTTTATGCAATTATATTGAGTGAAGCTTGATTTGCATGAAATTAGAGTTTGAACATTAGAACCCCTCTAATGGTGGATTTTGATTGAGACCAAATTAGGCCACAAAATTTATACCTTAGGTAGCCCACATAGTGAGGATATTATGGTGGGAATTTGGTAGAGAAATGATTAACCATTTAGGAGAGATTTGAACTTGAATGTTTGGAAAATCAATGTTGAAATTGCCAACTTTCAAGAATTAGCATTCTTAGCACCAAAAACCATTTGATGCAAACCATCAAAGCTTGTTAAATAAGCTTTCTAATGCCTCCAAGTTTGTCTAAAATAGATACCAATTGAGTGAGATATGACAATTCGAAGTTGGGAGTTTAAAACTATTTTTTTGGGAATTATGTCTAAACAACCCACTTTCGAGGGTTGTATTTCACTCTTTAGGCCACAACTCTGTACAAGTCTTATACCATTGGAAAGATCTTTTTACAAGCTTTCCAATGATATAGTTTGTATATTTTGGACAAGAAAAGAGTGAGATATGGCTTCCTAAAGCTATTCCCTCAAAATTGAAAATTTTCAAAATTTCAAAGATTTTCAAGGTCTAGAGGTTGAAGATGAAGTGGGAGAATCCTTCTAGGGGTTAAAGAGTATGGCTCATCCCCACGTCCATTTTGACATGTGACTACACTGTCAAAAAAAAGAGATTAAGAGGAGTCCAATGACGACATGTTCATGGTCGAAAATGGCCCTTATAACTGCTTATGGAGCCCCTGCACCACCCTAGGCGTGTGTGGCCCATCATTTTCCTATTTTTGGTTATTTTTTAATGATAGCCCTTTCCAAGGGTATGTGGGGACGTGTGTAACATCATTTTTGGGAAATTTTTGTTCCTAAACATTTCTAAAATCATGCTCTGCATGATGGTATATGGTTTAGCTATATTTGGACATGTTTTGGCAATGTTCAAATACATAACAAACACTCAACAAACCCTTTTGACTAACCTAAAAAGGTAAATCATTTCTTATGGATCTTAGATTTGATCAACTACACTCCCGAATAATATATAGTAAACATCAATAAATGAAGATCTTAAGGAGAAATTTGGAGAATCAAATTAAGACAATAATTTATCCTTTAATGGGTGTGCATATAAGATAGAGCTCTATAAGGAACATTGTATATATTGCCATGAATGTTGATAAGCTACTCTGCTTTCTATATTTTTTAAATGTGAGCAACACAAATTTTTAGGTATAACATATGAGAGAGAAAGGGGGGGGAGAGAGTGAATTCATTACAAGAGATTAATCGAACATGCGAAGCATATTTTTTGATATATGTTGCAATGACCATTATAATTGGAAAGATGCTTGCAATTGCTAAAGAGAAAATATTTTAAGAAGATGAATCTTTATAGTGAGGTCCCTCTAAGTATGTTTTTGATATTGATACAATTTATGAATGCATTGAATTAAATACATTAAATAAATATATAAGAGATATGCTTCATTAAATGAGAGTTCTTGGATTAGCAAAATTAGGCTCATTTAAAGATTAAGTTTGATAAATTTAATAGGAAAATAAAAAAAATACTTTATCGAGTAAAAGTTCTTAGACTAGTAGACCTTGAGTTGTTTAAGAATTATAACTTAAACAATATTTACAGAAAAATTGAATAGAAAGATAATGATATTCTTAAGATACATGTAATAAAAGTATGATAAATGTAGACTTTTGACTATAAACGTAATAATATCATTACTAGTCTAATCAAATTTTATTGCAAATTTATATACATAGCATTTTTTATATCTGGTTATTCTGTATTATATCTATGTAAGGGTTAGGTTATGATTATGGTTGTTGAGAACATCATTACTTAGCTTGGTGAGAGTGACAAGTTAAATGATGTCAATTAGGAAATCTAGTACTATAAGGTTATTACACCTTATAAAAGAATAAGATACTAAGAGAGCATTCAATAATGTCATATAGAAGTTTAAACATGAAAATACAACTTAGCTAAGGAGAAATCTAAAAATTCTTTGATTGAAAAAGAAAAGAACATATTGCTCTCATAATGGTGCTAAGCAACATGGTTGATAACCTCTTGTGTAAGTCATATTTGATGGATCAAGCCGTGTGTATAGCCTTTTAAGGACAAGTTTGACCATATTTTTGTAACCAAATTAGGAAAATTGACAAGTAAAAAATTGAAGTCAATTGATCAAAACCTTACAGATAACTAGTAAGTTTATATTAGCATAAGATCTCTCCCTATCAGTTAGAAATATATGAAAGTAAACTTGACTTATATAGAAAGCATCATTTTTTATGATATTGCTTATCATATGGAGTTTTGAGATAAACATTTAGAAATTGCTAAACCCTCTAAAAAAGCTTTCATGATTGAAACTGTTGTGACTTTAAAGTCTAAGCACAAAAAGGATAACACTTTTATAATAAGAAAAAATCTTACCAACATTTCAAGTAGGGCAAGAAAGAATTTAAAAAGAGAGGTAACCGTGATAAAAAAGGCTTGACATGGTAAAGGCCAAGTATTATACTTTTCAAAAAGTGGGTTAATTTGTTTGTGATTGTTCTAAGCAAAGTAAGTTAAAGGCCATATACTACATAGTTAAGGATCGAGAATCCTTTATAAAATGCCATCGACAACTTTTCAAAAGTAGTTTACTTTATGTAAGAAGGAATACAAGAATTAAAGTAAAAGGGATCAAGACATGTAAAATTAGTTTTGCGTGGAAGATGAACTCTCATCTTACATAATGCTTTATACACTTTAGAGATTTGACAAAAATTGAACCTCTACTATTCTCTTCTTAATATGAGTTTCAATGCTACTTTTTCATAACAACTTCATTGACATTAAGAGAAAGGACAAGGAATACAATTCTCATCTATAATGTTTTTATTGTGCTAGGCATAATTATAAACATACTTGCTTTACCTAATACTCTATTTCCAGTTTAGTTTTGAACATGAGCATTTGACACACTAGGCGATGTCTTATAAGTAAGGAGAAAATGAGTAGCCTAGCAAAATAAGAGATGTTAAGATCCATTTCTATTTAAAAAATGTTACTATAAGAACATTGCTTAGTAGGTGAAGCAAATTAGAAAACCATTTGGAAAAAAATTGAACATTCATTACAGTAAATTTATTCTGATATATGGTTCAAAGAGTGTAAGGGTAAGACAATTATTCATAATATAGTCAAATATGTTTAATGTCCTATGAGTTGGAAGCATTTGACTGCTTTAGACATTATATGAACATAGTAGAGAATCAAATGGATATGACGATTAATATAACAACAACAGTAGCAGTAGTAATATAATAATAATAATAATAATAATAATAATTTGAGTTATGACCAAAGATGCAAATATTTGTTAGACTAGTTGAAAGAGTTCTAAAAAGAGAAAGGAATCATGAGAAAATTAATGATTTCTAATGCTCTACAGTAATTAGAGATGCTCAGAGAAAAAAGAAACTTTAGAAACCTTACTCTAAATGGTTAAGATTAACGATGGCCCAAGCGAACATAGCCATTCCCTATCGAGGTGATAAGTTACAAATTAATGCTTTCAAACTTAACCTAATGCCTTTTAAGTCAATTATTTACACACCCTATGACTTATGGACAAAATTATAAGATAGTTTTAACTATCCTAAGACAATAGGGTCAACTATTTATGTTTATGATAATTCCTATGAGTATGGAAATGAGTCTCAAAGAGTAAGGAATATATCTTTATTAGATATTTAGAATAATCAAAGGGGTATATCTTCATTGTTGAGAATGAGTGGAAGTGTAACTGAAATTGAGTAAAGGAGCACCATATTTAGAGAATGAATTGCCTAGCAGGGGAAATATTGACAAGTATACATCTTTTCATGAGACACAAGATCAAGTTAATGAGAACAAGTCATTGTATCTCGACCTTTTGACCTAGGTGAGAGCTTAGTGTAAGATGAGAATGTTGTACAAACAACTCCACTATTTTAGAATAATCATGAGAGTCTACCTAAATATCATTTGAAGATTGAAGGGGCAACACTTAGAGGTATTCAATTAGATAATTAAAAGCTAAACACAATTTAAAAGGCTCAATTTTGCCTTACAAGGATGCGAGCAATGGAATAAAAGATAAATCTTATAGGGGAAACTATGTTTAGGACTTGGTTGACCATCCATCTGACTAAAAAGTAATTAAGAACAAATGGTTCTTAAACTAAATAAGAAGATAGATGGATCAATTAAGAGATATAAGACACATTTAGTTGCAAAGGTGTTGCTTTCTTTTTGAAAGCGTATATGCAAGTATACATATTGCAACAGTAATAAAGTGAAGAGAGTATCATTCCCACAAGGATTTGTCACTAAGTTAATTGCTAAGTACTAAAATTGTGTACCTTAATCTAAATCAAGCCAACAATAAAAGGTGATATGAAATTAAACTAAACTAAAGACAAAAAATAAAAGCAAAATGAAAACAAAATGAGAGACACCATTTTAAATGAAATTAGAAAGCAAAATGATTTGAGATTATGACTTCCCCTACCATTTCATATGAACTAATTACCTCTCCTCATCTTGCTCTTAATGTCATTAATAGCCTAAGACTCTAATTTACCTGTAACCATCTTCCAAATTACATATAAGCATTCCCCTAACCAATCCATAATTCCTTATGCAATTAATTTAGAGGCTTAATCAAGAATATGTCCTAATATGGCTATGTGAGGCCAGTAGGTATATTCATATCTTACAAGCGAATCAATCCACTCAACATTACAAATTTCATGAACCCACATTACACAATCCATGGTCAAGTCTTAAAATCCCTTTTCCAAATTCATTTAGGTTACCCAAATCATCTAATAGTTTTCACACACTTAAAAGCATGAAGCATAAGGATTGAGTAATTAAATCGTACCATTAATTGCAAATAAAGAGAGTAAATACAATATATTACAAGCTAGAGTTCATCACAATCCCAAATCAACAAATTTAGCTCATAACTACAAGAAATAGCAACATTAAGAACAGAATATAAATCAAATGGGTAAAGAAATACAAGGAAAAGTAAGAGAAGAAGAGAAAAACTGAATTAATCGATGAATCTTCCTTAAACCCAAGCTTCTTTCATGGCATTTGAAGCTCCAAACCCTTCTTTCTCTTCCCTAAAACCTTCAAAATGGCGGCCTCCCTCAAAGAAGCATTGAAAGTCCCTTAAAACCCTAAAAAACAACTAAAAATGGTGCGTTTTACAATTTTTATGAACTGCGTCATGGCGGCACTTAAAAGAGTCGCGGCATGAATGAATTTTTTTACAGCAACCGTGAAAAGTACCATAGCGCAAAATTTTACACCGCAGGTCATTTTGCTTCTGTTTCTCAATACACCGCGACACTTAAATTTGTTGCCGCGACGCTATATTTTTTTTAGCAGGGTTTTAAGCGCTATCTTTTTCTCTTTTGTCTTTTCTTCTTTTTCTTTTTGATCCTTTTCTAACAAATCTTCTTAATGCTTGTTGCTTTGAATGCCAACACTTCTAAACTTGTTTCTTTATAATTGTAACCCTACAAAAACATAAAATTTATCTAATTAATATTTATAATCTACTAATAAAAGTTAAACAATTTAACAACCTGAAAATCTAGATAAAAATATAAAATACTATTTATACTTAACTAATACAAAAAAAATTAACTCAACATTAAATAAATAAAATTAAAACTTACTAAATATTAGCTTAGTTAAAATTTATTAATTTTATATATAAAAAACATAAAATAAGTTCAATATTCATGTGATAAGTCCCTGAAAATATTAAGCAAATCATGATAATTTAGGAATTTATCAAAAGGAGTATACATAATGGAAAGGTATAAACTATGAAAACATCTTCTCTTATGTTACATGATACAATTCAAATTATATTAACCCTTGCTATATTTACAAATTTAGACTTAGAAATACATCAAGTGGATATGAAAGTGCCATTTTCAAATAGAAAACTAGATGAAGAACATACATGGAACAACCATTAGGTTCCTTTAAGAAAAGAAGAAGAAGAAGAAGAATAGAAAAGAATGTTTATAGGCTCTAAAAGTCCATTTACAAATTAAAGCAATCATCCAAACAATAGTATTTGAGATTTTTATCAAACAGTGACCTCAAATGAATTTCAAATGATTAAGAAAAACCACTATATTTGCGTGAAACATTTTTAAAAAATATTGTAATATTATCTTTTATATGGATAATATGTCATTACCTAGAAATTGTCAATATTTTTTAATAATCATTAAAAAATAGTTATTCTTTTTTTTAAGGTAAAGGATATAGGTAAATTAAAGTGTATCCTTGAAATTAAGATCTAAGGGAATCACTTGGAGAAATTAATTGTTCTTTCATGATAGAGTTACAATTAAAAAATCTTTAAGTGGTTTAGCATGAAATACTTAAACCCATCAATATCCTTATAGTAAAAAGTGATAGCCTAAGTCATGATATATGTCCTCTAATTAAATATAGATTGAAAATTATGTAAAAAGTCTCTTATTCCAACTTTGATGGATATTGTATATGTAACACCATGATTCTATGACTCATTTCATATCATATGTAGGCTTATTTCCATTAAGCACATGAATTCCTCAAGAAAAAGTCCTGGAAAAATACAATTAACTTGCATTACATCACAAGTAAATTTCTCATTTTGTGTTTCATGGTCCATATGGACTCATCCATTTCATTCTTACATTTGAATACACAAATGCAACTCATAAGAAGCTCAAGAAGTAGCCTATACCTCGAGCAAAGGGATTATATACTTAAAAACATAGTGTGCAACCTCAGGTAGGATTTCTAGATTATGTGCTTGAACTTTGAAAAATCATAACTAATTTTAGAAAAATTAAAATCAAGCACAATATACTATTATGGAAATATACAGATATCTACTATACGTTAAAAATAAATCTAGACCAAACAGAGGCTACTAGCAGCCAAAAATCAATGGAACAATATCAGAGGTCAACTGTCTTTACTGGTACTGTCCTCCAACTTCAAAAATTCATATCTCTATGCTCAAAGGTCCAATTAGGGTGATCTTAGTGGCCATAGAAATATTATCATGTCTAGTTTATGCCTGTAAAAGTTCATGAGCATTAGATGACATTTGGCTTATAAATCATACAGCCTAAGTTTCTAACCATATGAACAATACTTGTATCAATTTAACAGAAAAATGATAACTTTGAAAAATCAGAATTAATTCCATAGAGCTCTAAATAATCTAGTTTTTATCTTTTCAAAAAGATCTAGATAAAATCTACATGTGTGCCAAATTTCATGGCAAACTCATTTATTTGGTCAGATTTTGACATTAGGTTGCAAATTGGTCACTTTTGTGCCATATAAGGAGTCCAAATGGTCCATTTCAAGTTCTAAAGCAACCATGACCACTTGAGTACGTGGGAATACACTAAAATGACATTCTAAACTTGTCTCATAGGTGCACAAACTCATATTTCTCAAAATCACTCATCCACCCCATAATATACACAAGAATGCATATGTCTAGTCTTGCCATTCTATACCCAAATCATGCTACATTATGCATATGGCATTAATTCTCATTCATACATCATATATATGGGTATTTACACATGTTTAAATGATTACATAATAATTCCATCATAGGATTACATCATATGCCATGTGTATGGCTACAAAAGAGACAAAACTAAGTAATTTCTAGACACTTTGATGTCAACTTCCTTCTTTTAGGTTTGGTGGCTTCTATTACCTTGCTCAATTGCTCCACCTAGCATATTAAGACATTGGAGAGGAGGGGATGAAATTCAAAGAATCCTAATAGCTCATCTCTCTTTCAATCACATATAAAGTCTGTAATGCAAACCTTAAAATTACATGCATGAGCTTCATAGAGTGTACAATCATTCAAGAGGCATTCTTGGCATTTGAACAAGTCATACAAAGCATATATGGGCTTGCCAAATAGGTGGATTAGCCTCACTCATTCTCTTATGGATTTTGGAGTTATCTCACCTATTTTCTCTAAGAGGTTTTGACTTAACCTCACTCTTGAGAGACTTTTTACTTTGTCTCAACTATTTTTAAAGGTTCTTAGCTCATCCTCACCATAGCTAAGGGTTCTTGGCTTCACCACACTCAAGCAAATACAAGCAAACATACTAGGCATCAATTGAAAATATAATACAACATTATGGTACCATGGAACAAAGGCATGTGCTAAGAACACTTTTCCTAGCTTAAAATACACATACACACATTCAAGACAAGGTAAGCACACATTCTCTGCATGAGAGAAAGAAGAGAGAGCTACCTTTTGCCATATAAACACACTTTTTCCTTGAGCCTTGAATCCTCTCCTTTGACCTTGCACACACAAGGAGGTAGAGATTCATTTTCTTGGTCTAGACACATCATATAGAAGCCAATTATACTCTTAAACCAAATTCTAAAGCTACACATTCACTAAAAAAGTTAGGTGGTTTACATAACCCTTTTATGGTTCTATAATGCACTTAATGAAGCAACCTTAAGAAAACATCATCTGGGCTCCATTCTCTTCATCTATCTATGATTCTTGATTCTATTAAAACCTCTTGGAGTCTTCATACAATCAAATTAAGGAGCCTATCTAAGTGTTGCTTCTTTAAGCCATAATATAGAACCTATGATACTATCTCACTTTCTATGACTTCTAAAATTTTTTCAAAGCTTTCTCTCATACTCCCTCATCATACATGATGCAAAACTAAGTTTGGAAGGAATTAAAACACTCCCTAGGTGCATAAACCCTCCTTAGCCAAGGCTATGCTTTCATATGGCACCAATGGAGTTGTTTTAATTTCTTTGATGGAAGAAGCATGTGGGAGGCTCTCTTGGTGTCTTAAGAACTCATATATACTCTTAGACAACTTAAATTACTACTAGGAAGCTTCATCTTAGCTTAGGTGCAACTAAATCCCTAAATTCTATAACTTACATTCTAAAGCTCCATTTTCAATTCTAGTTGTATATTCTTAATCCTCACACTCCATAACCTTTGGTTCCATCAAGAAAACATAAAGAAAAACTCTTTTCCTCACTTTCTCTCTCTAACCCGAAGCTTAAATGACTTGGAAACACAAAATGTTGTAAGTGTTTCAAATAAAGTCTTACCTTAAAATAGAACTCTCTTCGCATAGATTATTTTTCACTGATTGATTTCTTAAAAGAAGTTTCTTTTTGGCTTGGGTTAGACCTGAAACTTCAAGTTTTCAAGAAAAGAAAACTATCATTAAAGAGCTCTTAGACAAAGGAACAATTTTCCTAACTGGTGTAGGATGAAACGGGGTCGTTTACTTACCTAAATAGAAGCTTAAACTTCTTCTCTTTCTCCCCTTTTAATGTCACACCATGGCTGCTCAATTTTTTGCAAATGGAAGCTTGGAGAAGGTGATGAGGTATAATCTTACTTAAGAAGCCTCTTTTATAATTTTTCAAAATGACCATCTTACTCCTAAGTGCTCCGTTTAGGCTCATTTTAACTCTTTTTTTAGAACTATCTTTTCCATCATAAAATTTAAGTTCTATAATTCATAAAATGCCTTTGGTTTCATCCAAATTAGATTTAAAACCCTCTCAAATGAACTGGTCAAAGTTCAGGTCAATCGACAGTGGAAAATATCCACCGAAGAGGTGTTAACTGTCCCGGGGCTTCCCATGGTTTTCAGGGGCTCTGAGAACTCTGAAAAGCTTAAAACTTTCATTTTAAAAGCCTTCCTACAAGAATTTCAAAATTTACTCAAAATTACAAAAATGCTATTACGTTTCGTCAACTTTTCGTTTAAATTTGTTTCTTCATTCTATCTTTATTTTTCTTTCTGTCTGAGCCTGAGATTCTCATTTTTAGGAGTCTAGAATGCTGCATAAATTTTTTAGGGCCTCAAATCACTCTATCTAGGAGACTTTCTTTTGTATCCAGTGAATTTTGTACATTTATAGAAAAACCGTACGTTATGTTTCTTGCATTTTTTTACATTTTCAAAGAATCGGATATTATAGTATACGATAATATATATAAGATAAGACATTTTTTAGCAATTAACTTCGTGTATTGGTATTAGTCAAATCTCAATCAATAACATTAGAGTGCTATTGCGAGAATCTTAAGATACTTAATTATAAGGCATTGTAAATTAGGCACTATGTTAGAGAAGAAATCCAGAAATATGAGACTAACTTTTGAATATACATTCTTGTCTAATAGTGATATTATATCTTATAACAACAAGAAGTAGACATGTGTAGTAATATTTACCATAAAGGTAGAGTATATTGCATGTTCTGCAACAGTATAAGAGGTTATATGGTTAACGAAGATTGTAAAACTCTTGGGGATCACTGGTGGGACTTTGAGTTCTGTATTGACTAATTATGATAGATAAGAAGCCATAGCCTATACTAAAACCCCTAAGTATTATAATAAGAATAAACACATAAATACGAGAACAATAGATACCAATAGCACAAAAAATTTGTACTTTAGAATATGTTTATGCTTAAAATGTTAATTGATTCCTTATGAAACCCATACCTAGAGATGTCCATAGGGAAGATGTAAAATCTCTTTGTATGCATAAAATAAAAAGTGTCATGCCTTTGTATAACTTAGTTGTTAACTAAACAAATGTGTTATGCCATCATCATAGATAGCATATACACAATGATAGTATGTCATATAGGTTGATCAGTTTGTCTCTCCCACATTAGCAATCAGCTTTGGAACTCATGAGGAGTAAGCAAAGATGAGGCATTTGTATTTGCCATATAAGGGAATAGAAAGAAACACCCAAACAAAAGAATATGTCGACTCAATGAAAGAGAGAGAGTTAGTCAAGATGAGATCTAAAAAGTGTAATTATATGGATTGAATTATAGAATTCCAATTTTTTCATAATATTTGTAGCTAGATTTGAGTTCTATTTGAGAATGCCCTAAAAGGCAAGTGGGATGGTAAATTTTAAATTAGATACTATGTGTATCTAAACTAAAATCTCTACAGTGTTAACCAATAAATCAAATCAACATACAATTTTACAAGGTAAGAGAGACACCATAACATGGAATTCGTATTGCATATGCTTAAGAACCACAATTGGGCAGTAAGTAAATAGATCTCTACTTCATTGCTGTGTAAGTCCCAAAAATGAACAAATCCTTTTATAAGTGTCCTTATGAGTTTGACAAATTTATAAAAAGATAAATCAATATCTATTACTTTAGCATACATCCCATGATTATGATAAATTTGACCTAAAGGACTAATGCTAGGAAAGCAGCTAATTTTGTTCTAAGTGAAATGTGGATGAAAGGAAGATTACTCGATATATACAAACCTATGCTAGTATTTAAGGCATATCTATTATTGTTTTACTAATATCATAAATGTGGATACTATATATATGAAAAAGGAAATTTGAGTATTATTGAAACTTAAAGGGATTAGATTTGCTATGAGCATAGAATATTGTGTATATGGGTGAATCTAAGGTACTAAAGGCACATAAATAAGCATCTAATGTATATCCAAAGGTAGTAGTCTTATATGATGGTCTTGAGAAGGATTACTAATATAATAGCTTCCTAACATAGTGCCCAAGTGGTCATGGCAAACCTTTTGTATGAAAACCCAAGGGAAAATACTTTGTGAATTTATCCTATCACATGTGATTAAGAGATGTTGGCTTTATCTACCTATAATGGGATAAATCTTAATCTAACTAAATATCTTAATTTTAATTAAGATATTAGATAATTAATTATTAGGATAATTTGTTATTATCTCAAAAATAGTTGAGATCATTAATATTTGAATTTAAAATAGAGAGGTATATCCCACTGGTTAGGTATATTTTGTTAGTTGAATAATAGTTGTATCCTATTAAGACTCTACTTAAGAGGTTTATAAATAAGAGACTAGGGTGAAACTCCAATATATACTTCAAAAATATTAGACTCACACAGAGAAGAGACTTGAAAGAGATGGTTTAGGGTGTATCTACTGTGGAAAAACAATTTAAGATCCCTGGTGTCTCTGATCAAAACTGTGTGGGGTCATGGGGTTGAAATTTCAAGAAGATTCATTTCCATAGGTAAGTACCTGTATACTTTCCAATGCTTTCCTTTCGAATAAAAAAATGCACTATACTCATCTTCTTACAATAAAAGACAAATTATAATTACAGTTATTTTGATCATAATATCTTTATATTTATTACCTATATAATATAACAAATATCAAATATGTATTTGATTGGCTTTAATAAGGGTTTGTGTATACCAATTTAATAGAGAGGAATGCTATATAACTTCAACATTTCTCTAGGAATGAAAAAGTAATTAATCCAAAATATTTAATATTAATAAACTTTAATGTGACTCTTTCTTATTATGCACAATTATCTGTCACTATGAGTCTTAATATTTAATTTTTAAAAGTTGAACAGGACAAAACAACGGTTGGGTAATAAAATTTTCTTAGGTTCAGGGAAGGGCAAGGATAATAAATCTACAACGAGAAACGAGACGGATAGAGGTAAAGATAATTTGCCCCACTGCCAACCCTAGTATAGTTAGTGTTGAAATTATGTATGAATTTAATAAGTAAATAATGAAATGCCAATATATATATATAATTATTGATTTCAACTCGTAAAATGATGTTTGAATAAATATTCACACCTCGAATGCGTTAACACCTAATTTTCAAAACTGTCTTTATATTCCTAAATTTTTATCTAAGTTAATTTGAAATAAAAAATAAGATAATCAAGTAGATGATGATTAAACATTACATTAATAAACTACAACATCACCTTCCAGGTCCTCTTATTTTACATATAATTATTCAGTGACTAATTCAACTTCAAACAAGTGAACCATTTTCTACTATGGCAGAAGAGTGATTTACTTCTCTGTGAAAGTACTCTCTTATAGTTTCATATGTGCCAGAGAATATTTGACACAGGCTTTGAACAATTTCTTGAAATGACACGGTTGCAGCTTCCACTACTAAGAAAAACCATATGATGGATGCGACAATGCCCAGCAATGGAATTGAGATTATAAGTAGCAACACGACGACAAGAATGCCAATCAATGGACCAAACGTTTTAATGATGGGAAGGTAAATTTGTTCACTTTGAAGTTTGAACTCTGCTGTCACACTGACAGCATACAGGCATAGATTGACAAAAATGGCTACCCAAACGGTGTCATGTTCATCAAATGGAGATATGTTTTTGGATTGGTATTGCACCTGAACATAGCCACCAAACGTAGTAATCAAAAACATTATAACAGCGTGGAGTTGTTTCCTATAGGAACTGCCATGCAAAAAGATAAAAATTAAATTAGTATTGAAAAATAATAATATTAATAATAAATTATCACACAATATTCTTAGTAAGTGATTTGAATTCGTTGCACAAAATTTGACAATCTTATTGTGGTGTCTTATTTTCTAAAATTGAGGTTGTTTTGATCTCTATCCAACGTTATTAAGATTTGATCTTATAATATTATATTTGAATTAATAGTAGTTCTGAATTAAATATATTTTGGAGTTTGTAAGAATTTGATAAATGAATGTTTATTAGTATTATAACATGCTTATACTTGTTAGGCATAACTTGAGAAATAGAAATGGATGGGGTTTCGGAAAGGGATCATTTTTACTAATTTATGTATACATTATCTAGCCTATTAACTTATTGCCTATTTAGTTTTTTGACTTTATCACCTTGAATAGATAGATTATTTACTTTGAATTAATTATTGGGGTTTCTAAAATGGGTAAATTTCATTAATTCTCTTATTTGGATGTAGATGTTAAAACTTGATTAAAATATTGAATTAATTGGTTGTTGTTCCTAAAAGAGATAACTTCCAATGATAGAGCATTTAGTTTTAACACCTTTGATTGGTTCTCTGTTTTTCGAAAAGTTAATTCCCTTTACCTCATATATGTTGAGTCTGCTTAGGGTTCCCCAATAGGTATTTTTCCTTTCAAAACCTAATACATAATATTTTAAGAATGATTTTTTTAAAATTAAATTAATTTTTATTATAACAAAAAACACGTGCTTTCTACTGATAATATATAATATAAAAAAAGAAACATTTTACGTCCTGTTCCCATGCCTCCAAGCAAGAGATTGAGTTCATTCACAATGAGAAAAAGTGGTCGGTGGTTGTAAATGGCGTAAAATTAAAGTGTTTCTGTGAGAGAACAGAGTGGTGGAATGGATTAGGGCATGTGCAAGAGAGAGAGAGAGAGATTAGGGTTGGAAGATTAAGATTTGATCTCCATTCCAAAAGTTTTTTTTTTAATTCAGAATCCAGATCTTCCTTGAGAGTGAAAATATTCAGACCACACAGAGGAGGTACTTTTTTAACAAATTTTATTTAATTATATTTATGTTTGAAGTGTATCAAATATACTCGTGAAATATATTTTAAAATACTAACATCCAATCAATTTATTTTTTCATTAAAAAATGAGGCTTAAATTTAATCTGAAATTACAGTCCAAATACAAAATGATAATTCAAATTATCGAGATCTCAATTTGTTAGTATACCAAACACATCAAAAAATCTTCGGCAACAAAAATATTAAAGCTTCTTTCTTTTTTGCTCCATAGCCCATAAACACCAAAATTGCAATAAACTACAGCGGAATTGAAAACTGTTGAAAGCAAGGTAGAGATAATATGGTACCTTTCTCCTGAGCTTGGAGTCGATATTGTTGCAGGCATATCGTGATAGATCGGAGGCAGAGGCTTCTGTAGACTGGACCTGGAGTGACGGGGACGAATGAATGCATTGGCTATTATATAGAAGCCATGGTCTTTTCCCAAAATGGAGAAAGTCTTGCTGACATGTACAGCTGCAACCTTATTTTGCCCTAAATGCAAAAAAGTTGGGCTGATGATTGCGACTTACAATGCCCCAAAATGGAGAAGACGATGTTGTCACATTACAGTGCAACTTCCCAGGAAGCACACAAGCGTTGAAAACTAGACTTTTATTTATTATACAATTGATTTTATTTATTATAAATTTTCTTTTAATAAATTAATTAAAATTTGTTTGTACTTTTATTTTAATTATTTTATCTTCAAATATGATTAATTATATTAAAATTTAGAAATGAATAAATAAATATTGAAAAAGAAGTGTCATAATCATTAGTTACCTTTTTTTAATTTTTTTATTGGACGCATTATGTTTTGTTGGGTTGAGGATATGGCAAAATATAAATAAGGAAAATTAACCACACTAGGACGTATTGCATTCTTTAATAGAAGTGAAATACAAGAGTTTTCCTCTATAAGTTTGGAAGAAAAAGAGGAGGCTTAGATAAGGTGATCATTTTCTAAGAATGATGAATGAGCCGGTATCTGTGACGTCGGGCTTATCTTCCTTTTACAAAGATAGGAACCTAGATAAGTATTGTGTGGTCATGGTTGACGTTTTCTTAGTCACGTGGGTTTTAACAATGTGAATTATATTGTTTTGCATCTATGAAGAAATTAAACCTATAAAGCTCTCATAACACTTCTAATATCTATTAATTTAGTTTAATTGTTCTATAAATTAAAATACTTTGTTAATTGCCCAAGTCTCAATCAAATTTTAATATAATCCTTGACACTAAACTTTCATTAGTATTCAAATTAATTTTGGTAACATAACTAATCATGTACTATTTTGACACTACGAATATGTATGATTTATGTTAATTCTTATAGTCATTTAACCTAAGTGATATCACATGTCATATGCATTAGTTAATTTTTTCCATTATCTAATTTCATCCCTGTTGCTAGTATAATTTATAGTATTAAAATAACATGTAATTGACTACATCAATCGAATCTAACAGCACATCAACAAAACTTTATGATAAAAAATTACAACCAACCTAAACTTTTATTAAAATTTTAAATTATAAAGACTAAATTAAAATTTTAATAAAACTTAGAAAACTAACAGAAAATTTCAACATTTTTGTATAATTAATCATATTTTAAAATAAATAATCACAATTAAAAATGTCATCAATCTTTCGTTAATTCTTCAGGAGTAAATTCAAAATAAATGCAATTCATTTTTTGTGTGCCTGACGGTCGGCTTGCACACAAATTTCAAATAGAGCTTTTTTGTGCAGTCAAGTAACATATCACTGTATTATTTTTGGTTTCTGTAATTTTGTTATGTTTTTTCTTTCGTCTATTTCTTTATGTTGTAATGATTCTGTGAGTTTCTATTTTATGAAAGTACAAGTTAAGGCCAATAATAATAATAATAACAATAACAAACAACAACAATGTCTTATCACTGTATCCACACTTGGAAGCCACATCTCGGGTGCTATTAGCACGAAGATTTAATATTTGTAATAAATAAATTCTGCTACAATTTTAAAATTTTAACTATATTATATATATATATATATATCGAAGTCTTTGAATAATATATTACTATTGTTATTGTTATTTTACTTGTGCAATCCTTATATATTATTTTATTAATTAATGTCAAATATTTAGATATAAAATTAGAATAATCAATTGAATTGGTGTTAATTAAAATTAATCTTTGATCATCTTACATTGACGTCAATTAATCCTTCTTTAATATTTTTTTAAGAATAAAATTGACTATCAATTTTATTTATTTGATACCTTATTTCTTTCAAAATAAATAAATAATAGCTTAAGAATAAAAAGATAGAAACTTTGCAAAATTATAATATATTTTTATATTTAAAAAAAGACAAAAGTAATGAGACACTCCCATGTAGATTTATATTTATATTTTTTTAAATATTATTTTATTTCTTAACTTAAATGGGGATCAAATTCATATATAATGGACTTAATCAGCACGCTTAAAAATTTTTTAAAATATAGTTTTTCTTATAATTATAATTTTTAACCTCTCAATTATAATTTTATCTTCATTCTATAATTTGGGATAAAAAAAAGAAACCTCGAAAGGGCTGAATGCATCCATCTTAGATTAAAAGCATACTTAACTTGTTCTTAACCTCATCAACTTTTGACTACATAAAAACATGATCAATTTGGCATTCCTTATCTTTTCCCCATTCCATTCTTCCACACTCCAGCGTACCAAACACGCCTGTAATCCTGCTTCTGGGAAGTTGCCAACAATCCATCGTTGAGGGAAACGATAATGACGTCACTCTATGTATTTTCATGGGATGTTTTCCTTTCCCTCGCATATATATATATATATATATATTTCACAAGTGTCAAACATATATTACCAGCTGCCCTCGTTGTGACAAAACTCAAATCTCTTACTTGCAGAATGGGTATAGGACGTGAAATGGTTCTAGATTTTTTCTTTTTCTTTTTCTTTCAGTTCATTTTAAATCTTGCGACGTTATAACTGTATACATCACTGTAGAACCTAAAAAGCACAGTATTAATTGCACGCGTTTTGTATTTTACGATGCTTCTGGGAAGCTGCCAATACTTCGCCATATTTCTTATTCCATGATAGTGGGAAGGGAAACGTAAGCCATTTCATTGCCACACCTTTTGACATTACTAAATATAGAGGAATGATTGGCTCTCTCTTATATTTGACTGCAAGTAGTCTAGATATAATATTTAGTGTAAGCATGTGTGTCCAATTTCAAACTTATTGCAAAAAATGTCACTTTATTGCTGTGAAAAGAATCTTTAGATATCTTGTTGGCACTACTTAAATGGAATTATAGTATCTTAAAGGGTTTTCAAGCAACTTATTTGGCTATTCTGATACTAATTTTGCTAGTAGTAAAACTGATAAGAAGAGCACTAATGGAACATGGCAATTATTTGGAAATTCCTTTGATTTTGGTTTAGTAAAAAGCAAAAGTGTTGCATTATCTATTACTGAAGCTAAGTATATTGTGCCTAGAAGTTGTTATGCTCAAATTCTACGGATGAAGTAGCAACTTAAGGATCTTGGTGTATATCTTAAAGATATTCCCATTAGATGTGACAATTCTAATGTAATCAATCTTATCAAAAATTTCATTATGCATTCATGTACTAAACATATTGAAATTAAATATCATTTTATTAAGGATCATGTTTGAAAGTAAAATATCTTCCTTAAATTTGTTCGTACTAACTTACAACTTGCTAATATCCTTACAAAACCTTTTCTTGAGGAAAGGTTCTATTTTATTATAAGAGAACTTGACATGGTCAATCCTAATGAACTATAATATTTTATTATTTCCTTATTGCTATTTTGTCCTAATTCCATTGCTAACTTAAGCATTAAAGTCTCTTTTAAGTTTGTTTTGTAGGTACTCCCTGAGTCCTCATCATCTTTCACTCTATAAATGGTTACCTAAGGATCAAATCTTGGATGGAGCTAGTAAAGAATGAAATGGATCAGCTTAGGAAGCAATTGCAATGTTTTGGAGATGTTTAAAATGTTTCAAAAGCTTAAAAGGCTTGTGAAAGACTTTAAAAGGGATAAAGAAGCTAATTTTGTTTGAAAATAGAAAACAACAAGTTGTAGCATTAGGAGAAACAATAGTCAACTAGCATAAATGAAGCTATCAATTGTACAACACTAATCAATGGATGGATCTTTGACAATTGACTAGTCAAGCTTTCATTTTAAGGGTCATTCTGAGTAACAGTAGTCGATCTCCCTCTTCTCAATAGTACCAATCCACCTTTTTATATTGAATAATTTGGCCTAACAATAGATTAATGTTGGGACAGCAATCAACTAGTAGACCCTTAATTTCACTTTTTATAGTGGAACCCTAATTTTAAATTATTTTACCCTCCCTCTCTTGTAGCTTTTCCACTCATTCTCCTCAAAATTTTTCCATTTTTGGCCTAATCCTCCACTTTTCCCCTATTTTCTCCCACTAATCACCTTCATCCTTTGTCACTCTTTCCTTATTTGACGATTTCCCTTATGTTTATGTCTCAAAGGTGGTTGGCTCTTCAAGGCCATTGGATGTGCTTGGGTTTCTAAGGTTTCTCCACTTCTTTGGCTAGGATTCTATTCATTTTGGTTTGGAAAAATGGTATCTCAAAGCAAGCAAGCAAGGATGAAGATGTTAGTGTGGGAAAGTCTTCATTTGCTCCGTCACTTCTCTTCTCTAACGTGGACCAAGAGTAGCAATTTTGGGAGCCGTTTATGAAGAAAGGTGCTCTAACCAGAAGGTATTTAGATATACATTTTTTTTTTGTTACTAAGGGGTTTGAATTTATTAAGCATTTTCATGCTAGACTTGAGAAATTTGTTTGCCTAAAGAAGGACTATAGCCTTAAAGTAGTTAAGGCACTCTACACCAATTTGTCATATACTCATAGTAGGGTGACTCTTAAAATTGAGGTCAAAGGAAAGCAAATTATTCTAAACCAAGCCACCATTGCCTAAATACTGCACCTTTCTACCCTTGAGGGTTAATTTTTTACTAATAGTCCTCATTTAGTTACAAGTCTACTTGGCTATAATAAAAAGGTATACTTGGAGAGATTGTATGATACAAGGGAGGAGGCACTTGAGGGAGGAGTAAATTCCATCAAGCTGACCTTAGAGAATTAGCTATTTCATCATATTATTGCTCACTGCTTGCTCAACATATTAGGAAATCTTAATTATGCTAGTAAATTTGAAGTTTATGATATGTATTGCATCCTAGAGAGAATTCCTTTTCAAATTCCCTATTTGCCCATGCCTTGAATGTTAGGATTTAGGAAGAAACGATCCTCTCCATTGTCATATGGGCCCCTCATTTCAACCATCCTAGAACACCATGGCATTGATCCACTTGAGGATGAGGTAGTATTCCCTCAAGACATCGGGCTAAACAATCTACTTTGCATAAGGTATATCAAGCAAAATGGTAAGTAGCTGAACAAAGAAGAAAGAGTTGATCCTACACCTCTAAGGTGTGTAACTCTTCCTCAAACTGAGGGCCCATCGTATTTGCCTCCCTCTCCTTTTGCTTCAACTAGGTTGATGATTCTTGAGCCAATCATCCTTGTTGAGACTTGTTCCCATAGAAACTGGATGGATGGCCAATTCACTTTGATTAAGCATATCCTACATGACTTGGTTGGATAAGTTCAACATTTTGAGGCAGATGATGATGATGATGAGGACTTAGAATCTTAGCTAACTTACTTTTATGTTTGTTGTTTTCTAACTATTATCTATTAATTTGATGTTTTTCTAATTTCTTTTAGCCTTAACCCCCTCTTTTTGAGATGACAAAGGGGGAGAATGGATTAATTTTTTGATAGTTTGATAGTTGTACTAGATTAACTACATTATTGGATTAATTTTGGATAGTTTGATGATACTGGTTATTTAGCTATTACTATTACTAGTTGTTGATTATTTTGGTCTTGGCTGTTAGTTGTTATGGCTATTGTTCAGTTATTATTGATGATTAGCCTGGTTAGTTATCTTAGCTCATTCTTTGGATTAGCTTTTCTAGTTTCTAATAAATTTTTGAAATGATTAGGTTTGTCCTATTGTTGAAATTACTAAACAATTCTAAAATAGTTTGTTGAGAACGAGGGCTAGATATACATATATAATGCTTCATGTGTACTAGAAAGAGTGTTGATAAATTGATTGCATGCATATTGAAAATATGCTAAAACTAATTATTTGATATTTTTCCTAACATTATTTAAAAGGGAGCATTTATGGTATTTTCTGTCTTTTTTTTTTCATAAATGCTCTTCATTTGCCTAAGTATTTGTCATAATAAAAAAATGGGGAGATTATTAACCCCATTAGATGTTGGGTTTTGATGCTAAAATACTCTTTTGGTAAATGAACAGAAGGAATTGCTAAATCAAGGCTTGGAGCATAACTTGAAGATATTTATTTTGGCCTTAAGACTTAAAAAGTATTGTAAAAGGATTAAGGATGTTTATAAGGTTTTTTATGTGGTTAAATTGTTATCTCAAGTGGTTCTATGCAAAAAAAAAAAATCCTATCAAAGACTTCTAAGAGTCTCTAATTGATTGGCCTCTTGAAACTAGTCAACTAGCCTTGCCTCCAGATGCAAAAGTGCATTTTAGACTAGACTAGTCTACTGTTCACTAAGGAATAATTGATTATCAAGGAAGATTTTGGACTAATGATCAACATTGTCATTGTCCAATCGACTATTCCTTAAAGAATGATTGACTATCGAGGTAGCAATAGTTAACTAGTTCTTGAAGAGCAGTGGATTTATGCCTTTTCTAATTGCAACTTTTGGTCTTTCATGAGATCAATCGATTGTCAAAACCTGACTAGTTGATTGGGACATTATGGAAAAGGCTGTAGCAGCTTTAAACAGTTAATTTTATACATTTTGTCTTCCCTCCAATCTTTAATGGCTCTTTTGGAATTTATGCTATAAAGGACCTCATAATAACTCAAAACCACCAAGAAATCTTGCAAAGAGTTAAGTGACAATATTTGAGCTCTAAATTGTTCACTATTCATTCTAGGTTGAGTTTCAATTGTAAAACTACTCTTTCAAGAGAGTTTCTCTTATATACTTCTTTTTCTTTCTTATGGAAAGGTTGAAATTTGAAGGGTAAGAATTCTTTGAATGGGTATTGGGATGAATACCTTTTGTAAGGGGAGAAAATTGTTCATCTAAGCTTAGATTATTGTAGTGGCCTACATGTGCATATTTAAATCTTGCTAATATAGTAGCAAATCTCAAGATAACTTTTTGGGACTAGATGTAAGCTTGTTGGAAAGTTGAATTCGGATAAATCTCTTCTATTCTTTCTCTTTTTCCTTTCCTAAATTTATTTTAATGCACTCTGTTTATTAATTTTATTATGTGCTACAAATTAGTTTCTTGCATTTGTTTTAGTACATTTAAGATCTATCCTTCAATTGCTTTTATATATATATATAACACTTAAATCACCCCTTTCTTGGGTTCTAGGCATTCCTTAAACAAGAGACCAAAGCCCTAATGACAATTATTAGTCTAGAAGAATTTAAGAAAGGGGTTGAATTATGCTCTTAAAAATTATTAATTTAAACAAATTTTGCCTTAAACCTTGTCTAACTTTTTGATTCCTTTAAAGTAGGTTATTGCAAACTTATCCTAAGAACTTAAAAGTTAGCAAATAAAACTTTCAAGAAATTAAAAGTAGGGAGCACAAGATTACATAATAAGATTTATCCTAATTTAAACCATGAAAGTCCTACATCTAGTCTAAAAGTATAAAGTAAAGGATTTTTCACTATAAAATAATCATAATAGATAGGCCAACCCTTTCCAGTAGTTTAACTACTTAGAGCTTTTCTATCTGATCATCAAGGCAACCTCCTAAGGCTCACAAAAGTGTCTTACAAGCCAATGCACCAAGTAAACCTTAACCTAGGCTCAACTCTTACAAGCTTTTCTGCCTATCACCTAAGGCAACCTAATACATAAGCTTAGTCCAAAGACTTTTACAACCCAAACAACCACTAGGATACAAGAGGTTCATAGCAGCTTAATGTTCAAATCAAATACAAGATTATGAATATCATAATATGTGTAAGTCCCCTGCAAGCACTTAGTAATCAAGCTAACAATCTCACTCAGAATAGTAAAATTAGTATATGCACTTTAGCACACAGGTGAAGAGACTAAATGCTTCAATAAATGTGTTTCTTCTTCATGCCCAGCTTTCTATCTCTTTATTCATTAATAGCCCTCTTAAATAGCAGTCATATAAAGCTAGCCATTTCTCACAACCTCAATCTTCTCTTTGCATCACATTTTTAAAATTCAGCAACCATTGCATCATTCTTCCCATTTATCGCAAGAGCCTTCTTTAGTGGCTTGGAGTATTTCCCTTTCTTTGAACCAAGATATTCTAAGATGCACTTTAGAGTACTTTATCTTAGAACTTTTTCACTCTTTAAAAATATGAAATTGTCACTATTATGGACAATGAAGATGTCACATCTTATTTTTTGCTTCTCCTCTAATCTTCCTTCTCTTCTAATATTTTCCTAACAACTTTATCACATTCTTGTACTTGATTATATATTTAATAAGTTATGTTTTAAACATTCTTTTTAATGCTTTATGTCGCATTAATCTTTTTATAGCTATACCTAAGTATTATTGTTAAACTATAGAATAACACAACAGAATTCTTCCTCATATGTTAATTATTTATCATTAATATTAGGGAGAATTACAGTTAAAGACCCAGAGTTAGAAAAAATTATTCTGAAAAATCTGTTACTACTGTTTTAAGATATATTATCACTGGTTTTAACTAAAATTAGTAGTACTTAGAAATAACAGGTCCTTCAAAATATTTTTTTCTAACTTTGGGTCTTTAACTATAATTCTTTCTCAATATTATCTTATTACCATTATTATGGTGAAAAGTAGCCTTATACTTTTATCTTTTTGTTCTACTATCAAACTATGAAATCCCAAACCTACCTAAGGATCTTGTTGACAAGTTTGAATCTTTTAGATAAAGTCTAAAATCAAGTATTAAAGTGTAATCAACAACCAGTCATAGTAATCTACATGGTCTAAAATCCTGGAGATTACTATTAAATCTTGTCAACAGGATTATAGACTTTGTAGACTAATGGTACTAGTATGATTTAGAATTTTGTAGACTATTAGGAGATCTTGTCAACAAGATTTTAAACCTTGTAGACTAATGCTACTAACCTAGTTTAAGATTTTGTGGACTATTAGAAAATTGTGTCAACATGATATCCTCAACTACCAATTCCATACTTAAATGGCTATATCTATTGATTATGTTTGTAACATTATATTCTTGATAGACATAGTAATACAAGCAAACGAAACTCACCTTTGTATCATTGCAACATAAAACTCATGTACATACACTCATAGTTAATGACACAATCCCTAAATTAGGCCAAGACATTAGTATTTACATTTCCAAAAAGTTCACAAAGGCTAACTACATAGGCAATACATAAGTTAAACATTTTGTTTAGTTATTCCTTATGGATTTGGCTTTATCATCTTTAAAACTAACTCCTGGAAAGAAAAGTTAGTTTTGTAATGAGATAATAATCTCAATAGTTAATATCTTATTCAAAGAATATAGAAATAGCACTAAAACAAGATTTAGATCACATTCAATGCTCAGTTTCAATATAAAAACCATTTGGTTGCTAGATAGCAATTCTTATTTTTTTTTTGTTAGGCTATCATATTGAGGTCATTGGCCAACAGAGGGGCTAGCACCCAGGGCATCTATCTTAGTCAAGAAACAAACATAAATGCAACCCAACATTTAGTATAGCATAGTCACATTTACACATTTGGTTTAATGCAAAAATATATATAAATTAAATATGTTGTTAACTCCCTATTCAGTTAATCTCAAGGTTCTATCAATTTAATCTCTACCTTTTGTTGTCAAAGTTATTTTCCTACAATTACAATCACACAATACTCTACCTAAGGATAAGTCACGACCAAAGCTGAAAACAAAATGAAGCTACTAATTTAAATGCCATAAATCATGGTTTGCTTCTTAAAAATGGAAAATTAGAATTTCTAATTTAGGATTAATCAAACCTCCATTTTCCTCCTCCCTAAGTTTAATTTCATTAAGATTTATCATAATAATTTCAAAATCCTAAATTTCATCTCCTAAACATCTTTTTAAATAAAAATTAGGCTCACTAACAAATTCTCCGTTTACCTTAATGTTTTTCCTATCCTTGGCAACCAAATGCATACATGTACTCTACCATGGAAAAATATATGTCTCCATTTAATATCAAGGTAGCCCACACACATTCTGCCTCTTCACTGTTTATTCTAAAACTCAACTCAATGAATCCATATTATGCAATTTCCCATTGCCAAGAACAACCATATCCTTTTAGTCCCTTTCCATTCTAGCTCTTGGCCTCATCACTGTTAAAGAGAGAGGAGTTCAATTCCTTACCTCTAAAAACTTGTTGCTTTCTTCTACACCTCCCTAATAGCCTCCCTTCAATTTTCCCACTACTGTCCAAACTTATAAAGTGCCACAATTTAAAGTTTCAATCGGATGGAATGAAAAACAAGGAAGGAGTAGAGAAATTTTCCTATACTCACCTTTCATAAAGCCCTTGAATTTCTCCTCATGTACTAATGGCTCATGCCTTTTTTCTAAAAACTCTATGGCTGAAACTTGAAGCATTTCTCTCTTTCTCTCAATATTGCTCTTGGCCTAAGTAATTCAAAATAAGGAAAACAATTATAAGTGGCCACCTCATGCACCTAACTGACAAGGAGATGATGGATTGAATTAAAAGCCATTTTAGTCCTCTTTGTTATTTGGTGGCCATGCTAGGTTTCTCTTCCTCCAATTTTCATTAAGGCAATATATTTAGACAAAGCTCCATGACTTACATGACTTGAAGAATATAACACTAATTAACCAAACATACACACATGCACACATATGGTGGGATGATTAAAATAATGTTAGTGTAGGATTTGTTTACTTGTCCTTTACAAGACCCCACATCACCGATTGTGCTAGGTGTCCAATACTCCAAGATACTTTAAAACAATCCACTTAGAATATTGCTTCATGTTTTGCACAGCTAGATGAATTGGATGCCATATGACTGAACACACACATTTATATATTAATGGGTAGCAAGAAGTCAAATGCTCTAGATTCTAAATTTGTCTCTTCCTCCTCTTGTTAAGTTCCAAGCCACTCGACCACCATATGTGTCATATGTTCCAATCACCATCAAAACATTACAATTTTCATAATTTGCATTGCCAAGAAACCTAATATCATAACTGAATGCATATATATATATATAAGCATGGATAGTGGAATGTCATTGTGGCAATGGTTGTAAGCTTGTCTTTTAGTCATTTACTAAATCTTGCAAACCATTGGCTATGCAACAAGTATGGAATACATTTATATATGTTTGTTCATGGATTTAGGATTTGTTTATTCCCCTTTTCTAAATCTCAAACCACCAATTAAGTGTCAATTGAATTAGGTTTCATGTGCTCCTACATATACCAAGTATCTCATTTAAATGAAGCTTATAACTTTGCATAGCTAAGGAATTTCAAGGCCACCAAACTAAACAAGTATATATGTAAGTGGATAATGGGATGTCAGGGTGACATTAACTTGTAAGTTTTTTTCTCTTATTTATTTGCTAAGCTACCCAACCACAACTATACAAACACAGATGGAGTGTATTTATATTGGCTTATAAGTTTAGATGAAAAGTAATGTGCTAACACATTATTAAAAACTATTTTAATATATCTTTCCCCCATTAATCCTAATTAGTCAATTAGTTCCTATTTTATCATAATTAATTCCTTAAAACTTGCTTGAATTTACCCCTTTTATTTTTCCTTGTTTATTTAGGCCATTTTACAACTTAAGGAAAAATTTAGGATGCAGCACTTTGTCCTTGGCTTGTGCAATTCCCTTGTCTTCAGGCAATACATTTCGGTCCATTGTAGAAGAAATATTTTGAAAGTCAAATTTGATACTTCAAATGCTTCATGGGCTTAAACCACTTTTTCTTTCTTTCTTTTTCTTGGCCCAATTGATGATTCTTTTGAAAAGAATTTTTTCATATCAGCCCATTTTCAACATTGATAAAACTATGCCACATTATCATAACCTCTCAATATTTGACCCATTTTGTTTGCTTGATAATGGTCTAGTATCTAAACTTTTTCTTTTTCAAAAACACATATATATAGACTAATTTTCTAAAATAATTTTCTTGTAAAAGTCATTCTTTAATTTGACATAATTAAATCCATTTTAATTAAAAATCCTTTTTGCGGCTTTGGCTCAACGTGAGTGCACACTCATAATTAAAAAACAAATGCAACATCTTTATCACTTACTTCCAATTACCAAAATACATTCATGGCAAAAAATTTCTCCCAATTACATCCCCCCAAAAGAAATTTTTTTTTTCTCTTTTGGTTAACAGCTCAACTGTAATTTTCCTTTTCCACTGTACATGTCTGGTTGAAGTTAACAATATGTTTAATACAATTCCCCTTTATTGAAATTGCTCATTCCACTGCCCATCTAATAAGAGATGAGCAATTCTTACATACACTTGATATACCATGTCATTTATACACTCAACGGTTAAGATTTACTCTACACGTGGATTCCACCTATACTGTGCATAGACCCCACCAATACAAATTCAATTCTAGCTCTTGATTTTCTTAGGTGCACCATGCTCCAGGTGCACCTAAGAAAATTTCACAAGAGATAACCCTGCTTTGCTTTCTCTGTACATGGAGGCTTCTAATTGGCTATGACATGGTGGTTACTTCCTCTTCATCTCTATAAATAGAACTAAATACAAATTCATTAGATGCCATTAAACCTATCTAACTAGCCTAAAAGCTACTAAAAACAATATTAAAACTCCAAAACATTAACACAAATTTAAAAAATTCAACAAAACATCTAAAATTATTTACAAATAAGCAAAATAACCTTAAAATTCTTATAACACAGGAGCTGTTTTAGAACACAGAGAGGTTGGTTGAGCAAAATGCATACAATGATAATGGCTTTAACACAAGCATTTTTGCATAACAAAAACTTAAGAGTAATATAGAGGGAAGGTAGAGAGCAAGACAGAAGAAAGGAGGAAATATAAATAGAAAAGAAGGATTCTTGGAGAGAGTAGAGAATATAGATTAGAAAGGCTAGGAAGAGGTAATGGGTTGCTTACTGAAACAATACTTGATGAACTCCAATATCATGTTCTGATGTCTTCTCCTTTTTTTCGTTTAGCATGTTGCAATATAATCCTAACTTCCCAATCCTCACATTTTCTCTATTTTTTCCTTCTTCTTTTTTTCCATTTGTGCTTAACATCATTCTTCGTCTCATAATTGTCCTAGAAATAAAAGTCACAAGAAAACAAGCAATAGACAAATATTGAGGTTCCTACCAAGGACCAACTTTTTTTAAAATAATAAAAAAGAAAAAGAGGGCAGAAGAACAAGAATTCCCATCCATATAATATGCACTCTCATTTTGCTATTTCTCTTGTTGATCTACTCATGCAAGTAAACATTGCAATAGATCTCCTCATATACACCAAATTTCAATAATTTTAGCCATGCCATGAGATTTTTTTTAAAAAAAAGTTAAGTCATGACTGTTAGAGATAATAACTAATTTGAAAAACTAAGTTATGATTAAGTGGATATAACGGTGAATTTCCTAGTCTTACATTGAATAAATTTAAAGGCTCTAAAACTTATATAAATCAAAATTCATACCACAAGTTTAATTAGCAATTTGGAGAGACAATCTCAAGAGAAATAATGACCCAAGAAGAAGAAAGAGAGGAATGAAATTTAGTAAAGGCAAATGGGGTTAATAGGTAAGGACAAGGCTCTAAAACTTCTTCGTTTAATGTTCTTTTGTGATTGAATATTTTGGATCAACTCATCTTGGACGAGCTCTAGAAGTAACAGATTGTAATATGATTTTGCTTCATCTGCTAGAATTTTAACAACAATCATATATATATATATAGTTCTTAAATATAGCATATCTTAAGTAGTGGGCTATGAACTCTAACCGTTGTCGCCATTATAGCTCCTTCCTTTATTCAATAGTTAACAAGCCATGTGTAACAGACTTCCTCCATCAACTTTATTTGATTAAGATCTTCCTCATCTTGCAAAATAAGATCAGCATTCACATTATCAAGACCTATTTCCTTAACTCATTGTATGTGTAGAGTAAATGCTAAGCAGCATAGTTTGAATACAAGGAGAGAGTTGATGAATGTGGTTAACCTCATATTTGCCAATAAGCTACATTACTACACCAGGTCTAGGAAGTTCACAAATGCTTTACCATTCTCCAAACAAAATAGAAACCTACAAGGCATTTGCATTAAAAATAATGCCTTGTTTGCTATACAGAACCATTTGTAATAGAATTAAAAAAAGAATGAGGATGTGATTGGAATGAAATAATTAAGTTTAATATAATATAAAAATAAATTGAAATAATATTCTATTTATATATTTGGTTAGATAAAAATAGTATAAGAATAAAAAGAATGATAGAGAAACATAAAAAATATCCCTATTTAACAAAAGGTGATAGTTTTTTTATGATGACAAGGGCAGATCTGAATTTATATAAATTTGCAGTCATAATTATTGTGACCCCTTATTTCTTTGAAGGAAAGCATGAATCTAAATCTATTTCCTTTTCTGTTGCTATGCTGGCTACCAAACATGATTTTGTGATAGATTTCAAAATTGTTCACTTTCTTTGCTATTAACATACTTGCCATAAGTAATGAGAAAATAACATTAAAACATCTATAAAATTCTAGGATTCCATATAGATAATCAAAATAAAAAGTATATTTCAATTGCTGCTACCTTAAATATACCAAAATTTGTATATAAATGATAATTGTATCAGCTGGATAAATGATAATATACCATTCAACAACCTCAAAAGACCACAACCATATATGACTACCAAGTTGGATCCTCTTTGTTCATATAGACTGAGAATTAGCTCAAACCCAATAAAAGCAAGTTTGGCCCAAAACCCAAATAACCCCCCCCAATAAAAAAGAAAGAAGAAAAGCAAAATGGATCATTTCCTATGCAAGATGCTATCCTATTGAAGAGAGATAGACACAGGGTAGGGCACAAAATTGGACTTAATTATAAGCTACAAAACTGAATCAACTCAATAAGCTCGGCCTCCAAAAAAAAAGATTTGAGCAATCTGAAATTTTTTTTAAAAGTTCAAATATAAAAAAGCTCAAACTTAAGTTTTTTCTCAAACTTAACTTGAGCAATTTTTTTTATTATTTTGTTCTAAAATTTTTAAATTCAATTTAGATATTTTCTAATATACTTTACTTTTACAAAGCATATATCTAAAGCAATTTTTAAATTATTCTAATTCATTTCAACAAAATATATTTTTAAATATAAAATTATAATTTCTTGATTATAACTTTGAAAAAAAATTCAAGAATATCATTGTATGAAATTTAACCTTTGCTAGTTAGTTCGAGATATGAGTTTAATTAATTTCATCCAATTTTGAGTAGAAGTGCATTACAATTCTCCAAAAATGCAACTTATGAAGCTGGCTCTAACATTATTTTTCATATCACAATTGATCTGGAGCATATACTATGACTGTGAGTAGCTCTGAAACTTGCTAAAATGAAAAGATGAAAGAATCCATTAACTTCCATGATACAACAAATGAAGAAATAGTATACACGTGTCTGATTTGCCCAAAAAAGGGAAAAAAGGAAAAAAAAAACCATATGCATGAACTCTAACACATTGGACTAATATTCTCACAAGGACAAAGGGGCTTCATTGATTACTTTGTTAGAGAAAGTAATGAATTTAAGGAGTACAATACAAGAATTCTCCAAAATGTAGGTTAGAAAAAAAAAGGATTTTTAGCAACGACTTTTAGTGATAACTAAAAAAAGTCGTCACTAAAAATATATTTTTAGTGACAACTTTATTAAGTTGTTACTAAAAATTGTCACTAAAACACTATTCTTCATCTTGGTAAAACCTTTTGTGACAATACAAAAAAGCTACTACTAAAAGTTTTTGTGAGGACAAAAAGTTGCCAGAAGATACCTTTTAATAGCAACACTAACATGGTTGTCACTAAAAATATCTTTTAGTGGCGACATGTCGCCACTAAAAGTTTTGACACAAATCTTTAGATTAAAAAAAAAAAATTCGTCAAACTTTTGGTGCAACCATGTGTCACCACTAAAAGACACCTTTAACGACGACCCATAAGAGTTGCAACTAAAAATTACTTTTAGTGGCGACCTAGTGTCGCCACTAAAAGTTTGGCATTTTTTTTAAAATGTAAGAATTTTGATGCCAAAATTTTTAGTAGCAACTTATAGTAAGTCGCCACTAAAAGTGAAGTTAGTAATAAAAGTTTAGCAACATTTTTATATGTAAAAGTGGCATTATTGAAAGTCAAACCAAAGACCTTAAAACAAATTATTAACATTTTAGTAGATTTGCACCACGTGCCTTTTGTAGTCATATTATGCTTATTTAATATATATATATATATATATATAAGCTTCTAAATTAAATAATATAACAAAAAATTATATATATTAAATATATAATATATAAAAACAACAAAACTACTATGTATTTGGTTAAATTTTTTTCAGTTCATAAATTATTTTTTTTTGATTTATTATTTAAAGCCCTTTGCTTTTGTTTTGTTCTTTATTGTTAATGACCATGAAATCTTAATATAATTTGAGAATTCTAAAAGTTCAATATTAAATATTCTTAAATTTTAATTATGAAAAAGTATAAAAAAACTTAATTTAATCTTTAATTTTTAATTTTTTTATCTCAACTTTCCAATTTTTATTTTCTTTGTAATAAAGCAGATCATTCTTCTCCTCTTATAAGATAATTGAAATAGATCATTATCAATATTTTAACAAATACTGTGCAAATTTATTAAAATATTAATAATTACCCAATAAAAATTTATATTAATTTAATTTAAATGGTCTCAAGAAATATATTTATTACATAAACCTTTTTTATATAATATTTATGAATATTTTCTTTTTAATTATTTTTTATCTACTTTTTAAAATTATGTAATCATTAATTTAACGTAAAAAATAAACACATCTTATGAGACAATCAAAATAGATAATTTTATTTAAGATAAATACTAATCTAAAATGAAGACTAAAATGAGTAAAAAAGACATTTTTTTTGACAAAAATATTTATAATAATACCTGTTTATGAAATAAAAAGCCTTTTCCTTCCCTAAATTAACTAAATAGAATAATTTAAAATTTTTATTCTTTGAAATTTGCTACAAATTTGTCAAAGAAAGTATTTATACATCGTTTTAATCATTTTTTAAATTTAAAATTAATTTTTGAAAGTCAAATTATTTTTATCTCATTGTAGGAGTTATCTAATCATTAATTAAAAATAAAAAATAGATAATTTTATTATAATTATTTGATTGTTAATTAACAAGATAATTACAAATTTATTTAATAAATTTGATCAATATTTATTAAAATGTTAATAATTATCTCAAAAAAATAATATTAAATTAATTTAAATAATATCAAAGAATATATTAATTATACAAATTTTTTTATTTATGTAACATTAAGTGGCAGTTTCTTTTTAATTATCTAATCATTAATCAAAAATTAAAAAAATTAACCAATAATTAATTAATAATAAAAAGATAAATAATTAAAATTTTAATAATTGTCTCATACAAATTATGATTAATGTAATTTTAATTATCTCAAAGAATATATTTATGACTTTAATTATTTTTTTAATTTTTATATCAATTGTTAATAGTTTTGTTTTATTTATTCTTTATCTAATTTTAAGTTACCTGATCATTTCTCAAAATAAAAAAATTGAAAAGTGGGTGCTTGCTTACGCACCCTTATGTCTCAGTCTTGATGTCATTCACATACCCTTACATCTCAGTCTCAAATGGAGTCATGCATCAAGTCATTAATTAGCTGCACCATTTATCTTTATCATACACATGTCCAAGAAACTAGGAACAAAGTAAAAAAGAAATTAGGCATTCACTTATCCAATTTTCATCAATCACATTATTGCAAAGATATAACTATATAAATACAATAATTATGTTTTAAAAATAAATAAGAACCTAATAGAACCTTTTTTTTAAAAAAACTAAAGTCACCTATATATCTTAATTTTTTAAATTTCAAAAGATAAATTAAGAAAAACATAAAAACAATAAAATCAAAATTAAGATATATAGTTGAGACACTAGTCATCTTTTCCTTATTCTAATTAATTTAGATAACCTAATCTTAATTGATTTAGATAACTATATAATAAAGATAAAATTCCTAAAATAAAGGGATAGAAACAAAAATATAAAATATACTAAATTAAATAAATTAATAAAAATAACTAAAATCTAAATAACAATATAATATTTTTACCAAAACCCAATTTCCCTCACTTACTTTAGCATCCCCAAGCCCTAATAGATAATTATCAAGTTTGATAAACTATATAACCATGTTTATTTAAAAAACTAGCTAGTTGTTATTTTTTATTCTTTATTATTAAATTAAAATTTTAAATTTTAGAATTCATACATCTAAGATCTAAAAGTTAGGATTTAAAAAACTAATAGGATATTTTTTTTAATTTAACATCAAATTTTTGGACTATATAATATATAATATATTAATTCATTTTTATCAAATTTCTGAATTATATAATCTATAATTTAATTTATATATTATGAAAGAATATATTTATCATATAAATTTTTTTTATTTATTTAATAATTTTTTATAAATTTCTTTTATTATTCTTAGTCTAGGTTTATGAGATGTGTAATAAAAAATAAAAAATAAATTAAATAGAGAATTCTATTATATTTATTTAATTTCAAATTAAAAAGATAATTATAAAATAAATTTATACTATATTTATTAAAATTTTAATAATAATCTCATAAAAATTAATATTAATTTAATTTAAATAATCTTAAAGAATATATTTATCATTTAAATTATTTTTATTTATATATAAATTATTGATAATTTCAATTGATTTATTCTTTATTTAATTTTATGAATTTTTTTAATCATTAATAAAAAAATAAAAAAATAAACTAAATAAATAATTTTATTTTAATGATTCAAATTTTTAAAAAGAATTCAAATCTAAATATAATATTAAAATCTATTTTATTGGACTTCAGAAAACCTAAACCTAATTACCCATTTACCCAGGGAGCAGCTTCTCTCCAGTATTGGCGCAAACAGGATGATCCAGTTCTGAGACGAAGCTGTTTCATTTGATTGTTTTTTCATTCTTTATTTTTTATTTTTAAAGTTGTAATATTACTTTTACTTAATATTGGATGGTCCAGTTTGCATGAGGACTGGAGAGAAGCTGCGCCCATTTACCCATGGGTATCGCTTAATCTTCCCCTCTCTCCCTCAACACGCTCTTCCCATCTTTGTGCGATGCTACTTTTCCTCTCCGCTGTGGCCTCTTCCTACATTTAAGCTTCTTCTTCTGCAAACAGAGCAATGCCACCTTGCTCCACTTCATCAAATTAATGAAGCATTCTTCTTCTCTTCCATTCTTTTAAGTTTGGCTGTGTTTCACTCCATTGAGATAAGAGGTATTTTTTCTTTTAAATGTTAATAGAAGTTGTTTCCATCTTTGGAGGGTGATTTTTCCATGGTTAATAGAAGTTATTTCCATCTGGCTGTGCAATATCTTGGAAAAGAAGGCTATAAATTTGTGACCTTTGCATGGGTTATGTTCATGAAATGGGTTCCCATTTTTTTCCTCTTCGAATCTCTGCTTTGTTCTTCTATAGCTATTGCCCAAGCTGCAACAAAGACCCCTTTGGTTAGTATTTCCCACGCTTGATATCTTAAGCAACTCTATTTTGGTTGGCCGTGTTTTAGGGAAATTTGTTTCTTAATGTGATTTATTATTGTTGTGTGGTTTGTTGCTCCTTTAATTTCTTTCAGTAAATTTCTTCTAAAATTATGAACTTCATATTTGTTTCCCTTATTTACTTAGGGGATACCCAAAAGGGGATTTGTAATTCCTATTGGGTTACTTCAAATCAAATAAATACCCAAAGGCAAATGAATAAATGGATTTGTTTTGTGATGAATATAGTAAATACTTGGAATTTTTTTTCCTAATAATTTATTTCCTACAAGGTTTAATAATTTTTATTTTTATGTATTTGATTAATTAATATTGCTAAAAAAATTTTGCCTTTCCCTTTTTCATTCTATGTGAGTTGATTCCAGTAGTTTAACAAGATGAAGTTCATTGTTTTGTAATCTTGGATTTGTTGATTTTTTTTTTTCAATAAAGTTATCGAGTTCCCACAAATTTTTTTTTCATTCCCTCACTTTGTTTCATGCTATTCATGTTTCACTGATGTATGCATTGAGGCATCATCTTAAAAGCTTTTCATCTGAGAGCTCAGAACATGCATCAAAATGCTCGAGTTGTGTAGATCTCTACCAACTTTTGACTTTGATGATTTTTTATCCTCATTAGATCTATTGTTGCATCAAAACCATTTTATGCTCTGTAGTTTCTAAGCTACTCAATTAGAGTTCCATTAATTACATTACTTATGAATGATTTATTGCTTTCTCTATTTTATGACATGTTATACCCTTCATTTGGTAAGTTTAATTGCATAGATGTAAAATTTTAAATGGTTGGCTGCTTTCTCTATTCTACTATCCTTATATGACTATAAGGAATTGCTTATAATATGTTATCTTATTTTGTTCGGTGGTAAGCGTTAATTACCTGACTTTTTTGTGTTTTTTGTTGAAATTTATTGGAATGTTCTAGTCTAGTCATAATAGGTACTGATCTATAAAAGATGTATTTAGAATAATATTGATCTATAAAAATTTAATTGTTGTTTTTATAAATGATACTAATTTATAAAAGATGTTTTTGATATCAGGTTGGTGAAAAGGAATTCATGTTTGCTAATAGAAGAGTCACCTTTGTCTTTGTTGTTAATGTTAGTTTGACATTTGCAGTCGATCATTGATAACCCAGACTAGCGAATTGTTGATGATCTAAGTTCTTTTACTGGGACAGCCCTCTCATTCTCTCTTATACTCTTTAATGCTGCAGTAGATTTAATCTCATTCAGTAACATCTTGTATGGCATCTATCCTCCTCTCTTTGTTGTTCTTCTTGCTTACTCCATTGGTGGGACTGCTATCAGTGTTTTCCTTGGAAAGGTAATGAGTTTTTTATGTTTTTAATTGATAGTTTGAAATCTAGAGAAAAAGCTCTACCTTCTTACTCCCTCTCCCAGCCCAATGAAATAACTAAAAACGTGGAACATTAAAAGAATGCAATTTTTATTAATGGTAGATTGTTACATTAACAGAAATTAGTGCACTTAAATTTCTTGCAAGAGAAAAAAGTAGATTTTCGTAATGGGCTAGTGCAAATTTGAGAAAATGTTGAATCAATTGCTTTCTATGGCAGTGAAGAAAGTGAAATGAAACTTCTTCTGTAGTGTTTCAAAAGTGCTTTTGAAAATCTAACTAGAAGATATTCTTCTTCTTTTTTTACATTTTTATTATAATTTCTATACAAGACACCATGAACATTTTTATTGAGTAAAACTTGCTTTGCTTCTTGAGTTTTTGTTGCTTAATGCTGCATCTCTTTTTCTTAAATTGCTCAAATCAACATAAATCATAGATGTATTTTTCAGCATATAGTGTAGCAAAAGGTATGACGTTCCTACTATTTCTTTATATTGGTAGCCGAGCAAGATTATCCATAAGAGCTAATCGTGGCTATTGTTTTGTGGCAGAAAATGTTTCAAGAAGAAAACAAAGGTTAGAGTTCTAGTATCATTACTTTCTATAAAAAATTAAAAAATAAAAATACACACACAAATCCAACACCAATAATATATACCATATAAGACAAATAATTTCATTAATTATAATGTCAATTACATATATTTATTGACATGGACCCTAGTTAAACCCTGGTTGAGCCTTTGATCCTCAAGACTCTTCCTTTTCTGGTTGAACAATGGGTTTTGTGTCAAAAATTATGTTAAGCTTAAATCCTAAGCATTTGGAGTTGGATAATTTGAGTTGATTGGAATGCAAATTTTAGGATTTACTTCATCCTATACCATTAAGGCACTTATATTTTGCTACTGTTGAGTTAAGTGGTGCATATAGGTTTTCACATAATTGATAGAATGGTTTCTATTTTGACTCCCACTAAATACAAAATGCAACCTTTTAGCAATGTCACTTTTCCTCTTTTTATTGAAAATTTAATATTTTGTGGCTGTAAGTTAGGCAATGCACCAACAATATGTTGATGAATTGTAATAAGTTACATCTTTCTTGCTTTGCAGCAATTGTTGATATCTTCTAGAAATTTGGAGTTCTTCACCAATGGATACCGCTATCTCATTCAAATTCTTCCTATTGTTGTTGTTGCTCCCATGTATTTCTCAAGAAAAATTGAGTTTGGCATCATTAATCAGTTGGTCTCTACTTTTAATCATTTCCTTGGTGACTTTTCTCTTATTGCGTACTAGTTTCAAGCTATTAGTGCATTTTCTGCTGTTATAAATTGGCTAGGTATTGCATTTTTTCCATTTATTTTTCTTGGTGGAATTTAATGTATCTGTAGACAAAAAGGAGAAACCCCACAAAAGAAAGGAAAAGAACAAGTGTTCAAAAGCTTTTTTCCCCTTTTATTACGAATTTTAACCATGACATAATGAGAAGTTTTATTATTTGTGAAACTATTAGAACAGTTCCTTATTTTGTATGTCATCTAACCAGTGGTCCTCATTTTTATATATTTGAATGAAATATACTGTGGAGACAAGGTTAACAAATATATTATGAATGTTGTTGAGAATCTTTTGTCCTTTAATTGATCACTATATATATATATATTGCTTTCCCCTTTAATCTGTCTATTTATTGTGAATTTATTTACTTTTCTCTCTCAAATTTTTTGAATGGTACGAGTGATCATGCTATATGCTGAACCTGGGAAATGAGATGCTTGATTGATTAGATGTATTCATTTGAATATAGTGAATACTACTGATAATTCTTTCTCTTGCATATACAGGTGAATTTGATGATATTCTGGAGACTACCAGTAGCTCCAAATCTCTCTTTGATACATCAAAAAAGATATGTTTTTCATACAAAAATGTTGAGAGTTCATCTGTATTAGATTCTAATGGATCCACGCCACCAGAAAAATGTGAAGCATTATTGGAGATAGAAAATTTGACTCTGAAGACACCCAGCAAAGCTATGCTTATTTAAGACTTGTCATTGATGATCAAAGGAAAGGACCATTTATTGGTAAGCAATTCATTTAAAATCCCACACCAAAAAAAAAATAGCATTACTATGTTGTTAAGGCTGTTTAAATGAACTTGCAATTTAATCAATTTAACAGATAATGGGACCAAGTGGAAGTGGTAAAACTTCTTTGTTAAGATCTCTAGCTAGTCTATGGAATATTGGAACTAGAAAAATCACATACTATGTGAAAGATCAAGAAGATCTGCAGCAGCCCATTTGTTTGGATGTAAATACTCCTACAGTAAATAAAGCTCATGATGCATTCGAAGTACATGGAAAATTCTTAAATAGAATTTTTGGAGCCTTTTTTCTTCCTCAAAGGCTATATATGGTTTTGGGTTCTCTTCGTCAACAATTTTTTCTGTGCTCTATCTAATTTCATTTGATCTATTGCAATTATTGAGATGAATAATAGTTCTTTTACAGTATTACTACCATCGCGATTTTAGTGTATGTGGGTCTCACATGGTAGATGCTGAAACCATAACGAGAGAGTATTGGTATATCAAGAATACCATATATGCTCCTGTAGTTATTTGTGGGAGGCTTTCTAATGATTCAAGGTAGGGGGAAAGTTCCGATCCAAAACGAAAGTTCATTTTAAGTTTGTGTGATGATGGGTAAAATTGACGATGTTATGAAATTGAATGAGAGTTTAAATTCTAATTTTTTGCCCCTTTTCATTACTAAACTAAAAAATTGAAGCATATATTTTAGTGTAGCTACCTTGATATATTTAAATTTGAATTTGATACTTTTGAGCATGAAATTGGATTAAATTCTATATGGGCAATCAAAAATATGAAATAAATTTTAAAAAACAAAAAAAAAACCCTTTAGTGGCAATTGGAATTGTCACTTTTTTTTTTAATTAGGAAAACTTTAGCTGCGACTAAGGTCGTCGCTGAAAGTAGCTTTTTGTGACGACACATAAGGTTGTCACTAAAAGGGTAAGTCTCACTTTATTGCTGACAAGGATTTAGTGGTGACCATTGTCGCCCCTAAAAGTATCTTTAATGACAGGTAAGACAAATTAATAAAATTTTAGTGGCGACTTTATAGTCATTACTAAAATCTTTTTACTATGATGGTATTAGTGGCGACCAAATATTGCCACTAAAATTAATAAGTGGCAACTTTTTGACTTTTAGTGACGACAAAAGTCGCCGCTAAAAGCCTATTTTCTTGTCGTTATAGCACACGATTTGGAGCATATGCTATGATTATATGAGTTGCTCTGAAGCTTGCTAAAATAAGTAGATGACAAAGTTCATTAACTTTTATTATACAAGAAATGAAGCAAGGCGAGTTGGGTTTGTTTAAAAAAAATCTTCAGATAAGGCTTGACCCAAAAAAAAGATAGGTCTAGGCCCGAGCTTGAACCTAATTTAAATATTATTTTTTAAAGAAGGCCAAACTTGTTTTCTAATGAGTTTGGTTCATGATTAAGTCTACTCAAATCTAAAAGAGAGAGCAATCTAGATCTTCTCGTCTCTCATGTGCAGGATACCATTCTGTTAAAGATAGAGAGATTGAAAATATATAAAATTTACACATCACTCTATCTTTGAGTATTGGGCTCCATAACTATAAGTTGAAGTAGATGTTGTAAATGATCACAAGTATCTAACTAAACTTATGAAATTAGCGAAAATTCTCAAGTGAAAGTTTAAGAACTAGATGCAAGCTTGGATTAGAGTCGAACCAAGATAAATTTTGGATTTTGCCTTTTATTTCCCTATACTCTTTACATTTTAAGTTGTTAAGTGATGCTCTATATTCATGTTGATATTTTGCTTCAAGCGTTAATTATTTTTTACTAAATACATTCTTTGATATCTATTTTAAGTAAGCCAACTATTAATAGAGATTATAAAATTGTTTTAACTTACTGGAAAACAAGTTTTTGCATCAAGTTTAAATATAAAATGTTAAGTGCTCTATTTTGGAAATAGTGATTGTGTTTTTCATATTCCAAATATGAATTTAAATTTTTTTAAAAAAATTGATATAATCATTGGTTTATTCAATACTCTTCAAAGTAATTTTAATAACAAAATTTTTGAAAAACAATTTTAAAAATAATCTAAATTTTTGTAAACATCCGATTCACTTTCTTCTTAAGTGTTTTCTGCCTTGTTTAATCACATATGGATTCCATTTCTTTCTCTAAATTAAGTGAAAAAGTGTTTGGCCTTGGGGACGTCTCTTTCTCTTCAGGCAGCTAAAATTAGACAAATTTATCATTGTTAATTCTCAAACAAAAATTACAACTTTCTTAAATAAAATTTTACTGAACATTTCATTAATTAGTGATTAACATTTTTTATTTAAATTTTCTCTTCAAAAATATTTTATTAATAATATTCATTGAATTTTACAAAAATAATGAATAAATTGAATTCATTAAAAATTACGAGCCAAAACCGGAACTCTTTTCTCTTGCAGTTGCTATATCAATGTATATAATAAGTTTATTTTGGGTATTCTTATTATTACTTTCAATTATATTTTGTCATATAATTTAATTTCTTTTTTGACATAATTCACATAGTATAATTTTAAATTAGGGTTAGTTAGATCTTAAATATTATGAGAGATTCACTTATTTATTTAAAATATGAGTGCCAATGGAACTAAAGTTTTTAAAACTGCAAGAGTATACCTACCCTCTTAAAAGCTAAGGTATTTTAGTCTAAACTCTGAAACGGTATTACATAAAATTAATATGAGAAACGGTATTATATAAAATTTATAATTTTTTACTCTTATATTTTACTCAAAAAATAGAGTATAATTAAAAATGTCACGATATGAATCAACCAAGCATAAAAAATTCTTATAAAATAATACTACAACTTCTCGTTATTAATTGGGCTAGTTAAAGTTAAGCTCAGAGTAGAAAGCACAAAGTAAAGAAGAAAAGTGAATAAGCAACAACTCACTTATAATTAATTGAAAGATCTAACTGACCTATCCTCAAGACAAATTGGTGGGGCAAGAACAGAATTATCTTTGTTTTTTTTTTCCACTTCATCCAAATTTATGGTCAATTTTACTATAAAGAGTTGCATATTTTGATTCTATCTAATTTTATTTCCATGCTCTCAATCACTTGTGAGTTTAAGAAGTTTTGGCAGCCAACAAAATTTTCATTTTTGTTTTTCAACAAACCATTTCTAGAACCGCACAAACTACACTTCAAAAATTTTGGTTTTATGTTCCTTAATCTAATTAAAATCGTAAAGAACAAAAAACACAATACACATTAGTGGTTTTTATGATTGGCTTGGTTTGGCTTTGGAGGTGTGATGACTATGATGTGGAACATTCCTTTTGAACGCTTTGTGTGTTTCTGGGAAGTTGCGATCATGCGAGTGTAACATTTTCTCATATTTATTTTCTTTTTCTCACTACACTTCAGCAGCCCTTCTCTCCGATCTATCACGATATGCCTATAACATGGACGACCCTGAGTTCAAGTGAGAGGTATTATATTATCTTCCTATCATTAAAACGTTTGGTCCACTTATTGGAAATGTTGTCGTTGTGCGGCTGCTCATAATCTTGATCCCATTGTTGGGCATTGTTGCATCCATCATATGGGTACTCTTAGTAGTGGAAGCCGCATCTACGTTGTTCCAAGAAATTAAATTGTTCAATGCCTTCATCACATATTCTCAGGTACAAATGAAAGTACAAGACAATACTTTCATAAAGAAGCAAATCGCTCTCCCGACGTACCAAGCCCACGACTTCTTTCAGCATCGCCTTCAACGTTTTCTCGAAACTTTAACCATTGACAAACCCGACCCATCATATGGCGCCGAATTGAGGGCCAAAATGGAGGGAAGGACCACACAGATACATATGGGACAAACTAGACTTGTAAAAGATGTCTCATGCTGTGCAATCAGAGGGGCAGACTGGAGATTTCACTAAAATGGCACCAATCTGAGCAGTAACCCAATTCTCCCTTTCCCTCCCATTTTCTTGCTACCAAACTGAACACACCCTATCCCTTTCAGTTTCCACTTCAGAGGAGTTACCAAACAAGGTCTAAATTGATATTTTTCTTGCACTGTAAACTAATAAATTAAATTAAAATTAAATGATAAAAGTGAAACTTCAAATAAAGTTAAAAAATAAAATTAAAGTACGAAAATAAAATTTAAAATTAAATAAAATTAAAGTACAAAAATAAAACCACTACCCAACACCTGCGCTTTCTGAATTTTTTTCCGCTCTTACAATTCTTTTTTTCCTTTTTTTTTTTTTGGTAGAATGTTTTTGTGTTTTTAATCTACCACTATTTATATCCCCAAATACGTAATACCGTTTAGTTACTTTTGATACTTTCTGTAGGAAAATAATTGATAAAAGTTGGCCGATAAAATTAAATTTTTTTTTTTTTAAAAGCTTAAAATTCACATCATTTGCCTATTTATATGATAACTTACCTATTTATCTATTATTTTAACAATAACTATGTTGGAAATTGATCTAACTATTTTAACATTACTTTTGAATATTCATATGCCTAGAATTAAAATGTGTTGAAGTTAGCTTTTTTTCAGTCGTCTTTTTCTTTTTCCGCCAATATTAACGCAATTTGTTGCGCGTTATTTTTACTGTATGAGATTAATATTTTTATATTTTTTAAAAATAAAAGTTTTATTTATTTTGAGTAGTATTGTATATATTATTTTTCGTTTAATATCTTTTTACATATTATATTACAACATGATAGTTTGGGCCCAAGGCCCAAGTGTCCTAAGATGTTGAGGATTATACTTGTATGGTCAGTCGTGACTCGCGAGTAGCTTAGTGCTTCCAAGGTTGTTGGACTAAGCTGAAGAAATAGATTAGGTAGACTGAAAGGTGGAGCACGTGATGTTAGTTCAGGTAGAGTTAGCTTGTTGAGACTGAAAATCAAGTAGAAGCTTTTTCTGTGTGGAGCCGATAGATTGAGCTGATGGCTTAGTAATACTGTATGCTTGTATCTCTTTATGTTGATGGCACTAGAATTTTTTCCTTTGATTGAAGCGGTTTAATATGATGTTTGTTGAGATTTATAGTATGCTTCTACTTACAGATCCTCAGAGTTAAAAAAAAAAAACAGGTAGAAGTTCAGCTTGTGGGCTTTATATATATATATATATATATATTCAAAAATAGTTCCTAATTTCAATTTCATTAAGAAATTTAGAAAGACGTTTACTCTTCATCGTCCTTGAATGCCCTGGAAATGACTCTTTGTAGTGTAATTCCAAGCCATTTTTGAGTCTCTGTACTTTATTTACTCTGAAATGTTGCCTGTCTTTGTTCTTTTCTGTTTTTCTTGGTGGTAGTTGATTAAGTTACCTCCTTGGGAGAATACCCATCTGACCCCAACTGATCACTTGAAGTGAATTGGAAACCTGGAAGACAAATTGAGCATGTGATCAATTATGTAAAAACTTTCTTGCAGGATTGGCTACAATGAAATGGGTAAATATTGATATTTTGATTTTTTTTCCAATTGAGGCATATTTTGTTTTACAGATTTAGTGATTTACCTTAGCAGCCCTAACATTGGTCTTCAATATAGCATAATTAAAGTTGTGGAGTTTAATAGCTCTCTTAATTTACTTGGTGTTACTGTTGTTGGTGTTACTGTTGTAATTTTTATTCTTGCATTTAGATTCTTTATTATTCCTGGCTATGGTAGTCTATCTATCGAAAAAGACAAGATCTAAAGAAATTCACTAATTTGTGGGATGTCAACTGGGGCAGGATTGGGAACCACCAACAATAAGGCCTCAGATAGTTGTCTGAGGAAGAGGGTTTAGAAGTAGGTATTTACTATTTACAAAGCAAAGCCTAGATAATTAATTTTGGAGAAAAATAAATACAAAGTTTAAATCTTTTTTTTTGAGGGGGGGGGGGGGGGGAACAATCATGTTGATTTTGGAGAAAAATAGATACAAAAATATGTGTGACTCACTTGAGCATTAAGTCCCACTTAAATATGTAAGACTGTTTGAGTAGTAGATTTTAGACCCTTTGTATTCATAATTATAAATTTTCACCTCTTAATTGTATCTTTTTATTTTCAAATTTATAATTTTCAATTTCTTATAGTGAATTTTGTTTATGGTTTTTTGGGATTCCTTTTGTGGTGAATCGACAGCAGAATGCATCAGTTTTCAGCATCTCAATTATTCCTCTTGCGTCCATTTTCAACGCTCATGTGCTTCTTTATTCCACCCCCCTCGCCCCCTACCTTTAAATGGCAAACAACCCTGCCATGCACTCCATTTCCTTTCTTCATAAGCTAGCTCTAAGCTACTCCACAGGATACATAGATGCTCTACTTATTTAATACACTTCAGCATTATATATTTTTTAAAAAGAAAAAAAGGTAAAATATTCTTCCTTTTATTAAGAAATGATTTCATTACAAAATTTGTTTATTATAAAAATATATATGAATCTCCCTTACAACCAAAATACATGGTACAAACTAAGCCTAATTTAGATCTGATACTAGAGGATTGTTTTAGTTCTTCTGGTAAATAAAGATCTAGCGCCATATATGTGTGTTTATATATATATATATATATATATTAGAAAGATACATTTTATTAGAATATTAAAATGCGTTTAATTTAACTTTTTAATTCAAAATAATCAAAATAATAATATTTTGATTTAATATTAAAAAATTTGATAAGACTTTTTAAAACATTGAAAGTCTTGATGCGAGATTTAGTTTCTGAAAATAGTTAAAAAGCTAAAAAAATCCACTTATATATTTGAATATTATACAAAATTTCAAAATAATCATAAATCAAAAAGATTTTGAAAAGAGAGACAGTTTGACGTGAAATAAAATACAGAAGACAAAAGAAGAGGCATATTTACATGTTTCTATCGGTGATCCTTGCTTTAAACTGGCAATATCAACTGAATTGTTGATCAATTAATTTTATTGTAATATTAATCCTCATTGAGATGGAATAAAGTTTTGCTATAAAACTAAAGAAAAGCTAAGATTATTAGCTTAATGGTATCTCTCTTAGACATAAGTGTTAGGAGCTAGCTAGGTAAGTTTGATTTTTATTTTGTCCTTTTTTATTTTTTTTTATTTTCAAAGCCTTGTATTTTTATTTATAATAAAAAATTAAAATTAAATAATTAAAATTTACTCACTTTTAAATAATCAAAATTAAAATTTGTGTACAAAAGTTTCCAAAAAAATTTAATAAACGTCCCCTTCTATGATATAATATTATAATATAATACAAATTTTTGACATAATAAAACAAGTTCTAATATTTGAAAGTTAAATAGCTGAATAGGGGGGGAAAAAGGAATGGAAAGCAAGGGGAAATACTTGGAAAGTCACCTTGTGTATGCAATCCTGGTCGCAGTTTGATTGGGCAAAAGAAGCCTGAGACTATTAATTTATATTAAATAAATAGATACATAGAAAATGCCTGGAAAGTCTGACTACTTTCATTCTTGTTAATTAGTTGATGACTTGGAAGTGCAAATGCCTGTTTTTTTTTTTTTTCTTTTCCTTTCAAATTATGATTGCAATCAAACATAGCTTAATATGCCAAAGGAAGATTCCTCGGTTAGTTCAGTGACAATCTAGATCCCCCGCATCTTTGGTTGTTGGGCGGTCCTTCTTTTTTCCGTACCACGGCAGAATCCAATCCATTTTCGTTTTCTACAAATGGGGTGATCCACACGAAGATTCAAAAGAGCATTCTCTTCATAATTTCGTAATCATATATTACATTTAATTCAAAATATTTCCATATAAAACATTTGACCCACTTAATTACATATTTGGAAAACTTACCAAAAGTGAAATATTCAAAATATCATTAATTAATTAGAAAGTTAGATTTAGCCCATTAACAAAGATTAATTCAATAAAACATCTTTGATCCAAGATTTACAATTTCGGCCCATTTATCATATTTTTCAAATCACACTTAAAAGGATTAATATGGCAGAGATGTATCACTATAGTCTTTCATATATATATATATATATATATATGTCGTTAAAATATTACTCTTGCAAATAATCGTGTCCTCTAACTAGCATGTTATGACTAAAATGAAAACTTTTTAAGTTGCAAATGAGATGATATATGTTCTCCCAATACACACTTTCTTCCACCTAATTAAATGGCAACCAACCCTCCCATGTACCTTCCATTTCCTTTCTTCACAAGCTAGCTCTAAGAGCTCCTCCACAATATACAAAAATGCCCTAAGTATTTAATACACTTTAGCATTATATATATATATATATATATATATATCTTTTTGTTCTTAAAAAGCTAAAATATTCTTCTTTTTACTAAGAAGAATATTTTAGATTACATTTCTGAATAAAAACAACAATATTTTACCTTTTTTAATATTTAAAAAGTCAAATCACATTTTCTTTATTTTAAAATTTTAAATTTTTTAGCCTATTAAAATTTTAGATTACATTCAAAGAAAAAGGAATAATTATCAATGAAACATTAAATTAAAAAATTATCATTTTGATTAGTTTAAATTAAAAATTTAGATTAAATTCTAAGAAAAATACGTAGATTTTAGATTTTAAACTTTTATCAAAACAAATATATGTTTTAAGTCATAACTATTTTTAAAATTTTAAATTTTTTTGTAACTATAGAATACATTTTATCCCATGGACTTATAGCTCGTAAAGCATCAGTCTCAATCCTGAAAATTGGGATGAATATAATATTGTGGGTTTTAGGGTCTGTTTAATTTTCTGTTTTTAAAATAGTTTTTTGTTTTTAAGAATAAAAAAATAAAAAAAAAACTTATTTGATAATGTGTTTTTAATTAACTATTTTGTAAAATAAAAAAACAGAATTGTTTTTCGAAAACAAAAAAATTAAAATATTTTTTACATATTTTGTAACTTTTGTTTTACAAAATAAAAAAGCATAAAATAGTAATTTTTCATAATAATGATTTAAATAAATTTTTTAATCTTTTAATTTCCAAAATTTATTTTAAAAAAATATCTATTTTAAAAATATTAAAACTAGAACAAAGTCAAACAAGTCCTTAGTCTCTATCTTTGCTTATTGTTTCATGTTCTATTACATCTGGCATCCAATGGGGTTGTAAGATGTCCATACCAATCATCCTTCTTTTGCCATTAAAGATGTGAACGGATTACATTTTTCTTTTAGGTTTTCCAATACCATTTCACATCGAAGTTGTATTGATGTGAGAACTAAGTTGTCATGAAAGGGATATCTATAATATCTAACATTACATTGATAAGGAGGCTTAGACATGTCAAAGTAGGTTAGTTCAGCATATACAGGTTGAGTTATTACAAAGTTGTAAGCTTAATCTGCCTATTTTAAATAGGCTAAAAACTTCAATTTGATCCACCATGTAGGTTAAATGGAAAAACAAGACAAAAAATATTTATTATAATAGTAAATATTTTTAAATTTTAAATTTTAAACATTCAAAAAATTCTTTTAAACTTTAACAATGAAACCAAAATAATTACTTAACTAATTTAGATATCATCAACCAACTAAAACTAAGTAATAAGATTGTTTTTTTTTAAGTTTCTTTATTAAAAAGATTTGAGTCTTATTTTGAAAGATTAATTTTTTGTAACAAAAATATAAATATTATTCTAATTTTTAAAATTATTAAAAAAAGAACTAAGTTATATGAGTTAGCTAGGTAGCCTATGGATTAAATCCGAACGAATTCTCTCCATTCAGCTCGTGACCACATTCTATGAAATCAAAGCCAATCTTAACTGTTCAAGTGATCTGCTATTTCGTTGCCCGACACAGGGCAAACTTCTTTTTTTTTTTTTTTAATTTCTCCTCTTAAGCATAGTTCAAAACACGGTACATCTTGATGACAATTCTTCCTCCCCCCTGATATCATATATTTCTTTTAATTTAAACCCCACTTAGCTGATTGAGTGTTTGGACTATAGTAGCTTAATATTAAGAGGGTAGGAATTATTTATTATACTCTTATATTATTAAAAAAATTTAATAATACTTAATTTAAGATTCAATAAAAGATAACGCAACAAAATATAAATAAAATAATATTAAATATTTGATGCTCATGTATATTATGGCGACCCCAAGAGATAAGAGTAACATTTTTGGCTCGTAAATTTTAATTTATTAAAGGTATGCTTAGTATATCGTATAAGACCTGTTAGTGTAAGTTAATATAATATATTATAAACTTATTATTTGTTTAGTACATGTAATGTATTATATATAATTTTTTTATACATTAAAATAATGTATAAGCTAATCATGCCTTAGAAAGTAAGATTAGGCCTGATTAAGTTTTAATGTATAAAACTTTATTAATACTTTCTAATTTTAACCTCTCACTTACGGGAGCATTCATTGGCTAGGTTGAATTAATTTTAATTAATATTAATTGGGATCAAAATAGTTTGGCCATTTTTATATTTTTGATAAAAATTGTAAAATGACCCTAAAAAAAATAAAATTTTCATATAAGTTCTTATAAAATAATTTTTGATAAAAATTATAAAATGACTATAACAAATAAAATTTTTATGTAAGTCTTTATAAAATTTTATTTTACCATTAAAAAAGTTTTATATAAGTTCCTATAAAATAATTTTTTTAAAAAATTAATAGGATTAACATAGGTTTTGCAAAAACTAATTTAGTATTAAAGTCAATCTAATTGGTTTAGTATGAGATTGACTTAGATTGGTTTCTTAAACTAATTAAACCATTTTTTAATCTTTAGTAAAAATTATAAATTGACTCTTAAAAAATCAAAATTTCATATAAGTCCTTATAAAATTATATTTTATCCTTAAAAAAATAAAATTTTCATTAGGCTGGTTGAAATTGGCTAACATAACTAATTTAACCTAATATGCCCAAATTATATTTTACCTATTTAGCCCAATGTAACCAGACAGGATCAGGTTACCCAGTTATCATGCACTATGTTCAACTTTATTCACTTAATTTTTCTTAAAAAAAATTAATATAACACAGATAAATATAGTATGTTTTTTAAGTAAAGGTTATTTTTGTCAAAATAGTTCATTTTTATCATATCCAATATTATAAAGTGTATTATCAAATAAATGATAATATTATCTTATACAATACATTATCTTATATATCATACTAAACACTGTATAGTATTAAAATTTTATCAAATTTTATTTTATCAAGTCTTATACTATCAAACTTTATTCTATACATCATATCAAATGAGCCCTAAATGTATTTATTATCTCTATAAAATTTAATGAAATTTATTAATAAAATAATTTTGAGCAATAAATTTAAATTACACATCTTTAATCACTAATTAATGAAATTTTCATTAAAATTTTACTTAAATAAAATTGTAAGGTTTGTTTGAAAATTTAAAATCTATCTAATTTTACAAAAACAAAGGATTACAGAAAACAAAAAACAAAAAAAAAATGTAAAGAAATTGGAGATATCACATTGTTATCAAAACTGAACTAAATTGATTGGCTTGATTAGTTGGATCTAAAATTGACCCATAGCCTAGTTTATTTAGTCAAAAAATTAGTTAATCAAAGAATCAGTCAAATTGATTAAAAATCAATTGAATTAGTCAAATTTGGATTAGTCAAAAACTAGTTTGAACTAATTTAAATTTTTTTTAATTTTTTCTTATATAATAGAATAATTTATTTTGAATAAATTTAAAAAAATTTAAAAATAGAATACTAGAAGAAAGAAGGGGTTGAAATATAAAAAAATTAAAACAAAAAAGAATTTAATAAAAACAAAATGCATATAATTAGCTATTTTTTATACTTATTTTTCATTATGTCTCATCTTATAGTAGCATTTCTTTCATACATCAAGGTGTTTAGCCAAAATTGTTATTTGCCTTTTGGTTTTTTTTTATGATAAGTGAAATTTAATTTAATTTGAAAACTCCAAAAATTCAATATTAAATACTCTTAATTTTTAATTATGGATAGTTTTTTTTCAATTAAAAAATATTTTTTCAAATTTTTAAAAAATATTGAATTAGTAATTAAATATTTAAAATTTATTAATACTTATTTGTTATATTAAAATTTTAATATATAATTTAAAAAAATATATATATTCAATTATTATTGATTCAATTATGATTCAACTAATGAATAATGAACAAGTATCTCCACTAATTTAATAATTGATCCAATTTTAAAAGTAGTGGAGATCACCAAGGCTTATGTGTATGTTGAGTGTTGACAATTTCTTTTTTGGCCAATTAAGTGCGGACATTAATTAATTGAATAAAGGCATGTAGAAGTGTGCAAATAAAGTTTTGTCAAGTTATACTTAATATTTTTTTATTTTAAAATGTAAATTAAGTTCTTTTAAATATTTGATTTATATTATAATTTCTAATTTATTTTTATACTAATAAAGTGAACTATTTGTATAACATATATTTTTTAAAAAAATTATTTAATTATGTTTATTGCCACATTTAAAATAAAATTATAATTTTACATTTTCCTCTGAGCATGCTGAATATCAAGAGAAATTCGCCCTTTAAAAACAATCGTGGAAATCTTAGCAGTTGATGCAAAATTATATTAAAATTTTCAAACTCTTCCTGCTAGTGCTTGGCCAGGATGAGTTAATCCAAAACATTCAACCATGAAAGAAAAACAAAGAGCCAACATGCAAGCTATGACCCTCAAGAGAAGAAAATTGATAAAAGTGCTATACTGCTCAGAAACTTCTCATTGGCACTATTTAAAATGTTAGAGATTTCCTTTTTACAAGGCTTAACTAAGGCATATAGTATTTTGCGGTAAGCGAGTTAATGGCAGCTTTTGTCCCACACTGTCAAGATACAGAAAGTCTCTCTGATCAAATCTGCTGCCACTATATATATATATATATATATAAGTTCGAATTTTAATAACCTTGTGCTTTATGACAGGGTTGCATTAGTATTATTCAGTGTTGAAGCTCAAATGGAGCATATATGGTAGTAGTATGATGGTTAATGTACACAGAAAGTTAATGTCTTCTCTTTCCTCTCAAATTTCCTATTCTATAACTTTGAATTGTTTTGTAAGAAAGATTCCAGAAGTTGCTATTTGTCAATCTTAGAGAACTTAGGATAAATCCTAAGGGTGATTTGCCATATGTCCAATAACAAACATAGTGGGGGCAAATATTAACTTAAAGAAAGTGTGGATTTACACACATTTCTAGGCACTTGTTCATCTTTCTCTTATATTTTCTTCAACAATTTTAAGGTGATATTTTATGAAGATGGAGACTATCTAGGAATCTACATTCTAAGTTATGAATCAAGATTTTATCAAATTTGATCAGTTTGATGGAACAAACTTCAATCAATAGAAAGATAAGATGATATTTATTCTCATTGCTATGAAAATTTGATACCTGCTTGATACCAATTTGATAAGAGGATGACTCTAAAAAACTTAAAATAGAATGCAAAAAAAGGGCAGAATATGAAGTAATTTGTCATGGTCATATTCTAAATACATTGTCTAATCGTTTGTATGATCTTTACTTATCCCTTCATATTTCCAAAAGAAACCTGGGATGCTTTTGAAGTTAAGTATAATACAGAAAAGTAAGGAATAGATAAGTTTCTTATTATATAGTATTTTGATTACAAGTTGCATGATTCTTCTCCTATTCTTGATCAAGTTCATGATTTGCAAATTTTGTCTTCTAAATTGAAAGATTTAAAAATTAACATTCTTGAGTCTATGCATGTGGGAGCAATTATCGAAAAATTACCCTTTGGTTGGCATGATTATAGAAAGAAATTGTTACATACCACTGATAGTTTCACTTTAGACCATATTTTAAAACATTTACGCATTGAACAAAAAACTTGAATTTTGAAAAAAAAAAAAGGCATATAGAATCTATGTCAAAAGTTAACTTTATGGATGTAAGGAATAAAAACAAGAATTATTCTAAGAATAACAAAAGGAGGAACCTAAAGCCTTCTGTCGCCAATTTTAAGAAACAATACAAGACAACCAAGTCTTGCTTTAATTGTAGAAAGAAAGGGCATTTCAAACAGGATTATAGATACAGGAAAAGGCAAAGGAATGACGATACTAATATAGCAAACATGGTTGAACCTAAATCTAATGAAATTGACATAGTTTCTGAATTGCATATTAATAAAATTTCTGAGTTGAACATGGCTGCCAATACTAGGTGTTTTGACTAGTGATATGAGCATGGAGCAACAATTCATATTTGTCATGACAAGAATCAATTCAAAAGTTATGAGATTGTTGAACAAGGACAAGAAGTTCTTATGGGTAATGAAAACACAGTAATTGTACTTGGTAAAGGCATCATAGAATTGCAAATTACTCATAAGAAGTTGATATTGCAAAATGTTATTCATGTTCTTGAAATTGGAAAAAATCTTATACATGCTAATATGCTATGTAAAAAGGGGCTAAAGGTTGTTTTAGAGTCTGATAAACTTGTAATCTCCAAAAATGGAGTCTTGTGAGCAAGGGCTACTCTTGTGATAGAATGTTTAAGTTAAACATAAGTAATAATAATAATTCAGTTTTTATTTATATGCTTGAGCAATATTTTTCTTTGTAGCATGGTATATTAGGGCATGATAATTATAAAACATTAAATTATATGTCAAAGAAAGATCTTATTTCATGTCAAAATAGTAATAATAATAAATGTGAAATTTGTGTTCAAATTAAGATGACAAGGAAAACATTTTCTTTTGTTGAAAGACACTCTGAAATTTTGGAACTTGTGTATTCTAATATATGTGAATTGAATGGTATATTAACTAGAGGAAGAAACAGGTACTTTATTACTTTTATTGATAATTATTCAAGATTTACACAAGTGCACTTGATGAAATCTAAAGATGAAACTTTTGGCAAGTTTACATATTATAAATCAACTGTAAAAAACCAAAAGGAAAATAAAATAAAAATACGTAGAAGTAATAAAAGTGGAGAATATTTCTCTACAAAATTTACAATATTTTGTGAAAATAATGGCATAGTACATCAAACTAGTGCACCTTATACCCCTCAACAAAAATGGGTTGGTAGAAAGGAAAAATAGAACATTAGTAAATATGACAAATGCCATGATTCTAAGTGCTAAATTGCCTATAAAGTTATGGAGAGAAGTATTGTCGGTGACTAATTATGTACTTAATAGGTTACCTTCAAAGGCAATTAAATCTTCTCCTTATGAAATATGGAAGAGAAAAAAGTAAAATTTAGATTATTTAAGATGTTGGATGTGTCTAGCATTTTATAGAGTTTTAGATCTTAAGAGAACTAAATTTGGGATTTAAAAAGTGTTTTTGTAGGGTATGCAGAAAATTCAAAAACGTATAGATTTTTGGATGTTGAATCCAATTTAACTATGGAATCTAGAAATGTAGAATTTTTTTGAAAATAAATTTATTAATGATTTTGTGGAGATAGTTTATGAGCAAGCACCTTGTAACGCCCGCTACATTGTACAATCACTGAAATTGGTCAGTTTGAAAAACAAGTCCCCTGAGATGAGTGATTCAAGGCCAAATAAAATTTGAATAAAATTTTAAATAATAAAAAATGAAGATTTGAGCCTTGAGTTGCCCAAAAATTGGAGTCAGAGCGATTCAAAAAATTTGTTGAAAGGCCAGTGGCATTTTTGTAAATAAGTGTAATTTTGGAAAAATACCTAGGAGGACTTTTTAAATGGAAATTTTGAGTTGCCCAAGGTTCTCAAAGGCCACAAAAACCATGGGAAGCCCCGGGACTGGTAAAGCCCCTCTAGTGTACTCTTTCCAACGTCGGTTGACCCGAACTTTGACCGATTCGTTCGGGAAGGTTTTAGCTCTGATTTAAGTGGTTCTAAAGGCATTTTATTAAATTAGGAACCTAAATCTTATGATAGAAAAGATGGTTCTCAAAAAGGAGCTAAAACGAAGCCGAAACGAAATTACCATTACGGAAGGGCAAAATTAGAATTTATGGTTTCTTGAATGTTCTAAAGAGTTCCACACTTTTCTCCCTTCTTCTCCTCTTTAATGAGCACGACCCATTCTGCTCAAAATACAAAAAATCTTCAGCTCTCTTAGGCACACCAAAGGGAGGAGAAAAGAGGAAGAAAGCCAAGGAGAAACTAGGTAATTTCATGAAATTTCTTGCTCCATCTTCCTCCAATCTTGTTCTCCTCTCTTCCTCCTTTATTTCCATAGATTTTTTTGAATGATTTAGTTCTGTTTTTGACCCAGACCTAAGGGGAGAATTTTGAATTTGCTAAGGAGAAGAGAATGAAGAAAAAAGACACTTGAAAGTTCACTTGAACCCTAGGTAATCTTTGCTTTTTGTTGCATCTTCTCTTCCCCCTCCCTTTGTGTGTATTTCAGCCAAGAACAGAACCAAAGGAGGGGAGGATGTTTTGTCCAAATACAAGGAGGGAACAAGGGTTTTAGGCCATAGGGAGATGGAATATGGCAAGAAATTCCAAGAAAAACTAATAGAAAACAAGTTAGAAAAGTGTAGTGTTTTCTAGGGTTTTGTAAAATCTGATTTTGTATGAATGTTTCCTTGACTATTTGAATGTTTCCTTGAGCTCCTAAGACCTTTAGAAAGCCTCCCAAGTGGCTCTCCCATCAAGGAAAAATCACAAAGTCCATAAACCTCCATTATGGTGCATATTCGGCCAAGTTAGGTTCATTAGGCTAGGGGATGTTTTAATTTGTTCTAGCCTTGGTTTGGGACTTTATATGATGTTAGAAGATGGGAGAAACCATTAGGAAAAATTTAGAAGCCTTAGGTTGGGAGATGAGACAATGGCTTCCATAATGTAACCTTATGAAGTAACATGGACCTAGGTTTGTGAAAGTGAGTGTGTGATGGCTTCAAGGACCTTAAATGAGGTCAAGAGCTCTAAATATGGCAAGAGAATGGAACCAAGAATATTAATTATGGTAGTTGTTTCATTAGGTCCTTAATGGAACCATATTGTGACAAATAGAACAAAGTGTAGTCTTAAGAGTGAGTTGGATGTCATAACTTGTTCCAAGAGTATAATTAAGTATTGTTTATTGTGACTAGGCCAAGGAAATCCAACCCCACCTCCTTGTATTTGTGGAACCAAAAAGGAGAAGAAACAAGTAAAGGAAAGCTTGAATTTGCACCAAGGTAGCTCTCTACCTTTTCTTGTTGCATATGGTGTCATTGTGTGCTTGTGTGTATGTTTATATGTTTGAGACATACCACTTGATGCTATGTTGCTATTTTGGTACCAATATGCTTTCTTTAATATCTTTGAATGGTGGAAATGGCTCATAAGGGTGAGGTAGTGCCAAAAGTCCCTTAATATAGGTGAAGAGATGCCAAAAGTCTCATGGCATGAGTGAAATAAGGCCAAAAATCTCTTGGATGGGTGAGGCTAAGTCAAAAGTCCCAAAAACCAAGAGTGAGGCAATTCAAAAATCCTAGAAATGGGGTAAGGCCAAACTAAAAGTCCCTAGAGCTCATTCTTGTGCTTGACTGAGTTTGTGACACAAAAATATGAAAGATGAATGCTTTATAGATTGATTGATTGCATACTTGTACCTTTGACATGTTTTATGCCTTGAAGATGTGCTTGAATAGGTGTATGAGCTATTGAGATTCAATGAATCTCACCCCCTCCTTTCTCTCATATCATATGATCTAGGTGGAGTTCAAGATCCAAAGGATGAAAGTTAAGGAGCTTAAATCGCCATCTCTTGGCAAATCTTTCCATTTTTGATATACTATGATGTCTAGAATGTCAAAGTAGATATGTAAATATTATTTTTGAGCCATGACACTTTGAACAAGTATAAAACTATGTAAAGTTAATGTATGTATCAAGAATAGAGTTTAATGAATAGAATTGTATATTTTGACCACTTAGGAGCCCACTTGTGCATGTATGTTTATGAAAGTAACATGGTGAATTTGAGTTGCATGAGGGTTCAGACCTTATGAGGGACTTATTTATGCTATATTTATGCTTTCTAAGTTACTCAAATGTGTGTGGAACAATGGATGGCTCATATGAACCAAATTTGCCTCTTGTTGGGACCAAAATTACCATATTATTGAGTTATGGAAAAGTCTGACCAAATGATCTCTTCTTAACTTGAAATTTTGCATGCTACTATATCTTTCCTAGATCTTTTTGGGAAGCTAAATATCAGGTCATTTGGAGGACTGTGTAATTTTCTATGATTTTTCAAAGTTGGTATCAGAATTTCGGATTTGCACCAGTACTGTTTATTTGATCAGTTCTGAAATTGTGTCATCCGAGGGGCAAAAGTGGTCCAATGGATACGAAATTTTATAAGTAAAAACTAGGAATTTACAATGACTTGTATCAACTAGAAGCACCTCATTTGGAGGTCTGAGCTAAGAGATATGAATTTTTGAATTTCTGGAATAGCAACAGTAGTGCAGCACGACCTGAGTCATTGTTCCATTGAATTTCAGTGGCTAAACGTGCTTTCTCTAGTCTGAATCTATTTTTAAAATAAATTTAACATTCATATCTTTCCAAATTGGTATCATTTTCATGAATTTGATTTTTTTGGAATTAATTGGACATTTTCGAAATTTATAGCAGACACTTGCATCAGTACCAGTAGCTGTCCAAACCTTTGCCCCTTTTTGCGTGTCAAACGCCTCCTATGTTATGTTTCATGGCCTGGTAATATTTTTAGAATAAATTAGACATATGTAGCTTTCTATAATGACCAAGAATACATGATTCCAAATTTTCTAGAATTAGTTATGAATTCTGAAACTTCATATCAGTAAACTAAACCAGTGGCCTAGACAACAGCGACCTCAGTAGATTTTCAGATGTTAAATGTTCTCCCCTTAATGATTCATGAGCTGAAATTATTTTTATCATGGGTTAGACATCTAGAGCTTTCTGGAATGATAAAGTTTGTTGAGTTTCAATTTTTGCGGATTTAGTTATGAATTTCTGAAATTGTGACAGAAAAACTGAGAATTTGGCCGAAAATAATAGTGAGTTTGATGCTCCCATTTGAATTTCACGAGTTGTGGGCCAACTTTGGTGATGAAAATGAGTTGTATGTATGTAATTAAACATGAGAATGTGATTTATGAACTCATATAATCCGCGTGACACTGAATGAAATTTTCATACGCTATGCAACGCGAAATAAGACATTATTTTAATGCCATCTTCCATTCCCTTTTGTGCAATTCATCATGAAAAATTTAGAAATGATAAGAAGCAAGCTAAAAATATATGGTGTTACACACCTAATAGACAAAATAATTAAACTACATCTATAGATGCTATGATAAAACCTCAACCTGAAATTGAGCCTAGAAGAAGTCAAAGAGTTAGAAAAGAAAAATATTTAGACTCTAATTTTACTTCTTCTCGAGCTATTGTGTTCTTAGTTGAAGGTAGTAGGGATGTTGTTACACATCAAATACCTACTTTATTAAATATTAAAGAAGATCCAAAGACTTATTGTGAGGCTATGGCATCAAGAGATGCTAGTTTTTGGAAAGAAACTATCAATGATGAAATGGAATCCATATTATCAAACAATAATTGGGTATTGGTAGATTTACCTCCTAGTTCAAGATCTATAGTTTGTAAATGGGTATTTACATGCAAATATCATACAGATGGTTTAATACAAGCTTTTAAAGTTAAGTTAGTGGCTAAAGGTTTTAGACAAAAGGAAGAGATAGATTATTTTGATATGTATGCATCAATTGCTAAAATAATCTCTATTAAGGTATTACTAGCTTTAGCCTTAATTAACAATCTATTTGTTCATTAAATGAATGTTAAGACAACATTTTTAAATGGTAAATTAGAAGAAGTACATATGGAATAACCTAAAGGCTTCATACTGCTTGGAAATGAAAAAAGAAAGTTTGTAAATTAGTTAGGTCTTTGTATGTCTTAAAATAACAACCAAAACAATAGCATGGAAAGTTTGATCAAATTATTTTGTCCCATGGTTTTAAGCATAACAATGCTAATAAATGTGTTTAATCAAAATTCACATATGAATATAGTGTTATCATTTGCTTATACATAGATGATATGCTTATTTTTGGGACTAATATGGTTGCTATGAATGAAACTAAGAAATATCTATCTTCAAGATTTAAAATGAAAGTCCTTTGAGAGGTAGATATAATATTAAAGATTAAAGTGAAAAAGCATAAAGTGGGTTTTGCTTTGGATCAATCTTATTATATTGATAAGATTTTAAACAAGTTCCAACACTTAAATATAAAAGAGGCAAATACACTCTATGATTGTGCACAATATTTGAAAAAAAATACTAATAGATCAGTTGCTCAAATTGAATATATTAGTGCCATTGGTAGTTTAATATATGGGATCCATTGCATAAGACTAGATATTTCTTTTGTTGTTTGCAAACTTTTTCAAGTATACTAGTAATCCTAGTTATGAACATTGAAAAGGGATTACAAGAGTTCTTAGGTATCTAAAAAAGGCAAAAAATCTAAGATTGTTTTATAACAATTTTTCAATAGTATTAAAAGGATATACTTATGCTAGTTGGATGACAAGTGTGAGTGACAATAAGTTAACATATGGTTGGATATTTATGTTTGCAAGAGAGGTTGTTTCTTGGACTTCTAAGAAACAAAATTGTATAACTCATTCCACAATGGAATTAGAGTTTGTTGCCTTAGTAGTAGCATGCAAAGAGGGTAAATGGTTACGAAATTTGTTATTAGAAATAAAGTTATGGCCATAATTGATGCTAGCTATTTCTTTATCTTGTGATAGTGAAGCAACTATGTCCAGAGCTTTTAATCAGATCCATAATGGTAAATCTAGACATACTAGTTTAAGGCATGATTATGTTAGGCATTTGATTTGTGATGAAATAATCACAATTTAGTATGTGAAAATAAATGATAACTTGACAGATCCTTTCACAAAAACGCTCACCAAAGATTAAGTGATGAAAACATCAAAAGAAATAGGATTAAAATCCCTCAAATAAGGTCACCAGTAATAGAAACCCAACCTTTGACTAGACCAAATATAGTTTAAAGGTTCAATGGGCAACAATAAGTTATTAATAAGTGGTTGCAGACACTAGAAAATAGTTAGCCATACCAACTCTAGTGTATATTATAAGAATGTAAGTGTTCAGGGTGAGTAAAACTTTTAATGGATTCAGGAAAGCCTAAAAAAGATTAAAGCTTAAAAGAATTCTATCTATATGAACATATATAAGGAGTGGTGCCACTCCTATAGCAAGAATTTGGGGTTGATTCTTAGATATGTTCATAAAAAGCCTAAGGTGAAGCACATGGCCATTTAAGTGTTTAAATTTGTTGTGAACTTTTTGAAGTTATGTAAGACTATATGTGTGGTAATATAAGAATTATGATTCAATGCTTTCAAACAACTATCAATTTGTTAATACTTTGAAGTACTTACACTAATGGTAGGTTACAAGTTAAAAGACAATTATCTTTATGTAAAGTCTTACAAAGTAGAGAGGATACTTAGTTTTTAAACTAACTAAAGGATTATTAGGGATAATAACTAGTTTAACAACTAAGTTATGAATATATGAGTGTGAATATATTTTCAAGTTTTACTTTAGATAGATTTAGAGGCTTTAAAGCCTATATAAATGGAAATTCACATCACATGTTAAATTATCAATTCAGAGCAAAAGTCTAAAGTGCTTAGTGTATATTAAATAATATTTATATTTAATATTATTTAGTAAATATTAAACAATAAATTTTAGCACTTAGCATGTCATGTAAGCGTGTACATTAGATTGAAATAGATCTCACAACTCTTATATTTCTAATCTAAATATTTTAAATTTAAATTTGTTTGGGTTTTAAATTATTTTATTTTACTAGATAAATACAATTGATCATAAAATAAAATACAACTTGTAATTTAAATTTCAAACGAATATATTTCTTTTGAATAAATATAAATCTTTTAAAGAGTTGTATCAATGTAGGATTTTTATTATAAATAAGAGTCGAATAAATTAAAAAAACACACCCAAAAAGTTAACATATTTTCCTTCCTCTCAAATTTTCTACTCTACATCTTTGAATTGTTCTATAAAAGGAATTTCAAAAGTTGTTGTCTGTCAATCTTAAATTACTTGGAATAAATTCTAAGAATGATCAGCCATTTTTTCAATAGCAAATATAGTGGGGACAAATATCACCTTAAGAAAATTGTGGATTGGCACATTGTTTAAGGAACTTGTTTGTTTTTCTCATATATTTTCTTCAATGTCATCTTCTTTCTTGACGTGTATTTTCTAGAAGCAATTGCAATTGCAATGAATAACGTGCAGAACCCATTCCATAGGCTTTTGATAATTTAGTCTCATATATATATATATATATATATATGCACAAACAAGGATGACTTCCCCATAACTTCTTGGAGAATGAAAAGGCCAAAGCCCTCTGTTCTTTGATATTTTCACTATGGATCAAATCAGAACAACACCTTTCTAAAATATTAATACTGAGACACGGTACCTTGTACATGTCGATGCTTTCCAGTTGTGTTGGCTGAGCTGTCTCATCTGATATGAATTAATTTTACTAATGATCCCAAACTTCAAAGCTTGATGGGCAGAATAATATAGCGTGAGTTGGTGAGCGCCGAAAATGCTTGAAAAAAAAAATATGTTCGCTTTTCCAATGCATCCTTCCTGTTTTCTTTATTGATGCACAAGCATAGAGAGAAAGTAATATAATATAATGTTCGATTGTGATGTTATTCTTGGCATTCTTAGGTGTTTTATTGTAGTTATAGCATGCTGATCTCTGTTTAACAATATTGCTATAACTATAATTTTGTTTATTAATGCCCATGATTTAGAAGCTCATGTATGATATTCATGAAACATTGTTAAATTGGTTTACAGCATTATAACTTAGATTATGTTGTTTACAGAGCTCTGCTTCTATGTTCCTGCGCATGCATCATTTTTATAGCATTAAACAGTTCACGTTATTGGTCAAGTGTGGACTGCAAATAAGTTGACGCAATTGGGTGCAGAAATGGTGAGCAGTACGAGAGCATGATTCATATTATTTGGGTCCAATTTTTCAGATGCAATTTTCTTTCTTTTCTTTTCTATTTTATGGATATTGAAAGTTAATTCCCAATTTCTGTTCTATTTTACAACTATAGGAGGATGTTCTGAATGCAATAGTTCATACTCTGGTATTGAAGAGATCCAGTTCGTACCACTGATTTTCTCCCAGGCATATTCACCAAATCAGCCAGTGAACAGATTTTATGCTTTCTTTCAGTTCAATATCTTGGTTGGTGGAGAGTTCACATAAAGTTCACTGCTGGATATGTTCATATATAACTTTATCTTCATGCAGGGAAAATGCAGGATCAAAATCTTATAGAGATATGCTTGCTCCTTCACGTGAGCCAAGACCAGGACCAATCCATTAAGGCACTAGCAGAGCATGTATGGATTACCCTACTTGTTACACTTACAGGTTTCTCCCTCTCTCCCTGTCTGTATGCGTTGGGCTCTCCAGAAATCACATAGGATGGTATATTTTTGAAGTTCGAAATCCATGTGGGTTTATATGGATTTATTCTCCTTGTGCAGTGAGGAAAGAGCTACAAAAGGAGAATGAGGACTTTTTTAAATCATGTTTTTCCAGGTTATTAATTTGCCAACATGGTTGATTATCCGTGAATTTATGGTCGTTTCTCTCTGAATAATTAAGTTTAGCTATGACTTAACGTCTTTGAACGTTTGGGTTTGCCATTTTCCTATGCCAAATGGGCCAAAATCTTTAAACTAGGCATATGAGTCAAATTCTGACTGACTTTCAGATAGAAATATTAAAAACTGTACCATGGGACAAACCCTTGCTTATTGTATTTTATTTTCATCAAAAGGCCTCAACTTTGCTTCCTTTCACGTTATATGATCAATATGAGTGATTAGAAAATATTTTTAAAATCAGATATATATTGATATTTAAAAATATATTAAATTAAAGTGTGTAAATATATTATTAATATATAATAATATATAAAGTATATACTTCTAAAATTATATATATATATATATATATTATGTGCATATTAGTATTAAATTACATATTAGATAGATATAATAATAAAATATGAATTTAATATAATAAATTAAAATTTTAATTAAAAATAAGAAAAATAAAAATCATTGACCGATTGAATTTTCAGTAAGTCATTACTAACCAAATGTCACGTTTGGCCAACTAAAATGCAACCGAAGTCGACCAATTGAATTTTGGTTGATCAACTTAGTTTTTTAATTTTTTTAAATAAAAAATCATATTTTTATACCTTGTTTATTTTAAATCAAATTTATAATTTTTATAAAATATATCATTCAAGATAATATATTAAATTAGTTAATTATATATTAATCTTTTAAATGTTGAAATACATGAAGAAGTGAAACATTTTCAATTTTTTATTTATCAATTAAATTGCAGTCCGATTAAAAATAGTCCATAAAAAAATGCTCTAAGTAGGATACTAACTTGTTTAAACTGCACCCGTTGTATATATTTATAATTATAAATTAGGTTAGGTACAAAAATAACACAATTAGTATAATCTCAACCCATCAATAATCAAGACATATATCTCTTTTAACTTCCCTATCACACATTCACTATTCTAACTTTTTAACAAGTAATGAGTAGAAAGAAAAGATATATCTGTGCTAAATTATGACATGATTTGTACCATATTAATTATAAATATACCATTAACACACTCAAAAGACTACAATTATATGACTCCCCAGGTTTGTCTATCTGCAAATATGCAAAAGCATCTAATTAATTGCAAACAGAAACAATAGAAAGGCCGTGACTATTTAACTTTCATCTTGATCGGTTAACACTAAAGCAACTTAAAAGCTACTTATACCATATGTTATCTTCTTAATCTTGAGAAAGTACAACCATTATCTTTAAAAGGTCTAAGATTTGAAACAGTGCCAATGACAAGTTTCTGAATCAGTATAGCACTTTTATTGATTCCCTCTCTCAAGGGTCATAGCCTGCTTGTCGGCTGTGTGATTTTCTTTCAAGGTTGAGTGTTTTGGGTCAACTCCTCTTGGACAAGCACTAGCAAGAAGAGATTGAAAACCTCAATCCAATTTTGCATCAGCTACTAAGATTTCGGCAATTATTTTTATAGGGCAAATTTCTCTTAATATTTAGCATGTTCATAAGAAAATGTAAAGCTAGTGACTCCTAATTAGAGCCATATGATAAAAAATAGTTCCACTCAGTTACACCTCAGACATTGCTGGATACAAATGAGCCCAGTATAAGAACATTGTACATTAAACAAGCATGAAGCAAAACGATCTTTGCTAGTTAAATTTAACAAAAAGCAGTTATATGCTAAGAGCAAAAGCATATGAACCACATTTAGCAATTTCAAAGTCAAGATGCCTGCTGCTACAACCCACCAATATAGTAAGTGTTCGACAGACTCTACCGCCTTGGCCTACTCCCTATTGTTGCAACCAGACCAGGATCCTTTAATTATTACTCCCCATTTGTTGCGACCAGACTCTACCGTCTACAATCTCTACCATCTTGCACTTCCCAATTTCCCCATCCTTTAATTATTACTCCAGAATTCATATTCTTATTACTTTTGGATATGGCATTTCTTCTCAGATATGAAAATATAAGATCTAGAAGAAAATATGATATCTTCTGTGATAAGGTTATCAATATGGCAGAACTGAGGAATGAGCGACAAGAAGCCCCTCAGAGAGCTCTCATGGGAAAAGAGCAGAGAAGAAGGACATAGAAAAGTTAAAACTTGATAAAGAGAACGATAGAACCTAAGGAGGCATGGAGAATCTACTCTTAAAATCTAATTTTTTGAGGAAGGGTTTCCCGCGCTTGTTTAAGTCTTTATTAATTGGTATCAAAATTGAACTGACTCCCACAAAATGGGCTACATGTGGAAGGTGTCACCTGATCACCGAAGTGAGCATAGAGTGTAGCCTTCAAAGACATTCATTTTTCAAAGATAATGCTGTGATGGAGTCCGACATTTGATAGCCATAAATAACTCTTATAGTACTTAAGTGGCGTGAATCTTCTCCCTTACAAAACAATTTTTAAGGCTAAGTTCCCATGCTTGCTTAGGCCTCCATCAAAGAAATTTCCTATTGCAGGTTTCTTAACTGTTTTGGCCGAACAAAGAATCTTACAAAATTTGTACTCTACTAAATCCCATCGTTGGAATCCTTATAGAAAAGATATAAATGAAAGAAGAGGATTTTTCTCTATTAAGCAGCAGCAATTAACCTGATTTCTGTGGAAGGAATGTAACACCTTATAACATAAGAAAGCTAACTTTAATAAATATAACTAGTAAGACTAAAATAAACCTTGGTTACAAGCTTAGTTTATCTCTAAGCATAAGAAAAGTGAGGAGAATTTAAATCTTTTTAGAAGTGTATTGAAATAATAACATTACCTTAATTTATTTAATTTGAGCACCAAGTTATAGTTAGTTATTTCCAAGTTGTAGTTGACTAAAACTAACTTTAAATTCTCTACAGTTTCCTAATACCTCCCTTAATGGCCTTTGAAAAACTTGAAACTTTACCCAGAAAGTAGGTCGTTGATCCAGCAACAATTAGTTAAGTGCTCCAAAAGAGTCGTCAATTGGATGGGAAGCACTGATCAGTTGTTTGCTAGTTGGTGGTCGACTGTTTACTTACAGGGTCAACAACTCATTTGACATAGCCCCTAATCGACTACTTACTAGTGGGTGGCCGATTAGTTACTTATAGAATCAAAAGTATTAGCAAGATAATCTCAACAATTAATTAGTCTCTAGCACCTTGACCACTAGTCTACTCATAAAGTGCAACTTGTGCATCCTAGAACACAGCTAGTCGACTACTTGCCTCAATTAGTTGACTAGTCATATCAAAACTAGCAAATTGAACTTTGCAAATAAGGTGAACTACCAAGTTTTTCATGGCAACAACCTAGCAAGCCCAAATCAAATGGCTATCACTTAGTAATACTAAGGTGACCAAAGAGTAAATCTCTTTATATCATAATTTGACCTTATGACTTCTCAAATAATTTAGTCCAACTCAAGGCTACAATGCCCATCCATTCCCAACTCATAATCAAGACTTCAACAATATAAGGAGGAGCATTCATATATAGCCATAAGCTACATCTTTATGATATTTGTGCCTATACTTAAAAGAGCAACAAAATTATATAACTACAAGCGACTTTACCTTCCATTCCATGAATGAATCATTTACACAAAAGAATCCAACTTACAAAAGAATCAAAAGAACTTCTAGAAGAACATCATTCTAATTTGTACAAGACATGAAAGATCTTACACATGGCAAGACATGATGCATCATGCTATGCTATCTAAAATTTAATTTGTCTACAAATTTCATCAATTACAACAATCCATTTACAATAGTTAAGGTACCAAGATCTACACAAAATGCTAGGACACTACTATCAACACTTTGTCTACTTTCCCTTGTCATTAAAGGCCCCTTTACCTAAAAAGTTAGTTTGCAATCAAAGTGAGATATAAAATCTTGGTAACCAAAGTAATTTCAATCATATAACATATATCAACCAACCATGATACTTTACATAAGAAAATCATAAGAAAGTAATACATGTACAAAGCAAATGAGTAAGTTTGACCATGAGAAGATTGTTATCCCATACTAGTAACTACAAATCAATGCATTTAGTCATTAGCCAATAACTAAGAGATAGGCATGATCAAGACATCTTTTCTCACAAAATGAAGATGGTCATGGCTCAGTACACAATCATGGCACATAATCATCAATGAGAGCATGATCACAACTCCATCTTCTAAGACATGGTCATGGTCCATGGTATTTGAGAAATACTAGTCAAACTTCATCATTAGCATCATATAATTACATGTACAAGCAATCAATAGAATGTTACTACAAATATGAATGGAATCAAACTCTAGTTATCTCTCAAAGATGTCTTCCACTTTATACGCAACTAACGACACATTCCAAGTGACAATCCAAGCCCAAAGTATTCTTATAAAATCAATGACACTTAATTAATATAAGTAAATCCTCATCTTTAATAGATTATAGCTTATAAAATCAAGACAAAGCTTTCCAAGGCCACAAATCCTCAGTCCATAACATCAAATACTAAGTTTTGCAAGTAGGTTTTCCTATTTTCGCATATACACCAAACTGAAACATGAAACTCAATTTCAAGAAGAGATTTAAGAAGAAATCAACCATAAAATGAAGGGGAAAACCATACCCATACCTTGAATCAATTTTTCTTCTTCCTTTCTACCTTAAAGCACTTCAAAATCCCAAAATCTCAAATCCTATGGTTCTAGAAATAACAACCAAATCACAAACTATTCATATCAAAATAAAAAGGAAGAAGAGTAGAAGAAGTTTCTCTACAATTACCTAAGCCAAATCTTCTTCCATCCTATTTTAGAAACGCTTTAAAGCTTGGTAGAGCTCTCTTACCTCTTGATCTCTGCATGCATGTGTGCATGCTGGAGGAAGAGAAAATGAAATAAAGCTAAGGGTTATTTGGGCTATAAGGAAACATTTTAGGCTAACTAAAATGAGTGGGATTCAATATTTTATCAATCTTGGGCCATACATGCTAAATTTTAGCTTTAAAAATTAAAGAAATACAAGATCTCATGTTAAAATTATTTTTGACTTAATTTATTTCCCTTTTGGGGTTAGTTTCTAAAAATTTCTTTAGAATAGTTTACTAAATTTTTCAATTTAATTAATTAAATTTCTAATTTAAATTTTTTCCTCCAAAATCTTATAAAAATTATATTTTTCTCATAAATCATAAGTAATAATTACTTGATATTATAAGGAAGACCTAGAGTAGCACGTCAATGCAAAAGAAGATATAGTAAACTTTTCCATATGTTATTGATTTATTTAGTATCCAATCTAACTTTAGACAAGAAAGCCATTTTCTTTATTCCCAAGGAACAAGATGATAACAGCTTCCACCATAAACAAAGCCCATATGATGAATGCAATAATTCCCAGCAAAAGGAATAAGATTGTGTAGGCCATCTAATCCAAACTTAACTTAGCCATACAATTGTATAGGCCTAATAATTGGATTTCAATTTAAGATCACTGTCTTAGGCTTTAAAGTCAACTACACTCATAGACTAATCTATGAACAATTCTAGTCCTAACAATCCCAACAATAAGTGAAAAGGGCACCCATTACACAGAAGAGAATCTAGATTTAGTTTATAATCCTGATTATGATTAGGAATGTGCAAACTAGATGAAGAAAGGTGTGCTTGTCACAACCTAAAACCCCAAGTCGGGACCAACGCATAGACTAAGCTCACCTATGGCTAGGCTAGGCTAACCTAGCCTAGCTTAGCAAGCCTATAGAAATCCATTCACAAGGATAAGATAAACTTGACAAGTAAAATGGACCTATATAGTTACATATATTTAGAAATCATGCTTTAGAATTTCATGAGACATATTAATAACATTTAGGGGTTGTTTGAAATTCGATAGCATCTCCTTTGAAAATTAGACATGACAAATCTGTACAATTAGTCCAAACTAGTAAACAACATAAATTTTCAATATCACAAGCAACTTAATAATGTCACAATTCCTCAAATAAAAACTAAATAGTGTAACATCATAAGAACCACCACAAGGCCTATAACACACTATTATATTGAATAATTTAAAGCACTCCCACACTAGTAGCCACAACAATGGAGTTTGACACAAATAACTATTGACCAAAACTATGTACCCAATACATTTGGGAAGTAAGTAAGTCCTAGAGCTCTTTACACTATATCAGGAAATGGCTTTGTTGGCGGTTATTTTTTACTTTTATTAGCGATTTTCAACTGTCAACAATTCAAACCCTAATAAAAGGGTAAACCTATTTGTTGGCGATTCTGAACCACTAATAAGAAGTCATCTTTTGTTGGTGGTTTTTAAGTAACCACCAACAAAATATGTGACTTTTGTTGCTAGTTATTTTTATAACCACCAACAATAGTCATAACTTTTGTTGGCAATTGTCATATAACTGCTAACAAAAGTCACATCTTTTGTTGGCGGTTATTTAACAACTACCAACAAATATTCACCTTTTGTTGGCAATTTAACAATAATCATTGATAAAGGTTCACATTTTATTGGTAGTTTGATGATAACCGCCAACAAAGATGACTATTGTTAGTTGTTCTATTAAGAACCGCCAATATTTGTCCTTTTCTTTTTGGTCCACTAATATTGTATGCATCTAGAGGTCTTTTTGCCATTTGGTTCATCCTTATTTCATAAATTCTAAAGAACAATTACAATTTATTTAACCCCAACCATCAATTATCCAAAAAATTGCAAAAAATAATTACAAAAACAATCGCAATCAATTAATTAAGATCAGAACTCTTATTCTTTTTGCATTAAACAATCAAAGAACAATTTACAATCAATAATCAAATTAAAACAAAGTTACAAATTAACCCAAGCTAATAGTAAACCAACAGATATTGTTGGAATACATATTGACACCACTCTTTCCTAAGTTCATTTATTTAAGCATCTGAGTATTCTTTACAATATAAATTTGGAAAGTATTGCAAAATGAAGTAAAAATAATTTCAAGTTAGATAATTGGAATTTGGTCAAAGTTTAGAAATATTTATTTGAAGCAAGTTTTAGTTTTAAAAAAAAGACAGCATAACGACTTAAAACCAAATATTCCCCGGATCTTAAACCCTCTTTTTACAGCTAATAATAGCAAATTACAAACTAATATCACTAATTACAACTAGTAATAACCAATTACTAGCAAGTAATACCATCAAAGAAAAACCAGCAGTATAACGGCTTAAAAGCAAAGATTCCTCCAGGTCTTAAACCCCATTTTTACAACTAATAATAGCAAATTACAATTTATTATCACCAAATGCAAACAATCAATTACCAGCAACCAACACCATCCTATTGTCTTGTGTATATAAGAAAACATAAAAGCAAGAAAAATTATTCAATCACTTAAAGGAACTTAACTACATACCATGTCCGGAATCATAGATTGTCTATGTATGATGATATCCTTCATAAATCTCATCACATAGAATCCCAATCTATGCTATTTAGTTGTTTTGGACACTGTAAAAATTTAATAAAAAACATATTAAATTTAGGAAATGGTATGCTCAATAATTGCCTGAATATTGATAAATACCTTTACTCTATTCCCTTTATATAATGTGGTGTGTGTTTTTGACTTCAGGACCTTAAACCCACAATTTGCGCAGAATATCACCACAGCTCTATCAAGCAAGTGGAAAAAAATATAATATAAGAGACTATCATAAAATCATCGCGACACAAATATATAGAAAATAAATGCATATACTTACTAGTTAAATAACTCTTGCATTTGCGAACGATTTGTTGGGCCGCCATTCATAGGATCCATAAAATATATTTTCGAAGTATATGGATTGAAAACGACCAACATCCAATGTGCCCTAACATAATTAACTAGTATTGGCTAATTATAATTAAACAGTTGACATTCAAATTATATATGATTGAAAAGTTTAACATTAAATGGCTCACCCTTGCATGTAAGGGGCAAAGAATAACACCTCATTCTCGGCTCTTGCAACAAACATATTCACAACTTGTTTTAATTGACTTGTAAGCTAGCTACACGACATCTGTGGAGTAAAAGCGGCTATGTCATAGGGGTTAATGAACACAAACCTCATTGTGAGGTTGCCAAGGACCAAGTACGTATGGTACAAGTACCTATGATAAAGAAACAAATGAATTACCAATAAATTGAAATAAACATCTGTCAAAAATAATTTATGTCCCATGAGTAACGTACCTGGTATAAAAGTTAATAGTAATGGCTCCTATTATCTCATGCTGGAAGATGTCATTTATAACTTCTATTATAAGTAGATCCTATATCTCTCTATTGTAAATCTTTTTATCAAAATCTATAACTTTTATCTGATCATCCCCTAACATATGTTCTGCTGACGTTTTAAGAGCCAATCTGTATTTATTTGAAATCCGAGGGTTGGGCTTTGGCTTCAATGGTGCAATAATTGATTCTTTGCTAAGTTTCGACACTTTCAAGTGTTTTCCCTCAACAAAGTGAATCAGTTTAATTTGGAATAAAAAAAGATTTATAAAGGAAGTGAACCATAAGTAATTGTCAACTAACGAACCTGTTTTAATGGAGTTATGGTAATGAGATTGATGGGCCACGCAATGAAGCTCCCCACTGCTTGTCCTACCATTCTTGCATCATCAGTAGAAACAAGTGAATTAGAATTTTCCTCCAAAGGAATATTAACTGCTACTCTTGCATGGTTAGCGGGAAGTATTGCATTGTGAAGTGTGACTTCTACAATATTATACATACAACCTTTCAAGTGAATCAGTTTCAAGTGTTTTCCCTCAACAAAGTGAATCAGTTTAATTTGGAATAAAAAAAGATTTATAAAGGAAGTGAACCATAAGTAATTGTCAACTAACGAACCTGTTTTAATGGAGTTATGGTAATGAGATTGATGGGCCACGCAATGAAGCTCCCCACTGCTTGTCCTACCATTCTTGCATCATCAGTAGAAACAAGTGAATTAGAATTTTCCTCCAAAGGAATATTAACTGCTACTCTTGCATGGTTAGCGGGAAGTATTGCATTGTGAAGTGTGACTTCTACAATATTATACATACAACCTTCTGTAACCACGCGATGAGTAGGGGTGTTTAATAGTAATAGACAATCTACTTCACCCTATACAAATCATAACATAAGAAATTACTTATAAGTAGTGAAAGTATTTAATAACAGAAAGCAGTTACTTTAGGGAGATGCTAAGAAGGTAGTATGCAACTATCTTTACAACTAGAGCTGGCTTTCGCTGTTTGCATCCCCATCGTCTGCATCTTCATCAAGTTCTTAATGAGCCATCGTTGATTCTCTAGTTGCTTTCTCAACTCATATTGCTTTTGCTCTTGTCACTCTACTTTCTCTCTTAACTCAACAACCTCAGATGAAGAAAGTAATTTTGAGCGCTTCTGTATCCCGAAATAGTCTCTTTAACTGACACCAAAACCGACACCCCTAACACAACTAGGGTGCTCTATGATACCAAGTGCCTTGCCCAAGATATCCTCACCCCCTAGGAGCACATCACCTTGTGTGGCAGTCTGTGATAAGGCATCCTATGATACATAAATCAAAAACCAAATATTTTTGAAAGTAAGAAAATGAAATAGATTGATTAAAAATTAATATAATCAGTTAATACTTACACATTTATTTCAAACATCAAGGACGCGCTTATTGTCAATTATGCTACTTTATTAACTTGAGTTGCCTTTCAGAGAACATGACGGGATACTGTGCTAACTTCTGATCTCTCCTACTTGATCTGTGTATTAGGACAAAAAACCAATGTGTGAGCGAAAAATTATATTACATAACAAATGTATAAGTATTGCATTATATTACATGTTGATAAGTAGATGACATAAATATTCATGTACCATCTGTTGCTCCAGGCCTGAGTATCCTAATCACCCTTTCCTGTAAGGGTATGGAATATTCTTTACTTTTTCTCGATTCTCCAGGCTTAATTTCTGAGGAAAGACATAATAATTGAATCAATATATATATTATTGCATACTACAATAAACAACTATATAATGTAGAATATGATTACCAGGAAAGACTTCTCTTGGCATCGACAGATAAAAGCATCCAAGCCTCTTGAGTTATCATGTCTTAAAATAATTCAAGGGGCTATTCAAGGATATTCCTGGTGGCATCTCTTAAGAATTTACTGCTGAGTATATATTGGAATGATTGTAGTGCCTTGCTAACTATCCCAATTACAAATCTCATTTGACTCTAATCAATATCAAAAGATATCTGCAAACCAATAAAATTAATTTGTCAAAGCATGTATATATAAGAAGTAACATAAGCAAAGTGGCAAAGTATGCTACTGATACTTCATCCCAAATGGTGCACTTTGTGGCTTAGTCAACTCATCACCAATCGCTTACAATTATGGGCACATTCATACAAGTCACAACTTTGATATAGCTGATCAATTTTTTACCATTTTTCTTAATTTGTTAACCCTTTGCATTCCACTCAACCTTAAATTTTTTCCCAATGCTTCTTCCATGGATCACCTCTTTCAGGACAGTCAAACCTCATCTAATCCGGTTTATCTCCTTTGTCACATCATCTAGAGCACTATCATAACCACCTAAAGAAGCCATTCACCTACAATTAAATTCAAACACATAAGTTAGAATAATAAGCAAAATCAATTCAAAGCTTAAAAGGAAAAAAATTTAAGAAATTCAAGAAGACACATAAGGATATTAAAAAATAACAAGAAGCATACATATTTAAGTTAATCTTTTTCTTTTTCTAGTCTGATTTAGACTTTTGTGCCCCTTCTTTAAAATTCAAATACCTTTTGTATAATCATTTCTCATATACAAGGCATCATCTTCAATGGAATCACTTTCAAATGATGTCTCCAAAAAGGGATCATCCTCAACATCGGTATCTTGACTGTGTTGAACGTCACTTGTATCCTCATTTATTTTGTTTGTTAACAGAATAATAGACCACTTCTTACCAGTAGGATCTAGAACACTTGTTATGATTGGGATGTAAAAATAGAAGGTTCGTCGTTATACCTCACCTTATTAAAATCCACCTGGATAAACCCTGACTCATCAATCCAAAGGCCATTCTTATTATCAACCCACTTACAACCAAAGACCAGCACCTAAAACAAAATGTAATCTAACTCCCATATACGTTTAATTATCCTAAAGTATGATATGTTTGCATAAATAGAGTTTTTGTCTTTAGCACTTGAAACATGCATAGATTAAACTATAAGAGTTACACCACTATTTTGTATTGTGCTTCAATCATCCTGTGCTTCTATATAAAATGTGTAGCCATTGATGAGATAACCGATGTAAGAGAGCACATGCAAGCTATGACCTCTTGTCAACCATATCAATTTTTCAAAGATTGCACTAGGATTCACATCTAACTCTTTAAAAATGTGATTTCTAAACTAGTTTATAAAAAGCTGGTTATGTTCTTTCGATATCCAATTTTCATTCTTATTAGGGTTTAAGCTTCTAAGGATCTCCTTGTACTTCCATACATATGGCTCAACCTTATTAGAGTTGTGCAAAACATATAGGTGTGCTTGCTCCCACTGTGTACTTGAAATGCTAACTATTTCATTTCCCATAATCCTTTCCACGGCAGTTCTTCCCATGTGTTAAGACACCAAAAGCCCAATATTATCAACATTAGATAGATATTCGATACAAAACTCAATAACTTCTTTGACTATGTACTGTTCAATAATGCAACCCTCTAGTTGAATCTAATTTTTTACACACCCTTTTAATATCTTCATATAATGCTTAACTACATACATCCGCCTCAAATAAGTTGGGTCACACATTTGTGTCTCTTTAACTAAGTGAACAGTTAGTTGAACTATTATGTCAAAGAACGAAGACAGAAAATACATCTCAAGCTCAGACAAAGTGACTACAATTTGTCTTTGCAATGCCAACAATTTCGTAGGGTCAATCACTTTGCTGCAAATGGACTTGAAGAACAAGCATAGCTTAGTAATTGTCCCCTGCACCTTTTTAGCCAAAATAGAGCATAGAGCCACTGGAATTAAATGCTCCATTAGAATATGGCAATCATGAGACTTGAGACCCTTCAATTTCAGATCTTTCATTGATACAAGCCTTCTAATATTTGAAGAATACCCTTCTAGCACTTTGACTCCTTTAAGAAATTCATAAAAAAAAAAAATTTTTTCTTTCCTTGATAGAATATGAGCCGCTGGAGGTGATAAGTATGATGTCCCTTCTTCACCAATGTCAATTCTCCTCTTATTCCCAAAGTAATCAAGTTCAACCTCGCCTTAATGTTATCTTTGGTCTTTCTCAACTCATTGAGTAACATATCAATTACACTATCATATACATTTTTCTTGATATGCATCACATCAAGGAAATGCCTCACATACAAAGACTTCCAATATAACAGTTCAAAGAAAATAGACATTTTCTTCTACCCATTCGTCTTAAGGTATCTCAAAAAAGGTTTGCCAAAATTAATATGCAAATCCTTTACCTTCTCGTATAATGGTTCACCAGTAAAAGGCAAAGATGCACTACCTTTCTCTGTATTCCCATTGAAAGCCTTTCTCCACCACCGGTAATGATGTCCCGAAGGCAAAAATTTGCAATGCCTGAGGAAGACATTCTTTATACAATGTTCCAATTGTATGAAATGTGTACCCTCCTTGCAAATAGGGCATTTGCAACATTTTTTGATACTGTATCTTGACAAATTACCATATGCTAAAAAGCCATTGATTGTCCCAAACAGCATAACTCACAAATTGAATCTTTTCTCCCTATACCCATAATATACCTCCACTCCCAACTCCCACAGTAGCTTCAAATCTTTAATTAAAGGAGCCAAGTATATGTTTATATTATTTTCAAGTTACTTGAGCCCAAAGATTAGCATAAACAACATCATAAACTTGCACTTCATATATAACCATGCAGGTAAGTTGTAAATCACCAAAATCATAGGCTATGTACTATGGGTACTACTTTGGACATCGTGCGAGTTCATTCCATCGGTAGTTAATGCAAGGTGTAGGTTTCTAGCTTCTTGCCTGAAGTCAAGGTACTATGATCATTTTTTTTTACTAAGGAGAATCTACAGGATGCCAAAACTTATCATCTTGAATCCTTTCATCCGCATGCCATGTCAAGTGCTTCACATCTTCTGCACTACTATACATGCGTCTAAATCTGGGTATGATGGGAAAATATCATACCACATTCGCTAGACTTAAGTCTTTTCTCTTATACCATAAGGCATTACACTTGGGATACTCTTTTAACGATGCATATTCATTCCGAAATAAAATGCAATCATTGGGATAAGCATCTATCCTCTCACAACTCATGCCAATAAAACATAACATCTGTTTAGCCTCGTATGTTTGTCTAGGAAGCTTATTATCATCTAGCAGCATATCTTTCAAAAGAGTAAGCAATTATGTAAAACTTTTATCACTCCATCCATTTCTCGCTTTACATTTGTATAATTTCAACACCGCTGACAATTTTGTAAATTTAGTATAACTAGAATACAATAGTTTTTTTTTTTTTTGCATCACTTTTTAACTTTTCAAACATTTGAGGACAATCTCAAAAATCTTCTTCAACCGCATTTACCATCTCTTCAAGATGATTAGTTTCATATGTATTTGTGTCGAAGTTGTTTGAGACACAACTCCCACTATACTCCCAGTTATTATGCTTATCCTTTGTCTTGCCATGTTTTATCCAACATGTATAAGTTTGGTCAATCCCATTACACGCTAAATGATCTTCCAACTCAATTGCATTAATTTGCTTCACATGGCAGCAATTTAAATAAGGGCATATAATTTTATTAAGATTTTTTGCATGCTCAACTACAAACCTAATAAACTCTTTCACTCTATCTGCATTTTTCCTAGATAGATGATTAACATTCATCCATCTCTTATCCATATCTTTTCGATCTAACAAGAACTAATTTAAGAAAAATGTGATTAGTGACTCCTAATATGCTTGGACTCTTATCTATTACTCTACTAAATATTGTCAAAATATATAAACTTTCTAATTACTTTTTTGTTTTAATATATATCTTAAAAAAATTGATAGCATGATAGTTTAAAAATAGAAGTTTTCTAAGCTAGGCCTTCTCTTCAAACTAAAACTATAATATTAATCCAACAATCCATAATAACATACCAATAAATTGTCAAATAATTATAATTCATGGAAAAATCGACAGTATGATAGGTTAAAAATATAAGTTTCTCAAGTTAAGCCTTCTCTTCAAATTTAATAGACCACTTCTTACAATCAAATTCAAAGTTTTATTTTCAATCATATTTCCTTTTATGTATTTTCTACATACTCTTATAGTCATCTGAACGTTAACAAATGAAAACACATGATTGTTCAACCCAAAAGGCATCAAAATTGTTAAAGTTTTTTAGTTTCCTAATGTTCAATTGCCTACTATTTGAACAACTAGTAAATCATTCCAAATGTGACTGAATGCATGATGAACAACAAGTAAATCATTTGAAATTAAAGAACCAAAAAAAAAAAAATTGACATACGAGGTAGAAGAACACAAGCTGTAAGAGGAAAAGGGAGGGGTCGAATCAACCAGTGTAGCGCAAAACTAATGTCACTAGTGTGGAAGACGTAGGAAAAGAAAGGAAGCCACCAAAAATGGGGAGAGAACCACTGAAAGATGCGATGAAAACAATGGGTAGGGGTGGAGGAGAGTTTACGGCCGCACGCAAGCTTCTGCAACTATGGAAATAGGGTTTTGTAAACTATATTGATGGAAAAAGTAATTTTAAAAAGACAATAATTAGCAATTCTATTAAAGACTTCCAACTTTAACCGAGTTTAATTGGCGGTTATAAAATAACAGCCAATATTGATCCACTTTAGTTAGCAGTTATTTAAAAATCGTCAATTAAACTCAATTAATTTTTTAAATATTTTATTAACAAAAATAAATAGTTGGTGCTTAAATAACTACCAACTAAAATTAGATCAATGTTGGCAGTTATTTTATAACTACCATCATTGATCTGCATTTAGTTAGCAGTTATTTAAAAACCACCAACTAAATCAATTAATTTTTTTAAATATTTTATTATTAAAAAAATACAGTTGGTGGTTAAACAATCGCTAACTAAAGATATATCAATATTAGCGGTTATTTTATAACAGCCAACATTGATCTATCGTTGGTTAGTAGTTATTTAAGAACCGCCAACTAAACTCAATTAATTTTGTAAATATTTTATTATTAAAAAATGTATAGTTAGTAGTTAAATAACTGCTAACTAAAGACACATCAATATTAGCAGTTATTTTATAACAGCCAACATTGATTTATCTTTAATTAGTGATTTTTTAAGAACCACCAATTAAACTCAATTAATTTTTTAAATCTTTTATATAGTTGGCAATTTTTGTAGAATATATTTAGTATTTTTTATAAAATCGTCAATTATAATAATATAATTGACAGTTGTATTAAAACCACCAACTATATTTCTTTATTTTATTGGTAGTTTTTATAATAACCGCTAACAAATTTATTTTATTTAGTGGTTTATTATGAACCACTAACATATGTGTGTCAACATATCTTGTTTTTGTGGTAGTATTAATCTATTACCTACTAATTTGAAAAATAAATATAAGGAGTGAGGTGGTCTATCACTAATTAAGTAAGTACATAAATAAAAAAGTGTGTGGAAGGTGAAACAAATGTACATTTGAGCGGGTTGTAATTGAGCATTTGAGTGAATAATTAAACTATACTTCAATTTATAATTGAAAATAAGAATACACTAAAGTACTTGGACAACCATTTTTCAATATGAAATATAATTTAAAATATAAAAATATAAACGCAAAGGGATATTGTAGGAAAGAACCATCACCACCCTTGAATGTCACCACATAGGACACATATTATAATATCATATCACATAGCGCAACATTATATCACAATATAACCACAACTTAGTGTCACCACACAGTAGACATATCACAATTAGTGCTACTGCACTTTTATCATATCATCTTGCCACCAAGTGCAACCACATATCATATCATAGATAGCGGGTATATCACATCTCACCTAGATGAACCTAAGGTTCTAACCATATCTCTATCCATCAATTTTAAAGTATAATAAGTTTAAATACATAAGAGAAGTTAAAAAAAGAGATATTAGCAAAACAAAATTTCAAGTTAACTACAAATAAGATTCAAATAAACTATAAATTAGTTTTACTCATCTATAAATTAGGTTTCAAAAAACAATTAAAGAAAGAAATGGAAGGAAATTAAAAGAAACAACAAATCAGTAAAACAAATAAAAGAGAAACCCTATGAAAATAAAGATAATTTAATAACAATATAAAATAACAAAATAAATGTTTTCACCATTTTCATCACTTTCCTCATACACATCACCACTTTCACTTGGCATACCATATATTCTCATTTTACATATTACACAGGTTCTAGTCATGAGTACATAATTCCACTTCACATATATCTCATATAACATCTCTTATCAATAATTAGCCATAAGTTAAGATATTTATTCTCCACGTTACTACCACTTTCTCTACCTATATATGTATATACTTACAACACACCATACAAATGAAAATTTTAAAGCAATGATTTGTTTCTTTCAAGAACACAGAGTATGAAAATGATAAAAATGTAAATTAGGTAGGAAAAGTAATAGCTCGGAATGAAACGAAAGTATTATTTTATTATTTATATACTCACCTAAAATATTTCAAATAAGTCCTTAGAAAAAATTTTAAACTCCATAATTATTCTAAAATTATATAGTCCTTGCCTCCCACCTTAGAATAATTTATTTTATATAGGTAACAATTTATTTTTATACTTAAATTATTAGCTATTAGGAACCAAATTGAAGTAAAAATTTGAAGGTTAGTGCCACACTCAAGCTAGGAAGAAAAGGATATGTTACGACATCAAACTATTATGATGTATTGTAATTTAGAGAAGCAATGGCTCCAAATTATAGGAAGAATAGGATCAACTTTGTTTTTCATTTTTTATGGATTATAAGGTTGAAGCAACTTCAAGGTTACTTAATGTCACAATTTCCTATCTTCTCAACCCTGTAGTACAACGGAAGTTCAATAAGATGCAAACTTGGATAAACAATGATAGCTGATTTGATTTGTAAAAATTTCTGTATCTTGACAAAATGAGATGCATGCTACCATGAACTTAAATTCTAGAAAATACAATATATCTTAGGTATATCTGCCATCGACTTGCATAGTATAAATACAATATATCTAACATATGTCTCCTAAATGGAAAAGATCAACAACTTTCCTATTTATTGTTGATTTACTCAGTAGCCAATTTAACTTCATACAGGCAAGGCATTTTCTTCAATTCCAGGAGGGCCACTTTCTTCCATGTCAAAGTTGCTTGTTATGGTTTCATTGTTACCAAAATGCACGACTCATATGAGGAAGCCATTGAGCAATTTCTTTTAACAATATGATTGTAAGCACCACCATCACTAACAGAGCCCAAATGATGAATGCAGCTAAGCCCGATAAAGGGAATAAGATTATGAGAAGCAGTACGACAACGAGAATTCCAATTAATGGAGTGAATCTTTTTACGACTGGAAGGTAGGTTTGTTGCTTTTAAAGTTTAAATTCTGCCATCAAACCCATAACATATAGGGACAAAGTCACAAAAACAGGTGACATAATGTTACCATGCTCATCAAATAGAGGTAATTTTCCGGATTGATATTGAACTTGAACATAACCACCTAAAGTAGTAATCAGAAATATTATGACAGCATTCAATGGTGAAAAAGATTCCATTTGTCCCCAGTTTGAACTACAGTCGCAAGAAAATTAAACTGAATTAGCATTCTAAAATAGTAATAACAATAATAATAATAATAATAATAGCAAGACAATAAATGATGAAAACTACTAATCAAATTTATGTTGCTAAATAAATAAGAAAGTGACAAATCATAAGATAATCATTACACAATGTTGATTCGACCAAAATAATCCGAAAACTATAAAGTTAATTAGCTTTTAAAAAACCAAAAAAAAAACTGAAAAAAGTGAGAGAAACTTCTTTTGGCCAAAAAAAGGTGAGGGAAACTAGAGCTGAAATAGAAGAGCGCATGGATCCCTTGCAGGTGAGGATTCATGCAATTACCATCTAGTTAGAAAAAATTTTTTTTAACTTTTTTAGTTTAGGATAAATACGAAAGTAAAAATTATAATTTTAAAGACAAAAAATTTTTACTATAAAAAATTAAATTTTAAAAATTTTCTTACAAATAAAAATTTATTTTTTAAAATTATAATTAACAAAAAAAAATTGTCACTGCACATCGATTACACGAATAATATGACACTACAATGGTACGACCCGAAAGCTTGAAAAGATAATACATTTAATAAAATAAAACCTTTGTGCAGAGGTAAAAGTAGATGGAGTTGAAGGCATGTTAGGCGGCGACCCTCCTATTTAGTTCATAGAGAAGCACAATAAAAATTTGCCGATTGATTTACTTGTGAAGGGAAACTGCCCCGCCTTATATATAACGCGCTCAATATCTGGTACGTTAAAAACGACATCCATCTTCTGTGTCATTTTCTTTCCTACTGTTTCACTTGTTTTCTTGCTAATTCTTCTGTGTATCGTGGGACCTCGGAGCTTTGATCACACATTTTATAGATTACATGGAACACTTGCGGGTCAAAATGTTTTTAATATACATCAGGGAATTTATAAGTAATTTATATTCTTCTTACAAATGTCACATTTTCTTCTTTTACCCAGTCAAGCTGCCCAATTTATATATCATTTAATAAAACAGAAGCAAATAAAATGGGCCCTACGCTTCAGCATTGTAAACTACCTTCCATGTTCTAACACTACTTTACTCACTTCTTTGCAAAATAAAATACTTTCCAAGTAATTTCCTTTGCCTCCTTTTTTTTTTTTTTTGGCTATTAGAACTTTTCCCACGCGTAGTTAACTCTCCACCCTCCATGTCACTGATTGAGTGTTGTGCTTGTCTTCCTTTCCCAAATAAAAAGGTCAAGAGGTAGTATAATTTTATAACAATTTTTTGTTCTAGGTTGACTTTCTTGTGACATTTTTAATTATATTTTATTTTTTGACTACAAGTTAATAATAAGAAATTTTAAATTTTACGTAATATTATTTTTTTCAAATACTTTTTTTTTCTTATACGAATTGAGGGTTTGGAGTAAAATACGTTGTTCTATTAATAGTATTAAAAATTTAATATTACTAAACTTAAGTAACTCCTGCTTACTATTCAAGATATAATACAATTGTCATTTAAAATTAAATTACATTACTTTTAAAAAAACAAATTAAATTATCTGACAAAATATAAACAAAAGCAATAGTGACTACTCAATGATATATAAGTACCAAAAATAAACTCAATATACATCACATCAACTACAAGAGTTACGAATTTGAATCGTAATTTTTAACAAATTTAATTTATTCATTATATTGCAAAATTCAATAAAATTTATTAAGAAAATTATTTTGAGCAACAAAATTCAATTGAACAATTAAATCACTAATTAATGAAATGTCCATTAAAATTTTATTTAAGAAAATTGTAATTTCTTTTTGAAAATTAAATTTTCAAATCTCTCTAATAAAAGTTGATCTTAAATTAAGAGTTGGAGAGAAAGTGGACAAAAACCGAGGACTGCAGAAAAGAAGCGAACTGTCACGCACCAATTACCCTCTTAGGTTAGCTTATTTGTTTATATGTCTAGAGTTAATTTTAAATTTATTCAATGTGAAACTTTTTGTAACGTATTCACTCACTTAATCCATAATATTCACATTACAAATAGTTTATCATTTTATTCATAGTGGAGTCGGATGCCTTCTATTCTGACAATGATTGTGGAGTCTACTCTGATATCACTTGTTACAGAACCATTACCTTATCTCTAAAAAATTCAATGTAAGGTGGGATATCGCTGTTCACTTAATTTAAAGGAAGAAATAAAATTTATATATATTCATATATCAAAGCGGCAAAAATAAAATTTAATATTTATTAATAAATCAACTAGTATTTTTCTTACCATGCGGGACCAGGATCGCATCAAGTGACTTTCCAAGTACCTTCCCTTGCTGACGTTTTTTTTTTTGGAGGATACTCACCTTGCGCTGACGTGACTGGCAACCGCATTTCCACCCAGTGTGTCTCCCAAAATTCCCTTTTTATTTTTTATTTTCAAATATTAGAAGTTCAGCTGGTGGTAATATATACGTATATTAGAGGGATTTAAAATTTTTCCTAGAAGCTCCAGAGCAAAAAAAAAGTGGGGCCCATAGGAAAAAAAAAAGAGAAAACACATATCTTATAATAAAAAAATAAAAATAAACAGTATATAAATAATATAAAAAATCAATAAATAATATAAGCAGTTCAAAATAAACAAGACTGCGGTTTTTACATATACATAAGATGATTAAAGTCCCTTAATTCATAAAGCAAGCCAAAGGGGCTTTCGAAACAAACTGGCTTATGGAGCAAGCCAGCCGAAGTGGATTATGAAGAATAGAGGCGGAAGAGGAAAATCAATTGATTGGGAAAGGTAGAGATTGAGAAATAGAGAGGGAAATGAAATGGACTTTGAAGAAGAGAAGCAACGTCAGAAACAACTCGTCACCTCTGTAATTTCACAAATGGTCATCGTCCTCTGAGCTTCTAGCCTTTTGACTGGGAAAGGCGAAGTTCTCGAACCATTTCCTTTTTCTATTTCTAACTCAATTAAAATGGGTTCAAGCCTTGGGGCTTTCTGCTCTAAGCTCATTGGCTTAGGCTTTAAACCTATACACTGACCTAACAACATCTCTAGTTCGGTCAAAGGACCTTCCGCACAAGGTGGGCAATGCATAATTGAGATCTCTTGAAAAGAAAATTCTAGAATTTAGTCTATAATTAAGAATGTATAGATCAGTTAAAGAAAGGTGCGCTACATTCAAACTGGGAAAAAATAAGGATCTGTTAGCAAATTGTTCTCGTGTATTGTAATTTAGAGAAGAAATGGCTGCAAATAGTACGAAGTTTAGGACCAACTTTGTTTTTCATTCTTAGTGAATTGTAAGGTTGAAACAATTAAAAGGCTACTTATATCACAATTTCCTATCCTCTCAACGTTGTATTATGGCACAAATTTATTAATATGCAAACTCAGATATATAATAATAGTAGATATGATCAGTAAAAAGTTTAGTATTGTGACAGAGTGAGACGCATGCTGCCATTAACTTTAAATGTAGAAAATACAATATGTCTACCATCAATTTGCATAGTATAAATACAATATATCTAACTTATGTCTCTTAAATGGAAAAGATCAGCAACTTTTCCATTTATCCCTGATTTACTCAATAGCCAATTTAACTTCAAACAGGCAAGCCATTTTTTTCAATCCCAAGAGAGCCACCTTCTTCTTTATCAAAATTACTTGTTATGTTTCATTGTTATCAAAATGCATATGATTCCTAGGGTGAAGCCATTGAAGAATTTCTTGGAACAATCTGATTGTTGGCTCCACCACCATCAAAGCCCATATGATAAATGCTGCTAAGCCCGAGAAGGGGGACAACATTATGAGAAGCAGTACGATAACAAGAAGTCCAATTAATAGAGTAAATTTTTTATGATAAGAAGGTAAGTGGTTGATTTTGAAGTTTAAAAGTTCTACCGTCAAACCCATAGCATACAGGAATAGGATCATAAAAATTGCTGCTCATCAAATAGAGATGATTGAACATAAGTAGCACTATTTTTCAAATAACTTTTTAATCATATACAAATTAAGGATTTAGACTACAATGCCTTATTTTATTAACTAGTTTCTTTTCTGTGCAATTGCACGGAAGCCAAAAAAAATGATAGCAAAAAAAAGAGTAAAAGAGGAAGTCAAAAAAAAAATAACAACAACAAAAATTAAAAAAAAAAGCATGGAGTCCGATGTACCAACTGCACTATAGATGACTTATCTACTGTGCGGCTGGTACAGAATTTATATAATAGATGATAAGAAAAAATATATTTACTACTCTCTCTCTCTCTTTATGAAATTTATATTTTAACAAATAAGTCATTCTTGCCTATTATTTAAGATATAATACAATCATGATTAAAACTAATTTACATAAATTTTATAAAAATAAATTAAATTACATAACAAAGTAGAAATAAAATTAATAGTGACTAATTAATGATATAGGAGTACCAAAATAAATCCCTGTATACATCACAGCAACTATAAAACTCTCAGATTTGAATCGTAATTTTAACAAATTTAATTTATTCACTATATTGTAAAATTCAATAAATTTTATTAATAAAATAACACAAACAATCCCTTATTTTGTTACCTAGCTAACTACTGGGAAGAATCATCCCGCACATTGTTTTCTTTTTCAAATGTCTACATCATTTGATGACGAAATTACAAGAACGACATTTTTCACACGTGTAGTATAATTTTATAAATATTTTTGGTGCTAGGTTGAGTTGCTTGTGACATTTTTAATTACACTCTTTTTTTAGTAAAATTTAATATTACAATTATAAATTTTATGTATTCTTCTTACAAGTGTAACTTTTTTTTTTTTTTGGGGATACTCACCTTTTAGCAATTGCTTTTCCACCCATTTTTTCTCCCAGACATGCTTTTTTTTTTTTAAATAACTTTCAAATATTAGAATTTTTTATTATTTCAAAAATTTGTAGAATATTCTATCATCGAAGGGGACTTTTTAAAATAAAAACTTTTGTACACAAATTTTGATTTTGATAATTTAAAAGTAAGTAAATATAAACTTTTAATATTTTGTAACAAATTAATATTCTTTAAAATTTAAACCTATTTTTTTATTACAGGTGAGAACAAGACTTTCAAAATAGAAGCTGAAAAAAAAAATAACAATAGGAATTAAATTCACGTAAAAAAAAGCACCTAATATTTGTATTAAAAAAATGTCACTTAAACTAAAACTTTTAGGTCTTCTTAATTTTATAGCAAATATTTATTTATTCTCAATGAAAGTTATCACAAGTAAATAAGATGAGGAACTATAATTTAAAGCAAAGATGACATGTGAAAAATTGCAATTTCCCCCACTTTAAATATAGTTTTTTTTTTTTTTTGTCTTTTGATTTGTAGTTCACGTCAAACTTTCTCCCTTAAAAAAATCTACATAATTTATGATTATTTTGAATATTTGTATTCAATTCCAATGCAGAAGTGGACAGGTTTTTTTTTTAAATTCTTTTTAGAAACTAAATTTCACAACAAGCTTTTTCACTATTGTCATAAGTCTATTTAAATTATTTTTATTTTAAAATTTAAATATTTTGGGCCAATAAAAAGAATGTTAGATTACATTAAAAAAGTGGTTATCTATGCAATATTAAAATTAAAAAGTTATTATTTTGTTAGCTTAAAAATTTAGATTTAATTCAAAAAAATGCCTAGGTTTTAAAATTTTATCAAAATAAATATATATGTTATCTTTTTAAGCTAAAATTATCTTTAAATTTTAATTTTTTAACTATATAATAAATTTTATTCAATTAACTTATAGTTCGGAAGGCGGCGATCTCAATATTTAGAATTGCGGTGGACATAATGTCAATAGTTTAATTTCTATCCCTGTTCATTGTCTCACTTGATGCCTTCTACTAGTTTCTTTTGCTTTTTTTGTGACAACAAGATAATACTTTTAAATTTTAATACTATCTTACAGAGAATTGAGTACCTTTCAATTTTTTATTATCAGCCGTTGCGATTTGTATACTTTAAATCTATTAGTTCAAATAAATAAAGAAGTGACAAATCTTAACATAATTTCATTACACAGTGTTGATTCGACCAAAACAATAGATGAGGTAAATTTAAGTAGCTTTGGTAAAAATTAACATTTTTTAAAATTAGTTTAATTATAATTGAATTGATAATAATTAAATATATATTTTTTAATTTTTATATATCAAAATTTTAATATAACAAAGAAATATTAACTATTAATAAAAAATAATTTTAATTAAACATTTTAATATTTAAAAATATATATTAAACAATGATAGAGAATAATAAAAATATATAAAAAATAAAATTAATTAAACTTTGAACCAATTAATTTAATTAATTTTTAAAAAAGTTTAATTTTATACACTAATTTTAATGATTGATCTATCAATTTTTGACCAGACAATTGGAGTTCAATTTTTTTATCCCTGCCAATACAATATATTAATTAATTTTTAAAAAAGTTGGGCGGCGATCCTCCTATTTGGTTGTGTGTTGATGACAGCAAAGCTGAAGATGAGGGGAACAGAGGAGACAGACAAGACAAGACGAGACAAGCACAACAAATATGTCAAGATTCTTTTGAAGGCTATACACCTGACATTTTGATTATATTACAATAAAAAAAAAGCTATAAACTTTTTTCGGTGCATAATGACTAATTTATATTCTCTGAATATAATATAATTTTTTATTTATTTCTAACGATTACAATATATTTTAAGATTGACTAACTTTTGAAAGTTACACATGTGGTTTTTTGATAATATTACAATAAAAAAATTATAAATTCTTCCCATAGTTGTTATATTCTTTGAATACAATACAATTTTTTTTATTTCTAAGGATTACAATTTTATTTTTAAGGGTCCCGGTTGCTAAAAATTTAACTCTAAATTTAAAAAAAAAGTTAAACATAATGGGTCACGGTTGTGACCCATGTTGTTCATGTTTTTTAATTTTGAGATATTTATAAAATTTATTTTTCATAACATTTTATTGTTTATATATTCAAAATTTTTATTTTTATTAATTTAATAATTTTATAAATGAAGACATTAAAATTTTAATTTAAATATCAATTATAAAGTTTATAAAATTATAAAAAAAGATGTTTTAAAAAAAAGGCTAAGTATTTTTTAAAAAAATAAATTGTGAAATGATTTAAACTAGATAAAAATATTAAAAATAAAATTATTTTAAAAAATGAATGACCATTATTTAAGAAAAATTAAATATTAATTCTTTTAAACTTGATAAAATGATTTAAGAAAAATAAAATTTTCTTAAAAAAATAAATTTTAATTTCTTTAAATTTTGATAATTAGTAAGAGTTTTAAAAATTTTGATAAGTAATTAAGTATATTTGTTAAGTATTATTGAACTCAATATTAAAATAATAAAAATTTTATAATTGTTAAAAAGAAAAGCTATGATATGAAATGATAAACTAAAATATGTATAGAAAAAATTATAATAAACTAAAATTGCAATTTATTTCTTCAAATATAATATGATTTTTTTCATTCTTGATTTAAACTTTTTTTATTTTGAAAAGTAAAGTTATAGTAAAAAAATATTTTTTTTATTTTAATAAATAAAGGGGTCACCATTGGGGGGCTAACTATGGCCCTTAAATTAATTAATTTTTTATCTAATCATAAAGTTAGTTTTTATTAAAAAAAATTTAGGTATAGTGATTTATGTAATGAAAATATTAGTTATAATACATAAAAAATTATTTACCATAAAACTCGTAAAATTAATTTAGAAAAATGAAGGTTAATTATTTAATTCAATTTCCTTTAAGTTAGATAAATAAGTAAGAGTGTTTAAAAATTTGATAAGAAATTAATTACAATTGTAAAGTATTGTTGAACTTGATATTGAAATAATTTAAACTTTGTAATTGTTAAAAAGAAATAGTTATAATATAGAATAATAATAATCTAAAATATAAATATATAAGTACCAAAAAAATAATATATACCATTAAAAAAAGTAACTTTTTATGTCACATCAAATCCTTATTATTAATCATTGGTTTCGTCATCAAACAAGATGTTCTTCTTCTTCAAACAAGATGTTTTTCTTCTACTTCCTGTTCCTCATCCTCCTACTCGACTTCTTCATTCACACTTTCGTCTTCATCTTTTTCATTATTATTGTTTCTTTCATCTTCTATCTATTGATAGGGAATGAGATGCACATTCAATTAAAGGAATTGTACTAATATTATTACTTTGTGAAATATATTAATTAATTTAATAATAAAATTAATTGTAATATTAATTTTTTAATTAACTAATTAAAAAAATTTATTAAATATATATATTTTTATTTTTTATTTTTCGACTAATTTGCAGTCAGATATAATCATATCCATTTTCTCCTCCAATCCCTCTACATTCAGAGAGGAAAAAAAAAATGGTGGGACCTACCATACTTTTCTCTCTATTTTTTCTCTTCTCTCCCGTTTTCTCTTCGAACCAATCGGGGTAAAATTTCATTTTTCTTCCCCTCCCTCCCTTTCTCCTCACTTTTCTCTCGATCCGAACACACTGTAAAAGAATTGGCTAATATGGTATGATATATCCCACCTGTTGGAATCTAACATATGCGAAAGACCCGAAAGCAAATCTAAAAGTAGATATTGTCAAGTCTAAAAATAAGGGTGTAAAAAGAATGAAGCCATATGACATATAAAATGAAGAGTTGATACTCTTAAAATCAACAAAATTGATAGGTGACAAGGAAGAAGATGGACCTGCAATAGTATGGTAGGCTTGTGTTTGTGTCACTAAAAAAGAAGATGAACTTGTAATATCATGGTAGACTTATATCTATGTCACTGGGAAAGAAGATGGACTAGCGACATCATCGTGAGTCTATGTCTAAGTTAATATATGAGAAGATAAACTAATTGTTGCAAATGCAATGCCAACACTAAGGATATAATCATGATAAGGTTGATTATCCACTAGTGGCATTTTAATAGGCATAATTCCACAAGATTTGTTTGCTATGTGACTTGAAGAAAGTTGTAACCTAGATAAGGTGCAAGTAGTTTGAGAAATTATCATGTCTCAACACTCCTTAAATATATCAAAGATGCTAATATAATTAGTCACCACAGCGAGACTCCCTCATATATTTACTATCTCTTGATATTCATATATTACATAAAAATATAGGAAATATAAAATTTTGATTATTTTATTATGTGAATTTTATTTTTTTTAAATAAATAGTATTAAACCTCTTATATTGACATGAGTATGAGATTAAATTTGAAATAAAATTTTCTCTTCTCTATTTTGTGAGTAAAATTTAATATATATACAAATTGAGGGTTTAGACTAAAATATCTTCTTCTACGGCAGAAAATATTTACTGTATTTTTGTAGTACAAGAAATTTTAGTATGACTAATATTTATATTTTAACAATTAAATAATTCTTGCCCAAAATTTAGTTACCAATACAATTATAATTTAAAACAAATTACATAAATTTTATCTTAAAAAATTAGATTAAGTAACAAAATATAAATAAAAATAATACCAAATACTGAGTATTCCATGAGCACTGAAGATAAACTCGTATATATCACAGTAGCCGCAAGAGACGACTTATCGATTTGGCTTGTAATTTTTAATAAATTTATTCATTATTTTTTTAGAATTCAATGAAATTTACTAATAGAATAATTTTAAGGAACAAATTTAAATGAAACACTTTAACCACTGATCAATGAAAATGTTCATTAAAATTTTATTTAAAAAATTGTAATTCTTGTTTGGAAAATTTAAAATTTATAATCTGTCTAATTTTCAATGATCTTAAATTAGGAGTTGAAGAGAAAGTAAAAGAGGGAGTAAACCATTTAAAATCTATTGTCTTTTTTTTTTTTCTAAATGAAAATAGTATTTTCATTAAAGTGTTATTTCCTTTCGTTTTACAATGTTTCTTTTTTAAAAAATTATTTACTTAGTATCTCATACATAATATATGTTTTGTTATTTGTATTTAGTTTTTTTGATGTTTATACGGTCATTATGGTGAACAAACTTATCAATTTAAGTTCCAAATATGAAGTTAATTATAAAAATGATTTCATAGAATTATCGAAATATTTTAATGCAGAAACAAACAAAAAAATTATTTATTATTATAAAACGTGTACAGATTATTAACATTAAGCGTGTGGTCAAATGTATGTCAGCATGGCAAAATAATATCACGTAGATGTTAGTTTTAAAAATTTTTTTATTTATATCTGGACTCAAGTTCCAAAAAAGAAATTTTAAATATATATGTACTTTTCTTTTGAACCGTCGTGCAGACTTCCTTCTAATTGAAAACAAAAATAAAATTTTAAAAAAATTATATTCAAAAACCCATATTACAAAAGATTTATAATAAATAATTTAAAAAATTAAAATTACCATTAAAAGTTATTATTACTATTCAATTCTAAAAAAATTTATTATCAATTTTAAGATATTTATTAGTGAGTGTAAGAAAGTATTAAATTTTCTTACACTCAATAATAAATTTTTTTAAAATTAATAGTAAATTTTTAAAAATTTAAAAATTATTATAATTTTTAAAAATAAATTTAATTTTTAAAATTTTTTATTATAAATTTATATGATATAATTTTTTAAAAAATTTTTTATTCAACCAATGGCTATCAAGAGTCAATATTCAAAAGTCAATCAAAACAGTAGTTCAACTTGTTCACGTAATTTAAAGGAAGAAACAAAAGTTATATATCAATAAAGTAATTAATATTTTTCTTTTAACTTGTTCACTTAATTTAAAATTACGTACATATTTTTTATTTTTAAAATATATCAATTTTGTACTGAAATATTCTCTATAAAAAATATATAAGATTGGTTAATGAAAAATGCTTTGATCAAAACATTTAAAATTAAAGTAACATGTGAACTTTTGTTTCAAAAAAAATTATATATATTTTAAAAATAAAAAATTGTGTAAATAAAACAGTTGTTCAACGTTTTTCTTCTTTAACGCGTAATGTGACTTTCCAAATAATTTTTTTTAATAGATATCTATCTTATCAATAATAATAATAATAATAATAATAATAGGTAACTATAATTATCTACTTGCGACCAAGATTGCACAAGATAACTTCCAGAGCAAGTATTTTCCCTTGCGGACATGATTCTTTTAATTCCCTTTTTTTTTCTCTTCACCGATTAGCAATAGCATATTCACCTATTTTTTCTACCAAAATTGCTCCTTTTTTCGCCCCCATTCAACCACATTTTTTTCCTTTAATTTCAAATATTAGATTTTTCTTAACCTTTCAAATATTAGAATTTTTTTATCATTTGAAAAGATCTGTATTATATTATAATATTATATCATAGAAGGATTTTTTTATTGAGACTTTTGTACACACTTTTTAATTTTGATTATTTAAAAGTGAGTAAATTTTGAACGTTTAATATTTTGTAACACATTAATATTATTTAAATTTTAAATCTATTTTATTTTACTTTTTGTTACAAATGAGACACAATGTTCTGAAAATATGGAGGGAAAGAATTGACAAAATAGGGATTAGACTCAGGTATATCAGAATCTTTAACACTTATGTTCAGGAGAGATACCAATTAAGCTAAGACTTTTATTTCTACTTTAATTATACAGCAAACTTTTAATCCTCTTTAATAATAATTATTGCAATAAAACTAATAGATCAATAATTCAATTAAGATTTTTATATATCATATAGGGTATTGTAATTCAACACAAAGATTATGGTGTTAAAAAAATGTAGTTTCCTAATTTTAAACATGCTTCTTCTTTTGTCTTCTACTTTGTTATTTCACGTTAAACTTTTGCTCTTTTCAAAATCGATTTAATTTATAATTATTTTGAAACTTTGTCTTAGATTCAAATATAGAAGGGCATAGTTTTTCAATTTCATTTTGGAAACTAAATTTCACATCAAACTTTTCTCTATTTTTAAAACTCTATTTAAAATTTCTTTATTTCAAAATTTTAAATTTTTTGCCTAATTAAAAATTTAGATTACATTCAAAGAAAAGTGGTGATCTTCTAATCAAGATGTATGAATTATAACCTTCTAGGTGCATTAATCTAGAAACTCTATTGAAACTTTCTTTATTTTAAAAATTTTAAATTTTTAGCCTAATTAAAAACTTAGATTACATTCAAAGCAAAATGGTTATCTTCTAATAAAGATGTATGAATTATAACCTTCTAGGTGCATTAATCTAGAAACTCTAAAAGATATGAATCTAGAAATTTAAAAAAAAAATTCATGAACTTAGAAGTTTTAAATTATTCTTTCCAACGGTTCTTAAATATAACATATTTTAAGTAGTGGAGTTTGAATTCTAACCCTTATTGCCATTGATAGCTTCTTCTTTTATTCAATAGTTGACTAGCCATGCATAAGAAATTTCCTCCATTCATCCAATTTGAATTAGATCTTCCTTATATTTAAAAATGAGGTAAGCATACATGGACAGCCTATTTCCTTAATTCATTGCACGTGTAGAGTAAATGTCAAGTGCCATCGTTCAAATACAAGGAGAATAGGTAAATGCAGTCAATCTCAAATTTGCCAACAAGCTACAACACTACACCAGGAAGTCCACAAATTCTTTGCCATTCTCCACACAACGTGGAAAGCTACAAGACATTTGCACATGAAAAATGAGTAATGAGAAAATAACGTTAAAGCATTTATAAAATTCTAGGATTCCATATACATAATCAAAATAAAAAGTATATTTCAAATTGCTGACTACTTTCAATATACCATAGATTTGTATGAGCTGTATAAATGATACATATACCATTCAACTACCTCAGAAGATTGCAACCATATGACTACAAATTCTGATCCTCTTATGTGTGCCTCCTCTCCGGTGTGCACGAGTGAGGATTTGGGCTGTCTCAAATTTGATTTGGAAAGCCAAGATTTCGCAATTCCTTCTTTTAATATATATACACTAATCATTATGTCAACAAACTGTTATGATATAATGTAATTTAGACAAGAAACGGTCCAAATGGTTGGAAGACTTGGTCCAACTTGTGTTTCATTTTTTATGGATTATAAGGTTGAAGCAACTTAAAGGTTACTTGTATCACAATTTCCTATGTTCTCAACTCTGTAGTACTGCAGAAGTTAACCAAGGAGCAAATTTAGATATATAATGGTAGCAGATTTTGTCAGTAAAAACTTCTGTATCTTGGCAAAGTGAATGTATGTTGCCATTAACTTAAATTCTAGAAAATACAATATATTTTTTGGTATGTCTACTATCAACTTGCATGGTATAAATACAATATATCTGACACATGTCTCTTAAATAGAAAAGATCAGCGACTTTTCCATTATTGCTTATTTACTCAGTAGCCAATTTAACTTCAGACAGGCAAGCCATTTTCTTCAATTCCAGGAGAGCCACTTTCTTCCTTGTCAAAGTTACTTGTTATGGTTTCATTGTTATCAAAATGTACATCGTTCATGTGATGAAGCCATTGAAGAATTTCTTGGCACAATCTGATTGTTGGCTCCGCCACCAACAAAGCCCATATGATAAATGCAGCTAAACCCAAGAAGGGGGATAAGATTATGAGAAGCAGTACAACAACAAGAAGCCCAATTAAAGGAGTGAATCTTTTTATGATGGGAAGGTAAGCAGGTTGATTTTGAAGTTTAAATTCTGCCATCAAACCCATAGCATACAGGAATAGGATCATAAAAATTGCTGTCATGATGTTACGATGCTCATCAAATAGAGATAATTTTTTGGATTGAAATTGAAATTGAACATAACCACCCAATGTAGTAATCAGAGATAGTATGACAGCATGTAATGGTGAAAATGATTCCGCTTGTCTCCAAGTTGAACTGTAATCGCAAGAAATAAAATTGAGTTAACATTCTAAAATAAGTGGTAACAATAATAATAGCAAGAAAGTAAATAGGGGAAACTACAAATCAAATCTGTTTTGTTAAGATAGATAAGGAAGTGACAAATCTTAAGTAATCATCACACAATGCTGGTTCGACCAAAATAATCCTATTACTGTATATAAAGTTAATTAGCTTTGATTAAAAAAATGGTAAAAAGTGAGGAAAACTAGAGCTGCAGTAAAGGACCCTACAATGGTACGAGGAGGAAGCTTGAAAAGATGAATATATTTAATAAAGTAAAACCTTTGTGCAGAGGAAAATGTAGATGGAGTTGGAGACATGTTGAGTGAAGACCCTCCAATGAAGTTGTTAGAGAAGCACAATAAAAATTTGAAGATTGATTTACTTGTGAAGGGATACTGCAATGTGTATATATAACGCGCTCCATATCTGGTAGGGGAAACGCGACATCCATCTTCTAGAATACCTCTTCTGTTTGGAAAAGTAGTGACTCTAAGGGATCCAGCCTACCATACAAGAGTTTTTTTTTTACTTGTGGTAGAAAGATAAATAATTTTAATTGTAAGAGAAATTTCTTACATTATGAATATAAAAAATTTTAATTATCAAGATAAAATGCTTAACTATAAAAAAAATTATTTTTCAAAAATTTTAATTTATAAAGACAAATTTTAATTAAGGATAAAAATATTGATTCATTAGATCTTTAAAATAATCTTAAAATTAAAGATCCTTTACAATAAATACTTTTAACTTATAATCATGAAGTATAATTTTTAAAAAAATGTTTAATTATATGGAATAATTTTTTGAATAGTAATAAATATGAATGTGAGAGAAATTGTGTAAATAATACTTGTGAATTTTATAATATGAAGTGTAATTTTTTACATAGCTAAAATTTTTATTTTCACTATTAAGACATTTGATTCCTTTACAAAAATAAAAAATAAAAAAATGGACACTAGACTCAAGTTAAAATTTTAATATATATATATATATATATATAATTTTATATATATTTATTATCAAGTTCTTTAATCAAAATATAATAAGTATACAATTGGTATAAACAATTGTATCATTATCTAATTAAACAATATATTTATTATATTTTATTAAAAACAATACAATAATTATATTTTAATTAAAAAAATTAATAATAAAAATATACGAAACAATATATAAATTTAGACTTAAAAATTTTAAAATATAATTTTTTAATAATTAAAATTGTTGTTCTTATAACTAAATTTTTTTATTTTTATAATTAAAAATTTTTACTTACAACTAAAATTTTTTATTTTATTTAGAAAAAACATTTATCGAACGTATGTTTGAATGAATCAATCAGTAGTGTGATTAAGGGTATCCGATTCCCACTTGGTTAGACAAACATATCTTCCGACCCTTGTTTTCTTCCGAATCCCTTTATTTTATTTTAAAAAAACATTTATCGAATTTATGTTTGAATGAATCAAACAGTAATGTGATTAAGGGGATCCGATTCCCGCTTGGTTAGACAAACATATCTTTCGACCCTTGTTTTCTTCCGAATCCCTCTGTATGTCGTGTAGCGTGACGGGATCTCATACGTCATTTATTGACTAAAATAGTAAAATGCCATGGAAGTCGGAACCTTCGGAGTTTTGATTACAAATTTATTATAGTACCCACAAGGAACATTTGCAGGTTAAAATTTTTAATATACGTATAAAAATTTCTTTAAATCACATTCTTCTTACAACAAAATGTTATATTTTCTTCTTTTACCCAGTCAAGCTGCCGCCAGAATTGCTGAGTTGATTTCCCTTGTTGACCTGATTCTTTCCCTTTCTTCTTCTTTTGACGGATTTGCATTTCCTTTCCCACCCATTTTTCCTTCCAAAATTGCTTCCTCCCCCACGTTCAGCCACTTTCTTTTTTAATCTTTCAAATGTTGCATTTTTTTAAAACCTTTCAAATATTAGAATTTGTTTTATTACTTTAAAATTTCTATTATATTATAATGTTAACTATATTAGAGTATATTATAAAAGAAATTTAATATATAAACTTACATAATATATTATTTACATTAAATAAATAATAAATTTATAATATATTATATTAATTTATACTATCAAAATCAATACAATATATCTAACAGATTTTTAGCATGAATTTAATAAGCTGCAATTACCCAATTATAGTTGATCCGTATTCTCTTTGGCTATTAGAGCTTTTCCCATGTGTAGTAAACTCATCACCCTCCTAGCGACTGAATATTGATTGAGTATAATTAATAATGTCAAGTAGTAGTATAATTTTATAACGATTTTTCCTACTAGGTTGACTTTCTTGTGACATTCTATTTTTGACTAAAATTTAATAATAAAAATTATAAATTTTATGTAATACTATTTTTCAGATACTCTTTTATCTTGTACAAATTGACTGCTTAGACTACAATACTTTATTTTATTAATGGGACAAAATATATTTACTATACTTTGTTACTGAAATTTATATTTTAATATGTAATTAATTCTTGCCTACTATTTAAGATATAATACAATTATGATTTAAAATTATATTAAATAATTTTATAAAAATAAATTAAATTAGTTAATAAAACATAAATAAAATTACTAGTGAATACTCAATGATACATGAGTACCAAAAATAAAATCCCTATATAGATCACAGCAACTACAAGACTTACATATTTGAATTGTAATTTTTGATAATTTTAATTTATTCACTATATTGTAAAATTTAATAAAATTTATTAATAAAATAGCACAAACATTCATTTTATTTTTAATTAGTTAATACCAATTTTTCCCTTTTATATTGTTACCTAGCTAGCTACTGGGAAGAATCATCCCTTACATTGTTTTCTTTTTCAAATGTCTACATTATTTGACAACGAAATTACAAGAATGATATAGTTGCAAGAATTGTCAGGAAAATAAAAAAAAATTATTTCAGCAAAAGTAACAAGAGCCAAAATATTTGCTCCAAAGGTAATAAAAGCTAGTATTCGAATTGATGCAATCCGAATTCCAATAGTTGCTCACTGTGACGACCCTAACTTCTATTTATTGTAATTAAGGTTAAATACGTGATTAACAACCCTAATCCATAGTTACATGTCATTAAGACTAATTATATTATGAAAATACAGAAAAATTTGAACCTTAATTTTATTAGAGTCATCAACCATCTAATTACGAACATTTACGTACCTCAGGGAAAACAAACATTCATTTATGAGCCTTGATTTTATTACCTACCATTTTCAACTCACATTTATCTTCTATCAATGTTTACAAGTTATCCCTTGAGGTTGCAATATGAAAAACCAAGATTTTCTAGTCAATATAGGGTTTTCAGGACATTCGCCGAGGCCAATTTCCCCTTAGCTACAACCAATTCCCCTTAGCTTCATCCCTCACATCGTTACAAATTTCGCTGCGGCGAGTTGGACCTTCGCCGCGGCCAACCTACATGGTGCCACGGCGAAGAAGCCTTTTGGAACTTCCCTCGCTCGCCTCTTGCTATTGGCCGCAACCAATACCTCCTTTCGCAGCAGCCAATTCCTCTTTGAAATGCCTGGCTCATTTTCACAAAAGTTCGCTGCGGCCAATTTCCCAATTCGCCGCAGTGAATTTCTCTCTGGATGCCTCCCAATTTGACCTCTCACATTTCGCCGCGGCCAAATGAAATTTCGCTACGCGCGAATTCCTCTCTGGCATTCTCCCTGGGCAACCTTGCCTCTATTAACCGCGACCAACTCCATTTTAGCCGCGGTGAAGTGCGTTTTAGTCCTACACTCCGAAAATCTAGTCTCATACTCTCTTTTCTCCCCCTCTAGGGCCCCTTTACCTTAATTGTGGGGCTTAAATAGCTCTCATTAGCCTAATTTATCTAACTAATCTATCCTCTCTAATTCAAGATTTAAGGGTCAATTTCTTTTTTCTAATTACCCTATATCAGCAAGTCCATATGTCAGCAAGTTTGTAAAATAACAATAACAGGAGTACATGAACAATCAACAGCTATCACTTGAAACCCAATCAATGGGGGTTCATATCAATATATCAAGATTACAATTCCAATAATAAGCTATATCAGAGTTCAACAAGGCTCATAGCAGATATCATAAATCCATACATCAAATACCAATTTAAAGTAAGGTCTACTCCTCCATAGGTACACATTATATTATCAAAATACAAACTCCTACACTTGGCAATATAGATACATGATGATGTTATACAAGACTTAACAAATTTAGCATCTACCCTATTCTACTCAGACCAAGTGTAGCTCCCCACACCCGGCCTCAGCTCATGGATGTTAATCCATTGCTTACCCTTATCCTTATCCGAGAAACCTTCACCTGAAATATTAATTCCATAAAACGGGGTGAGATATAAATCTCAGTAACCAAGAGAATTCCATCATATATCCAGCTTAATTAACATATATGCATGAATCAGAATCAATATCAGAATCATATCAATCATATCAGCAAATAAGACAATTAGGCTATCATGATTACTATCCCATACTAGCAATGATATTATCACATGTTAAAGGCCATTAACACCGGGAGAGGCCCGCCCACCACACCTACTCCTCATTGAGCACAACCAGGGCTCAGTGCATCTGGGATTTGATCATAACCCGATGCCCAATCAAAGCACATGCACGGGTGGCAGCCACACCACAGCTCCACCATGGACTCACAAGGTCCAATTATAATTCAACAGATAGCTAACCAATTCATTCAACATTTCAAATCCTTCATATACAGCAACATATGAAATTAAATCAGATATATATACATAGAATTAATATAAACCTGGTTACCTCACTTGTAAACAAATTTGCAACAGCCACCACAAATCCCAAATTCGGATTAAAGTGTCTTCCACCAGAAAACTCAATATTCCACCCAAAATCCTAAGCAAATTCATACAAAATTAATACCCATTTTATAAATCAGCTATGGGGGTCTCAAATTAACAAATGAAGTATCAAAATGGAGGGTTTAAACTCACCTAAGGTCAGCCCTAACCTCAACCTACGAATTTCACTAAGAAAATCCTCAAACACCCACATTTCAGATTTTGGGTAGAGTGAAAATACTCTAAATGAAAAACTAATCGGACTAAATTAAAGAGAAAGATGAGGGGATTAAGTTGTATAACTATTACCTTGGCTGAATCTTGCTCTAAATGTGAAAAAATGCAGAATTCTTGCCCTCAACCCTAGCCTCCTTCTCAACCTCCGAATTTTGCTTCTTGAGTTTCAGCAAATGAGAAAGTGGCTGAAGCATTAGGGCTTAAGTTGGGTTTTAGTTGGGTCAAATATGGGTCATGAGTTGCTCTAAAGTCTAACTCATAATGGGCTTCAGGTTTTTGCTTGTTAGGCCAATTTTTAAAGTGTTGAGCTGCAGAATTTTACTGGGCCAGTTTTATATGCATTAGGTTGTTGAAGTTTAATTAGGTTTGGGCTAAGTTTGAAGAGCTCAAGAATTTGGGTCTGCACAAAGGTTATTGGGCCACTTAGAAGAGTCTATGCAAGGTGGATCTTGGGCCTCCATCACACTAAATAGGGTTGGGTCCGCACCTAACTCATTGGGCCTCCATTAGTCTCTTCTCATGATTTATTAATTAGGCCTAGATAGAATTTATATCCCAATTAAATCTCAAACCCATTTTAATAATTTATCTCTCTAAAATCTCCATCTACTTAATTTGTCCAATTATCCCGTATTAATTATGCCTAATTAATCTAATCCTTGATTAACACCTTAATTAATTATGGGGTGTTACACTCACTGACCAAGTCATTAATGCCTTGGTCAATTATGAATTTGGACCTATGGGTTTCAAATTCAAAGCTTCTAAATGGGGTCCAAATTTAGCGTGGGCTGCATGCCTAGCTTGCAGCCTTCGCACATAGCCTGCAGAGCACATGGACATAGTAAAAGTTGGATGGGCACAATAAAAAAGGGTGAAGGGGAATTTGATTGTGTAAGGGACATGTGGTAGGATATAATTGGCTGAAACAAATTTTAGTGAATTCTAATTAGCTAAAAAATAATATAATAGATCATATTACAGTAAATGTACAAAAATGCCCTCAATCATTTGCCTATAAATTGAAGGTTCATCACAACTATTCCTTTTTTTGAGTGTTTCTCAAATCCCTTCCTATCAAAATTATCTTATTTTACCTTGTCTGTTTAGGTTCTGCTACATATTAAGAAGGAAGTGTTATAAAGTTAGCAAGTAAAGTCATGTTATCTAGCAAAATATAAGGTAAGTTGGAGAAAATAAAAAATATATATTTGTAATTTTATTTGTAATATATTATTTTTCTATTATTAAAATAGAAATACAAGTACATTAATAAATTTGTGAAATGATAATATTTTTTATTGCATTATGATATATATGCATGTTTGTTAGTTTTTTGTGCAATAATATCTAAGTGCATAAATATGATTATTTGTTCGTTGTAATTTTCTATTATTGTTGTTATTTTAGATTTATATGAAGTGAAATATGAAAATGATGAAAATTAGTTATTTTAGGTTTTTTGTGTAATAATATTTTATATTTTTTATTATGGTTGTTATTTTGGTTAAAGAAAAAAAATATGAAATAAAAATGAGTTAAAATAAATTAAAAGAGAAAGAAAAGATAACATAGAGTTGAAAAATAAATAGAATGTTTTATATTAGTTGGAAAAGAAATGAATTTATATAGATGTAAGAAGAACATATTTTATTTTAATAATTACAGTAATAAAAGAAGAAGGAAAGAATTTAAATAAGTGAAAAATAATTTTAAAATAAGTGAAATAAATTTAAATAGTTGGTGGAAAACAAAAAGATATGCTTTATTAATTATTAAAATTTATTATATATATATATATATATTTTATATTAATAAAAACAAAAAGAATATTAGAAGAAAATGATTTAAATAGTTAAAAATTAAGTGTATAAATTTTAATATCAGTAATGAAAGAAATAAATTTAAATAGTTGATGAAAAACATAAATTTTAATATCAATAGTGATAGAAATAAATTTAACTAGTTGATGAAAAATAGAAATACATGCTTGATTAATTATTAAGAAATTTATATTATGTGTATTTTATATTAATAAGAACAAAAAAATTATTGGAAGAAAAGGATTCAAATAGTAAAAAATAAGTGTATAAATTTTAATATCAATAATGAAATAAATAAATTTAAATAGTTTGTGGAAAACATAAATATTTTCTTTTATTAATTATGAAAAGATTTATACTATATATATATATATATTATTAATAAAAGCAAGAAAAATATTAGAAGACAAAGATTTAAATAGATAAAAAAATAAGTGAATAACTTTTATTGTCAATAGTGAAAAAATTAAATTGATATAGTGGCCGAAAAACTATATATAGTATATTAATAATTTTGAAAAGTTTAATTATATATTTTATATTAATAAGTATAAAAAATGATGTGAGGATAAAATAATTTAAGTAGTTAAGAAATGAATTCAAAATTTATTTTATTAATAGTAAAAGAAATATAGTTATATAAAGTTATTTTAATAGTAAAGAAGAACATTTTATATTAATGCCGAAAAAAATATAAAATGAAAAAAATGGTTATATAGTTGAAAAAAATGTTGAAAAATTTTATATTTATAGTGCGAGAAATAAATGTATATAGTTAGTAAAAAAGAATAAGGTTAAAGGAAATAAATTTATATATATTAAAAGTATACATAATTAAAAAAGAAAAAAGAAAAATGCATGAAAAAAAATCTACAATTGTGAAAGATTGATGCAAAAATCTAGAAAGATGAAGTATGTTACAAGTATAACTATTTTGAGCATATTTGTAATTACAATATTTGAAGGGAATGAAATAGATAGGAGAAATGGGCATTTATGCAAATGGAAGAATTTATGAAAGTGCACAGGGTGCAATATTTTATTATGCAATATCGATATACATAACAATTAGCGCTAATATTACCTAGGAAAAGTTAAAACAAGCAATTAGTCAAAAGTTACGCTTTCTTGCAAACTAGATTGTATCTGATTTAATATATAGGCTCTTAATAATAATAAATCTAATATGGTATCAAGCAATTATGCTGGAAGATGATGATGATATGTAGAGAATGTGGCAATCACACTCATATTTCCCATCACAATTGAATGTAGTCAAAATATATACTAACATATCAAATATTGACCCACATTTGAGTATTGAATTTCAATCAGCCCCAATGAATGAAGTGATGCCCTCACCTGATCTATTTTCTAGATCAACAACTTATCAAATGATCTCAATAGAGGGTAGTTTGTACTTGAGTTCCTCCTATCTAGCAATTAGGTTTGATATACCTCCTTCTCCATCTGGCTTAGACGAAAATGTATTAGAAGATTTTGAAAATAAAGATGAGTATGACACAGAGCTGGACTCTGATTATAACAATGAAGATAAAGTTGATGACGATGAGACTGATAATGATGATGATGATGATGATGATGATGATGCCTATGATAGTGAGGGTAATGATGATGAAGCCATTAACATTGAACCAGTGTCCCAATATATTGACCCTATTGTTGCATTCTTCTAGCAAGTTAATTTGGCTTTAGTACAGGGTGATGAATTTGAAGAAGTGGGAAATTAAATGCAAATGAACAATCAGGAGTTATTTGTTAGATTAAAGTATTCAAATCAAAAGGTGTTGCGATTTGATGTGAAACTCTATTTTGTGCGGGTGTACCATAATTTTAAGAAATATTGGACAAACAAAAAGTATGAAAAATATCAGTGTATGAATTATGGCAATAACTGTAGATGGTGGGTTAGAGCATACAAGAAATGTAAGGGGAAGGGATTGTTCTAGCAAATTACAAGATATGGGGGTCCACATATATGTTTGTCTTCAACCATATCACAAGATCATCTAAAATTAGATTCTGATATTATCTCATCATGTATTGTGGCAATGGTGACAAAAATACTCGATATTCTAATCAGTTAGATAATCGAGTAGATAAAGAGCTTATTCCGTTACACTATCTCTTATAAAAAGGCGTGGAGAGCAAAATATAAAGTTGCATCTGTTACTTTTGGTAATTAAGAGAGCTCTTATGTCACATTACCTAGGTGGATGGCTGCAATCCAACAGTCCATGCCTGACTTGTATGTTAAGTTTGTGATGAATGAAGCTTCCTTAAGTGCTCTACTAGAGAGTCAATTTTAGTGTTTAAACATGTATTTTGGACGTTCAAAGCTTATATAAATGCATTTGAGTGCCTTAAACCGATGATTCAAGTTGATAGCACATTTCTCTACGGTAAATATAAAAGGACACTATTAATGGCAATGGCAAAGGATGGTGACTGTCATATTATTCCCTTCGCCTTTACTATCATGGAAGGGGAGATGCAATCGACATGAACATGATTCTTGTATAACTTGCACAGGCGAGTGGTACCTAGACAACATGATATTTATTTGATATCAAATAGACATCCATTGATTTTATCTTTCATTACTAATTCGTAGATTGGTTGAGAGCTACCATATGGGTATCATATTTTTTATCTTTGTCATGTGGTAAGCAAATTATCAGGTCAGTTAGTATTTCGTGCAACGTGCTCAACAGATCAATGCTTAAATAAATGTAGGTCAGGTTTACTTTTAGACCTTGATTAAGAGTATAGCAGTCAATGTGCAGTGCTCCCATTCATGCGTTATGCGTATGTTCAATTGGAAAGCTGTATTGATTGAGGTCAAGAAGCCATATAACCAAATGAATTGCCAATACAATGGTTGTTGTAGGGTTAACTTAACTGCGCTCATATGTGATTATGGTGAATTTCAAGTTGAGAAGTACTCGTGCCAACATGCTTTTGTGGCATGTGCAGCAGTGGCTCTTGATCCATTTCAATTTGTAAATCTTATATTTAGATTTAGATTGGACATAATGCATAATACATACAGTAATATGTTCTAGCATTTTGGAGGATAAGAATATTGGCCGCAACCAAGTGGTCTAAAATTAATCCTTGATCCATCAATGCTTCATTAGCGAGGTCAACTTCGTTCGACTCGTTATCGAAATGAAATGGATTTCAAGATCTTATCACAATTAAGTAGATGTAGCCTCTGTAGATAGACTAGTCATAATCATTCCTCCTACACACATCTCAATGCTGCCCTCAATAGTGTATTAACAAAAGTTGTAGTTATTTATATGTACATTAAATGACTCACTCTCCATATGTTTATGTTAAGAAGGACATTGTATGGCATTTATGTTAGTAATTCAAAAAAAGATAATAATTTATCATCGATTTTTGTATGATATGTTATTTTTTATTAATTATTTATGTCTATTTTATATAAATATCTATTCATTATGTTATTTTTGCCCATAGCTACCATGATTGGAGTCGATCAGCCTATTCATCTAGTTTCAAAGGATGCTTCATTTCTATACCTACAGGAGCGACATATATCATAGGGCATTTAGGATGACAAGGTAGCATAACATATTTATTACTATTTCCTACTTTATTCAATTACTTTGTTATATGATTTATCCTTATTTACAGGATGATCAGATATTTTACCTGCGACGAGTTCTGCACAATGTCTTTAGCCATTGTTGATTATTTGAGGCAATTTGATTTTTATGGTATTGCATGGGTAAACGCACTAGTAGAATGGTGGTGCCTTAAGACACATATATTTTACACCACTCAAGGAGAGTGCATGATCACCCTAGAGGACGTAGTAGTGCAGTTAGGGCTACTAATTGAGGGGGACCCTGTTGTTGACAAGACAGGTTTCAATTGGCTGGAGGTGTATCAATGACTTTTAGAAATTATACCACCAACTGATCAGATTAACGGACAGCGACTATCCGTTACTTAGTTGGCACAAAAATTTGCACATCTACTAGATAACGTGGATGATGAGGCAGTGCGTTAATTCACTCGTGCCTAGATTCTTTATATGATTAGGGGGTGGGTGATCTCAGATAAATATAATTATCGAGTTTACCTGATGTATCTACCTTCACTAGATGACTTTAAGCAAGTTGGCTATTGTAGTTAAGGATCTGCAGTGTTGGCTTATCTCTATCGTGAGTTTTGTAATGCAACATATAAAAATGATTTTGGTATCATTGGATGCTTAACGTTACTACATCTATGGGCATGAGATCGATTTCCTATACTTACACTCAAGATGCTACCTACCCTTGACCCTCGTATTGAGAAATACCCTATACTTGCACATCTTGGCTTCAGGTATGAACTAGAATTAAAATTTTTACATGTTTAATTTAACTATATTGACTTTATTTATCACCTACTATTTGCATAATATATTTTTTCATTGTAACAAATGGAAGAATGTTAAATGACCTCTAGACTCGAGTGTTAGAGTCCTTTGTTTATACAAAGTTTTGCTAGATGCAATAAGGGATGATTAGGTGTGTGCGTAACTTTAACTTATGACATTCATCATTTCTTTACTATTTACTTACTATTCTAGCTAATATCGGCCATAGATTGTATGATGCCCATACTAGCCACAGGCAATACAAGAATTGATTCCGGAGTACTATTTGACTTTCCTATATATTTAAATTGCATTTGTGCCACTCATATGTTTCTAAATCATAGAGTGACACCATCCAAATTATGTCCTATGATAATTTAGTCGCTATCAACCAATTCCTTAAGAGTTAGTCAGATTAGACTCCCTTTATAATTTACAGCTTTGAGGAAGAACCCAGACTAACTAAGTGTCTAAGTATAGCATTTTTATCCAACAATGATATGAATAGCGAGATACTATATCTTAGTCCCTTGTCACTGAGAAGCCTTTTGATCGCACATCTTAGTATATGCGATGGTACTGGCAACACATGTATGATGGATTCAGAGATCGAGTGCTGCTACTGGATATGTGGTATAGTTTTCTACGACTTATCAACTTTATCATCTTTTAAATTCATTACATATCAATATTTAATTGCTTGCTTTTTGTTTTGTTAGGCTAACTTAGTATATAGGCTTTATAGGATGTATTTATAAGATTCTTTGCCTATAAATTTTTGTGATATTTCAGCTGAGACTTTAACAATATACTACATACTTTCAGTGAGCAGTGATTTTTATTATTTTCTCAGTTCATTGACTAGGCACCGGTTCTTCTTAGGCCTCAGATTTTAATAAGTCATTCGAGAAAGAGATGTCAAAGTTACTTATCAACTCAATAGCCCACTATTAAAAGAAACAACCAGCAACAATAAAGGTCATTGTAGCAGGACATTGGCTTTGATATTCCTGGTGTATCTCTGTACATTCCAACTACAGTGCAGCATGATATGGGTGTGTTTGGTCTATCTTATCCTATATTGACAAGCCAACTCGATAACGTTAGTGGTGTAATATCCGATTCTTTGAAAATAAGAGAAAACGCGAGAAACGTAATGTATATTTTTTTTGTAAACATACGAAATTCACTGGATACAAAAAAAGTCTCTCAGATAGAGTGATTTAAAGTCTAATAAAATTAGAATAATATTCTAGATCTTAAATAATGATGATTCAAGACCAGAGGTACCTTGAAACTGAAGCCAAAATAACTAGATGAATTTTAACGAAAATGCAATGAAACGTAATGGCATTTTTGTAATTTTAGGTAATTTTTAGAATACTTATAGGAAGGATTTTTAAATGAAAAATTTAAGCTCTCCAGGGTTTTCAAAGGCCCTGAAAACCACGAAAAGTCTTGGGACGGTTAAAACTCCCCCGTTATATGTTTTCAAATGACGGTGAGCTCAAACTTTGACTGATTCATTTAGGAAGGTTTTAGTTCCAAATTGAGTGATTCCAAAGGTAGTTTATAAGATTGAGATTCTAAATTTTATGACAGAAAAGATGGTTCTAAAAAAAGAGCTAAAATGAAGCTAAAACAAATATGCCATGGATGTAGGATGTAAATGTCATTTTTAGAACCTTTGTTTCTTGAAGCTTTCTCTATAAAAACGTCCCCACTTCTGTCCCACTCTTTATGATCAAAGTTTTTGGGCTAAAATAGAACCATGGCTTGATAAGAATGGTGTACAAGATGGAGGGAAGAAGAAGGAGAGAAACCTAGCAAAAAGTGTAAGAATTTTATGATTTTTCATGCTTTTTCCTTCATCAATCTTATTCTCCTCTTTCTTCTCTTTCTTTTTACGAATTTATTGAAATCTTTTGAGTCTATTTTGAGCTTAGACCAGAGGGAAAAATTTTGAAATTGAGGAGGAGAGCAAAGAAAAAGGAAGAGCATTCAAGAAAAGCTTGAATTCAAGGTGAAATTCTTAATTTCCATGCTTCCTTTTTCTTGTTCTTCTTTATGTGCACTTCATCCTACTTATGGACAATCAAGGGGAGAGTGTTTTTAGATAGAACCAAGGATGAAACTCATGAATTAGAGTGTGAGTAATAACATAGTGTAAAGAAATTCAAGATAGAAAACTTAGGGATTCAAGAATGTGTTGTAAAATCTGATTTGATTCAAGACTTCCCTAGCATATGTAAGTGTTTGGATAAGCTCCTAAGACTCCTAGAGATCTCCCCACATACATCTCCCATCAAGGAAACAAAGAAAGCTCATTGATTCTCATTCTTGAAGCTTGTTTTGGCCTAAGATAGAACCAACATCTAGGGATAGTTTTAAATTCATTCAAGCTTGGATTTGTATCATATATGATGGGAGAGTATGAAAGGAAGCCTTGAAAAAATTTTAGAAGTCATAGGTAATGAGATGGAGCTATAGGTTCTATATTGTAGCATAATGAAACAACACCTAACTAGGCTTCTTAAAATAAATGTGAGATGACTCCAAGGAGTCTAAATGGAGTCAAGAATCATAAATTAAGGGAGAGAATGGAGCCAAGATCATAAATTTCCAAGGTTGCTTCATTAGGTGCCTTATGGAACCATAATTGGACCATTTAAGCAATCAAGTTCTTCTAGTGTGTGAGTGGCTTTAGTAAATGTTCTAAAAGTAAAATTGGATCCTATTTCATGTGCTTAGGCCAAGGGAATCAAGTCCCACCTCTTGGAGGGTGTTTAGCCAAGGCAGAGGAAGAATTTTAAAAAAGAAAGTGTGCATTTAGCCTTTAAGGTAGCTCTCTCTCCTTTCTCTCATGCATGTGTGGATGTTTTCTTGTCCTTGAATGTGTGTGTATATGTTTAAGCTATGAAATATGTTTTTAGCAATTTTTTAAATGCCATGTACCATGTTGCTATATTTACGTGTTTATAAGATGCTTGTATGTATGTTCTTGACTTGCTTAAGTGTGGTGAGGCCAAAAGTTCCTTAGCAAGGGTTTAGAAAGAGTGAGACAAAAGTCTTTAGAAAGAGTGAGACTTAGTCAAAAGTCCCTTGAAAATGGATAAAACAAGTCTAAAAATTTCAAAGAAAATGGGTGAGGCTAAACTAATATCTTGGCAAGCCTACGTATGTTATATGTGACTTATTAAATGAAGGAAATATTACTTGTATGCTTGATAATTTCATAAATGCCATACATGCATTTTTAGGCTTCAAATTGCATCTTATATGTGTGGTTGAAAGAGAGAAGAGCTATTGGAATTCCTTGAATCTCACTCTTCTCTCCCCATTACTGATTGTAATACCATACTCATTTACCTCACCTTACTCATTCATAGATAATTTCCATGGCTAGAGGCAATAATACATGGTAAAATCTCATTTAAATGTGCTTAAATTCAAGTTGTGTAATGGTTAATTTTTTTCCATTTCGTGTCTTATGGATCATGTAAACACATCCATGATATTTCTCAATTGATTTACACCCATACAATTCCATTTCATCTCATAATGTGGCTAGGAACCTGAGCTTATGGTTTACACACATGAATTTCATAGTTGCTGTCTTGAGTGCCCAGTCTAGATTTTGTGTCTAAACTTTAAAACTTCATAACTAAATATAAAAAAATAAAAATCATTTACATTTGGCCATTCTTGAAAGCTACAGATGTTAAATTTATGATAAAAATAAATACAGACCAAACTAGATGCATCTAGTTACTGGAATTCAATGAAATAGTAACAAAACTCATATAGCGCTATTGATACTGACATTAAATTTCAAAAATTCATAACTCTCTGCTCAGACCTCCAAATGAGGTGATTGTAGTAGCCACAAAAAGCTTATAATCTCTAGTTTATGCATGTAAAATTTCACAAGCATTAGACATCATTTGACTCTCGGATGACTCAGAACACAAAATTGACTATATGAACAGTACACACACTAGAATAACAAAAAAAATCCTAACTTTGAAAATTTATAATTAATTCTGTAGTGCTCCAATTTTTCTACACTTTAACTTCCCAAAAAGCTCTCAATAACCTCTACATGTTTGCCAATTTTCATGGAGAAATTTGTTCATTTGGTCAATTTGTGTTGTAGGGTTCTATTTTTGTCATTTTCATGGCTTATAATGGTACTAAGGTATCCAAATTGGCTTCTAAAACTCTTGTGACCAAAATGACTTAATAAATATGTCTCAAAGGTGCATAAACCCAGAACTCAAAATCTCCCACTCTCACCCTAGGTCATATAGAAGAATACATGCACCATATATGGCCATTAAATGTTCAAAATTTACAATTCCATTCATTTACCATCAAGTTCCATACATACATCAAATATTTGGACATTTACACATGTTCAAATGATTATACAACATTTCCCACATAAGGTTACATTATATGGTACACATATAGCTACAAACTAGATAAAACTACACTTTTAGTTGTCATTCTTTCATCTTTTCACTTGTTAGCTTCCATTACCTTGCTCATTTGATCCACTTAACATATTAAGATATTTGAGAGAAAGGAATGAGATTCAAAGAATTTCAATAGGTCATCTCTCTTTCAATCATACATAAAGAATACAATTCAAGTCTTACAAATCATGCATGAGCATAATGGAAAGTGTAATCATTCAAAAAGCATTCTTGGCATTTGGACAAGTCATATAAGGTACACATAAGCTTGCCAAGTAAGTGGATTAGCCTCACCCATTTTTTTTAAGGTTATTGATTTTTCTCACCTTTTTTCTTAAAGGCCTTGAACTAAGTCTTACTCTTAGAAGACTCTAAACTTTGTCTCAACTATTCTTGAGGGTTTTTAACTCATTTTCACCATGGCTAGTTAGGACCTATTTGAAACTATTCTATAAAATAATTTTTTTGTTTTCAAGAATAAAAAAATAAAAAAATTTGTTTGATAATGTGTTTTTAATGGAGTGTTTTGGAAAACAAAAAAACAAAATTTTGTTTTCAAAAACAAAAAACTCAGAACACTTTTTAAGTGTTTTGTAATTTTTGTTCTACAGAATCAAGTAAAAAACAGAAAACAATTACTTTTCAAAATAATGATTCAAACATATTTTTTTATTTTTTTTTGTTCTCAAAAATTTGTTCTTAAAAACATATGTTTTGAAAACATTAAAACAAAAACAGTTTCAAACACGCCCTTAGGTTCTTGGCTTCACTACACTCAAGCAAACCAAAAAATACACAAATTGTCATTTAAATGCATAAAATAACATCATGGTACCATATGATATGAATACATATTAGAATACCTTTCCGTGCACATATACATACATTTAAGACAAGACAAGCATTCATCCATGCATAAGAGAAAGTAGGGAGAGCTACTTTTGCCACACAAGTACACTTTTTCTCTTGGAAATGCACTCCCTTCCTCGGCCACACACTCACAATGATGGGAGGCTTGTTTCCTTTGGCCTAAATATACAAAATAGGAACCAATTGTGCTCTTGGAATCATTTTTAAAGCTACCTATTTATTTGGAATACTAGCTTTGTCTTATAGCTCATTTATGGTCATAAAATGCATCTAATAAAGCAACATTTATCATTTAAGTTTTAGGCTCCATTCTTTCCTTCCATTTATAATTCTTGATCCCATATAAATCTCTTGCAACCATCACATAATTAAAACAAGGAGTCTAACTAGGTGTTGCTTTTTTAGGCCATAATATGGAACTTAGACTACTAATTCACTTTCTAAGCTTCCTAAAATTTTTCCAAGACTTTCTCTCATCCTTTTCTATCATATATGACTCAAAATTAAGCTTGAATGAAATTAAAACTTCCCCTAGGTATCCTAAACCCTCTAGGCCGAGACATGGTCTTGATTTGCACCTAAGGGAGTTACTTTGATTTCTTTGATGGAAGAAGCGTGTGAAGAGGTTCCTAAGGGTCTCTAGAGCTCATAAAAATGTTCAATTAGGCCTAGATATCATTACATTAAATCAATTTTTTGATGGAGTACTTAAATCCCTAAGTGGTGCAACTTGTTCCTTAATGCTTTTTACTTAGTTCCAATGATATATTCCTAATCCTTACCCTCTAAAACCTTTAGTTCCTCTTTATTTTGGCAGAAATCATCCCCTGAGGCCTCATTTGGTATGAAGGATTAGGTTTTAATGGAATAGGAATGGGAAATAGAATGGGAATAAAAAGGAATCTTGTATCCTATAATTATGTTTGGTATGATAGAAAAAGAAATATAAATGTTTTTATTTTTTTATATTTAGTTAGATAAAAATGACATAAAAATAGAATGAGAAGAGAATTAAAAAATTAAAATACTTTTAATAATTATAAAATATAATAAAACATTTTATTTTTAATTACCAATAATAATGAAAAATAATAAAATAACATTTTTAATTTAAAAATTTATTTTTAATTTACCTTTAATAAAAAAAAATTATCTGAAAAAGAATAAAATAGTATCAATTTTTATTCTACTACTCTCTCTCACTACAGAACAATGGAATGGACTCTCCCATATTAGTGGGAGATAACTTTTCCAGGGAAAGAAGTCTCTTGCCTACCAAACATGCCTTTCTCTCAATCTCACTCTCTTTCCCTCTCTATCACTCAACTTTTCCACCAACCAAACGAGGCCTAAAGGTTGGGCTCCATGATGGCTGAACCATACAAGGGAGAGGGGAAGGAAGAAGCTACCATAAAAGTGAGATTTTACCTTGTTTTCTTGATTCTCTTTACTTGTTTTTCACCTTTCTTGGCTTCTTCTCCTCAAACACGAAATTTTTCTCTCTGTTCTACCCTCAAAATAGCACCAAAAATTTCAAGAAAATCATAGGAAAAAAGGGGAGAAGGAGGAGAAGAAATTTCCTAAAAAGAAGGTTAGGAAATTCCAACAAATTCTTACCTTTTTCTTAAATTTTCTCCCTTGAAAATCTCCTCCTTTGGTGCACCTAAGAGTTGCCTTATTTCTCTAGTTTGAAGGTAGAAATGTCAGTCTAAAGATGGGGAAAAGAAACATGAATAATAAAGAGGGTTTAAGAAGGTTCTCTTTTCCAAAATTTTCAAATTTTCCCTTCCATTTTGACATTTTCGTTTTAGCTTTGTTTTAATTCCTTTTTGAGAACTGTCTTTTCCATCATAAAATTTAGGTTCTCGATTTATAAAATGCTTTTTGAATCATTTATATCAGAGCTAAAACCTTCTCGAATGAATCAATCAAAATTCGGGTCAACCGATATTAAAAAACATACACCGAAGAGGTTTTAACTGTCTCGGGGCTTCTCATGGTTTTCAGGGCCTCTGAGAACCCTAGGCAATTCAAATTTTTCATTTAAAAAATTCTCCTGTGATTTTTTCAAAAATTGCATGTAATTACAAAAATGTCATTACATTTCATTAACATTTTGTTAAAATTTATTTCTTTATTCTAGTTTCATTTTTCTTTCCGTCTGAACTTGTGATTCTCATTTTTAGGAGTAGAGAACACTACTTAAATTTTTTAAGACCTTAACTAATTCATTTCATAGGACTTGCTTTGAAAATGCTTGTAATTTCGTCGTTTTACAAAATCAGGTATTACACTTATGATGCTTAGGTGAATCAAGAGAGTAAGGAAATGGAGCCACCACACTTGGAAGTAAGGAGATTGATCGTAGAGTTGTAAAAAGCTTGTATTATGGCTATATTGTTTTTAAATGAATCATCCCTATGATGTATATGTTGTATAATACTCTGAACATGTATAAATATATAAATATGTGATGCATGTATGAAAATTGATAGCAATTGGATGATATAACATGTTCTTAACATTGAATGGCAAGATAGACCATATATGTTCTTGTGTATAGCTTAGAGTGGGAGAATGAGTTTATAAAATCTAGGTTGTTGAACCTTTGAGACATGTTTAGTAGACTATTTTGATGCTTTTCCACATACTCATGTGGCCCTAGAAGTGGTACAAGCAAAATTGGACACATTATGACCCCTTAAGAGGCCTAAAATGAAACTCTATGTCAAGGTCTAACCAAATGAACGAATTTGCCTATGAAATTTGGCATGCATGTAGACATCCTCTAGAACTTTTTGGAAAGCTAAAATGCAGATTATTTGAAACTCTAAAGAATTAGTTATAATTTTACAAAATTTATATCAGAAATTCGGATTGGTTTGTGTACTATTCATATGGTCAGTTTTTATTTCTATGTCATTCAAGGGACAAATGGTATCTAATGCTCATAAAATTTTACAAGTATAAACTAGGCATCATAAGCTTTTTGTGGCCACTGAGAGATCACCTCATTTGGAGGTTTGAGCAGAGAGTTATGAATTTTTGAAGTTCTGGGTTAGTACCAGTAGTGCAGTCAAGTTTATATACTTTTCCATTAGTTTTTTGAGGCTAGAAGCTTCTGTTTTGAGCTGCATATATTTTTACTTAAAGTTAACATCTGCAAGTTTCCAAATTGGTATGATTTGCCCTGCTTGGATTTTTATGGAATTAGTTATAAAGTTTTGAAATTAATATCAGTAAATTGTGTTAGACTTTTGAGATAGCTGGACTTATGTCACTTTCCTATTGTCAAGGTGGTCTAACAGTAGTTTTAAAGTATTTTTAACATGATGTTAACATTCAAGGCTTTCTAGGAAGCTAAAGTTTGTTGAGTTTTGATTTTTCTAAAATTAATTCTGATTTTTTAAAGTTGGCACCAAAATTTTGGAATTTGAACCCAAGATAGCCCCCTTTATTTTTATTTACATGTGCTATAAGCTTGGGATTCTTGTGCCATTTTGGGATGGTTTAGGATTGTATGAATGTATTTTAATTGATGAATGATATAAGTGAGCTCATATGAGCCATTAGAAGTGAGACAAAAATTTTAAGTATGACGTAACGCAAAATAATCCAATATTTTAATAGAATATTTCTTGAGAAATGGTTCTCTTATGGAATTGCTAGAGTAAATGAGATGAGATTAGCTAATTTAATAAGGTGTTACAAGTGAAGCTGGTCTCTCTTCTTATATGTAGCCCTTGCCTTCGTTTGACTCTTTCAGATCATTTATTAAGCTTTTCTTTGATACATTAATGTTTAATGCCACATACCCTAGTTGCTCTTTTAAGTTAGGAGGATCATCGCAATCAGGATTTATGACACCGTATCAAATGATTCATCTAGTTCAATCCCCATTTTTAGATTTAAATACAAATCTTACAGTACATGAGCAACAAAACCCAGAAGAATTAAGGCAACAACAACTATATTGTGAAAAGAAAAGACCTCTTTGTAGTACAAGAAATCATTTATTATAAATATATTTACAATATTTGCATTTGTGTAATTTTTTTATCAAATTTTACGTAATTTGTTTATTTAATGTTGTTTTTTATTTAATATTTTTGAAAATCAATTAAATATTAAGTTAATTTCATAAAACAAATATTTAATCAAACAAATATTTAACAAAAAATAAAATATTTATGACAATACATATTTAGTTATTTTTATAAAATAAATATTTTGTAAAATATTTTAACTAAATCTTGAAATAAAATTATGAAATATAATGTAATATAATTTAATAGGAATTTTCCTTAATCTTTTATCTTATTCAAATAAAACAAATTTAAAAATATAGATACATATTTTATCTTATTAAATTTAATTGAAATAAAAATATTGTATAAAATTCGAATTCAAACAATCCAATTTTCCTTTTGACTTAAAAAATATGTGAAATTTCATCGTTACTCAATTTGACTTCAAATATTTATTATTCTTTGATCAATATTTTACTTTCTATTCTTTTTATTATTTAAAGCTTCCAATATTACTTATTAGATTTTTTATTAAATCAAAATAATTTATTTATACAAATATCGCTTCATTAATTTTATATAATTATTATTACATTTATTAATATTTTAATAGTTAAGATTGCTTAAATAAATAAGTGTCCTCTTTAATTTATTTATTTTCAATCAACTTTTTTTATTAACTAAATAAAAAAAATTAATTTAAAGAGAATTCTGATTGCACCAATCCGAATTCTCATTTGATTTTAAAAAAAATTAATTCCATAAAATTTGGATAGCACCATTCTGAATTCTATGAAATTATATATAATATATATATATATATAATTCACTTGAAATTTGGATGCATAGCATCCAAATTTAAGCTATTTATTGCCTCACAGTAAATAATTTCCTTCTCATTGCTTTTGCGTCATTCCCATCCTTTTTTATTATTTTTGCATAAACATTCTTGCTGTTTTAAATATACTATTCACTTGTTTTGATTTCTTAGGCGACTGAGACTTCATTACAATATACGATAATAAAAAAAGTTATTGACAATTCTTTAAAATATATTAAGTAAAGAACAATGTTTTTTTTTAAATTTTGTTAAAATAATATGAATTCTTTATTTTTAAAATATATACAGATTTCCTTTGAAACAAAAAATACATTATATTTTAATTTAATTTTAAATATTTTGACTATAATAAACTTAAATATATAATTTTTTTAAATTTAATGAAACAAAATTTAACCTATTTAATTTTATTTGTTCATATTTAAAAATAAAATCTATTTTTATTTTTATTTGTGTATTTTTTAATATAATAAATATTTACTTGTTAAGGTTAATAGTGGAAATTTTAGTAAAAAAATTTAAAATTAGATTAAAGTTTGTATTTTAAAAATAAAAGAGATGTTTATACAATTTCATCAAAAATTTAAAAAAAATTATATAATTTACTCTGAAATATTTAATTAGGTGTCAATGCCCAATAGATCCATCTTTTTGCTATTGCAACTTTTTGCGTTTGGATCCCCATGCAACGTACAATCAGTCTTTCTAGTACTTTTTTTAAGGATAAAAACATTTAATTAGATATAAAAAATTTATAATTAAAAAGACAAAAATTTTAATAATAAAAAAATTACACAATAAAAATTTTAATTGTATTATATGGTTAAAATTTTTAAAATATAATTTTTTTCACAGTTCAAATTTTTATCCTTACCATTTTAATTTTTATTTTCTCAATTAAAATATAAATAAAAAAAATTATTGCACAATGTGGCTGCATAGGGAGATCCGACTGTTAGGGATCCAAAAGCGACCTTTTTCCCAGGTGTAGCCAACTCTTCTGCGTCTAAAATGTATAATAAGTATTGTGCTTGTCTTCCCTTTCCCAATTAATAATGTCAAGTGGTAGTTTAATTCTGTAACAATTTTTTGTGCTAAATTGACTTTCTTGTGACATTTTTTTCCTAGTTATACTCTATTTTTTTGAGTAAAATTTAATAATAAAAATTCTAAATTTTATGTATTCTCCTGACAAGTATCACGTTTACACTTTTGCCCAGTCAACCTGCGACCAAGATTGCATATGGTGACTTTCCAAGTACTTTCCCTTATCAGGGATACTCACAATTCCCCTATATTAAAATTTCTCATTCCACCGCCCATCTAATAACTACTGAAAGATATCCTCGCTCTGCTTTCTCTATACACCGATGTTTGGATCCCTGACTTCCTCTTCATCTCTATTATGTTTGGTATGAACATTTGGAAAGGAGAGGAGCGGAAAAAATTTCGTGTAATGTCTGTTATAAGAATAGATTTTTCGTCGTTCTGGCACTAATGAGAAAGAGTTTAATTAGATTTTTTTAACTTGCTATTTTTTAGGCGATAAATTTGAAGTATGAAAATAAAAATTATAACTTTAAGATCAACAATTTCAATTGTAAAATAAAATTATATTTACAAATTTTTAACTGTACAAAATAATTACAATTTTTAAAGTATGCTTTTTTTTATAGTTACAATTTTTATTTTCACACTTCAAATTCATAACCTTTAAAAAATACATTTTAATCTTAATTAGACTCTCTTCCATAGGCACTACAACGAGAAAGAATTTGAACAAGTTTATCATATTTTTGTTAATCATTATTTAATAGTATTTATTTTTTATTATTTTTTTAAAATAGAAATATAAACGTTATTTTTTATCTATTTTATTCACTTTTTTTAAAAATTTTTTTGAAATATAATTTTCTATGTATGAAACATGAGTATACAAACTAATTGTACACCGTTAAACCTATCTAACTAGCCTAAAACTACTAAAAATGCTATTAAAACTCCAAAAACATTAACACCGATTTACAAAATTCAACAAAACATCTAAAATTATTTATAAATAAGCAAAATAACCTCAAAATTCTTATAATAAAGGAGCTGTTTTAAAACACAGAGATCGGTTGAGCAGAATGCATACAATGAGAATAGTTTTAATACGAGCGATTTTGTACAACAAAAGCTTAAGAAGAATGTAGAGGGAAGCTAGAAAGCGAGACAGAAGAAAGGCAGAAATAGCAAAGAAAGATTCTTGGAGAAAGTGGAGCATGAAGATTCAGAAAGGTTAGGAAGAGGTAATGAATTATTTACTGAAACAATTCTTGAGAGGCCGCGACTTCCTTTTCATCTCTATTTGTTAGGTATGAAGATTTGGAAAAGAGAGGTAAAAGGAAAAATTTCGTGCAATGCCAGAATAGATTCTCTTTCATTGCGGTGTCAACGGGAAAGAATCTAGTTAAGCTTTTCAACTTCCTTTTTTCTTAACTTATAAATTTAAATTACAAAGATAAAAATTATAACTATAAAGTAAGAAAGAGATGATGAATTATTTACTGAAACAATTCTTGATGAACTCCATTATCATGTTCTGATCTCTTCCTTACCCTCTTTAAATTTGTGCTTGATAATTGCTTTCAAAGAATATACCAACATGTGACATACTTGCTGTAGACAACCAGAAGAAGTTTATGAACAGATAATGATATAAAAACAACTTTTAATTTTTCTCCACAAAAAGACAAGTTGTAATGAACTAGAAATGCAAACACAGTGCAAATTATGTTTACGTTCTCTGATTTGCTCTCTTTCTGTTTTTTTTTTCTTAGTGCGTGGTATCCTTTTTCTTCTCACAATTGTCCTGTAAATAGAAATCCAAAAATAAAAAAAAACAATAGACAAATATTGAGGGTTCCTATCAAGGACCAAATTCTTTTTATAAAAATTCAAAAAAAAAAAAGAAAGAAACCAAACAAACAAACAAACAAGGGAAAAAAAAAAACTATTTGAGCCGTGACTTCCTCGTCGAGGTTGTGGCCAAATGTAAGCTTCTTCTCTCACGGGTGAGCTTAGAGTGAGATGTAAGAGAATAGAAGACGATGAAGAGGAATGAAAACCAAGTTGCAGGGTTTTCTCTCTTGAAAAGACCCGAGAGGAAGAAAGAGAGAAGTGAAATTTAGTAAAGGCAAATAGGGCTAGTGGGTAAGGAAATGCCTAAAATTTCGTTGGCTTAATGTTCCTTTTCATGGATCAATTCTTCTTGAACGAGCACTAGAAGGAAGAGGTTGTAATATGGTTCAGCTTCATCTGCTAGAATTTCAACAACAACTATATATGGTTCTTAACTATAGCATATACTAAGTAGTGGAGTTTGAATTCTAATGTTGCTATTTTAGCTCGCTCTTTCCTTTATTCAATAGTTGACTAACCATGTATAAGTGATTTTCTCCATCAACTTTATTTGATTGAGATCTTCCTTATCTTGCAAAACAAGGTAAGCATTCACATTAACAGGACCTATTTCCTTAACTCATTGTATGTGTAGAGTAAACGTCAAGCGCCATAGTTTGAATACGAGGAGAATTGATGAATATAATAAACCTCAAATTTTCCAACAAGCTACATTACTACATCAGGTCCAGGAAGTTCACAAATACTTTACCATTCTCTAAACAAAGGGGAACCGACAAGACATTTGCATCAAAAAAGAAACAAGTACAACAACAACAACAACAACAACAAAGCCTTTTCCCACTAAGTGGGGTCGGCTACATGGATCAATCGACGCCATAAACATCTATCATAAATCATATTTTTAGATAGACCATTTAAATCTAAATCTCTCTTAATAATTTCTCCTATAGTTTTTCTTGGTCTTCCTCTACCTCTAGTTATTGGACTATTCTCCATCTCATCTACTCTCCTAACTGGGGCTTCTATAGGTCTCCTCCCCACATGACCAAACCATCTAAGTCTCGATTCTACCATCTTTTCCACAATAAGAGCGACTTCCACCTTCTCTCTAATGCATTCATTTCTAATTCTATCTCTTCTAGTGTGTCCACTCATCCAACGCAACATTCTCATCTCTGCAACATTTAACTTATTTTCTTGTTGACTTTTTATTGCCCAACACTCAGTTCCATACAACATTGCAGGTCTTATAACTGTGCGGTAGAATTTACCCTTAAGTTTGAGTGGTACTCTTCTATCACAAATAACACCCGAGGCACTCCTCCATTTCATCCACCCCGCTTGAATCCTATGCTTTACATCTTCTTCTATTTCTCCGTTATGTTGTATGATAGATCCAAGATACTTAAATCGTGTGACTTGTGGTAGGATATGTTCTCCAATTTTTTTTTTCATCAAAAAAGAAACAAGTGATGAGAAAATAACATTAAGCATCTATAAAATTCTACGATTCCTTATGGCAATGCCAATGAGAAGACTGTGCCAACTGCCAATGAAAATAACATTATACAGTGCCAATGAGAAGATTGAGTAGTTTAGCAGTTTTATTTCCTTAAGGGTCATGGCTTGCAAGTTGGCTTAATATACTTCTTTCATGATTTAATGTTTGGATCAACTCATCTTGGAGAAGCACCAAGAGGAGAAGGTCGAAAATTGTAATCTGAGCCCCATGGCCTGGCAAAAGAATGTTACCACATCTAGCACTTATAAAGTCAAGATGCTCCAACACTATATTATATTCCTCTTGCCATACCTTTTTATCGCTCCCGCTGTTAAGTTTTGTCATCTTAAGATTGCACTTGACAAGAATCAGCAATTTTACTGCAAGTAAAGCTGCAGGTTTTTGTCTAGTTTCATTTCTTTTTTGATGTAAATGACTTGTAAGATAATAAGATTGTGAACACCGTATTTTATTTGAGTATATTTAAAAATTAAAATTTTTATTTTAATTTTTAGTCAATTTTTACTCTTAGTTTTTGTTTTAATTTTTAGGAAATTTTAGTTTAAATAATGAGTAAATAAAAAAAATAACAATAAAAAGCCAAAAAAAAAGAAAACAAAAAAATATTAAGAGGCCCAAACTAGTGAGCGGACCCCAAATCAAAGTGATCTAAGATATAGCTCAGACCCAATAAAAGCAAGTGTGGCCCAAAACCAAAATAAGTCAAATAAAAAAGAAAAGCAAAATGGTTCCTTTCTTGTGCTATCTTATTGAAGAAAAATAGATATAGAATGTAGGACTCACAATTAGAGAAAATAATCCAGATCTTCTCCAATCTCTCTTGCACATGACGTTGAAGAGAAATAGATAGAGATGTGTTAGACTCACGCATAGTTGCGTGAGTTCCACACAAAAATTTTAGATTGCCCGTGGTCGGGCAATTCAGCTAGTTCTTATAAATTTTGGAAAATAATATATATATATATATATATTAAATGTATTACATATCTTTGAAGAAGAACGCCAATGATCCTAAGAAGAAGAAACATCAAGAGTATGGCAGCGTGCAAAACCTTTTTAAAAAATGCTATTTTATGGTTTTTTTAATAAATTATTGCCATTCTTTAACTTTGCCTATGATGAGCTTTGTTACAAATTATATTTTATAGTTGGTCCCAAACCTAAAAAAAAAAAGGAGAGTTGTGTTAGGCCATCGACAGTCAACGTAAAACTTTGTCGAGTCTCTATGACATGGACAATCGATATATTAGACGTAATGTTAGGTCATTGCTTAGAAATAACGCATTGTATAGCTCGAGTACAGTGAGAAGTGAGCAAGAGCTACTGCATCGAGGCCTGGATGTAGTGAAAAATAAGCAAGGGATCCCACATTTTGGTAAATGAATGTGGGTAAAGAAGTTAGTTTACGAGAGTAGGATTCGCGTTGGAACTTAGAATATAGGTACACTCACTTATAAGTCAATGGAAATAGTAGATACTATGATTAGGTAGAGAATTAATTTTATGTGTCTACAAGAAACTAAATGGGTAGGAAAAAAAGTGAAAGAATTAGACACTTTAGGTTCCAAACTTTGGTATACTGGTAAGAATAAATCTAAAAATGGAGTAGGTATAATTGTATATAAGTTTTGAAAAAATATTGTAGTGGATGTAAAAAAGTTAGGTGATAGAATCATTGCATTAAAATTTGTAGTGGAAAAGGAAATCTTTAATGTTATTAGTGCTTATGCACTACAAGTAGGGTTAGAAGAATGTCACCAGATAAAGTTTTGAAAGGATTTAGAATTTTTGGTTCAAGAAATACTATTAAGAGAAAAGATTCTCTTAGGAAGGAATTTAAATGGTCATGTGGGAAGTGTACTTACAGGTTACAAGGGTGCTCATGAAGGACATAGCTTAGGGGAAGCAAATACAGAAGGTAAAATTAATCTAAACTTTTTATTAGCATTTGATCTTATATTAGCTAAAACTTATTTTAGAAAGCGTGAGGAACATCTTATCAAGTATAAAAGTGATAGGGCATGTTCTCAAATTAATTTCTTTCTTATAAAAAAATTGGATAGAAAATTTTACATAGATTGCAAAGTTATACCTGGAGAGAGTTTAACTACTCAGCATAGAGTTTTTGTTATAGATGTTCAAGTTAAGAAGAAAGTAAAAAGCAAAGGCTAAGATAGGGAGTTAAGAACTAAGTAGTGGCAACTGAAAGGAGATAAAGAAAAAAATTTACATAGACAGATTGTGGAAGAAGGATTTTGGGAAACACAAGGAAGTGTTAACGATATGTGGAATAAAATGACTAAAGAAATTAGGAAGGTAGCAAAAGAAATATTAGGTGAATCAAGAGGTTTTTGACTTAGAGATAAAGAATCTTGGTGGTGAGATGCAAGCGTGCAATATAAAGTTAAAGTTAAAAGAGAGTATTACAAAGTGTGGTCTTTATGTAAAAATGATGAAAATTGAAAAAAATATAAGGTAGCCAAGAAAGATACTAAAAGCAGTGAGTGAAGTAAGAGCAAGGGCTTTTGATGGGTTATACCAATCTTTGAATACTAAAGTTGAAGAAAGAAATATTTATAAGTTGGGTAAAAGTAAGGAAAGAGAAACAAGAGACGTGAACCAAGCAAAATGCATTAAGGATGAAAAAGAAAAAGTTTTGATCATGGAACAAGATATTGGAAAATGGTAGAAGGGTTATTTTAATAGGCTTTTTAATGAAGGGTACGAGATTTTATTGCAATTGGATATGTTAGACATTAGAAAAGATGATCAAAATTATATTTTTTATCGTAGAATTCGAAAGTCAGAGGTAAAAGAAACATTAAAGTGAATGGAGAATAGCAGAACAGTTAGACCAGATAATATACCCATTAAAGTATTGAAAGGTTTAGGAACGAAAGACATAAGTTGGCTCATAAAGTTATTTAATGAAATTATGAGATCTAAGAGAATGCTAGACAAGTGGAGAAGAAGTACTTTAGTCTCTATTTATAAAAATAAATGAGACATTCAAAATTGTACAAATTATAAAGGAATTAACTTTATGAGTCACACTATGAAATTATGGGAAAGAGTAATTAAATGAAGGTTAAGACAAGAAACTCAAGTTACGGAGAATCAACTTGATTTTATACCAGGAAGGTCAACCATGGAAGTAATATACTTGTTGCGAAGATTGATGGAGAGATATTGAGAGAATCAAAGAGATTTACACATGGTGTTTATTGATTTGGAAAAAGCATATAATAGAGTGCCAAGAAAGATTCTATGGAAAGTTTTGGAGAAAAAGGAGTTCATATAACTTATATTTGAGCAATCCAAAATATGTATGAAGGGGTTACAACTAGTGTAATAATAAAAGGTAAACTTATAGAAGGTTTTTCGATAATTATTAATCTACATCAAGGGTCAACTTTGAGCCTTTATTTTTTTACTTTAATCTTGGATGTATTTACTAAACATATCCAATAACTGGTGCCACAATGCATACTTTTTGCAGATGATATTGTCTTAGTTGGTGAATCGAAAGAAGAAATGAATGAAAAGTTAGAGAAGTGGAGACTAGCTTTGGAAGTTAATGGGTTTTGTTTAAGTAGAAGTAAAACGGAGTATATGGAGTGTAAGTTTAGTAAGAGACGCACCACTTTTAGTGTAGAAGTGAAAATTAGAGAACATATCATACCACAAGTTACATGATTTAAGTATCTTGGATCCATTATACAACATGATGGGGAAATAGAAGAAGATATAAAACATAAGATTCAAATGGGGTGGATGAAATGGAGGAGTGTTTCGAGCATTATTTATGATAGAAGAATACCACTTAAACTTAAAGGTAAATTCTACTGCATAGTTATAAGATCTACAATGTTTTATGGAACTGAGCGTTGGGTAATAAAAAGTCAATAAGAGAATAAGTTTAATGTTGCAGAGATAAGAATGTTGCGTTAGATAAGTGGACACACTAGACGAGATAGAATTAGAAATGAATGCATTATAGAAAAGGTAGAAGTTGCACCTATTATGAAAAAGATTATCGAATCGCGATTTAGATGGTTTGGTCATATGTGGAGGAGACCTATAGAAGCCCCAGTTAGAAGAGTAGATGGGATGGAGAGTAGTATTAGGCTCCATTTGGTAGAAGGTAATGCAAATGCATTCCCTTTTCATTGGTTGTGCAATGTCTATTATACCCTTTTACCTTTTCTTCCATCCATCACATCACCATTTTAACTATCAAATCATTTTTTCAAAAGTAGGGGTAAAAAAGTCTTTTTTTATCTTACTACCCTCACCTACCAATTTTTTCCATTTCTTTTCCTATTTCTTCTTTCAACCAAACGGACCCTATAATTAGAGGTAGAGGAAGACTAATAAAAACTATAGGATAAATTATTAAGAGAGATTTAGATTTAAATGATTTATCTAAAAATATAATTTACAATAATTGCTTATAGTGTCAATTAATCCATGTAATCAACTTCACTTATTGCAAAAAAAAAAAAACTTTGTTATTGTTGTTGTTGTTTTGTCATTCTTTAGCTTATGGCTTTCACAGCTAAATGGCTTGCCCCATAATAGGAAAATAAGGCGTGGCATTAACTATAAATCCATCCAATGGAAATTCAACACGTCTCAGGAACATGTAACAACACACGTTCCGAGAAGATGTGATCATAACTCTTCTGTAATTCTTCCTTTACGCTGTATTTGATTATGACCCCTCTCACCTTTTAACTTTTCATATAGATCCCCCAAAAAAGTCAATTTCGCTCCGCCTCTCCATATAATAGCCACCGCATTCCCTCATTAGACGATATGCCTCCTACAATAGCCCTTTTATTCCCACGTTTCTTCTATACAAGAGCCATCGCATTCCCTTGTTACTTCAGTAGACGATATACCTGCAACATGGACAACTCCGAGCTCAGGAGAAAGGTATTATATTATCTTTCCCTTGCTTTTTACAGTTTTCTGTTATGCTGTCTTTGATTTCAAAACACTTAAACAACATCTATAACCACCCACCACTCTTCTCATTCTCTCCTCCCAAAACTTCCAACGAATTTGTGAGAGCCATCTCTTTGGGTATCTCGGAAAGTAAACGGATCTCACATGTTTTCATGTCTTTTGGGTGGGCTTTCCAGATTGCATACTCCAAAGCGGCTGAGGAGGCAACAAAGGTGAAGAATGTCTCCAGGGGTGTGGGTTATAGGGTCGGGTAGAGAGGAGGTTTTCGAGCCTTTGAAGAAAAGGGTACAGATGGAGTCATTGGCACCCTCAGCCACCGGAGGTGAAGAACGCCACCATGGTGTGGGTAGAGAGGAAGTTTTCGAGCCCTTGAAGAAGAGGGTTCGGATGGGATTTGGGAGATTTGAGCAAAGATTATTGGTGGAGAGATGAGAGAACGGAAGAAATGATAGAGAGTGACCTTGAAATTTCTGTAAGCAAGGTGCTTTCCCTTGCTGAAACATTTACTCTATTCCACCCCTACGCTCTCGTTCGCTTCCATAGCTTCTCTTCTGACCTCCCAATCACGTGCTTTTTTCTACTATATCAAAAAATTTAATTTAAGCAATCATTGTTAAAATTATATATATATATATATATATATAGTGTTTTAAAGGGGAAAATACCAAATAGGGAACCGTAATCAGATTCGACATATAAGAGTTAACAAGAATTACCTTTTCAAAAAATAAACAATTAATCAAGGGTGCCAAGACTAAATATTTTATTAACGGAAGTTACCTCTAGGAACCCTAAACCTAATTCTTACTGCATCATCCAATAATAAATGGGAATTATTTCAAAGTAATAAAATTGAATATGTTATCGGTGGGAGTTACTTCTTTGGAAAACTTAAACAAACAATGCAAGTTAATAAGACGAGAAAAAGGAGTGTGATTGCAATACTATTTAAGAAAACTCTTAAATAATCTATTCAAGTCGATCAAACTAAAGTAGTCAATAAGTTAAAAGGCTAGATAATATATACATAAATTAATGAGAATGATCCCTTTCGGAATCCCATCTATATCTATTTCACAAGTTATGCCTAAAAAGTATAAGCATATTATGCTACTAATAAGCATTCATTTACCATATTCTTCCAAATTCCATTTTCCATACTATATGTAATTCAAAACTACTATTAATCCAAATATCCTACTATCAAATGCTAACGTAGTCGAATAATAGACTAAAATAACATCAATTTTAGAAGATAAGAGACCAAAATAAGATTGTTGAATTCTGTGCAGTGAACTAAATCCACTTACTAAAAACATTAATGTGTATTCATTTCTTATTAACATTATTATTTTTCAATGCCAAAATTCGAGTTCATCTTCTTGCATGGCAATTCATACAGGAAACAACTCCACGCTGTTATAATGTTTCTGATTACTACATTAGGTGGTTAACTTCAAGTTCAATACCAATCCAAAAACAAATCTCCATTTGATGAGCATGCCACCGTTTGGGTAGCCATTTTTGTCAATTTATGCCTGCATGCTATGAGCTTGATCGTAGAATATAAACTTCAAGTTGAACAGGCAACCTTCCCATCATTAAAACGTCTGGTCTAATGGATGGAATTCTTGTTGTTGTTCTGCTACTCATGATCTTAATGCCATTGTTGGGCATAGTTGCATCCATCATATGGGTTTTCTTAACGGTGGAAGCTGTAATCACATTGTTCAAAGAAATTGTTATTCAATGCCTTTTGTCACATGTTCTGTGGCCTTCGTCACATATTCTATGGTATATATGAAATTGTAAGAGGATACTTTCACAAAGAAACAAGTCATTCTCTTGGCATAGAAGAAAATCACTTACCTGTGTGAAGTATATTAGCCATGTAAAAGGAAATGGCTCACCTATGTGTAGTTGAATTAGCTACTAAATAATTGTAACATATAAACAAGTTTAGGTCAACTTTTTTTTTGTCCCTATAATTAAAAATTTGTAATTGATTCTTATAACTTTAAAAGTTTTTAATTTAGTCAATATTTGATTAAATTTTATTGACATGATCAACTACATGCCACCTTGACATTTAAAATATGCGTGATTGATGACAAAAATAGATAATAAAATAAAATAAACTTTGGTGAGACTACTTATAACATACATATTTAAAGTAGCATAATAATGTATGCTTAATTACGTCAGCAAATTTTAACAACATAATTAAAAAAATTTTAACAGTAGAAACTGATTTAAAAATTTTTTTATAACTTTAAAATGTCAATTACAAACCTTTAAATTATAGTAATCAAATTAAAATTAAATAAAATTATAAGGAGTAAAAAAGTAATTTAACAAAAAGCTTACTAAAACCTTGCTACCTATTGCATAATCATTAAATCTAATATATGTATATATATATATATTGTATCAAAATTTATGTTTGGTTTCTTTAACAGATTTTGATATGCTATAGAAATTTTTTTTTAATTTTTTTTTTGGCAAAAAAGTTAATTTGTGCATAACATAAAACTATGATTTTATTTTTAATACAACATCAAAGATAATAAAATAATTTTATTTTTAGCAAAAAAAGAATTTCAAAATATGTCCAATATTAAAATGTCTAACTTCTTAAAAGGAAGACTCTTTGTTTACCTTTTATTGTATTTAGTATTAGACGAAAATAATTTCAGCTTGTCTAAAAGGTTTGGTTCAAGTGGCACCTTTCATAAACTTAAGTTTGAGGGGATCTAATGTTCCTAATTTGATCCTTACTCCATCTCCTTCCCTTCTTTTAACCCCCTCCTAAGGTCTTCAACCTCCTTTGTAACCAAAAGAAAAAAGTTTCATCATGCACCTAGCTATATCTTTGTCATTTTTTGAATGGTTAAACAAATTTAAACTTGGAGCTTCTTTGTTTTGTGATGGTGGGGTGAAAAAATATACTAATTAAACTGTTAATTCTTATTTCACTTTCAAATTTCAAATTCTCAAAATTGAGAGCAGTTGGCATACATTGTCTGTTTAATTACTCTATTTTTCTTATTATTAAAATTTTTCAACTCACTCTATTACTGATATTGTAATTTCAAACTATGAGAATAGCATACTTCCTCATTTAACATCCAAAAAATATATAGAAGAAATGCAAGAATAAAAGGATTAACAACAACAACACCAAAAAAATTGAGAGAGCGACCAAGCGTCACTACTTTATATATATCATATTGAAGAACCATGTGTAGGGCGCCTGCCAAGGAAAATCTGTAAAATAAAATATGCTTCAATTGAAAAAAAAATCAAGATAATAATATTTACTCTTGCAGCCATTCCTGCAAGTAAGTTTTTACATATTGATTACATGCTCCATTTGTCCTCTAAGTTTCCATTTCACTTCAAGTGATCAATTTTTTATGATTGGAAAAATGCATTGAAAGTAGAGATTAGCTATTTGTAGACTTGACCGAAGGAGAAACATAAAGCGAAAGAATCCAGACAAAGAACCATATATAGTGGAATCAAAATTTCACCCATGGAGGCAACTTAAGCAAAGAAAAGAACTGAGACTCAGAAAAGGCTTGGAATTACCGTAAAAAGATTCATTTCCAGTGCATTCAACGTCAAGGACAAGGAAGAGTATATTTTTTTCTAAATTTCTTAATGAAATTGAAATCAGGAATTATTATTGTAGAAATATATATATATATATATATATCAAAACCCAGAAGCTGAACTTTAACCTGGTTTTTTTGTTCTAGGGATCTGTGGGTAGAAGCATATTATAAATCTCAACAAACATCATATTAAACGACTTCAATAAAAGGAAGAAATTCCAGTACCATCAATATAAACGAGATACAGGCTAAGTCTTTCAGCTCCACATAATTTACTTTCAGGTTCAACGTGCTAACTCCAAACTTCAGTCCACCCTGTCCATTCCTACAGCTTAGTCCTCTCTCCACCCCCCCCCCCCCCCACAACAAAAAAAAAAATCAAAAAAGCCACTCCGCATATGAATATAATCCTCAACATCTAAAGACACTTGGACCTTGCCCATCTTAGCCTCTGGGCTGGGCCAAAATACCACAAGTGGCTGTTTTTTTTTTAAAAGGGAAATTACGATAATGTTAAAAAGACATGCAACAAATTACGATATAATATTGAAGAAAAAAAACAACTATAAAAATCAGACTATTAATTCTAGGCATTTGAAGATTCAAAAGTGATGTTAAATTATATATATCAAGCTCCAATATAGTTATTGTTAAAATAATAATAAATAGAGAAATTATCATATAAATAGACAAATACATGAGAATTTTAAACTTTTTTAAACATAAAATTCAAAATTTATTCTACCAACTTTTATTAATTATTTTCCTAAAGAAAGTGTTAAAAGAAACTCAAACATACTACATATTGGGAGTACATATAGTGATAGATGAAGATGGCAATGAAATTCTACCAAAAAGAAGAAGAAAAAGAAATTGTAAGAGAAAAAAGAAACAAACAAATTAATCAAAAGGCAAGGGTGGGTAGCCGTTTGTGTTAGACAATAGATAAAAATATTATTTTTTAACTTTATTTTAGGTTTTACTTTTTTTTTCTTGAAGAGAAAGACAGAGATATTTTGAAAAGAAAAATGAAATAATAAGGAAAGAGAAATGTGTAGATGGAAGAATTAAAAATGCAAAAATTGGATTGCAATCAAGAGTTTTTCGAGAGTTGACGATATTGAGAATTGGCAGGGAAGCATCCTAGAAGCATCTTGCAATTGATTTCATTTATTATAAACTTTCTTCTAAAAAAATTAAGTAAGAGTTGACGATATGTTATTTTTGATTATTTTATTTTTAAATGTGGTTAATTCTATTAAAAATTAGAAGTAAACAAATAAATATTGAAAAATGAAGTCCCCCATTAGTCACCTTTTCTACATTTTTTTATACATATATAGGATGCGATATTTTTAATATTTATTTATTTGTTTTAAATTTTGATGGATTAGTTTACTTTGTTTATTGTTAAAGTTTTGATCAATTTTTATCTGATTAATATAATTAAAAAGATTGTAATTAGATATTTAGAGGTTTTTAAAGTTTAAAATTTGATTCATGAGGCAAAACTTTCACCCTAACCATAGTGCATTATTAAAATTTCTTTCTTTTGCTTCATAAACACTGAAATTATGCTTTATTGCAATCAACTGGGGCATAACTGAAAAACTGTAAAAGGTAAGTCCCTCAGCAGATAAGATTATTACATTTCATGTTACATTAAATGACTATTAATTATGGTAGTGAAAATCAAACTAAATCTCTCGGTTGAATTGAAAATCTAATGAGCCAATCATAAAATTAGTTCATTTAATGTTTAAAATTAACTAAAAGAAATCCAGTTAAGAATGGTCAAATTGGTAAAAAAATTAATTATTATTATTTTTAAGTTTAAAATAAAATTTTAACATTTTATAATAAAAATTTATGATATTTTAGTAACTATATTCAACTTATTTCATATAAATTTATTATTATATATAAAATATTGTAACTATTTTTATATTGTTAATATGTATATTTATTTTAAATATTATTTTATAATATGCATTAAGTTAATTATAAAATATTAATATATATTTATATTTCTGTATGTATATATATATATTTAAAAAATAATTCAACTTTAATTTCATGATTGTCAAACTATTGAATTGTAAATCGTTTTTTTATGTCAATTCAATATCTATTTTTTAAAATATTTTTATTAATTTATAAATAAATAAATATTTAGAATGATTAGTCCAATAAAAAATTTAGAATAAATTGTAACTAATAGTTACAACATTTCATTTTCAATGTTTATTTGTTATTTTTAAATTTTACTTAATTTATTACCTTATCAAGTGTAAGATTCGGCCCACCAAAACTGAAAATATGTAAGGCTGACATAATAGGGACAAAACTCGGGATTGCCTCTTTCGATCTTCGTTCTTTTTAATATAAATAACAGGGTAAAATTGATAATGAACCATTGAGAGAACATACAAAATTTCTCAGAAAATTGACGGTGGCTAACTGGATTTTTCGCTCAAACTGCTATTTCTTTAAGTTATGTTGAGAAAGGACAAGGCAATATGTTCCTTGATGCAAGTCTTTTTTGGTTCTAACAAGCAATTCAGATCCTCTTGAACTACTGCGAATAAGATGTTATTCTATTAAAAAGAAATAAATTAAAGAGTATACATTTTATATATTTATATTAGAGAAAATTATGTTTAAGGACTAAAAAATAAAAAATAAAAAATATTTTTTAAAACTTTTACCATCAAGTTCAATATATTGTTGTTAAATTTAGTGATAATCATTTTAAAATAAGTGGTAATAGATTTTAAAAATAAATTTTTTTTATTTTTTTATTTTTTATTATAATTCTCCCTTTATATTATTTTTTTTTCTAGTGTTAAATCTTATATCCTGTATTTATTTTTTTCTAATAAAATAATATTTTATGCATGAAAATATCCGTATTGCACACAAAAGGACCAATTGAAACATAATTTTTTTTTTGTTGGGAATAATTATGTATCAATTTTTTGACCAAAAGTCCTATTCCTTTTACGCATTTGAGCTCCACATGTGGTTTATAAAGGTTCTAGAGTGTTTTGCAATTGCATTGCCCCCTTTTTTTCGTTTTATTTTTAGTTTTTAGTGCAATCCAAAAATTAAAGTCTTGTTTTAACCCCTTAACTTTATAGTGAATTTTATATTGGTCTTTAATCTTTATTTTGTCCTAATATTATCCTTTAACTATTCAAATGTGGCTATCTTGGTCCCTTTTGCTAGCACCGTTAATTTCTTTCACGAAACATGTTAAAATGATTTTCAATTGAGACCAAAAATATATACTTAGACTCTTAAAAGGTATGACGAGACTTTTCTTTTTCTTTTTTTCCAAAAAATAGGCTTTTTCTACTTCAGTCACCCAAAAGAAAAAAAAAAGGATTTAGGGGAAAAAAAAAAACAGAGCGCAAAATCCTTGTTGCAAGCTTGCAATGTAAAAAGGATTTAGGCTTTTGAATTGGAAGGCACCAGAGGCCGTACAAGGCAGAAAGAATCCACTGGTACAAAATTAAAAAAAAGGTCACACATAATTACCCCCTCCTAAATAAACGACAATGGTTACTATATTTTATTTCTTATTTAATTTATGATCAAATATTAATATACAAATAAAAAATAGATATATATAACATTTATTATATTTTGATAATATATTTAAATAATTTAATTCAATATGTATATAAATATTAATATATAAATTTATTTAAACAAATTTTATAATTCATTCAATAATTATTTGTCCTTTATTTTTGCAAAAACTGCAACTTGCGGTCTTTTAAGTTCAAAATAATATTAAAAAGTGAAGTCTCATATTTCTATTTGAATACTTAGGCCTCGATTGGTTATCGGTGGAGAAGTGAAATGAAAATGAAAAGTTATAAAAAAATATTTATTATCCTTTTGTAATAATTATTTAGTAATATTTATTTTTAAGTAGAGGTATGATAATTATTTTTTATTTACAAAATCATATATATTTTTTAATTTTCGTTTTTATTTCTAATCTTCTATGTGCTATATGGGCCTTTGGTTAAAAATTAATTACCAGAAAAACAAATAACGTAGATAGAATTAGTTGCAGACTTCGCTTTTGGCTAATATTATGGTAGTAGATGAATCTTGTTGTACGGATGAACTAAACTTGATAAAAATGAAAATTTATTTACAGTTCTAAATAGGAAATACTTTTTAAAAAATTTATTTCACGTTTAGCAGCGATCACAACCACTGCTATATATACACGTATAAAACAAAATTTAGAAAGCCTAAATCGAAGCAGATTATTCTTGAGATGGAAAATTTGGTTTCCTAACTTAATATTTCTCTTGTTTTGTTACAATTTCATTCAAAGACAAAATTGCTTTTAGAGACAAGAAATTTTATCTCACATTAACGACTGAGCTTTTTTTTTTCATCTCAAATATTCAACAACACTTTTTTTTGGAACTCAGATTTCATCTCAAACATATTGCGAGATGGATATTTCCATCTCTAATTGATGTTTTTCTTGATGTGTTAACTTATAAAAGTCATATATTCAAATTAATGCTTCCTTCCTTCTAACAATATCAAAATGCTTAACAGTTTACTCACAAAATGCACGGTGGTGATAGAAAAGAATATTATGATCGATAGAATTTAAGTTAACAAAAGGTTGTCATAGTTAATTCATCAAAGAGCCATATAAGATTTTCTTATGAAGAAGCTTGATGTTCCTAGACAAAAGAATCATTTGAGAGATTTTTGTAATGAGTTAATATATTAAATTAGAATAAAATGAAATTATGGGATACAAGTGAAAACTTGGGGTGAAGTTAAATGACTAAATAAAATTAAATTGAATTAAAGAAAAATTAAATTAGAACAAAATAAAGTTGATTAATTTTTTAACTTAAATCCTCTGCCTTTTGATTAATTTTGTTTTTTTTTCATTTTTAATTTTTTTCTTTTTTGGTAAAATTTCTCTATCTTCTTTTTTTATCATTATTGGACTATTGGACGGTTCATGATAGGTTAATCCAAATCCATAACAAAAATTTAATTAGAAGAAAACAATATATTATATGAAATTAATTAAATGATTATTAATTAATTAATTAATTAAAGTTTGAGTTTTGAATTTTAAAATTTAAAATTAAATTTTGTTAGTTAAATGTTTCAAATTTTGAAAATGAGAATAGACAAATTAATGTGAAAGTAGGTGATCGTATAATTGTGTGTCTATGAAAACTCCCCCCTCTCTCTCTCTCTCCTTCTTAGCCTCTTCTCTGAAACAAAGAAGAGAGAATAAACACAATGATCGATTGTGTTACTTTCTGTCATGGACAACAATTAGAGTTCTATCTCCGGTCATAATCATGTGGGATAGAAGATTAGTAAGATCCAATTCATTGCAATCCACCTAAGCATCCAAATGTGACTCAAAATGCAATTTCTTTTCTTTCAATAACACAATCTATATCCCATTAATATGTAATAATGTTAAGTTTCTTTTAATACTTTTTGTATGAAAATAATTGATAAAAGTTGGTAGAATAAATTTTGATTTTTTTTAAGTTGAAAACTCACATCTATTTGTCTATTTGACTCCGTATCCGGACGCGGCTGTTGCTCCGCGGCGATACGGACTCGACCCGCTCTTAGGCCCAAGGCTAAGATGGGTAGAGGTTGTTTGTTGAAACTGAAAGTCAAGTGTGGGGAGCTGATAGATTGAGCCCATAAGATGGCACAGGAATTTCTTCCTTTTATTATTTAAGTGGTTTAATGTGATGTTTGTTAAGATTTATACTATGCTTCTACCCGCTGATCCCCCGAGCAAAAAAACCAGGTAAAAGTTCATCTTCACACACACACACACACACATATATATATATATATATATTTCAATAACAATGCCTGATTTCAGTCATTTAGAAAGAAATAATACTCTTCGTCCTCCATGAGTTGAATGCGCTGGAAACGAGTCTTTTTACTGTAATTCCAAGCCTTTTCTGAGTCTCTGTTCTTTTCTGTGTTGAAGTTGCCTCCATGGGGAAATTTTGATTCTACTATGACCCTTTGTCTGGATTCTTTTGCTTTTTGCTTCTCCGAGTCAGGTCTACAAATAGCAAATCTCTAATTTCAAGTGGCATTTTTCCAATCATAAAAAATGGATCACTTGAAGCTAAATGGAAACCTAGTAAGACAAATTGAGCATGAAATCAATATGTAAAAGCTTACTTACAGGGATGGCTTTAAGGGTAAATATTAGCATTTTGAATTTTTTCATTTGAAGCATATTTATTTTACTGATTTACCTTGGCAGCCCTATATGATTCTTCAATATAGCATATATAAAGTAATGACGCTTGATTGCTCTCTCAATTTACTTGGTGTTGCTGTTGTTGATCTTTTATTCTTGCATTCCTCTATATATTTTATAGATGTTAAATGAGGAAGTATCTTAATCTCATAGTTCGAAATTACAATCATAAGTAATAGAGTGAACAGAAAAAGTTAATAATAAAGAGAAATATAGTAATTAAACAGATAATGGATGCCAAATGCTCTCAATTTGAGAAATTGAAACTTGGAGTGTGAGATAAGAATTAATAGTTTGGTATATTTCCTCACCCCACACCATCACAAACAAAAAAGCTCTAATCTAAATTTGTTTCGCTAATCAAAAGACGACGGAGAAGATATACGTGCAAGGTGAAACTATTTTGTTTAATACTAAATACAATAAAAGGCATACGAAGAGTCTTCCTCTTAAGAAGTTAAACTTTTTAATATTAGACATATTTTGAGGTTCTTCTTTTTGTAAAATTATTATATTTAAGATCTTTGCTATTGTGCACAAAGTTATATTTTTTGACAAAAAATAAATTGAAAAAGTTTACAATATATACAAAAATATCAAAAATACCGAATGCAATTTTGAAAACATAAGGCGTATAAATATATTAGATTTAATGATTATGTGGTAAAAAGTTAGGTTTTTATTAAGCTCTTCATTAAATTACCTTTTTACTCGTTATAATTTTATTCAAGTTTTAATTTAGTTCCTATAATTAAAAGTTTATAATTAAATTATTAGAGTTATAAAAAATTTTAATTTAATTCCTATTATAAAACTTTCTTCATTATGCCTGATGTAGCCATATATGCACCATTGTGCTACTTTAAATTATATGTTTTAAGTAGATTCACTAAACTTATTTAAAATAAGTTACATTCATATATACACGTGAGTTAATTTTACTTTTTTATATCTTTTGTCATAGATTATGCATATCTCAATATTAAGATGCAAGTAGAGTTAGTCATGTTAATAATATTTTATGAATATTGACTAAATAAAGCCAAGACTAAATTATAAATTTTCAGAGTCATAAGTAATCAATTATAAATTTTTAAAGAGTAGGAATAATAGAAAATGTAAACATAAACTTGACATATGAGCCGTTTTCTTCTACGTGGAAAATTCAACCTCTCACAGGTGAGTCATTTCTTCTATGCCAGGAGAGTGACCTGCTTCTTTGCGAAAGTATCCTCTAATAGTTTCAGATGTGCTGGGACAATATGTGACCAAGGCTAGAGAATACATGATGAAGGCATTCAACAATTTCGTTGAATGATGTGATTGCAGCTTTCACGGTGAAGAAAACCCATATGATGGATGCCACTACGCCCAACAGTGGCATTAAGATCATGAGTAGCAGAACAACGACAAGAATTGCAATCAGTAGACCAAACGTTTTAACGATGGAAAGGTAAGTTTGTTCACCTTGAAGTTTATTTTCTGCAATCGAACTCACAGCATAGAGGCATAGATTGACAAAAATGGCTACCGAAATGGTGGCATGCTCATCAAAGGGAGATATGTCTTTGGATTGGTATTGAACTTGAAGATAACCACCTAATGTAGTAATCAGAAACATTATAACATCGTGGAGTTCTTTCCTGTAGGAACTGCCGTGCAAGAAGATAAAATCAAATTTTAGCATGGAAAAAATAATATTAATAAGAAATGATTACACCGTGCAAGAAGATTAAATCATATTTCTAGCTAGTTTTATTAACATGGATTGGTTGTTGAAGTTTAGTGTTGGATGTAGTTGTTAGAATTAGGTTTAGGGTTCTTAGAGTTAACTCCCATTAAATTTAGGTTTGGCACGTTTGATTAATTGTTTATTTTTGAAACAAGTAATTCTCATGAACTCTTCTATGCTGAATGTGATCAGGGTTCCCCAATGAGTATTTTCCCCCTTTAAAACACAATATATATCATTTTTAAAATGATTGTTTAAGTTAAATTTTTTATTATAGGAGCAAAAACACGTGCCGAGCACGTGCTTTCTACTGAAGATGTATAATATTATAACCTAACAAAAATTAAAATATATTAAATTAAGGTAAAATTTCTAAAATCAATTCACGTCCTATGCCCCATGCCTCCAAGGGCTCGGAAACCTCCTCTCTACCATCTCGAACGTGGCATTCTTCTCCTCCGGTGGATGACGGTGCCCCATGGCTCCATCTGAACCCTCTTCTTCAAAGACTGGAAAACCTCCTTTCTACCCGACCCCATAACCCACACCTAAGGTGGCCTTCTTCATCTCCGGTGGCTTATGGTGCCCATCACTCCTTCTAAACCTCCTTCTTCAAAGGCTTGAAAACCTCTTCTCTACCCGACCCTATAATCGACACACAAGGTGGCGACCACATAACCCATGCCCAAAGTGGCGTTCACCTCCGGTGGCTGAGGATGCTCATGACTCCATCTAAACCCTCTTCTTTAAAGGCTCGAAAACCTCCTCTCTCCCGACCCCATAACCCACACCTAAGGTGGACTTCTTCATCTCCGGTGGCTGAGGGTGCCCATCACTCCTTCTAAACCTCCTTCTTCAAAGGCTTGAAAACTTCTTCTCTACCCGACCCTATAATCGACACACAAGGTGGCGACCCCATAACCCATGCCCAAGGTGGCGTTCACCTCCGGTGGCTAAGGGTGCCAATGACTCGATCTAAACCTCCTTCTTCAAAGGCTCGAAAACCTCCTCTCTACACGACCCTATGACCGACACACAAGGTGGCGACCCCATAACCCATGCCCAAGGTGGCGTTCTTCACCTCCGGTGGCTGAGGGTGCCAAAGACTCGATCTAAACCTCCTCCTTCAAAGGCTCGAAAACCTCCTCTCTAAACGACCCTATAACCGACACACAAGGTGGCGACCCCATAACCCATGCCCCAGGTGGCGTTCTTCACCTCCGGTGGCTGAGGGTGCCAATGACTCGATCTAAATCTCCTTCTTCAAAGGCTCGAAATCCTCCTCTCTACACGACCCTATAACCGACACACAAGGTGGCGTTCTTCACCTCCGGTGGCTGAGGATGCCCATGATTCCATCTAAACCCTCTTCTTTAACGGCTCGAAAACCTCCTCTCTCCCGACCCCATTATCCACACCCAAGGTGGCGTTCTTCACCTCCGGCGGTTAAGGGTGCCCATGACTCCATTTGTACCCTCTTCTTTAAAGCCTTGAAACACCCTCTTTACCCGACCCCATAACCCACACCCAAGTGGTGGCGACCCCAAAACCCACTCCCAAGGTGGCACTCGGCTGAGGGTGCCCATGACTCCATCTGAGCCCTCTTCTTCAAAGGCTAGAAAACCTCCTCTCTGCTCTACCACATAGCCCACCCCATGGTGGCGTTCTTCACCTCCGATGGCTGAGAGTGCCCATGACTACATCCGAAGCCTCTTCTTCAAAGGCTCGAAAACCTCCCCCCTACCCGACCCTATAAACCACACCCATGGTGGCGTTCTTCACCTCCAGTGGCTGAGGGTGCCCATGACTCAGTCTGTACCCTCTTCTTCAAAGGCTTGCAAACGTCCTCTCTATCTGATGCCATAACCCATACCCGTAGTGGCATTCTTCTCCTCTGGCGCCTCATCAGCTTCCTTGGAGTATGCAATTTGGAAAGCCCATCCAAAAGACATGAAACCCCGTGAGATCCATTTATTTTCCGGGATAGACAAAGAGATGGCTCGCACACAATCATAGAAAGTTTTGGGAGGTGAGAATCAGAGGTTTGGTGGGTGGTTATGAATGATGTATAAGTGTTTAGAAATCAAAGATAGCATTACTGAAAACAGTTATAAGCAACGGAGAGATAATACAATACCTTTCTCCGGGTCTCGGAGTCGGCAATGTTGCAGGCATATCGCCTACTGAAGTAACGAGGGAATGCAATACCTCTCCTATTTGTTTTCTTCTTTGATGAGTGAGGGAGTTTAAGCGTGGGATTTTCCGGTAACCCTTTGATTCAGATGAGAGTGTGTGCCTGTGTGAATGAGCTTCCCTTATATGGGTCTGGAGTTTGCGGAAGCTTTCCCAGAAATTTCTTCTCGTCATACAATCACGTGGAGTAGTTTCTTGTATGAGCTGCTGTGCTAGAGAATAAAGTCAAATCATCAGTGGAGAATTTAATATTTATAATAAATGATTACACGATGTTTTTAGTAAGTGGCTTAAGTTCATCGGACAAAATTCGACAATCTTATATTGGTCTCTTATCTTCTAAAATTGAGGTTATTTTGGGGTCTCTGATTTGAGGATGTTAGGGTTCAATACTAGAATATTATATTTGAATTAATAGTAGTTTTGAATTAAATATAGTTTGGAGTTTGGAAAAGTATGATTAATGAATGTTTATTTGTAGCATAAAATGCTTGTAATTGTAAGACATAAATTGAGAAAATAGATATGGATGGGGTTTCGAGAGGGATCAGTCTCATTAAAACTTCCTCCTTTTGTTCCATAAACACTGAAATTATGCTTTATTTAAATCAACTACAGCGTAACCGAAAAACTGTAGAAAGTAAACTGCACCGATCTCGAGACATGTCCCTCAGCAGTCAGCATGTTACATTTGATAAGATAATTGCATTTCATGTTACTTCAAATGACCATTAGTTATGGTAATGACATCAAACTACATCTGTCGGTTGAATTGAACATCTGATGAGCCAATCATGAAATTTATTTATTTGACATTCAAAATCAACTAAAACAAATCCGCTGAAGAGAGGCTAAAAACTGGTAAAAATTGATTTTTGATTTTTTTATTTATAATAGAATTTTCACATTCTATAATAAAAATTTATAATGTTTTATAAAATATATTCAACTTATTTTACAGGAATTTATTGTTATATGTAAAATTTTTAATTATTTTTATGTTTTTAAATATTTATATCTATTTTAAATATTATTTTCTAATTATATTAAATTAATTGTAAAATATTATATATATATATTTATTTATTTATTTAAAAAAGGATTCAACTCTAACTAAATGACCATCAGACTATTGAATTATAAACTGCTTTTTATTTCAATTCAATTTTTAATTTGATTTTTAAAATTTTGAAACTGCTTTTTATTTCAATTCAATATCTAGTTTGATTTTTAAAATTGTTATTAATTTATAAAAAAGTCAGCATAAATAAATAAACATTAACAATGATGTGTCCAATAAAAATTTTAGAATAAATAGTAACTAATAGTCACATCACTACATTTTCAATACTTATTTATTATTTTTACATTTCAATTAATTTATTACCTTATCAAATGTAAGATTAGGCACCCAAGGCCTTGTTTGGTACATAAAATTTTTTTCGACAGAAATAAAAAGGGAATAGTAAATGAAATGTAATCGAATTAATTATGTATAGTATGACATGAAAGAGAAAAGGAATATCTTTTTATATATTTGTTTGGTATGATAGAAATAATGATAGAATGAGAAGTAAGTAGTGACAAATAACCAAAATGTCTTTAAATTAAAAAGGTAATGTAAGAATGGAATGATAGCCAGAGAAGATAAGAAAATTGCTCTTTTTTTTGTTGGATGAAGAAAGTGAATACTCTTTTCTAAATTTCAAATTATATAATTTAATTATTTTTAATTATTTCTTTTCTTGTGTGTGTAAACAAATGCCCTTACATCTTATTTTGATCGTAATAAGAAAAATTTCCTATACCAAAATGTCTTTATTTTATATGTTTGGTAAGATAAAAATAGTGTAAAAATAAAAAGTAAGTGATAACAAAAGACCAAAATACCCTTACTAAAAAAAAGAAAAAGAAATAATTTTTTTTTACTCTTACAAGAGACACGCATGACAAAATATATTTATATAAATAATAAATATATATTATATATTATATATAATTTTTATCATTAATAAAAACATAAAATAAATATTTTATAATACATAATTAACTTATATATAATAAATGAAATTTATTAAAATAAATCTAATATTTACTTGATTTTACAAAAAAAAAATACAAGTTAAAAATTTTAAGCAAAGTATTTTTTAAATTTAAAGGTAAGATAATATAATGATAATTAACAAAATAATAATCTATTAAAAATAACCTACACCAACCTCCCAATACCTATCATATGGAATATTAATTAAAAAAATTCACAAACAATAAAATAAGAAATAACTAAATATATATATATATATATATAAAAGAAATAACTAAAAAAAAGGAGAACACTGCTATACACCGTTCGCGTTTAACCCTATCTAATGACAGGTTTGAAAAGTCAAATACTTCACAATGATTGCCACATTAAAGACAACATACACCGATTGGGGTGGCTGTCATATCGGAAAGTAGTTATTAAGTGAGAACTAGAAGGGTAAAATCGACTTTCCAACATTCGGGAAGAATGCCACTACACCCGTGGTGCAGAAATTAATGCTACTTTCGGCTCGCTATTGTGGATCAGATTCTTTCCGTCAAACTACCTTGTTTAAAGGAATTCATTTCCATTTCTGTTTCCCGGCTCGCCATTCTGGATGAGATTCTTTCCATCAAACTACTTGTTTTTAAAGGAATTCATTTCTCTCATACCAAACAGGGTGCAAAAGGGGAAAGATGTAAGGCTGACATAATAGGGAAAATACACGACAAGTGCCTCTTTCGATCTTCGTTCTTTTTAACATGAATAACAGGGCAAAATTGATAATGAACCATTGAGAGAACATACAAAATTTCTCCGAAATTGACGGCTACATGGCCTTTTTTCCAAACTGCTATTTCTTTAAGATATGTTCCTTCTTTTGATGCAAGTCTTTCTTCATTCTAACAAGCAATTTAGATCTTCTTTTTAACTAGTAATGGAATAAAAAGTTATTTTATTGAAAAGAAATAAATTAAGAGGTATGAGTCGTATATACTTGTACTATCTTTTATTTAGTGTTAAATCTCATATCTTATATTCATCTTTTTTTCAATAAAATAACATTTTATGCATGAAAATATCCATATTGCACACATAGGGACCCATTACAACATAATTTTTTTTCTTGGAATAATTATGTGTCAATTTTTTTTAACCAAAAGTCCCATTCTTTTTATGCGCTTCGATTTGAGCTCCACATGTGTGGTTTATAAAAGTTCTAGAGTGTTTTGCAATTGCATTGCCCCCTTTTTTTTGTTTTATTTTTAGTTATTTAGTAGAATCCAGAGGGTTCAAGTTTTGTTTTGGCCCTATAGTAAATTTTATATTGGTCTTCAATTTTTATTGTGTTCTAATATTATCTTTTAACTACTCAAACGTGGCTATTTAGTCTCTTTTGCTAGAACCGTTAATTTCTCCCAATAAAAATGTTAAAATGGTTTCAATTGAGACAAAAAATGTGTACTTTAGACCCCTAAGATGTGTGACAAAACTTTTCTCCTTTTATTTAAATAAGTTATTCTCTATTTCAGCCACCCAAAATAAAAAACGGATTTTAAAAAGGCAGAGCGTAAAATCCTTGTTGCAGACTTGCAATGTTGACCAAGGGTTGAAACGCAGCAGTAGAGAAAAACGAAATAATATTAAAAAGCGAAATCTCATATTTCTGTATGAAAACTTAGGCATGGATTGGTTATCGGTGGAAAGTGAAATGAAGATAAAAATTTTTAAATATATTTATTTTATTATTGTAATGATTATTTAATAATATTTATATCTTTTTATACCTATTTTAAAATAAAGTCACGACAATCATTTTTTATTTATAAAATTATGTTTTTTAATTTTCATTTTTATTCTTAAGTTCCTGTGTATTATATGAGTCTTTGGTTAAAAATTGATTAAAGAAAAACATATAGATAGATAGTGTTTGTTTGTTTGTTTTCTTTGTTTGTATGGATGTGCGCCGGGGGTCTCTTTGTTTTCTTCTCCCCCTAGCTTTTTATCTGATTTGTTAGATAGTGTTCTGGTCTCTTGCTGTTAGTGTTCCTGCGTTGGCTCTGTTGCTGAGCTATCTTTCTGTTTATAAAAAAAGAAACAAAAAGAAAGAATTAGTGGCAAACATCAGTCGCTTTTGGCTAATATTGTGGCAGCAAATGAGTTTGTTTGTATGGATGCACCAAATTTGATAAAATGAAAATTTATTTATTTTTTTAAATAGCAAATATTTTTAAAAAATTTTATTTCACATTTCGCAGCGATCACAACCACTGCTATATATATATATATATATAAACAAAATTGAGAGAGCCTAAATCGAAGCAGACTGTTCTTGAGATGGAAAATTTGGTTTCTTAAATTAATATCTCTCTTGTTTAATTACAACTTCGTTCAAGGACAAAAATGATTTTAGAGACAAGAAATTTCATCTCATATTAAAGATTGAGTTTTTAATATGCCAACATTTGGGTAGCCATTTTTGTCAATTTATGCCTGTATGCTATGAGCTTGATCGTAGAATATAAACTTCAAGTTGAACAGGCCTACCTTCCCATCATGAAAACATTTGGTCCAATGAATGGAATTCTTGTTGTTGTGCTGCTACTCATGATCTTAATGCCATTGTTGGACATAGTTGCATCCATCGTATGGGTTTTCTTAACTGTGGAAGCTGCAATCACGTGTTTCAAAGAAATTGTTCAATGCCTTTGTCAAACGTTTTGTGGCCTTCGTCACATATTCTCTAGTGTATATCAAATTATAAGATGATACTTTCACAAAGAAACAAGTCATTCTCTTGGCATAGAAGAAAATGACTCACCTGTGTAAAGTATATTAGCCGCGTAAAAGAAAATGGTTCACCTATGTGAAGTTGAATTAGCTACTAAATAATTGTAATATATAAACAAGTTTAAGTTAACTCTTTTTTTGTCCTGATAATTTAAAAATTTGTAATTGATTCTTATAATCCTAAAAAATTTTAATTTAGTCTCATCTTTATTTAGTCAATATTTAATTAAATTTTATTGATATGATCAAGTACATGCCACCTTAACATTTAAAATATGCATAATTTATAACAAAAGTAGTTAATAAAGTGAAATTAAATTTTATAATATATATATATATATATATATATAAAACAAGCCATATGTAACTTATTTTGAATAACTTTGGTAAGTCTACTTGTAACATACATATTTAAAGTAGCATAATCATGTATATTTGACTACGTTAGCAAAACTTAACAATATAATTAAGAAAGTTTAGCAGTAGAAATTAAATTAAATTTTTTTAATAACTTTAAAATATCAATTACAAGCTTTTAAATTATAGTAATCAAATTAAAATTGAATGAAATTATAAGGAGTAAAAAAGTAATTTAACAAAAAGCTTACTAAAACCTAACTGCTTATTGCATAATCATTAAATCTAATATATATATATATACACACACAACTCTTAGTTTCAAAATTTATGTTTGGTTTCTTTAACACATTTTGATATTCTATAGAAACTTCTTTTTTAATTTATTTTTTTGGCAAAAAAGTTAATTTGCACGTAACATAAAACTATGATTTTATTTTTAATATAACATCAAAGATAATAAAATAATCTTATTTTTAGAAAAACAAGAATCTCAAAATATGTCCAATATTAAAAAGTTTAACTTCTTGAAAGGAAGACTCCTCATATACCTTTTATTGTATTTAGTATTAAACAAAAATAATTTCAGTTTGTCTACAAGTTTTGGTTCAAGTGGCACCTATCATAACTTAAGTTTCAGGGGGATCTAATGTACCTAAATTCGATCCTTACTCCATCTCTTTCCCCTCTCTCAACCCCCTCCCAAGGTCTTAAACCTTCTTTGTAACCAAAAGAAAAAAGTTTCACCTTGCACCTAGCTCTATCTTCTTTGTCATTTTCTGATTGGTTAAACAAATTTAGAATTTAGAGCTCCTTTGTTTTGTGATGGTGGGGTGAAAAAAATATACTAAACTGTTGATTCTTATTTCACACTTCAATTTTCAAATTCTCGAAATTGAGAGAATTTGGGATACATTGTCTGTTTAATTACTATATTTTTCTTATTATTAAAATTTTCCAACTCACTCTATTACTGATATTGTAATTTCAAACTATGAGAATAAGATACTTTCTCATTTAAAATCCAAAAAATATATAGAAGGAATGCAAGAATAAAAGGATTAACAACAGCAACACCAAGTAAATTGAGAGGGCGATACTTTACATATACTATATTGAAGAACCATATGTAGGGCGCCTGCCAAGGTAAGTTTGTAAAATTAAATATGCCTCAATTGAAAAAAAAAATAATAATCAAAATAATAATATTTACTCTTGCAGCCATTCCTGCAAGTAAGTTTTTACATATTGATTACATGCTAAATTTGTCTTCTAAGTTTCCATTTCGCTACAAGTGCTCAATTTTTTATGATTGGAAAAATGCATTGAAAGTAGAGATTAGCTATTTGTAGACTTGACCGAAGGACAAACATAGAGCAAAAGAATCTAGACAAAGAACCACATATAGTAGAATCAAAATTTCACCCATGGAGGCAACTTAAGCAAAGAAAAGAACAGAGACTCAGAAAAGGCTTGGAATTACAGTAAAAAGATTCATTTCCAGCGCATTCAACGTCAAGGATATGGAAGATTATATTTCTTTCTAAATTTCTTAATGAAATTGAAATCAGGATTATTATTGAAAAAGAAATTATATATATATATATATATCAAAACCCAGAAGCTGAACTTTAACCTGGTTTTTTAGTTCTGGGGATCTGTGGGTAGACGCATATTATAAATGTCAACAAACATCATATTAAACGACTTCAAGAAAAGGAAGAAATTCCAGAACCATCAATATGAAAGAGATGTAGGCTTAATCTATCAGCTTCACATACTTCACTTTCAGTTTCAACGTACTAACTCCACCTTTCAGTCCACCCTGTCCATTTCTACAGCTTAGTCCCCAAAAGTAAAAAAGAAAAAAGCCACTCCGTGTATAAATATAATGATCAACATCCAAAGACACTTGGGCCTTGCCCATCTTAGCCTCTGTGCCTGGGCCCAAAATACTACAAGTGGCAGGTTTTTTATGGACAATTTTTTTTAATATTACATTAAAGATATTGAATCTTAATACTGTTTATACTCCCACTTTATCCTTATCACTTGAACTAGTTCCAAGTGATTTTTATAGGCAAATTACAATAATAATAAAAAGACATACAACAAATTATGATATAATATTGGGAAAAAAAGACAACTATAAAAAGCTCACTATTCATTCCAGGCATTTGGAGCTTCAAACGTGATGTTAAATTAGATATATCAAGCTCCAATATAGTTATTGTTAAAATGATAAATAAGTAGATAAATTATCATATAAATAGACAAATACATGAGAATTTTAAACTCTTTTAAACAAAAAATTCAAAATTTATTCTACCAACTTTTACGAATTATTTTCCTAAAGAAAGTATTGAAAGAAACTCAAAAATATTATGTATTGGGAGTACATATAGTTGTAGATGAAGATGACAAAGAAATTTTACCTAAAAAGGAAGAAAAAAATTGTAAGAGAAGAAAGAAACAAACAAATTAATTAGAAGGCAAAAGGGGGGTAGTGGTTTGTGTTAGATAACAGATAAAAATATTAGTCTTTAATTTTATTTTACATATCACTTTTTTCCAAGACAAGAGATATTTTGAAAAAAAAGATAGAATAATAAGGAAAGAGAAATGTGTAGATTAAAGAATGAAAATTGCAAAATTTGGATTGAAGTCAAGAGTTTTTCAAGAATTTTTCTTGCCTCAAAATTCTTCTTCCTTCTAGTTTAAATTTCTTTAATATATATATGTATATATATGTGTGTGTGTGTGTGTGTGTTTAACCTATGGTACAATTTAATTTTATGTCAAATAACTTATTTTTTAAGTTATTTTTTTAAATCTAAACTAATTTTTTTTTATTTAAATTTGCAACTAAGTCTCCATAACTTTCTCTTTTCAATTTTTCCTTTTTTGGGGTTATTATACCTTAAATTTTTCTACTACATATGAAGTGTTGCAATAATTTTTCAAAATCCCACAAGGGTGAGAAAGAAGGGAGAGTATGGTATTCCTATAAATAGGCCCTTTAATTTTTGTTTAAGTATTACAACAATTCAAGTCTTGGGATTAACTACAATAGTATAATTGGAATTTTCGAGAGTTGTAAGTATGTAAGGATTTGTAATTTTTTTCGTTTAAAAATTATGACAATTTTATTTTAATAGAGATGTCTCCTTCCAGATCATTAGAGTAGGTATATTTAAAAAATTAAACTATGTTAAATTATTGCGAATTTATTTATTTATTTGACTCTCCATTATTTGTACGTGCTTCCGCTAGTTGTGGGTCCCAACACAAAGTTGCACTAGGCCAACCCTCAACCCTTGTACGGAGAACCTTACCAAAATAGGGAACTGCAAAGTTTGAAAAATAAAGTCAGATACAATCAAAATATGCAACTCTATTGTAAATTTGACTGTAAAATAGGATGAAATGGAAATTGGAAAGGAACAAATTAAAGATAATTTCATGAGCTCTTGACCCACCAATTTCAATTTTTCTTGATAGGCGCTTCTATATTCAATTAATTAATTAGTTAGTTATTGTTTAGGGAAAATCACAATGAAGGATTTATATCATACAAAATTTATAATAAAAGATCTTAAAAATTAAAATTATCATTAAAGATTATAATTATTATTATATTTTAAAAAAATTTATTATTAATTTTAGAGAATTTATTACTAAGTATAAGTCATTAAAGACCATAATTATCATTATATTTTAAAAAACTTTATTATTAATTTTAAAAGATTTATTATTGAGTATATTACTACTAAGTACAAGACCTGTACTTAATAGTAAATCTTCTAAAATTAATAACAAAATTTTTTAAAATATAATAGTAATGATAATTTTAATTTTTAAGATTTTTTATTATAAATTTTATATGATATGATTGTAATTTTTTCCATTGGTTATTTACTTTTCTTCGTTACTTCGTGCTTTTCAGTCTGAGCTTAACAGGTGACTGATATGACACGCTCATGGCCATTGGTTCTCAGTATAGATTTTCTGGAAGAGAGTAAGAGCTTAACTTTAAATAGCATAAGAAACTATTTGATTAAGTTGGAGGGTAGCATATTATTCAACCTTTTGGACAGATCTAGGACAGATACAATGCAAATAGATTCAAAATATTCTCTCTCTCTCTCTCTCTCTCTCTATAATGGTGTTTTGAATCTGGTGAGTAGCACAATATGTTTTCTTCTTGTTGTTTCTCAAAGAAAACTTAAGGACAATGTCGTTGGTATTACTTTGTTAATTTTGCCTGAAAGAGTATATTAAATATTTTGATTTTAATGTAAATTAACGTTGTCATATTTACAAGTTTATTAGGCAAATTTGTAAAGAAGTAATAAACTCGTAACATATTTTTGTAACTTAGACTTATAATAGTTTATTTTTATTAATAAATAATTATTAAAATATATAATTATATTGCTAAAATATGATATACAATAACAAATTTATTCATGTTCAATTTAAATTACACTAATTCAAAAAAATTTAGCCAGGTTGTATAATTTATAGTAATCAATATAAAAATTTCAATGAAGCTTATAAATAAATAATCATTCAATATAATTAATTAAGCATATATTTATTTTAACTTTATTCTATTAAGTATATTAGTATAATTTTATTTAAAAATGTATCTGATATTATTTTATCTATGTTTAAGTATATTTTTATAAAGTTTTAACAACTAAGTAGTATATTATGACATTTTTTAAGAAGATGCTAGTTTGCATCCAATGGTCATGAGTTTGAACCAATGTGTTTCACATTTTAAAAATTTTAGGAAATCCAGAGACAAGTAAACTTAGATATTACTTTGCGTACATATTATGAGAAAACAAATTTGGAATGATTGTTAAGGCGCTGACTCTCACAGCATCCAAATTCGAATCACCCACACTCTATTTTGCTGTTTTGGAGTTCCACTTTCACCTGATTTATCGGACAGATTTCTCATGGCACAAAGTTGATAATTGTTAATTTCATTATTTTTAGACTTATCCTCGATCATAAATTCATGCCATTTATGTTAGAAACTCAATGGATATACAAACATGAGATATATCTCGAAATAAAGAAGAAACGGAAGCGAACATACGTCAGCCATTGTACTTGATGATGAAGTTTTTTACCTCAGTTACATGTCTTTGAGCACTTCCAAAGTTTGGTTCCTGACTAATGATGGTGTGTAATATTAAGATCCTTGAGAAACCGAGTTTGGGGATTCAATTATATAGCATCGCATCTGAGAGCTCCTTCCCATAAAAGGAGTCAAGAAAATATCAGAAGCGGTGGAATATTCCAAAGGCATGAATGCTGAAACCCAAGAAAGTCGAACCACTTAAGAAGAGTTTATTACCAACATTAAAATACATGTTATATATATATATATATATATAACATTCATCCCTTTACTGCATTAAATCCAAGAGATAGACTAAGTTACTTGTATTTTTATTATTGTGTTTTTTAATCAAAATATGGCAAATATATAATTTTTTTAATAAAATATGACAAGTATATAATCTAATTGAAAAATTATATACTTTTTAAAAATTATATATTTTAATTGGAGAACTGACAATAAGAATATAACGAACTATATATAATTTTTTTTCTCCAAAAAAGTGTGATTTAACTAGTGTGTATATGTTACACTGTAAATTTGTAAAACTAATTTTTTAGAAAATTCTTTTAAATAGAATAGAGATTGAAAGATCAAATGATTGCATATATCATGCAGAAGGTTCTCCATTCAATTATTTGTGAAAATTTATTATAAAATACGTTTATCTCTCTTCAATCAATTATAGTAGTGGCCTAAAGTTAATATATATATATATACATCTCTTTCTTACACTAAATTAAAGATGGATTAAACTTAGATATAGTTACTTGTGATTTAGTTTTATATTTTTCAATCAAAAAATGATAAGTATATAATTTTTTTAATAAAATATGACAAATGTATAATTTAATTAAAAAAATTATACAATTATTTACAAAAATTATATACGTATCATATTTTGATTAGAGAACTGATAATAAAAGTATAACGAATTACATATAATTTTTTTTAAAAAAAAATTGTGATTTAAGTAGTATGTATATATTCACACTCTAAATTTGCAAAATTAATTTATTAGAAATTCTTTTAAATAGAATGGAGATTAAAAGATCAAATCATTGGCCATTAATTACATATAACAACAGTTTTAAAATTGTATTTAAGTCTTAAAATCTTTTAGTAGTGGCTTTTTTTTAATAAAAAATATTTACTTTGGTTATAAACTTTTTCCCTTGCTAAAGCCAAGAAATTTTATATCAATAGCCAAAAAGCAATTGCAGCATTTTTATCATGATGCACACAAATCAATTTTATCAAAGAAGTCAAATATTTCTACTTTCATAGGCTGAAATTTTCAAATACAGAGAAAAGGAAAGCAAATTAACAGTCAATAACAATAAAGACAAAAGACCTTAGAATTAAAGCATTTGCATGATATTCAATCAATGTAATTGATATCTGAACACAAGAAAAGTGCATTAACACCACCTACATCAGCATACAATGAAAAGGCTTCCTCTTATTGGCCATTAATTACATATAACACAGCCAATGCCTGACCAAGAAAAAAATGGAGCACGTTAATATGAATAGACACTATGCAAAGACATTACTTGTGACCTTGTCCTATCTAACCTCATAAAAGCATTATCACGCAGTCTGGGGTTTGTCCTTACAGACCATTAAGAATTAGAAAGCAGAGTCCTTAACCCATGTGGTTAGCATTAACCAATGGTAGGTCCATTCCAGTAATTGCCACATTTTGAAGATTAAAATTTTAAAAAAATATAAAACAACATGTTGAGTAACTTACTGATAAAAGTAATGCTGTAGTGACTATTAAACTTCTATATCACTGCATCAATCTCTAAAGATAAGCAATGTAAACATGTTGATAATGTCAAATACGAAATAGCATTGCAATCGAGTAGCTTACTGATAAAAGTTGAAAAACAAAACAAAACAGCCTTGTTCATTATGGTTATAGGCAACTAAAAAGCAAGCAACATGTCCTCAACGTTAATTTATACTAAAGGTGAGAGCAACTTGATAATTTCAAGAAACTTACTTGTGGTCCTATAATCACGTATGATATGAGTGGGACATTTACTCAGACACAAAGAATATGGACACAACATAGATAGAAGAAGCAGAGAATTTCATTCTCTTAATTGTTTTTTCATTACATACACGGTTTATGGGAAGAAGCCTTTTATAGGCTAATAATATGGATTTAAATAAAGGAAACATATGGATGAAGTAATGAATCAAATGCAATAACATCAGGGGGTGGTAGCAAAGTTTAAAGAAGTCAAAGGCTGCAAATGGCAATTAATTTGTCATAGAAATTGTATAGCAATGCAACATGATAGGCTTGCAAATGATGGAGTCTTCCATTTTGATTTTGCAGGATAGGCACCTACAATTTCCTTAGGCGGTGGAAGTGATGCATACAGCTTGATTTATAATTTTGACATTGCCTCCCTTAAATCAAGCTTGTAAATTTGTCATTCTAGGTAATTTCTTCATCTTGTAAAATAATTCAACTTTTAATGACTTCGTAAAAATATAAGTAAATTTGCCCTTCTCGGTGACCAGTTCTTGAATTTTGTGAAACCGAATATTTGTGTTTGGACCTCCCGTGAAAGACTGGAGTTTTACATAGTGCAATTGCAAACTTATTGTTACAAAATATTTTTGTTGGAGAATTCTGCTTTTGATGTATCACTTCAAGAATTTTTCTCAACTATATTGTATGTGGAGCACAACTGGCAACTGTAATATATTATGCTTCGATTGTAGAAAGTGCAATAACTAATTGTTTCTTTGAAGACCAAGATATTGTGCTAGATCCAAGATGAAATATGTTCCCTGACATGCGTTTTCTTATTTTTATATCTCCTACCTAATCACTATCTATATAGCCCATAAGTTTCACATCAATTTTATTAGTGTAAAAAATTCCATTAGTTAAAGTACCTTTAATGTATTGGAGAATTCTTTTTGCTCCTTGCAAATGACAAGCGTGTAGTTCTTCCATGAATCTACTAAGCAATCCAACTCCAAAGACTATATATGGTCTGGTTGCAGTCAAATATCTCAAACTTCCAATTAAGCTTTTATAGTAGGTGGGATCAACAACTTTGTTTTTACTTTCTCTCATCAGCTTCAACTTTTCTTCAACTAGGGTGGAAATTGGCTTCGAATTCTCTAACTTGAATTTCTTCAAAATATCACCAGTATATTTCTTTTGAGAGGCAAAAATTCCATTATATTGTTGATCAACTTCAATTCCTAGGAAGTAAGACATCAAGCCTAGATTTGTCATTTCAAAGCAGCTTATCATAACTTCCTTGAATTCTACAATCACCTTTGGATTGTTGCTAGTAAATATTTGATCATCAACATAAAGGCGCACAATAAGAATATCTCTAGGCTTGACAAATTTAATATCTAAAGTGTGCTCAAATGGACATCTTTGAAAACCATGTTGCACAAAGTAAGAATCCATCTTCTTGTACCTCGCTTTTGGTGCTTACTTTAATCCATACAATGCCTTATTCAGTTTGTATACCTTATCTTCTTTTCCTTCGATTACATATCTTTCAGGTTGCTCAATATATACTTCTTCTTCCAAAGTACCATTTAAAAAAGTAGACTTAACATTAATTTAATATATTTTCCAATTATTTTGAGCTGAGAGAGAAATAATCATGCGAATTCTATTTAATCTTGCAACAGGAGCAAATACCTCAAAGTCATCAATACCTGGCTTTTGTTTATATCCTTTTACAACCAACCTTGCTTTAAAATGATCAATCTCACCATCTGGCTTATATTTTGTTTTATAAATCCACTTCACTCCAATTAACTTTGTATCTATAGGTAAATCCGTCAGCTGCCATGTTTTATTTTTCTGGATGGCATGAATTTCATCATTCATGGTTTTTGTCCAATTCTAATCATGTGATGCTTCTTCAAATGTCAATGGCTCACAATCTACAAATAAAGTAAAGTTGATGATCTCTTCATCAGATATATCATTATCATTACCGACAACATAATCCTCTAACTTGGTTAGTAATCGACATTGTCTTTGAGGTCTATTAGATGATTCTGGCTCATTATGAGCTGGGTTTGCTTGTCTATCATCTTCTTGATAATTGTTGGAAATTACCACCAGCTCTTTTTGGAACTTTGAGGACCAAGCCCCCATTCCTTTTTCATCAAACGTCATGTCTAAGCTAATAATCACCTTTTTTGTCTTTGGATTATAAAGCTTGTAAGTTTTTGAGTTCAAACTATACCCTATGAAGATACACTTTTCACCTTTATCATCTAGTTTTTTTTAAAGCTAATTTGGTACATGGGCATATGTTATACACCCAAAAACTTTGAAGTGCTGAATCTAAGGCTTCCTTCCACTCCAAGCTTCTTCAAGTGTCTTGTCATAGGCACTTTTTGTTAGACAACTGTTTAAAATATACACTGCCATAGCAATTGCTTTCGCCCAAAATCCTTTAAGTAATTGTTTGGCCTTTAGCATGCATCTCACCATGTTCATGATCATTCTGTTATTCCTTTTAGCAACTCTATTCAGTTATGGGATGTACCCTATTTTTCTTTGATGATGGATTTCATGCTGCTAAAAAAAAATATGTACAGGCAAGGTATTCTTGACCTTTATCTGTTCTTAGTGCTTTAATTCTACTACCACTTTGCTTTTCTATGAATGCCTTAAATGTCTTGAAGGCATCACAGGCTTCTGATTTTTAGTTTAGAAAATATACCCAAATTTTTCTATTAAAATCATCAATAAATGTAATGAAATACTTGTTACCACCATGTTTTGGCACCTTAACAGTATATAAATTTAAGTGGACTATCTCCAACATTTTTTTCACCCTCTTAAGACTTTTTGATTTGAAATGATTCTTTGTACTTCTTTCCCATTTCATAAGTTTCACATGCAGCATTGGGAATATTCACAACAAGCAAACCAGAAACATATTCTTTCTGTGACAAATAATTCAATCTAGAAAAATGATAATGCCCAAAATGCATATGCCATAACCAATCATAATTTGGAATCACAAAACTCAAACAAGATAGCTTTTCATGGTGGATTTTTAAAAGGAATAGGTAGTTTAGAGTCATTTTTACCTTGGCAATAAATCTCCCATTTTTGTCATTCAATGTACAGTAGTCATGATGAATTTACATGTTGTAACCTTTCTCTAACAGTTGTCCCATACTCAATAAATTGTGATAAAGACCAAGGCATAGAAAACATCAGAGATAAAATTTTGAAAACCATCTTTCATCCTTATAACAACTCCGCCTTTTCCTAAAATTGGAATATTTATATTATTTCCAAATTTTATGGTAGATTTAACCATTTCATCCAAAGAAGAAAATAACTCTTTTTTACCACACATATGATTACTACATCTAGTATCTAAATACCAAATATTTTCATTTTCTAAAAAAGTATTACTTGCCAAAAATAAACATTGTGGGTTATTAAGAATTCTCACCAACATTTCGATAATGATTTTCTGCCATGTTTGCCTAATATCTAAATCTACAATCAGTAGCTTTATGCCTAAATTTCTCACAGTAAAAACAATTGAAATTATTTCGTTCTTTATAATTCTGATCTCTTCCTCTTCTTTGGTGGGTAGCACCAAAATTATTTCCACAACTTCCTTGATCAGGTGATCCGAAATTGTTGTCTCTCCTTTAGTTCAAATTACCACATCCTCTTCTTCTAAAACTTCCTTGACCTTTATCTCTATAATTTCCTTTCCACCATTGAAATCACGACCTCTGCCTTTAGCATTTTGGCTAGATTTGGCTACATTGTTAAGATTCACCTGACTCTTTAAAGTTTCTTCATTTACTTTTTTCGTCTTCTCTAAGATTCTGCTCACATGGCTTTCAATGCTTCCTTGCAACTCTACAACTGTCATGGTGTCTGTATCGTGAGACTCTATTATTGTAATCACCATATGATCAAACTTCATTAATATGGTGGGTAAAATTTTCTCCACCACCTTATAGTCTGAGATGTCTTCTCCATACACTCTCATCTTATTGATGAGATCTGTGACACGTGAAAAATATTATTCTATAGTTTTTGAGCTAGACATTTCATACCTTTCATATTCTCTACGTAGAGATTGCAGTTTGGATTTCTGGGATTTTTCTACTCTTTTATATGACAGCTTTAAGATGTCCTACACTTTTTTTTGGCTATTTTGGCATTTGCTATTTTGCCAAAAATTGAGCAATCTATTCCTTGATGAATTTGTGATAATGCCAACTATTCCTTCCTACGAGCAGTTTCATTAACTCCATCCTATAATCCTAGTTCAACAAAACTCCAAATATTGTGAGCCTTTAAATATGTAAACATTAAGATTTTCCAATAACTAAAATCAATTTTCCCATCTAGTTTGGGACCAGACTAAACAACATTGTAATTGGTTGCCATATCTCTCTTTAAAAAAAATTACATTGACTTTAAAAAAAAAATTCCTTCTAAGTTAGAACTCTCTTTTTCCTCACACACTTAAAATATTTTTGGCACTCAAACTCTTATGCTCTAATACCAATTTGATATTAGTGAGACATTCACTCATACACAAAGAATATGGACACAACACAGATAAAAGAAGAAGAGAATTTCATTCACTTGATTGTTTTTTCATTACATACACGGTTGATGGGCAGTAGCCTTTATAGGCTAATAATATGGATTTAAATAAAGGAAACATATGGATGAAGTAATGAATTAAATGCAATAAAATTAGGTGGTGGAAGCAAAGTTTGAAGAAGTCAAAGGCTACAAATGGCAATTAATTCATTGTAGAAATTGTATGGTAGTGCAACATGATAGGCTTGTAAATGATGGAGTCTTCCATTTTGATTTTGCAGGATAGGCACCTATAATTTCTTTTGGCAGTGGAAGTGATACATACAACTTGATTTATAATTCTAACAGCGTATGCTTGATAAAAGCTATGAAAAGCTTTTTATTTTATTTCATTAAAACATGAAATATACAACGTTGATGATGAACAAAAATGAGAAGCAAAAAATCAATTCTTGCTTCTCAAATGTAACTAACCTAAGAGGGATGAAAATGAAGATCAATGATTCAGTATCCTTTTTCTTATTAATAAATTTTTTCTATACACTCAAAATTGGTATTAGAATGAGAGTAAAAAATGGTCTAGAAAATCTAGCAAGTCTACTAAACTCATCAAAATTATAATTACACTAACACATAATCTAATAGAGTGACTGAGACTTCACTAAACTTAACATTTTAACATGCATTTTGGTTAGCATTATTTTATACAGCAGTAACAATCTCAGAGCTAGCATTTTCATTAGAAATTTAAGAGAACTAGAAGCCAAAAGCAAGAACATCCCAATTAGCAAAAATATTAAGTGGAAAAAGCAATGACAGGGAGTTGATTTCCACCTCGCAAAATTTTCATTTGAATATGAGGACAAAACATTAATTAAGAAAAACAAAAGGACAAAGTCCAAAACAAATCCAAGACAAAGTAAAAATATTTGCCAATCTAAAGTAGTTCACATTCTCATCTGACCATTGTTCTCCCAAATTTTCAAAATCCAGAAACAGGAAATAAACTGTTCACGCACTATAACAACCTAAGCTAAAGTCCAAACTCAACTGGCAATAATAATCATTGCTAACAACTAGAAAATGCTTTTGAGTAGTTATTTAAAAGAAAAAAAAGTTTGAAGCTTTAACTTACAGGAAAGGAAAATGTCTCTAAGGACGACTATTGGATGACTGCAGTGACATCTTGGAGGAAGGTAGTGGTGTTTGGAACAGAGGTGATGGCTGAATGTGGGACGACGGCAGATTTGCTTTTAGTAGTGAGTGAGTGTGTGTGTGTATGTGTGAGTATAAAGTTCTATGCAAGGCATAGGCAAAATGCTAGTCTATGAATAATGGATGAAACAGTTGACTCTAAGTGTCAACTTTTTGTGCTATTTTTCCTACCATCAATTTCTCATATGCTAAATTACAATTTTTCCTAGTTAATGGAATTTTTGTGAGATTACAAATCTACCCCGCATTGAACATTCTCTTTGATTGTATCTTTTCAATTTTTTCGAAGATGTTTCAATTTTGGCTAAACTTATAACTCTTTAATTTTTTTATTATTATCATGAACATTATATTTTGTTCAAATCATTTTTAAAATTAAAAATAAAAGAAAAAGAAACAATAATAAGGACTTAAGTATTTCTAATATTTGTATGCATCTTAGGTGACAAAAGTCAAACAAAGAAAAAAATTAAGTTTAAGAAAAAGGAAGAAAAATCAAAAAATAGAAAAACAAATGAAGAAAAAAAAATTAAGATAATATTAAATAATGAGTACATTTACTTTACAATTTTACCCTCTCTTTCTTCTTTGTTGCAAATTTAAAGGAATGGGCCTTTAGTAAAACCAATTGTCTTCCCATTTTGCCTCTAACCCAGTGTCTTATTTTCATTTCTATCTTACTACTCTTATCTACTCCTTTTGTGCTTTTTTTCTGCTTTACTTGCTTTCTTTTCATGATTGCAATAAATTCAAAGTAGCTATTGTAATGCATTTTATAATAGCATTTGCTGTAAATAAAATCCAGCCATCCACATAATCCAACAACACCAGATCTTCGTTGTTTTGTTTTTTTTCGATAATTAGTGAAACGGTGCATTTTGCACCTATTTTTTTGCCACACTGAAGTGCTAAATGACATTGTTCGATCCAGCCCTCTCTTATATGCACATAGCCTTCGACATTTTCAACAATAGAGCAGGTGCCTGAAAAAATAGAAGGGAAAAAAAAGGCAAGTATGTTGGCGCCAAATTTGTAGTTGATGTAGTAGGAGAGAGCAAAGTATCATGGTGTAGAAAAATTTGTTATTTGCTTAGATTATCATCTAGGGATCTAGATAATAGCAAACCTTTGCCAACTATGACAAAGGCTATCGTGGATACTGTTCCATTGGCGGTGGACAATGGTCGAATCTATGTTGGCATTAAAGTCAACTCTTCTTGTTGATGTTTGTATGAACACTTCGTGCTCACTATTCACTTGCCTTAAATATGTCTGTGTTGTGATGGCTCTGTGTTTTTTATATTTCTTTTTGTTTTTCTACTATGTTTTCTATATGTCCTTTTTTTTTTCCAGTGTGTTCTATTTCTAGTGTTGTGTTTCTCCATTTTTGCATTTTGGGTCTTGCATGTTATGTTAAAAGTGTTAAACTTTAATAAAATATGATGCTTGAGGCAAGGTTAATTTTGAAAAATATTTAGTTGTCATCTTTCAAGGTTTTTAAATATTTTAATATATATTTTGATAAATTTAACTATTTGATTTAAAATAGCAAATAAACTTCTTTGACTATCTTAAAAATGCCTTCATTGATTAACCATTCTAAACCATGTGTATTCTTTCTAATATGACTTTGTTAACCTCCGATGTAATCTATCCTTTGAATAATGTTATTGTCATTTGGAGTCACATGAAGAAGAAATAATTGTTTTGCCTCATTAAGTGTTTATATGCTTATAATTTGTAGTCATGCAAGGGTAAGGTTATAGGAATGTTGGATAGTTAATTTTAATGGAAAAATAAATAAACCCAATATTTATGGCATTTAACATTTTTTTTGTATTTTCAAGTAACATTTTGTTGCACTATTGGTATCTTGTGTAACCATGTTTGGAGGAAGGAATAACTTGCAAAGTGACCATGGATCACTCAACATAAGTGTCTTGCAATTGTTTGTGTGATTGAATGAAAGAAGTGGTTGAATTGGTACTTGTTATAATGTAATCTCTATTGATGAATTTCTAGAAATGTGATGCCCTTATTATTCCATTGACTGGAGATGACAACATGGGAGATGATTGGAAGCCTAGAGTAGGAATAGAGTTTGATAATGTCGAGGTAGCTTGGCAGTTCTGGTTGAAGAATAGTGCGAATGTCAATTTTGGAGTTCGAAAAGATTATTTAAACAAGAATACAAAAGATGACTCCTATCGATCATGTAGATTTGTTTATTGCAAAGAAGGCCAAAAGAAAGAGAAGAAATATTCTACATTAATCAATCTTCGACAAGAGACAACAATTGGGTGTAAGGCAAGACTGACACTATCAAACAAGAATGGAAGATTTTGGGTGCATGAGTTTGTGGAGGAGCATAATCACATTTTGCAGCTCCTAGAACCAATACACATGTTGGCATGTTTAGACTTCATTCAAGAGTATTCTCCAATTGATGAGTACAAATGTAGGAGGTAGAGCCAATCTTGGGTACACAAGATTGGATGTAAACAATTATCTATGAATAAGGTGATAGAAAACCATGGCTTATAGAGAAGTTGGAGTTATTGGCCAGTATTTTGAGCAACAATTATTGAAAAATCCCTCATTTTACCATGCATATCAATTAGATGCAAAAGAATAAATCACTAATATATTTTAGGGCAATGCAAAAATGATGATTGATTATGACTACTTTGGCGATGTGGTATCCCTAAACATAACTATAATACTAACAATGTGCATAGGCCACTCACTGTATTTGGAAGATTTAATCATTTTAAGAAAGTAGTGATATTTAAGGCGGTCTTATTGTATGATGAAACAACAGATTCTTTTAAGTGGTTATTCAAAATATTTTTAGAAGCGCACCACCAAAAAGGACTCAAACTATATTCTCATTTCATGAATGACTTCAACAAATTTGTGTATGAATACAAGAAGGAATCACATTTTGAAATGGTGTGGAGCATGTTGCTATCAAAATATAATGTTCATGATAACTCTTGGATTAGATCAATGTATAATATCAAGAAAAAATGAACTGCATGTTACATGAAGCAGGCTTTCACTCTTGGCATGAGGAGTATATAATTCAGTAAAAGCTTGAATACATCTTTCAAAGAATCTATGAAACCAAACATTGACCTTCTTTAATTTTTTAGAAACTTTGAAAAGGGAGTAGATATAAAATAATAAACAAGGTTATATGTAAGTTTGAGTCATGACATAAAATACCAAGGTTAATGGTAGTTCATTCACCTATACTTCAATAGCTTGCCCAGACTCTTTGTAACATTCGGTCTCTCCGTAAACGTAAGAAACGCGATATTCGGTTTTTTTGTAAACGTTAGAAATTGGCTAAATATAAAAGGAAGTCCTCAAAGTAGAAGGAATTGGGATAAATAAAATTAGAATAAAATTATAAATATTAGAAAATGAGGATTTGAGGTTTAAGATGCCAAAAACTAGAGCTAGAAGAGTTCAGAAAATTTGTCGAAGAAAGTAGGGGCATTTTTGTAATTTTTGAAAAATTTTGAAAACTTACAAGAGAGCTTTTTAAATGGAAAATTTGAGCTTTTCGGGGTTCTTAAAGGCGCCAAATACCATGGGAACCCCTAAAATAGTTGAAACCCCTCCGGTAAGTGATTTCGGCTGTCGATTGACTGAAACTTTGACCAAATAGTTCGGAATGGTTTTAGATTCTTTTTGAGTGATTCCAAAGGCAATTCTTATGATTAAGAGTCTAAGGAATATGATGGAAAGGATAGATTTTGAAAAAGAGTTGAAATGAGACCAAACGGACAAACCATGGATTAGGGACTAAAATGAAAAGTTAAAAAGTATGTTAACTTTACCCTTTTGCTTTTAAAAACACGTCCAACCCTTCTCCTTCCTCTCCACCGACGTCTTTTTGGTCTGAAACAGATTGGAAAGAGGCACACAAAGGGAAGCACAAGAGAAGGGAGAAGAAAGCCAAGAAAGATAGGTAAATTCAAGGAATTTTATGGCTTTCTCTTCTTTAAAGTTGTTCTTCTCTTCTTACTTCATCTTTCTATGGTTTTGGTGGATGAAATAGTTCTATTTTGGCCTTGAACCAGAGGGGAAGGATTAGAGTTTCAAAAAAGAACCAAGATCAAAGGAAGAGACTCTTGATGGAAGCTTGAATTCAAGGTAGATATCGTTGTAGCTTTGCTTCTTCTTCTTGCTTCTTGTCTGTGAGAGTCATGGCCAAAAACAGAACCATTATAGGGGAGGAGTTTTTGTCCAAAAACAAGCAAGAATCCATTGATTTAGTATGTGGGCACCTAAGAATTGCAAAGAAATGGGAAAAAAAGCAAGTAAAATTCAAGTTAGGAAAGTGAAGAAGTCTTGAACACATTGTAAAAACTGATTTAATTCATACATTTCCTAGCATATGTGAGTGTTTGTTTGAGTTTCTAAGACCCTTAGGAAGCCTCCCAAGTGACTCTCCCATCAAGGAAAAATTGGAAATCCCTTGAACCCCAAATGCTTCCATAATGTTAGCCTAGGCTACAAAGAGTACCAAGGGGGAGTTTTAATTTGTTTAAAACTTATTTTTAAGTCATGTAGGATGGAAGAAGATGAGAGGAAGCCTTGAAAAAATTTTAGAAGCCATAGATAGTGAGATAGAAGTGTAGGCTCCAAAATATAGTATAATGAAGCAACTCCTAGCTAGGCTCCTTAAAATAATTGTGTGATGACTCCAAGGAGTCTAAATGGAGTCAAGAATCATAGATTAAAGGAGAGAAGAGAGCCAAGATCATGAATTTTTATAGTTGCTTCATTAAGTGCCTTATGGAAGCATAATAGAGCCATAAACCAAAGTAGCATCATGTAAAGTGTGTATAATGCCAAGGTTTGTTCCCATGAGTAATTCATGTTTCTTTTGGTGTGTCCAGGCCAAGAGAAATGATCTCCACCTTCTTGGGTGTGTGAGGTCAAGGGATAGGATTCAAAGCTTAAGGAAAAAGTGTGTGAATGCAAGCCAGGTAGCTCTCTCTCTTTTCTCCCATGCATGAATGAATGTCTACATTATTTTTGAATGTGTGTATTAGTATTTTAAGCTATGAATTGTATTTTAGTATGATGCCTATGTTCCATGGAACCATAGTATTGCACTATGTATTCAAATAATGCCTATAAATGTTGCATTGGTTTGCTTAAATGTGGAGAGGCCAAGAATCTTTAATCTTCGATGAGGATGAGTCAAGAACTCTTAGAAGTGGTTGAGACCAAGAGAAAGTCTCCCAAAAGTAAGACTTAGTTCAAGACCTTTGAGAAAAAGGGTGAGGCAAGTCCAAGAACCTTGAAGAAAGTGGGTGAGGCTAATCCATTCATTTGGCAAGTCTAAGTATGTTATATGTGCTTTGTGTAAATGCCAAGAATGTATTTTGCACCATTTTCTATATTGATATGTTATACATGCATCCTTAAGACTTGTATTACATTATTTATGCATGATTGAATGGGAGATGAGCTATTAGGATTTCTAGAATCTCACTCTTCTCCCCCCATTACTTAATATGCCTAGGTGGATCAAGAGAGCAAGGAAATGGGAGCTACCACACTTGGAAGCAAGAAGATTAGCAATGGAGTTATAAAATATTTGTATTATAGCCATATGGTTGTCACATGATGTATCTCCATAATGTATATGATGTATGATCTTATGAATATTTATAAAAGTATGGGTATATTGTATATGTATGAGAACTAGACCCGTGTGAAGGATATTTCATAAATTTGACTTGGATATGCCAAGTTATACAAGTATGACTCTTGTGTATATCTTAGTGTGAATGGGTGAGATTATGGAATCTGGGTTATTAGCCCTTTAAGACATGTTTGATAGAGTATTTTAATGCTTTCCCACGTGCTCATGTGGCCATAGAATGAGAAGAAGCAAAAATAAACCCCATGAGACCCCATATGAAGCTAAAAAAGAGCATTTTGCAACCCTATATCACAAACTGACCAAATGGACAAATTTCCTCATGAAATTTGGCATGCATGTAGATATCATCTAGATATTTTTGGGAAGCTAAAGTGTAGAATTTTTGGAGGTCTAAAAAATATTTGGTGAATTTTTGAAGTTAGAAATTTTTTTGATTTGGGTCAGTGTACTGTAGCTTTGGTCTGAAAATGCATTTGTGGCAAACATGGGCCAAATGAGGTCCAATGGTCCTGAAATTTTATGTGGAGAAACTAGACATGCACAGTGAGATATAGTAACTGGAAGCACCTCATTTGGATGTCTAGAGAGAGAGAAAAATGAATTTTTGAAGTTATAACTCCCTGTCAGTGATGCAGTAGGACCCTTAGCATTGTTCCATCGAGTTTCTCCAGTTTATTTTCATTCTCTGGGTCTGGAGCTATTTTTCCCTTAATTTAGACATCTGTAGCTTTCCAGATTGGTATATTTTACTTGATTTGGATTTTTTGGGAATTAGTTATGAATTTTTGAAATCCATATTAGTAAGTTGTAGCAGAACTCAAGAGTAGCTAGACCTTTCATACTTTTCAGTTGTCAAATGCAGTCCATCTGGGTGTTTTATACCTGGAATTATCTTTACCTTATAGTAGACATACAGAGCTTTCTGGGAAGCTATCATTTGCCTTATTTCTACTTTTCTACATTTAGTTATGATTTTTTAAAGTTGCTTCAAAATCTGCCACCTTGGGACCCGAGGCAAAACGTGAGAATTAATTATTTTTGGTTCTTGATCCGTGATTCATGTGAAGTTTTAAGATGTTTATGACTTTTAAGAATGGAAAATAATTAGAAGATGTTGTTGGTAAGTTTCTAAGGGTTCACAGATCAAAATTTGAATCCTCATCCCGACATAATGCCATTAAGTCATGATTTTAATGCAAAAGTCTTGGAATTTTCTTGCTACTTTGTGTAATCCCACCTTGATAAAGGAAATTGATGCTAGGAATAATATGGTGTGACACTCTCACTCCCATAATCTTTGACTTGTTCCAAGAAGAGCTTGACATGTTCTTTGCTGTGTGCATACAATAAGAAATTAAAGGTCAACTATTAGTTGAATATGTTGTCACCATGGTTGGTCAACGTGGTGAGTGGCAAGTTTCATTCAATCCTAATGACAAGTCTATTTGTTATAGTTGTAGAAAGTTTAAAACTCATAGTTGGCTTTGTTACCATGCTTTAAAGGTGTATGAGGTAAATGATGTTAAGTTACTTCTTGAACAATATATCCTCAAAAGGTGGACAAGAGATGCTCGCGAAGGTGTGGTATTTGATATGAGAGGAAATGAAGTTGAAGAAGATCTTAGGCTAGATAGCACTCAACGGTATAGATGACTTTGCCCCAGAATAATACGATTAGTATCTAAAGTTTCAACTAATGAAAAAATAACTTGGCTTATTGAAGAAGCTTTCGATGATTTGGATAGGCAACTAAAGGAACTTTGTTTAAGTCAAAGGCATTTGGAAAACAATGATGGAGCTTCCTTCTAAAACGCACCAAAGAGTAACAGTATGCCATAAACAAAAGGGATTCAAAAAAAAGAGTTGGTTTTAAGATACAAAGACGCCATAAAAACTAGGTTAAGCTTTAACATAAGAAGAGGAAAAAAGCTCTAAGTGTTGAAGGTTTACGAATGCAACAACTAGAGTCACAATCTATTATATATGGATTTATGCTTGCATTTTTGTCCTTTTTAAAATTATCCTTCTTCGATTTAGTACTTGTATTTTTCCTTTAATTATGCTACTTTAAATAGTTTACAATTTCCCATCTTTGTCGCAGGTAATTGAATCTTTGAGTCAATTGCAACTTGAATTTTCCTATTTTGCACCTCCATCAACATATAATTATGCTCAAACATAACCAAGTCATTTTAGTTTTACAAATTCTTGATGGTAGGATTAGTCAAGCTAAAATTGAAATATGTCAATGTTTTGCATTTGGTGTTCATATTCTAATTTTTTTTCTTTGATAATATAAGCCCCACTTGACACTCCCATACAGTCCCTTAGATCAGCAGAGTTTATTGATGATGTTTCATATGCCAACAACTAAGAGTATCCATCAATATAGGCTAGTTCGTTATTGCATTACACACTTGTTTGAAATAAGCTTTTGTTAATGTTGATCACATTTTGAAATATTCAAATGAAAAAGAGTTGAAATACAGACTATTGTGCCATAATGAGTTTTATTTCATTTTCCATTTTGAAGTACATAATATGTTAAAGTATAAGGAATTTCAGGTACATCACCTTTATTCATCCTAAATTCATGTTCACAGATTCCATTACAAAGCAAGCACATTCACAAATTACATAATATGTCAAAACAAGATTCATAATTCGAATATGGCACTGGGTAACTACAGTGCATGGCAAAGTGTAGTTCTAGTTGTTTTTTGTTCCCATTCTATGTGTAGACTCAATTTCTTCATTTCGGTGTATCCTCTATTGCTTGTATCATAACGGATAAACCAAGGATGAGCAAGCAGTAAACCAATAGCAATATGATAAGCACAACAATTTTTTTGTAAAGCAAGTTTGCCACAAGAATATATCAAATTGACTTATGCTCCTATAGCTTCATTACCATTCCATGTGCTCCTAAATTCACTTAGGCAAAAAAAAAAAAAGACTCACATTGCCAATACCCCTAACTTAGATTCATTTAGGTAGATAAATGAAGACTCACATGTAAGGACCAAGACTCACAGGGAAAAGCATTTACTAGCCAATCTAACTAAAATGAAAACCTTATGTAAGTATTCAATAGACAGAATCTGTCTAATTCAATGTTTCCATGCTTAACTCTTATCAGATACTAGCTTCCCTATTAAACAAAATAGGTCCAATTCTAACATGATGATAGTAGGATGTAGATTATGCAAGACATATGATTCAATCAAATTGAACATGTGATTTTGGAGGTTAGCTCTTATGGAAATTTGAAGCTCTTGTTTTGATTACTCTTCTTGCAATCAGACATCAATTCCAAATAGGAGGCTGTGTATAAAGAAAGGGATAAGACTAATTTAGGATGCCCCATAACTGTGACATCTAGCAATAGCAACTCCTTGTGTTTAAGAGACTTCTATGCTTGATTCACAGTAAAGAGAAAGTCTCATTTTTGGAATAAATTGGATTGCTCTAATCCAATCGCGGCAGCTCCCTCAGCTTATATTTGAGATTTACGGCGAAGTCTATCTGAACTGTCTAGTGAAGAATAAGAGGAGAGATCACACGCATGTGGAACGAGCATGGAGAAAAGATGATAAGCTCCTTTACAACCTGTGTTAGGCTTTGGGTCTTCAGTGCTGCATTGGGAGACATAGGTTGGACTGCATGGAAGAGCCTCTTCAATTTATGTTCAACTTTGGGTCTTCAATGCTGTGATTTTAGGAGACACAAGGTGGATTACATGGATGAGCTGGTGCCATTGGATTGCGTCAATGACTAGATTTTGTTTACAGCAAATGCTGCTTTAAAATACATTACATCAACTAATTTGAATTTGATTGCAACTTTAATTCCTATATGATAGACAATAAAAAAAAAGTAAGAAAAGGAGGAGAGAGAGAGAAAGAGAGAAAAAAGAATATGTATGTTTAGTAGCCAAGAAAAGGCTTCCCTAGAGATTCCAACATCTCAAATAAATAATAATTCCTTCATTAAGTTGACAAAAAGAGCAATAAAGCAATGGAATAATGGACCAAAAGTCTAAATTGCCCTCAACATGAATGTTCTGTTTTGTTTTCTTGCATAATATATTTCATTTTTTAAATTTCAATTAACAAAAATTAATATTTGAAGTGTAATTTTTTACACTTTATTATTAAACTTTTTTTAAAATAATTGAATAATAAAGATATAAAATTTATATTTATTTTAATCTTATATTTATTTTTACATAAAATACTAAGTTTTTAAATATTTTTTGGCACTAGAGTTGTTTTGGACATTTGCTTAGTTTTTTTGGTATTAATTTTATTTTACCAAAAATACAAAAAAAGAGGATATTTTCATTTATTTCTATATCATACTAAACATAATTTTTTGTCATAGAGTGTCATTTTATTTTTATTTTAATTATCATTTTTGTTTTCTTAAAAATATTTTCACTCTATCATACATGGCAAACTTTTGGTCGAACATACACCCGCTCACTCTCACCCACACTCACATGCATTCATTCATTCAAAACTCCATATTCATCTACTACCTTTGTTGTGCCTTACCCAAATGCAAATTTCCAAAAATGAGATTAATTATTGGGGGCCATATGAATAAATGATGTACCATAATCACCTTTATCTCATAGGCTCATACTCTTAGCATCAACTAGGGTCTTCTTGAATGTATGTGTCAAAATTAAACTACTACATTTCAAGGTTCATAATAATAGAATGGACACATGCAGTATCTATTGCATGAAATTTAGCAATAACGTGGTGGCTTAGAAACACAAGGGTTGTAGGAGATTGAGAAGCTTATTAGATGTATATTTCAATAAAAGTTTTTATATTAAAATTTTTTTGTTCCTAAAAAAGATATAACTTTCAAGGCTTTCAGGGTGATAATAAGTCATTATTAAAAGGTTTTTGTAATAACCCTAATAGGTCACCATTAAAAGATCTTTTATGATGATCTTCAAAGGTCACCGTGAAAGTTTTTTTTAAATAGCAACATTTGGTCACTATTAAATGGTCTTTTGTTTCAATATAATGATTTTCTAATTTCTTAAAAAATTTAAAGGTTTTTGTGGCAACTTGAAATAAGTCATCATTAAAATACTTTTCCTAATAGCATTTAGTGGTGACTTTTCTTGAGTTGTCACTAAAAGTTTTGATAAAATAAGAATTACTTCTTTAATGATGACCTTTTGTGGTGATCCTCATTGGGGTGGCCACAAAAGCCTTTTTTGTGGCACTCATTGTCGCCACCAAAAACATTTTGTGGTGAGCAAGCTTTTCTCTCCCCAAAAGCTCTTTTTGTGGCAACTATGAGTTACAAAGAGTCCTTTTGAGACAACTTATAAGAGTTGTTACTAAAAGTTTTAGCATTAAGATTTTTTAACTCTTTGACCCACAAAATTTTAAGGGCTTTAATAGGGACTAGAGAAAAGTTGCCACTAGAACATTTCGTGCGACAATAATTTTGTCACCGCAAAAGAATTTTAGTGGCAAATTATCTTGAGTCACCATTAAAAGATATTTTGTGGCATCTTTTTTTGTGTCGCTATTGAAAGTTTTGGTAAAATGAAAAATATCCTTTAGTGATAATATTTTGCGATAACTAAAAAAAGTTGCCACTAAAAATGTACTTTTAGTGAAGATTTTTTTTAGTTACTGCAAAGAGTCATTATTAAAACACAAACACACACACACACACACACACACATATATATAGAGAGAGAGAGTGAATCTTGATGTTGCTAGAGAAAAAGAAATATTTGAGGGGATTTTATAATTATTTAATAGAATAAATTAGAATAAAATGAAATTAAAAGATATAAGTGAAATCTGAGATGAAGTTAATTAAATTGAAACAAAACAAAATTGAAGGAAAGTAAAATTAAAGAATTAAATTAGAATAAAATAAAATTCAAAGAAAAAAATAAAATGTGAGATAGTGTAAAAGACTAAAATATTTTCATCTATTTTCCAACACAAGCCACTACCCACCCTTGGCCCTTTGATTAGTTTTTTTGTCCTCTTCCAATTTTTTTTCTTTTTTAAGTAAAATTTCTTTGTCTTCTTAATTTACCACTATCTGTATCCCCAATATGTAATATTGTTAAGTTTCTTTTAATCCTTTTTGTAGGAAAAATAATTGATAAAAGTTGGCAGAACAAATTTTGATTTTTTTTAAAAAGCTTAAAATTCACACCTTTTTGTTTCTTTATATGATAATTTATCTATTTATTTATTATTTTAACAATAACTATATGGAGCTTGATATATCTATTTAAATATTAATTTTGAATCTTCAAATGCCTAGAATTACTATGTGCTGAAGTCAGCTTTTTATAGTTGACTTCTTTTAAAAAAATTATCGTAATTTGGTGCATGTCTTTTTAACATTGTCGGTTTTTGCCCATAAAAAAAAACAACTACTCATTATGGTCTTGGCCCAGGCCCTGGGCTAAGATGGGCAAGGCCCAGGTGTCTTTAGATGTGAGGATTATATTTATGTGGTGAGTGGCTTAGTGCTTCCAACGTGGTTGGAACGAGGTAGTTTGTTGAAACTGAAAGTCAAGCATGTGGAGCTGATAGATTGAGCCTATATCTCTTTACGTTGATGGTACTGGAATTTCTTCCTTTTATTGAAGTGGTTTCGTATGATGCTTGTTGAGATTTATAATCTGCTTCTATCCACAGATCCCCAGAGCAAAAAGAAAACCAGGTAAAAGTTCATCTTCTGAGGTTCTGAGAGAGAGAGATAAATATATATATATATATATTTCAGTAATAATTCCTGATTTCAGTTTCATTAAGAAATTTAGAGAGAAATATGCTCTTCGTCGTCCTTGAGTTGAATGCACTAGAAATGACTCATTTTACTGTAATTCCGAGCCTTTTCTGAGTCCCTGCTCTTTTCTGTGTTTAAGTTGCCTCCATAGGTGAAATTTTGATTCCACTATGGCTCTTTGTCTGGATTCTTTTGCTTTATGTTTCTCCTTTTGTCAAGTTTACAAATAGCTAATCTCTAATTTGAAGGCATTTTTCCAGTGATAAAAAATTGATCACTTGCAACGAAATGGCAACCTAGAAGACAAATTGAGCATGTAATCAATATGTAAAAACTTACTTGCAGGAATGGCTTCAAGGTTAAATTATTAATTTTTTGATTTTTTCAATTCAGTCATATTTTATTTTACAGATTTACCTTGGAAGCCGTACATGGTTCTTCAATATAGTACTTATAATTAAAGTAGTGACGTTTTATTGCTCTCTCAATTTACTTGGTGTTGTTGTTGATCTTTTTATTCTTGCATTCCTCAATATATTTTCTGGATGTTAAATGAGAAGTATCTCATTCTCAAAGTTTGAAATTACAATGATAACTAACAGAGAGAGTTGGAAAAATTTAATAATAAGGGAAATATAGTAATTAAATAGATAATAATTAATAGTTTGGTATACTTTTCACCCCACACCATCAGAAAACAAAGAAGCTCCAAATCTAAATTTAATCCCTTCTATTAAACTTTTTTCATTATGCCTGACCTGACGAGGCCAAATATGCACCATTGTGCTACTTATGTATGTTTCAAGTAGACTTACTAAAGTTATTTAAAATAGGTTACATGGCATGGCATATATATGTAAGTTAATTTCATTTTATTATTTATTTTTGTTATAAATCATGCATATTTCAAATATTAAGATGACATGTAGTTGGTGATATCAATAAAATTTTACAAAATATTGACTAAATAAAGGTGAGACTAAATTAAACATTCTTAAGTTACAATCAATCAATTACAAATTTTAGACCATAAGAATAAAAGAATACATCAACATAAATTTCAGGTGAGCCATTTTCTTCTACGTGGCTAATTCAACTTCACACAGGTAAGTCATTTTCTTCTATACCAGGAGAGTGACTTGCTTCTTTGTGAAGATATCCTCTTATAGTTTCATATGTATTACATAATATGTGATGAAGGCGAGAGAATATGTGACGAAGGCGCTGAACAATTTCTTTGAGGGATGTGGTTGCAGCTTCCACTGTTAAGAAACACCATAGGATGGATGCCACTAGGCCCAACAATGGCATTAAGATCATGACTAGAAGAACGACAACAAGAATTCCAATAAGTGGACCAAACGTTTTGACCATGGGAAGGTAAGTATGTTCACTTTGAAGTTTATATTCTGCAATCAAACTCACAGCATACAGGAATAGATTGACAAAAATGGCTACCAAAATGGCGGCATGCTCATCAAATGGAGATATATTTTTGGATTGATATTGAACCTGAAGATAACCACCTAATGTAGTAATCAGAAACATTATAACAGCGTGGAGTTGTTTCCTGTATGAACTGCCATAGAAGAAGATGAAATCAAATTTTAGCATTGGAAAATAATAATGTTAATAAGAAATGATTGCATAATAATTTTAATAAGTGGCTTGAGTTCATTGCACAAGAGTCAACAATCTTATTTTGGTCTCTTATTCGACCATGTTAGAGTTTGATATTAGGATATTTGGATTAATAGTAGTTTTGAATTAAAAATTGTTTGGAATTTGGAAGAATTTGATAAATGTTTTTTAGGGCAATAAAATATGCTTATACTTGTTAGGCGTAACTTGAGAAATAGATCTATGGATGGGGGTTCGAAAGGGATCATTCTCATCCATTTATCTAGCCTGTCAACTTATTGACTATTTTAGTTTGATCACCTTGAATAGATTATTTAAGAGTTTTCTCAAGTAGTATTGCGATTACATTCCTTTTTCTAGTCTTATTAACATGGATTTGTTGTTGAAGTTTCCCAAAGAAGTAAGTCCCATTGATAACATATTCAGTTTTGTTACTTTGAAAAAATTCCCATTAAACGTTGGATGTAGTAGTCAGAATTAGGTTTAGGGTTCGCAAAGGTAACTCCCATTAAATTTAGTTTTGGCACCTTCGTTTAGTTATTTATTTTTTAAAAAAGGTAATTCTCAAGTTAACTCGTACATGTTGAATCTGATTAGGGTTTCCCGATGGGTATTTTCCTCTTTAAAACACAATATATATCATTTTAAAAAATGATTGTTTAAATTAAACCTTTTATTATATCAGCAGAAAAACATACAAAAGCACGTGCTTTCTACTGATGATATACTCCCTCCGGTCCTATTTATAAGAAACAAAAAACTGTTTTACTGGTATTAAGAAAAACAGTTAATATTAGTTTAACTCATTAATTAGGTTTAAATTTGATAATTGTTTCCTATTTTACCCATCTTTATTTTGCATGGAAAAACGTTATGCATTGTTAAGTGTATTAAATGTAACAATAAATGAAAGGTAAAAAAGAAATTTATTATTTAGTGAAATAAAAAAATATACTATGTTTTTTATATTTTGGAACCAAAAAAACCTCTTCAAATTTTCTTATAAACAAGACCGGAGGGAGTATAATATAGAAAAGCGAATAAATATTAAAATATATTAAAAAAGGTAAAATCTTTAAAATCAATTCATGTCCTGTATCCATGCCTCTAAGTAACAGCTCGTTTAATATATAAAAGATGCTTTATTGAAATTGGAAAATAAATATTAAATGTAATAAAAAAAAAAGTCAAATCCTTGATATGGATAGCTCCGCTTTCTCGGTTTTGCAGACAAAAAATAATCCGTTTTTCGGAGGTTTTATATTTCTGAGCTCATACCCGAAGATCACGAGGCTGAGAAGGGTTAAGGGTGATCCAAATCATGAAATCAAAGACAGCATTACTGAAACCTGTAAAAAGCAATGGAGAGATAATATCATACCTTTCTCCGGGGCTCACAGCGGTCCCCGTTGCAGGCATATCGTCTCCTGAAGTAACGAGGGAATGCAATGGCATGGCTGTTGTAGGAGGGATAATCTCACAAATTTCTCCGGAGTTCATAGTCGCTGTAGCAGAGGGAATTCGATGCCTATTGTGCCTGATCGGGGAATAGCTTTTTCCTTCTGATCGTCGAGTGACGAAAACGCGTTCGCTATAAGGTGTATTGGGAATTGGCGGGGAAAGCTCCCTAGAAGCGTCGTTGCATTTTCTTTTAAAAAATTTATTGAAAATTGATGATTTTTTTTAAATTTTGATTTTTTATTTTAAAATATGATTGATTATATAAAAATTTAGAAATAAACAAATAAATATTGAAAATGAAGTGTAATAACCATTAGTCACCGTTTTTTCTAATTTTTTTAATAGGAATTGTTATTTTTAATATTTATTTATTTATTTTAAATTACTAGTATAAATTATACATATTTAAAATGTTAAAATAGCATAACTAACTACATCAATTGAATTTAATGATACGCTACTAAAGATTTAATGATAAAAAATTAGGGACCAAGGTAAATTTTTTTAAAAAATTATAGAGACTAAATTAAAATTTTAATAAATCTTTGGAGACCAATAAAATAATTTTTTAATTTAATTAATCATATTTTAAAATAAAATAATCATAATTAAAAATATCATCAGCCTTTGGTTAATTCTTGAAAAGTTAATTTAGGATAAATGCAATTAAGTTTAGAAAAATGATACTGAGAACTCAAGCTCTCGGCCATTTTATATTTCTAAATATTTTGTAAACATTCATTAATTAAAAATGCTTTACAAAAATCTTAAAGTACATATAACCAGTAAGAGTTCAAATTTTCAAAAAATATCCGCCTGATAGTAAGCATACACACAAATGAAACTTCTTTGTGTATTCAATTACAAACCACTAAGGAGGGCGGGTAACAACGAAAGGGTTTCCAAGAAACGTAACAGCGATGCGAAAGGAAATTGCATCTATAGCGTTGCTGCCAGTTTCTCCATTGAGGGGGCTTCGAGGAAACGTGACAACAATAAGAATTGATGAAAGGGCGATAATTGACTGCAACAAAGTCTAGTGTTTATCTAGGAAGCACTGATGCATCAAACAAAGAGACAGATATATACAATACGTATTCGATATGATATATCTATTATACTTTAGCATCCATATTGTCAGTCTTTTTTTTTTTTTGGTCCAATAAATTCAAAATACACCGGTAACTTTTGAAATATTCTGGAACAGCTCAAAAGTTTATAAGAAATTTCAGTGATGTGAAGGGAGATGAAAATTAACATTAGTTTAAATTTGAAACCCTAACTTTGATTTGTTTTATGTTTTTATTAGTAGCTTATTATGAATATTTTAGTTTATCTTTGAAATACTTGTTTAAGACTCAATTTTCTTCTATGTTAATTACTTTTTTATACATTAATTTGTTGAATATATACACACACACCCATACTGTATTTTATAATTTTAAAAGTTGTTATATCCCACATATTGTATGGTGCTATATTCAATACGCGTATTTGTATTAGTGCTCCTTATGCGCTCATTCACCAATTCGTTCCCCTTTTTTCTTAATTTTCTGTAGTTTCAATAAATAAATTCAAAAGGGCCAAGCATTATTTGATTGCACCAGCTACTTAGTCTTAAAGGGGAATTAAGCATTTATTTGGAAGCTAAAAAAGAAGTGGTTGAACCAAGAGAAACCCAAAAAAAAGAAGAAGCAATTTTAGGAGAAAAAATGGGTGGAAAAGCAATTGAAATGAAAAAAAAATAATAGAAAGGGTCATGGCAAGGGAAAATACTTAGAAACAGTTGGTTTTGATTTTTTTATTTATATATATATATATATATATGTATATCTATATTGCCTCTACTTACTTGAGAATGTAATAATAAATGAAATATAAAATGTGAATAGGTCAGATAAAAATAATTATTTTATTTTTATTTTTAAAAATATAATTTAATAGATAAAATAATAAATATAAAAATATAATAAATATTATACAAATTATATAAAAAAATTACGTTTATAATACTCTAAACCAGCCTTATAGAGTCCCAGTTGCAGTAAAACTTAACCAACCCTAATTATACGGGTCAAAATTCTCAACCCAGCTTATCAGGTGGCCCATTTAACCTTTGAAAAAAAGAGGGCAAATGAGTCACGTTCTTTTTTTTTGGGCCAGAAATGAGTCAAGTTACTCCGCTAACATAGCTCAGATCAAGCATCTTGTCTACAAACGTCTCTCCAGCTCCAGTGAAGGCAAGCAAACAAAAGGATTTAGGAAAAACCATAAACATCAAAAACTTACATTAAATTTTGACTGCTGTTTACAATTCACGAAACATTCAAAGCTTTTTTTTTATAATGCAAGGTTGGTTCTATCACCATGCTTCTAAACTTTACGATTTTGTTTTTTCCCCTTCAGTGTAATAAAGAAAGGCCTTATTAAACAAAAATAGAAACACACGAGGACATCAGTTACAGAAGCAGAGCGACCACCAATTAAAACTGAAAAGAATGAAGACGATCTTAATCCCTATACAAAGAAAATGTTGTCTTTCCAAGATTTGCCAGTTAAGCATTCAGTAATAACATAATAGTTGATTTTGAATGAAGTCACGTAATCCATAAATGTCCTACAGGGATGAACAAAAACACAACCCTTCCAATGAATAAGTGAAAACAACTCAAGCCACAAAGAAATCAAAGATATGAATGGCATATGTTTTCAGTCTGGTAGCTTTCAAAGAAACGTCAATGCAGAAGAACTGAAGGAAGAAGGACAACCTTAGTTTCTTATTGCTGCTGTACTTGTTGGTCGAAGGACAAAGAAGAACTGAAGAAGCCAATTTCAGAATTTCTACAATCGAATCAATAGAATCGTTGCTGTCCTTATTATTGGTGGTCATTGTCGTCGCCATCGCCCGCTGAAGAAGGATGAGTCGTTGGTCGCGTTGCAGGTGGTCGAAGGACGAAGAAGATTCACTTGAACAGGGGAGAGGTTAGGGCTTTTGAAGGAGTGAAGGACGATAATCGTTACAAGAAATCAGGGTAACTTTTGAGAAAAATTCTTGCAAAAATTGTGTTGTAAGAAATTCTCGCTAACATTGTCACAGTTTACTAATCTTTTACAACTAAGTAATTTTTAAGAGAATTTTAAAATAAATATCATGACAAAAATGAGGAGTCAACCATTCTTATAAAATTCTTTTTGTGAGAAAAAAATCAATAATTATTATTTTAATTCTCCCCAAAAATTATAATAAGAATTACAGAAAAATAAACTATGAAATATTTTTATTATTTTTATAGTAACATATTGTGAGAAAAAAAATAATTTAAAAAAATTTTAACTTCTATGTTATTTTATTGTTGAAATAGTATGCTAATTATACTTGTAGAATATTTTTGTGTAAACAAAAATTTAATAAATGTTTTTCAATTTTCACAAAAAAAAATGTTATAAAAATTATTGAGAAATAAATCATAAATTTTTTTACTTTTCATATAATAAAATAGTGTGAGAAAATAAAAATTTTAAATTATTTTTATTTTCATGATATTTTTCATGAGAATAGTGCATCAATCATTTTTACAAAATTTTTTTGTTAGAAAAAAATTTAATAAATATTTTTTGAATTCCCACAAAAAATTCTATAAAAATTATAGAGAAAAAAACCTTAAAATTTTTTTTATTATTTTCATAGTAAAATATCATAAAAATAAATAAAAATAGAAAATTTTTATTCTTGCAATATTTTATCTTATAAATAATGTGCCAACCCATTTTGAATTTTTTTTAAAATTTAATAAATATTTTTTTAATTGCCATAAAAAAATACTGTGAGAATCTATTATCTACTACTATATATGTAAAAGGAGAATCCCTTGCTCACTATTCACAATTGTTAATTTTCCATAGTAGACTATTCATCGGCTTGGCTTATTTGCTAGACGTCGGCTTCGATTGGGCTTCTGCTTTTCTATTTATTTTTAGTTCAAATTTGTAATTTTCTTATCATCTCCTATAAAAACCTGAAAATACATATGTATATATATAAAATTTAATTGACAGAAGCACAGTATTGAGGTGTGGGTCTGATAGTAGCCAAAAACCTTTCTCATCTCATCGTCGTGAATTCGAGTCTCTGGGGGCCCCTTTGCATTTTTTTTAATTCTTTCAGATTACTCTTACACTGTACCAAAAATATCCTCCATTAGTGTAGTAGAGAGATGGGTTTTTGGTCATTTCATTTCTTATTTTTCAGCCGTACGCCTCTCTACCTGAACGCATCTTTTCGGTCAGAAAAATAAAGGAAGGTGAGTCTGAACCATCAACCTTTATTCCAGTTTCTTTCGTTGCAGCTAGATTTTCTCCTTGCTTCAGTTTCTGTGTGTGCTTCTGTTCATGCTGCTGAATCTGGGCAACCAATTTTCGTGCAACTCCTTTCCCTTAGCTCTGTTCTTGCTGCATTCCTGCTTCTCTGAGTTTCGTTGGCTTCTGCACGTTTATCTGCTGTTGAACCTGAGCTTGTTAGAAGCATTTTGCAGCCAAGATAGCGTGTAAGATTTATGTATTTCTAGTCTAAGATTTCAGCTTCTAAGTTGCTTGGAATTGCCTTTAAAATTTCTTCAATTTCATGGCTTCTTGGTGCATTATTGTGTCTTCCTTTCTGCCTTAAAACTGGCTTTGCATTTTTCCCCTCTCTTCTGATATGGTTTTCGGTTGCAGTGAGGATGATTGGTGCTGCAGGGGAGTTGCTTTGTGGTGGTGGGTTGATTGGGTAGGAGACCAAGAGAGGGTAGAGGGAAGTGCCTAAGATTGTAATTAGCTCCATCTTTTCTTGTCCTCTTGGGCCTCAGTTAAGTAGAAGTGTGTATGTTTGTGGTTGTCCTTGTGTGGTGACTCGGCTGGGTTAGAGAGGAAGGCCGTGGGTGTAAAGGAGAATTTAGCTAAGGATTGAATTAGCTCTTTTTTGCCTGGCCTTCCCATGTAAGTAGTCACCATACAATTATTCTTATGGATTTAATAGACCAACAAAGGAATTTGTGGGTTTCATTATATAGAATTTAAATACTTTTTCATATGGTGCTACAAATCGTGGGAATGGAATTCATAGTTGGAAGTAATGTTATTTAATTCCTATATTTTGTTCACTTCATTTAATTGGCTCTAAATTGTTAGGCTATTAGGTTCAAATTAGAAAATTTAATTAATATGATGACTAAAACCTTATTATTATTATTATTATATGATTAATAAAGTTTAAAGTAATTCGGGTTTACAATGTAAATATATATATATATATCTATTTACGGTGACTTACTTTCAAAATCTACCAGAAATCAAGGGCAAGATTAATATTAGCTACTCTAACAATAAACATTGATGTTTGCAGACCATCAATCATATTAGTGTCAAGACTATGTATTATTCTATTTGAATTTAATTTTATACTAATTAGTTACATATAGTATATAAGATTGTATGGGTGTAAAAGGAGATAAAATTTTTGGGGAAATAAAATAACTTTAATATAAGACCGCTTGAGGCCATTTTAACATTAAGGATTCATGAATTGGTATTATAGGGTATTTCAAGAGAAATAATTGCGACTAAAGAACTAGTAGAGATTACGATAGAAGAGTCTTCATGTCATTTTGAGAGGTGAGTAGATAATGCTGATTATACATGTTATGCAACTCCATTTCTTTCCTTTTGTCTAATTATTATTTCTTTAAACATTTTATTTACTTAACTCTTATATGTCCTTATTATGAAATTTGTTGTGTGTTCATTTAAATATTACTATATTTTGGAAAACATACCAAAGTTTGAAATTTTTTCCTGTTGAATATGGGATCCTAATTAAATCTTTTTGAGCTCTTATAACTTTGAGTAGTTAATAATTTATGCTACTTATACACCCTGAGGGAAAGTGAGTGTGATTAAGAATTCTAAATGATTTTAAGTAGCCTTGTTGGGAGCTATCTATGTCGAGAGCTTACATGTTAATTACAGTAGTGGTTAGCCACGGTACACTGTGATTTGTACCCTAGCCACTAAGAGTGTTGCTACCCTGTGGGGTTGGCCACCACTTGTGGAACTATTCTAGTTTTTGTAAGCAAAATGCTCATCGTCTTTGTTACTTAGCCTCATAAGTTGTGCACTTTGCGTTTGATTCATTAGTACTAGTTGGAGGTTCCTATTGTAATTGATAAATAATTTATCGAGAAACTTTACTCATCTCTGTATTGGATGATTCACTCATTAATTTACTGATTGGGTGGGAACTTTATTGCTAAACTCATTTTATGACCGTATAGTTAGCATTATTTACTTATTGAGCAATTGACTCACTCTTTTTATTTTTAATATTTTTAAATAGTAGATCCAAACTCAACTTTTCTTCTATGGCATAGAAGCAGTAGTATTTCCTTTTCTTGGTGAACCTTGCATAAATTGTGCAAGGGCATATTTTAGGTTGTTAATATGTAATTGATTTTATTTTACAGGTGTGTAGTTACATTGAACCATCGATAGGGTCCTCTATCCCTATAAATTGATGTATATTGGTTTAGATTGATAGTAAGACTCTCTTTTTGATGTAATTGTATTGGTTGGGCTAATTGTAGAAATATTAGAAAGTCCAAATTTCAGGAGAGACTTCGTCGAAATTTCTACAAAGGCCATACATAATTAAATATGTTTAATGCAAGTATGATTCATAATTGTTTTGTTTGGTTCTATCATTGGTATTGAATTATAAGACATTCACTAAATGTTTGGTAGGATCTTAGTTTTAGAGAGGCTTATAGAAGAGAAATTGTGTATCTTTTGTGTAGGACACACATTTGATTTCAGGGTATAACAAAATTGGTATAAGAGTTTAGGTGTTTCTATGGTCATGTGAAGTAAGTGTTCTTTGATGGAATCTTAGTTATCATTATGAACCTAGACATAATTATAATTGAGATGTCATCTAAGGCCTTATAAGATGTTCTAAGACTTTTCTTCTAAGTCTATTAACCTTACTAAATGTGCTATTTATTTGCTTTAAGGCTTGAATTTCAAAAATGTTTTAAATGTTGTTGTTTTATTGTAGAGTGAGGATGCCTTCCTAAAACTCATTCAATTAATAGATTAGTTGTTGTAGATAAAGTTTGTAATAGTGCAAAGGCTCAACAAGCCACCTCGCCTACTCGAGGCTATGGCCAAGGCCAGAATAGGGGTTGCGAGACTATTAGGCCCCCTAATAGACCCCACTAGAGGATAGAGTATAACCTCCTTAGCCTCCAAAGGAAATTGCACCACTAGTTTAGCCAAGACTAATGGTGCCTCAAATTTTGAGAAAGGAGATAGAGGTCTTAGTAACTCTTTCTTAGTTTTCAAAGTTGAAACCTCTCACTTATTTTAGAATAGACAGTCAAGAGGACCCTTAGCAATTTATAGATGGTATTGAGAAGTTATGCAGGGTTTTGAGTTGTTTGAGTGCTAAATTAGTAGAGTTTATTGGGTTCTAGTTACATGATGTAGCTTATATATGGTTCCAAACTTTATTGGGTGAAAGGCTAGTAGGATCACCCTCGATGTTATGGGAGGAACTTAAGAAACTCTTTATGGATCATTTCTAGCCACAGAGTGTTCATGATGCCAAAGCCAAAGAGTTTGAGATTTTGAGACAGACGTCAGGCATGAGCGTCTTTGACTACAATATTCATTTTACTCAGTTGTCTCAGTATACCTCACATTTAGTTTCTACTAAAAGGGATAGGATCAAGAGGTTTATGGATGGTTTGCTCTGATTGTTGTATAAACTGATAGCCACATAAATAAATTTGTTGCTTTCTTATTCAACTATTGTAGATTGTGCATGAATGATTGAGATGAGAGATAGGGAGGATGATACCTTCCAGAGGAAGAGGAAGTGTGGTAGTGTGGAAAAATATAGGGGTAGTACTTTTACGGGAGGATTTTCTCATAGGGCTAGACCTTAAGGACATTTGAGACTTAGCCTGACTCTCATAGGATCTTCAACTCCATCTTCTACAAGCATTGTCAGAGTACCTTCTGGAAGTGTTAAAGCCGTACCTTCCTCAGTTCTTACACAGTCTCGTTAAGATAGGAGATCTTGTTTTGTTTGTGGGAAGATACATTCTAGGCCATGCCATAGGGAAATAGAAGCATGTTTTCGTTGGGGGCCAAGTTAGGCATTTGGTGAGAGATTACCTTTAGCATTACCTTAAGCCCAATCAAGGGATCAGTTTGTTCAGTCAGGCACTTTTCAGTAGGGGCTCAGTCTATTGGTATAGTTACAGTTCAAAGTGCTAGAGGTAGCAACAACAGGGTAATTACAAGAAAAGGCCAAATGGCTACAGGTCGTGGTCAAACTTAGGTTTTTGCTTTAAATAAATAGGATGCATATGCATTTAATGCTGTGGTGATAGATACACTCACAATTTGTTTGCATGATGTCTATGCATTATTTGATCTTGGCTCTACACATTCCTACATATCTCTATATTTTATGAAGAAAATTAGCAAAGATTTTGTAAAATTAGATTACCTATTACTAGTTGCAACTCTAGTGGGATAATCTATAGTAGTTGACCATGTGTGTAAGGCCTGTGTGATTGCTGTGGTGGATTAAGAGACATTAGCTGATTTAATAATGCTTGTGCTAACCAAATTTGATGTGATACTCATAATGGGTTAGCTAGTTTCTTGTCATACAGTTGTGGATAGCCATCTTAGGTTGGTGAAATGTAACTTTCTAGGTGAACCTCTTCTCATTATCCAAGGTGATCAAGTAAAGTGCTAGATAACCTACTATTTTCTATAGAAGGTTGAAGGTTTTTGAGAAAGAGTTGCCAAGGGTATTTGGCGATAGTTAAAGATATAGAAATGTAGATTCTGGCATTGGAACAAGTTTCGGTGGTGAGAAAACTTCCTGATATTTTTCTTGAAGAATTACTAAGGTTACCCTTAGAAAGGGAAATTGAATTTTGTATTGATGTACTATTCAGTATTTAACCTATATCTATCCCTCCTTATAGAATGGTACTTATGGAATTCAAAGAGTTAAAGAATCAACTGGATAATTTGTTAGATAAGCATTTTATTCACCCTAGCACATCCCCTTGGTGTGTTCCTATACTTTTTGTTAAGAACAAGGATAGTTATCTTCATTTATGTGTAGATTATAGATAGTTGAACAAAGTGACAATGGAGAATAAATATCCTTTGCCTGGTATAAATGATTTATTTGATCACTTACAAGGGCTTAATGTTTCTTAAAAATTGACTTGCAATCAAGCTATCATCAGTTGAGAATAAGAAATGAAGATATTCCTAAAACTGCTTTCAGGATCTAATATGGTCATTATAAATTTTTGGTGATGTCGTTTGACCTAATGAACACACTAGCTACATTAATAGACTTGATGAATAAGGTTTTTGTCTTTTCTAGATCAATTTGTCATTGTCTTCATTGATGACATTCTAGTTTATTCCAAGAGTCAAGAAAAGCATGAGTAGCATCTGAGAATGGCATTACAAGTGTTGAAGAAGCACTAGTTATATGTGAAGTTTTTTAAATGTTAGTTTTGGCTAGAAGAAATAACCTTTTTGGGTCATGTGATTTCAAGGGACGAGATGCAAATAGATCCAAGTAAAGCCGAAGTAGCACAAAAGTAGCTGTGACCCATTAACATTACAAAGATTTATAGCTTTTTGGGTTTGACAAGCTATTATCATCAATTTATTAAGAATTTTTCCAAGACAGCTACACCATTGACTAGATTAACACAGAAGAATGTGAAGTTTTGATGGTCTAAGGCTTATAAAGAGAGTTTTTAGAAACTAAAAGACTATCTAACTTCTGCACTAGTTCTGATGCTAACCTCTAGGTTTGGGGGACTATCTAACTTTTGCACCAGTTCTAACACTAACCTTTGGGTTTAGGGGCTATGTCATACATTGTGATGTCTCCAAACTAGGTTTAAGATGTGTTTTGTTGTAGTATGGTTACATGATTGCTTATGCCTCCAGGCAACTCAAGATACATAAGCAGAATTACCTAATTCATGATTTGGAAATGACTGTTGTAGTCTTTGCTTTTAAAATTTGGAGGCATTATCTATGTAGTGAGACTTGTGAGATTTACACAGATTACAAGAGCCTTAAATACATCTTCCAACAATGGGATTTTAATCTAAGACAAAAGAGGTAGATGGAGCTACTTAAAGATTATAATTACACTATTTTGTATTATCTGGGCAAGGCTAATACAGTGGCAGATGCCTTGAGTAGGAAATCTATGAGAAGTTTGAGTCATATTGCAGAAGCAAAAAGACCCTCGATTATAGACCTTCATATGTGAGATGGTACAGGAGTTCAGTTCAAGATTAAAGAACCAAGAATGTTTTTAGCTCATGTATGACTTCGTTCTTCTCTATTTGAAAAGATGAAAATGGTGCAGGTTAAGGATGCACAATTATGCAAGTTGATGAGTGATGTCAGAAGTGAAAAAAGAAGTGAATTTACTTTAGACTCTGATTGAGTTTTATGGTTTGGTGCTCAGTTATATGTACTGAATGTGGGAGATTTAAAAAAAGAACTTATGGAAGAAGCCCATTACTCTTTGTGTACTATTTATCCAAGTTCTACAAAAATGTATCAAGATTTGAAACAAGTATATTGGTGGGAAGGAATGAAGAAGGATATAGCAAATTTTGTTTTTCGTTGTTTGGTGTGTCAATAAGTGAAAGTTGAACTCAAAAACTTACAGGGTTACACCAATAGTTAGAGATATTGAAATAGAAATGGGAAAGGATTACTATAGATTTTATAACAAGATTGCCTTAAATAGTGAAAGGTTATGACCCCATTTGGATAATTGTTAATAAACTCACTAAATCAGCACATATTTTTCTTGTAAAGACAACTTACAGTGTTGCAAGATATGTGCAATTATACTTAAATGAGATAATGAAGATTCATGATGTCCCAATATTTATTATCTCTAACCTTACTTGTGGTGCATAAACACTAATAATATTAAAGGTTTTCTTTTCTATTACAAACTTTAATACAATAATTTTATCTCCTAACCTTTTTATACCCACTATAATCTTTTTTCAAAACTTATCTACAATTATACCTATCCTATTTCTAGATTTAACCTTACTAATATACTAAAATTTAAAACTTGAAGTATTTAATTTTTTAGTTTTTTCTCCTACCAATTTAGTTTCTTGTAAACACATAAAATTAATTTTTCTCTTAATCATAATATCTACTATTTCCATTAACTTACTTGTAAGTATACCTATATTTCAAGTTTTGAAACGAATCTCACTCTCGTGAACTAACTTCTTAACCCATATTCATTCACAAAAATATGGGAATCTTTGTTTATTTTTCACTACACCTAGGTATTGATGCAGTATTTCTTACTCATTTGTCATTGTATTCGAGCTATACAACTCGTTTCTTTCGGGCAACAACCTAACATTACATCTAATACATCAAATATCCATGTCATGAAAATTTAATAAAGTTTTATATTGGTTGTCAACTGCCTAACACAACCCTCCTTTTTTTTTAGGTTTGGGACTGGCTATGAAAAATGATTTACATCAAAGCTTGTCATAGGCAGAGTTGAAACAAATGCACCAACTGGGAAATTTATAGGAAATTTAATTGACAGGAATACTAAGATTGAGGTGTGGGTTTGATTTCAATCAAGAACCTTTCTTATCTCAACGTCGTGGGTTCAAGTCTTTGGTGGCCTTTTTACTTATTCTTTTTTCCTTCTTTCAGATTACTTTTTGATTCTACCAAAAATGCCCTCCATTGGTGTAGTAAAGAGATGGGTTCTTGGTCTTTCATTTCCCCATTTTTCAATTGCACACCTCCCTACCTAAACCTATCATTTTGGTCAAAAAAACAAAGGAAGGTCAGCCTAAACCATCAGCCTTTATCTTTATTTTCTTTTGTTGCAACTTGATTTTCTCCTTGCTTTTGTTTTTGTGTATGCTTCTGTTCATGTTACTGAGGCTTGCTATTGAATTTGGGCAATCAATTTTTATGCAACTCCTTTCCTTTAGCTCTGTTCTTGCAGCATTCCTACTTCTTTGAGTTTCGTTGGCTTCCACACATTTATTTGCTACTAAACTTGAGCCTATTAGAAGCATTTCGCAACCAAGATAGTGTGTAAGATTTATGTACTTCTAGTCTATTTCAACTTATGTGTTGTTAGGAATTGCCTTTAAAATTTCTTCAATTTCATGGCTTTTTGGTGCATTATTGTGTCTTCCTTTTTGCCTTGAAAACTGGCTTCACCTTTTTTCCTTCTCTTCTAACATGATTTTTAGTTGCAATGTATTGTAAGGGAGTTACTTCATGGTGGTGGCTTGATTGGGTAGGAGATCGAGGGAAGGTAGAGGGAAGTGCATAAGATTGTAATTAGCTCTATCTTTTCTTGTCCTCTTAAACCTTGGATAAGTATAAGTGCGTATGTTTGTGGTTGTCATTGTGTGATGGCTCGACTGGGTTAGAAAGCCATGGATGTAAAGGAGAATTTAGTTAAGGATTGAATTAGCTCCTTTTTGCTTGGCCCTCCCATGTAAGTAGTCCACCATACAATTATTCTTATGGATTTAATAGACCAAGAGAGGAATGTGTGGGTTTCATTATATAGAATCTGAATACTTTTTCATATGGTACTACAAATCATGGGAATGGAATCCATAGTTGGAAATGATTTTATTTAATTCTTATATTTTGTTCACTTCATTTAATTAGCTCCAAATTGTTAGGTTTTAGATTCAAATTAGAAAATTCAGTTAATATGATGACTAAAATAACCTCATTATTATTATTATATAATTAATAAAGTTTAAGGTAATTCATATTTACAATGTAAAAAAAATTATTTACAGTGACTTGCTTTCAAACTCTACCATAAATCAAGGGTGAAATTAATATTAACTACTCTAACAATAAGCATTGATGTTTGGAGACCATCGATCATATTAGTGTTGAGATTATGTACTGATCTGTTTGAATTGAATTTTATACTAATTGGTTACATATAATATATAAGATTGTTTGGGTGTAGAATGAGATAAAATTTTTGGAGGAATAGGATAACTTTAGTATAAGACCACTTGAGATCATTCTACCATTAAAAATTCATGAATTGGTATTTTAAGGTATTTCAAGAGAAGTAATTGCCACTAAAGCATTAGCAGAGATTACAATAAGAGAGTCTTTATGTCATTTTGAGAGGTGAGTAGATAATGCTGACTATATATGTTATGCAACTCTGTTTCTTTTCTCTTATCTAATTATCATTTTTTTAATTATTTATTTACTTGACTCTTATATGTCCTTATTGTGAAATTTGTTGTGTGTTCATTTAAATATTATTGTATTTTGAAGAACATACCAAAGTTTGAAATTGATTTTTTGTTGAATATGGGGTTCTAATTAAATCTTTTCAAGCTCTTGTAACTTTGAATAGTTGATAATTTATACTGCTTATACACCCTAAGGGAAAGTGAGAGTGATTAAGAATTTTGAATGATTTTAAGTAGCCTTATTGGGAGTTATCTATGCCATGACCTTGCATGCTAACTGTAGTGGTGGTTAGCTATAATGCATTGTGATTTGTACCTTAGCTAGCAAGGGTGTTGCTAACTCTGTGGGGTTGGCCACCACACATGGATGTGTTCTAGTTTTCACAAGCTTAATGTCAGCGTCTGTGTTACTTAGCCTTGTAAGTTGTGTATTCTACATTTGATTCACTTGGTACCGATTGGAGGTTTCTATTGTAATTGATGAATGATTTATCGAGAAACTTTACTCATCTCTGTACTAAATGATTTAGTCATTGATTTACCGATTGGGTGGAAACTTTGATCCTAAACTCATTTTATTATTGTATAGTTAACATTATTTACACATTGAGCAATTGACTCACTCCTTTTATTTTTAATATTTTTAGATGGTACACTGAACCTGACTCTTCTTTCGTGGCATAGAACAATAGTATTTCCTTGTTTTGGTAAGTCTCGTGTAAATTGTGTGAGGGCATATTTTAGGTTGTTAATATGTAATTGGTTTCATTTTGCAGAAGGTGTATAGCTCCATTAAACCACCAATAGAGTCCCCCACCCTTAGAAATTTATGTGTATTGGTTTAGATTGATAGTGAGACTCTCTTTTGATGTAATTGTGTTAGTTGGGCTAATTGTAGAAATATCGAGAAGTCCAAATTTTAAGGGAGGCTGTCAAAATTTCTACAAAAGGCATATGCAATTAAATATGTATAATGCAAGTATGATTCATAATTGTTTTATTTGGTTTTTTCATATGGTATTTGAATTATATTCACTAAAAGTTTAGCAAGATCTTAGTTTCAGATAGGCTTATAAAAAAGAAATTGTTTATTTTTCATGCCAGCCACACTTTTGATTTTAGGGCGTGACATCTCTCTCTTTCTCTCTCTCTCTCTCTATCTCTCTCTCTCTCTCTCGCATCTGCACATCTCTTCCCCATCATGAATCATCTTCACCTTCCCTCCCAAATTTTCAGCCCCTCAGGCTTTGCTGCACTGTTTTTCAACTATCAAATGGTGATTATATTTGCAATGCACTTGACTGAAATCAAGTGGCTATTATGTTTGATTGCATTGTTCCTTTCTTCGGATCTATCGCCATCCAACGCTGAAACTACTTTCTTCTCTCGATTGGACCTCAAGATAATTGTTAGTGTTCCTAATGAATTCAGTAGTTTGTTCTTTTCATGTTATTTGATTCTTTAGGTTCTATTGACACTTGTAATTGTTGGGCCTGCTTCTTGATATTTTTGGTTTTAGTTTTATTGTTGTTGTTCCTTACTTTCCTGAAATTTCACTTTAAGTCGCTTTGAGGAAGAAGTCGGGGGAGGAGATTGTTGCACCGTAGAAAGGTGTGTTGGACGATTGGTATGGAAGTTTTTTTTTACTTGTCTCTCTCTTTAGTTTTTATTTTTATTTTCTGTCTCTCTTTTGTTTCAAGATAAAGAATCACAGTAAGATAAACTTCTAACTAGTAAACTGAAAATCATTGTTTGCAGGCAAATTTTGGCCATGGAAAGGACTTTCATGGAGCTTTAAAAAATATTGGGGGGAAAGATATTGATATCTCTCATGGAACTTCTAAAATTCAGGTACTTTCCAAGCTTCCTTAATTCACTGAATAGTTTCTAAATACAACTTTCTATTCAATCTGGCACATTTGACTGAACACGTTTGTGTTGAGGATAAGATTGCAAATTAGAGCAGTCAAATCCTTATAAGGTTTGCAGGCTACGGCAAGCACTCATGATCTTGCAGCTCGGGGAATAATGCTTCCTGTGTTTTAGTCTAGATGCTAATAAGCACTCGAGATGCTGCAACTCTAGGAAAAAGGCTAGGTTTGGATGGTATAAATGACGATTTTAAAGCATGTGGGAACCTGGGGGATCAGTTGGGCAGCAGTAATATAAGATTATCGAGCTACAAAAACTTTTCTCAGTTAACTATCATTACAAGTTAATACATGTCTGTATTTGTGCTTGCTTATCTATTTTTGGAATGTCAAGATTTTCTGCCATGTGAGACATATTTTGTAGATTTTTTTCCATGTCCTTGAAATATATATATTATCTTTATTGTAATTATGCCCATGACCATTGCTAAATCATGAATGTTATGATTAGGTAAAATGCAGTAAGTTCTTGTGGCTTGCAAGTTTTAAACCCTATGGGATATATGGACTGACTTATACCTCAAGTTCAAGAGTTATATTCTTAGGTGGTCAGGACATGAGCTGGAAGTTGTTGAATGATATCTATGTTAACAGTGCGCGTACTATGTATTTTTACTTAAGGTGGTTTTATGCGTTGCAAAAATTTCTGTATCACATTCTTGCATTTTGATATATAAGATAGACACTTCCACCTCATACATACAATGATGTAGCTGCTATTCATGGAGGACGAGACATTTTGGTTATTGGTTGATGCTCTCATTTCGTTTTCTTCAATGATCTTCACATATTAGATTTGGAAACAGTCAGTGATTTTACTTTGAAAACTCTCTCTTGTAATTACTGAAGTGGGAAGAAGTTTATCTTACCCTCTTGTCTGATTAATTATATTTATATATTACATTTTCTTTCCGGTACATTTTTCAAGTGACTATAAATGAATCAATTTGTACTTGTAATTATCCTAATCATTCTATTCATGATTTAGCAATGGTCATCAATCTCGGTGGTTCCTATTCATTGTTCAGAGGAAAACTAATTTTTTCTTTTCTTGGCCATATTGTTTCTGGCAGGCTAGAACCTCATTCTACAAATTTTGCCTCCATAGTACAACTCTACTTAGTTTATATAATTTAAAAAACAATTCGTACTACCAATATTTTTCCATTTGCCTCATGTGATAGTATATCATCATTCTTGTGATATCTTACTTCAATATGAAGCAGACAATACACGTGAACAACACAATTTGATAGCAGAAAGCACAGTTGTTGCATTTGCTGTCCAAAATGGTACGTAAATTCCATTCATTACTCCCCTAAAGTGTTTAATTTATTTTCATTTTCATCAGTTTATTTCAATTCATTATCCAAGTTTCATTTTCGTATGTTACAGGACCTATATTTTATCTTGCCAACATATATGCCAGACACAGGAATGCATTTGAGGGACTTACGATGATTGTTGCTGATCAAGGATGCAGGCAACTGTTTGCAGGCATAACCATATACTACGTCAGCGTAATTGCTACTCATCCAAACCCTTTTTAGATATATTTTTAACAAGTTTTTCATTTGTTTTAAAGACTGAGTTTAATAAATAAATCTCTACCCAATGCACTCTTTCTAGGTGAATTTCATCCCTTCATTCATGTTTAATCAAGGACAAGAAGTAAATTCTCTTGAGATCAAACTTAAGCTAAAGAAAAGCATTGTGCGTCTTTTCGACTGCGATTTAACTTTATGCATACCTTAGCCTATCATCTTCAATTCTTCTCTAATCCAACTCCAAGATTCATAATAACAAAATTCTTAACTTCATTTTTTTTCTTTTTAGTTGTTAACAATTTTGCCCTTCTACATACAAATGGAACTCATCCACTTGTATTTCAGTACCAGTAGACAGACAAATGCTATTTAAAATGTATTCAATGCCATTATCATTCAACAGGTAGATGAAGATCTGACGAATCATGCCGTCTACTAGCAAAAAGCGTTAGTTTTGTGAGGGATATATCATTCGCTCATCCTTCAAGGTTCCCACATTAACTTTAATGTTTGGACGAAAAAGAAATTGCCAAGATGGTTTCGAATTTTAGTGGTTTTCAATTTTGCCTCCTTGTTTTCAGGTAATACCATACTTTTCTCAGCACACAATGACTATTATTTCTTTTCTAGCTGCTTTTATTAATCAAAATCTTTTATCTAAGAAATGTTATCCAAATCAATATAAACTAGCGTTGGTATCAAAAGTTCACTTCGGTCTATCATTAACATAATGTTTTAGCCATCCATCTTTTCTAATATATATTACTATTCTTTATTATTCATTTCTTTTCCCTTCGTTCACATTTAATCATGGACAATAATTTAATTCTTCTGAGATTAAAGTTCAGGTAAAGAAATAATGAGCTGAAGGCCTGAATTCATTTGAAGCAAAACATAAGAACTTCTATCTGAATACCTTCTCTACAGTCCTTCCAATCACATGCACAATGCAGGTTTTATATTGCAATCTTCTCTTTACTTACTGCTTTAGCTATTTCCTTCATACTTATTCCCACCTAACCTCTACTAGATGTACATCAGTTCTTCTTTGTTACTGCACAAACATTCTCAATTAACTCCCTAATTTTCCACTTTAAATTTGTTCATCTCTTCATTACTCAAAAGTAAGTTCTTGACCGCACATGTTAAATTTGTTCTAATACTCAGATTTATTCTTATCATCTACTTCTTACTTACATTACTATACAATTACATTATCTGATATTGCTACATATAATTTTTAGCTCATAAGACTATCAAGACATTCTAGCCCTCATCAAAACCTTCCTCAATTCCGTGAGTTAATTACTGTGGATTCAATCTCTTTCTAGATATTAGTTAAATTTAAGGTTATCATCAAATCCTTAAGAACTGAAACTTGATGATCATAACTCTTTTTTCTTATATTCAACTAATCTTAAAAAACAAAAAGAAAGTTTCCCTCTGTCTTTTTTACTTTCTAACTTTATCTGCCTCTGGTCTTATTTTCGGCAACTTTTACTTCTGGTCATCAGATCAACTTCTTTCTTTCCATTCAATTTCAATTTTGTCATCATTCATAACACATCTACTTCCTCTTCCTTATCGCAAGTCATCTTCCACATTTTTTTCCCAGCCATCTAATTCATTTTTCACATCTATCTAATTTTTCACAACGATCCATTTAATTTTCTCACATTTGCCAAAAAAGGACTACTTCCAATATTACATCAGTATTGGCAGACTGCATCTTTTAAGTGCGGTTACATCTGAGTTGAGGGTTATATTTATATAGGGGGATTGCGTCTTTTAAGTGGAGTCATCTCTTTCAAGTGCAGTTTCATCTGCCTTGACTGCTGCTGGGATTTGTATAGTGGCCATGAAAAAAAAAGAAAAAAAAAAAAGAAAAAAGGGGAATCAGAAATGAGTTTACTAAATTAAATACTCCCTTATGCTTCTCTTGTTGCTTTTTGTGTATGTGCAGGTCTTTCCTCCCATTGAAAAGATTGAGAACGTTACTGCACATTGATATCAGAATACACAACTGTCTCATGCGTAACTGGAAAGAGACACATTCACATTGAGATCAGAACAGGTAAAGTTCTGTTCCTTTTCTCATGTGGACATTAATTGTTCATCATACTTCCTAATGTAGCTATTTATTCTATTAGTACCATTCTAAATAAAGTTGCCTTTGTTATTTCAAATGATAAGGGATGATGCTACTTGAGTTTTAGAGCTTGTACATTTTGTTAGCAAAAATAATGGACTGTAGTATATATGTGTTTTGCGTGCTGTTAAACACAATTTTCTAGGACATAATATTATTTTTAACATGGTAGTCTTCATCTTCTTGTTTGAAATGGATATATGAAATTCTAGACTTGAATATAAAAGGTGCTATTTGTATTCTTATTGTGAACTTTGGCAATGGAAAAACAAACTATGGTCTTCCTTCCTCCTAAGTTTTTAAATAAGTCCAACCCTTTTATTGAAGATGGTTTTCACTCTCAAAATTTACCATGGACCTACAGTACTCCATGCTCATTGATAGCGATTTTATTCTTTACTTCTTCCCACTTAGTATTAAAACTATGTGCAGGCAATTGAGAACACCAAGGACCTAGCTATTTTGACAGAGGGAAAAATTCTTGAAGAAAAGGAAAGTCTGCTTCAATTACGTTTTGCTGCCACACTTTCTTTTAAGGTCTACCAAAACAAAAGTACCTATGAGGGATGCTCACCATTCATATTGACTGTCCATCCTGTACACACATGAACCTAGCACCTGCCATTTTTATCAACCTACTATTTTACCTGTTTATGGTGGACAAGAGAGCAATTATTCAGCAAACTGTTTTGTATTTTGTACAATGTTGTATAGCGAGCAATCATATTTGGTCAATTTGCATGGTGATCAGGCTTATGGCAAAACGTTATTGGCTTTGAACATTTGTCCTCATTCTTCAAGTGCATGTTCTGCTGATTTATGAAATTTCCACTTGAGTTATTGATAACATATACCCCATTTGTTAAATAAAACATGTTTAGCATTTTTATTGTCCTCGGCTCTTTTTAATCTAAGTGGAAATTTTTCTATATATATATATATACACACACACTTCAATTTAACAATAATTATCTTAATAACTGTCATTTTAATCTAAGTGAACATTTGTGGTGTTGGCTTTTAAGACTAGATACGAATGGCTAAATGCATTGTAAATAATAAAAAATTTATACCATTCTCGTGGGATTTCTTTTTGTGAAAATGTTGCAAATTTGAACTTTTTTTTTTGAAGTGTTCTTGCAATATTTTATTGTAAGAACACAAAATTTTAGTTTTTTTTTTTGTGTTTTCATGGTAAAAAACCAGAATAGTAGAAATTTTTTTCAAAATTCACAAGGTTCTCATGATAAAATATGTGAGAATCCAAAATTTTTTTCTTTACTTTTTTGTGTTCTTGTGATAAATTATTGGGAGAATCATAAAAAAATTTGCAAATTTTTTTTGTGTTCTCATAATAAATTATTATGAGAACAAAAAAAAATTACAAACTTTTTTGTGTTCCCATGGTAAAATGTCACAAGAACAAAAAAAATTTTGAAATTATTTTGTTAGTTCTTCCAATAAATTATCGTGAAAATTTTGCAAGAAAGTCACAACTTTTATTATAACTTTTGAAAAAAACATTCTCATAGAACTTTTTTGGTGTTCTCATAAAAAAATTTTGTGAGAATTATGAATTCTTACAATTATTTCTTCACAATCCAAAATCTATGAGAATTTTCTTATAGAATTTCAGAGTTTTTCTCACACAAAAGAAAAATCCACAAGAATTTTATCATTTTCTTGTAATGTATGAAGGCTATGACATTTAAAAAGTATTGTGTGTCCAATGCGGTTTGGATTCAAACAAGAAAAAATGTTGCATTGTGGGTTCCATCATAAGCTGGCCTATGGTATTTTGCCATTTTAACTTTTTAGAGTTAAAAAATAAATAAAGAAGTAGCTTTCAAATTACACAAGCTAGCCTAGTTAACCTATGGGTTAAACAGGCTAGGTTAGAATGACCATACCATTGATAGCTCATGAAACATGCAAACCTAACCCACAAAAATAGTAGGTTAAATGGGTTAACCTTGTAGGTTCAACCTATTTTGATGGCTCTAAGTAGTAGGTTAATGGGACAAAAGAAGGAAATCTTTGTGTGGTAGAAGAATGTTAGTTGCTTACATCTATATATTGTTAATTCTAAGGTTTTATGTTATAAGTTTTAATGATGATAAATGTATGACAAATGTGTGAGAAATAAATTACAAATATGTGCTTACTTGATTGTTAAAAACTACATGCATGAGAAAAGATTGCTTGCCCTAATTATGTTATATAAGTTTTGATGATGAAAATTGTTGATAAATATAGTATTAATATATACTTACTTATTCAATTATTAACTCTTAACACCTTATTCTTAAATCATGCTTTATCTTTTATGTACAAGATATGTTTGTTTGTAATATATATGATAAGTTTCAAGGCTATATATATACTTTAAATAAGATGTATGAATTATAAGAATCACACATGCCCGATAAGATTATTTATATTACATTAAATGTTATTATGTCATACATATTGAGAAATGTGAATTGGACTAATCATTTGATTTGTAAGTCAAATATCTTTCATCTAGGATGATTTAAAGGAAGAAGAGTGAACATTGAAGTGAGAATGGAATATCAATATCATGCTTTACTCAAAAAAATGGCAAGCATAAAGAAAGGATGCTCCGAAAATTGAAAAACCTAAAGATTTGTAGATTTGGAGGTTTTGTTACATCAAAATAGCTAATTAACTCAAATAGATATATTTAGAATAAGTTGGGAGTTTTTATGTGAAATTCAATTATTTAAATTTGCATTTATTGACTCAAAATATTTTGGTTCTCAAAATATGTATCTAAACCCAAAAGATAATGAGATATAGTTTTTTTTTTCAAATCACTATTTTTATTATATTACACAAACCATATAGATTTTTAATATGAAACTTATTTCATTTGAAAACAAACTCAAAGGACTTTCTAAAAATGGGTCATTTGATCAAAAAGAAGTTCAAATAAAAATGTTATGATTATTTAAAATCAAATAGTAAGATATGGATTATGCACAAAATTCTATTTTGACATTTGGTTACTCTTTTGTTCATATCTCACAAAATATATGGAGTTTGAACACGAAACATAGCATTAGAAAATATACTCAGAGTTTTTTTTTAAGATATGTCATTCATTTAAGACATAGTTAAAATGAGAGAGATATGACCATTTGAAATTGAGTTTGTGCTAATAAGTTGGTTGGCCTTGAAATTAGTCGATCGGCCTTGCCCACAATGGCGCTTAGTGCTCTTTAAACACGACTAGTCAACTGTTCTTCGATCATCAATCAATTGGTCCACTAAAAATTCAACTTTAACAATCATATTTTGAATGGCACTCGATTGGTAGCATTAAGAATAGCTTTTTTAAAGTATGTAATGGCTCTTTCTAATCCCCAATACTTATATTTCATAAAGCCCTATAAATATAATCTTTCGAACATGTTTTAGAGTAAAACCAAATGTATAATATGATCTTTAACTTGTTCTTGAGCCTTAGAAAGAGAAATCATCATTCTTGAGCCAAAACTTGCAAATCAATGTCTTTGAGTTCTTAGAGCGCCATCTTGTTATTCTTCTAAAGTCATTGTAAGGCAAGGGTGGTGTATCTCTTGTAAGGGAAATAAAGAGTGAGTAAGCTCTTGTTGTGTTTATTCTTTAAGAAGTGAGGAGTACTCCATTTTAGAGTGATAAATTACTCTAGATTGAGTTGGGCATTGTAAAGGCTCAAAATTGCCTAATTAAACTTATGGAATTAGAGGAGAAATCTCAAGTAAAAATTTGCAGACTAAATGTAGGCTTGGATTGGAGCAGAACCTAGATAAATATTGGATTTTTCCTTCTCTTTCCTTATACTCTTTACATTTAAAGTTGCTTAATTGGAGCTCTGTTTTTATGTTAATATTTTGTATCAAGTATTGATTATTTCTTGTTAGATACAATCTTTAATATCTATTTTAAGTAAACCAATTGTTGAAAAGATTGTAAAATTGTTGTAATTCACTTGAAAATAAATTTTTGCATCTGAGTTTAAATATAAAATGTCAAGTGCTTTGTTTTGGAAATAGAGATTGTGTTTTTCATATTTCAAATATTAATATAAAGTTTTTTTTATTGATATAATTGTTTGTTTATTCAATAATCTTCAAAGTAATCTTAATAACAAAGTTTTTGAAGAATAATTTGAAAAATAATCTAAGTTTTAATAAACACCAAATTTACTCCTTTCTAAGGTATTGTTACTTGTCTAACATATATCACATATGGTTTCCACTTCTTTCTCTAAATTAAGTAAAAAGGCGCTTGCCCTTGGGGACATCTATTATAATTTTATCTTCAAGCAGCTGAAATTAGAGAAATTTAAAATTTTTAATTCTAAAAAGTTACAACTTTCTTAAAATAAAATTTTACTGAACATTTATTAATTAGTATTAACATGTTTGATTTAAATTTTCTTCTCAAAATTATTTTGTTAATAATATTCATTGAATTTTACAAAAATAACGAATAAATTAAATTTATTAAAAATTACGAGCCAAAACCGTAACTCTTGTCTCTTGCGGTTTCTACATCGATGTATATAATAAATTTATTTTTGGTACTCATATAATGTTGGGTACTCATTATTACTTTCAATTAGATTTTGTTTTATAATTTAATTTTGGGATAAAATTCACTTAGTATAATTTTGAATTAGGGTTGCGTTAGATCTTAAATATTATGCGAGATTCCCTTATTAATTTAAAATATGAGTGCCAATAGAACTAAAGTTTTTAAAACTGCAAGAGTATACCTACCCTCTTAAAAAGATAGGTATTTTAGTCTAAACTCTGAATTTGTACAAGGTCACAGATTGATTCATAATTTTTTATCATTAAATTTTACTCACACAATAGAGTATAATTAAAAATGTCACAATATGAATCAACCAAACCCAGAAAATCCTTATAAAATAATACTACAACTTCACATTGTTAATTGGGCTAATTAGAGTTAAGCTCAGTGTAGAAAGCACGAAGTAAAGTGAATAAGCAATAACTCACTTATAATTAATTGAATATCTAAGTGACCTATCATCAAGACAAATAGGTGGGGCAAGAGCGGAATTATCTTTGTTCCTTTTCCACTTCGTCCAATTTTACCGTCAATTTTACAACAAAGAGTTGCATATTTGGATTCTATCTAATTTTATTTCCATGCCCAACTAAACATAATCTCTCAATGACTTGTGAGTTTAAGAAGTTCTGGCAGCCAAGAAAATGTTCATTTTTGTTTTTCAACAGGCCATTTCCAGAACCGCACAAACTACACTTCAGAATTTCGGTTTCAGATTCCTTAATCTCGGTAAAATCGTAAAGAACGAAAAACTCAATACATATTAGTGGTTTTTACAGGGCTTGAGGGTTGGCTTGGTTTGACTTTGGAGATGCGATGATTATGATGTGGAACATTCCTCTTGAACGCTTTGTGTGCTTCTGGGAAGTTGCAGTCATGCCACTGTAACATTTTCTCATATTTATTTTCTTTTTCTCATTAAACTTTAGCAGCCCTTCTCTCCGATCTATCACGATATGGCTGTAACATGGACGACTCTGAGCTCAGAAGAGAGGTATCTATTATCTTCCTATCATTAAAACGTTTGGTCCACTTATTGGAAATTTTGTCGTTGTGCTGCTACTCATAATCTTAACCCCATTGTTGGACATTGTTGCATCCACCATATAGGTTCTCTTAATGGTGGAAGCTGCAACCACGTTGTTCCAAGAAATTAAATTGTTCAATGCCTTTGTCACATATTCTCCAGTACAAATGAAACTACAGGACAATACTTTCATTGAGAAGCAAGTCACTCTCCTTACTTAGAAGAAAGTGCTCACATATCTGGAGTTGACTTGGTCAGTTATAAATATGTAATGTATGAATAAGGTTAGGTTATTATTATTATTTTTTTGTTTTGGTCCTTATAGTTTAAAAGTCTTAGGTTATGTTTGGGAGCAGAATGGTTTACAATAGAATTCTATTGATCCTCCTCCCCAGCTCTCTCTCCTTAACCCTCTCACTCACACATGCCCTAATCCATATGCACCTCTCTGTTCTCTGACGGAAACACTCTTGCACCATCTACAGCCACACTTTGTCATTCCGACCTCCGAAAACTGCCCACGCTAATTACCAGCTGCCCTCATTGTCAATGAACTCTATCTCTTACTTGGAAGCATGGGTATATACAAATGAAACTATAAGTTGCGCTTTAGTACATGAGAAAGGTGATTAAGGGAATAAAAATGAAAGGAAAAGAAAAAGATAAATGATATGAAAAATAACATTTGTATCTTTATTTAAAATAATAAAAAAAAATAAGTTGAATAATCATCGGCAAAACAGGCATTTTTCACTTTCTTTTGTCTTTGAAATCATTCCATTGCTAGCAATCTTCTTTATAGAGTACCAAACACAATACGAGAGAATAGTTTATAGAGAAGCGAGTCACTAATGGCTCATTTGAATTAATTACTAAATAAATATGTATTCATGAATAAGTTTAGGTTAAATATTTTTTTAATTTAATAATTTGTAATTGATGGGTTATGACTCTAAAAATTTTTAATTTAATTTCTATCTTTGTAATAAAGTGAGATTTGTTGGCCGTCTCACTAAGCCCAATTATCTTATGATACAATTATTTGAGGGTTATAAAACTAAAATATTAATATTTTATGTAAAAAACCCAAAAGCCTGCAAAATTTTGACTATACTACTAAAGACAAAATAAGGTACAAGAGATAAAAGTGAGCTGAGACAAGAAGCATTATAATAAACATTTTTTCTCTTCCCAAATCAGAAAAAGGCGCTGGACGCTGAACCTCTGACCTTCCTGTCAACCGAGCCTTATAAAATACGTTTTATTACAATACGTTGGAGTTGCTTTTCATCCGACCCTGGCAGAAGTATTAAATGGTATTTATATGGATTAAAAAGTTTAGTCTCCTTTATCATATCTCTCGGCCAAAACCAGTAAAAGGAAAGATAAAAGAAGCAAAGATTTGAATGTTGAAGCCTTTCCCTCTTTGACCAGAGTGAAGTTGCTATATATATTTGCAATAATTAAAGACACTCTCGCAAACTGTAACATCCAACTTATACTGAATTAGAATGTGGTAAGATAATGAAAGATGGTTTTATAATAAAACAAATTAAAATTAAATAAGAATAAAGAATTAATTAAGACATCAAAATAGATATAATGGCACAAAATTTTTACTTGAGAAGTAGAGTTTCTATAAAATTGAATACAAGATTATTCATTATGCACTAAATAGCTAGTTTTTAATAAGCTTTTTGTTAAATTACTTTTTAAGTCCTTATTATTTTACTTAATTTTTAATTTGATTCCTATAAGTTTGTAATTGGGTTCCTAAAATAACAAATTTTAATTTATTCCCTCTTTTAAAACTTTCTTTATTATGTTGTTAAATTTTGTTAATGTAACAAATTATATACTATCATGGTACTTAATTTGAATATGTATGATTTAAGTAGACTCACCAAAGTTACTTAAAATAGATTACATCACACTATATACACGAGTTAATTCTACTTCATTATCTACTGTTTTAGTTTGGATCACGGTATAGATGGAAAAAAATCCATCCTATATTCATTGTGGAATAGAGTAAGACGCTTTGGAGTTTATTTTTCTAGGATTTTGAGGTTGAATTCGAACCCCTTTCCCTTATTACCGAGGGGGGAGGGAGGGAAGGTTCCATTTATATAATTTTAAAAGGTAAGTTAATAATGACTCTCAAATCAAGTGATCGAGTGGAGTCATATAAACCATCTAGCCATAGTATTTTTATCATATTTGATATGTTCTGAATTTACATTATTAAGAGGAAGTGACTTGTATCAGTTGAATGCATGTGATTTGATAGATTATAACCATTAAATTTTAGCAAGGGAAATTTCCCTTACAAATTGATCACAAAATTTGGCAAGAGTATTTGCTTGTTTGTTTTTCCCTTATGTTTTAATTAGTGAGGGAAAATGTCCCTCGCTAAAGCTCCATTTGATACGTAAAAAATGTTTTAATAAAAATAAAAAATGAATATTAAATGGAATGAACAAGAATCATATTTGTTTGGTATGATTTGTAAAAGAAATGAAATACTTTTCCAATCATATGATCAATAAAAAAAAAATTTGAAGGAATGAAAAGTGGATAGTAGGAAATGACCAAAATACCATTGCCAAAAAAATAAAACTTAAGTATGAAATAATATTTTATTAATTTTAATTGATTTATTATTATAATTATATTTTTTAATTATATAAACATTAAATTAATTTTTTTAAAACTGTTAATTACTAAATAAATTAATATTTTAAATAATTATGTAATAAAAATATGGTTTTATATTTAATAATTAATTATATTATAATAAAAATATAATATCCCCAAAAACATATTGTGATCACTAAAGAAATTGCATTTATGGAATAATTTTTAAATATGTATCAATGGATGGAAAAACCTCCTCAAGTGGTACGTTTTCCTACAGCAAAATTCCAGCCAATGAAAAACTCTAAAGCAAAATCATACACCGTAGAGGAAAACAAAAAGAAAGAAGAGAAAATGAAGGAAACAAATGAAACAGAACTGGAAAATCCCAACACCAAAAAAATAAAAACCAAGAGCCCTCGCTAGCTAGCATAAGCATGATGAAAAATTAGAAGAAAAAACAAAAAAGGTCACACAAGCAACAAACATTTGTAAAAACAATTCACAAGAACATGGGGGAAAAGATAGAGAAATGGATTGCTCTGTTTATATGCCAAGCCCACAACTTCTTTCAGCACTACCTTCAAGGTTTCCTTGAAACTTTTACCGTTGACGAACTCGACCCATCATGTGGCGCCAAATTGAGGGCAAAATGGAGTGAAGGACCACACAAATACATATGGGACAGACTAGACTTGTAAAGGATGTCTCGTGCTATGGAATCATAGGGGTAGAATGGAAATTTCACTAAAATGGTGCCGATCTGAGTAGCAACCCGATTCTCGCTTTCCCTTCCATTTTCTTGCTACCAAACTCAAACACACGCTATCCCTTTTAGTTTTCACTTTAGAGGAGTTACCAAGTAAGGCCTAAATTTATATTTTTCTTGAAGTAAGTTAATAAATTAAATTGAAATTAAATTAAATGATAAAAGTGAAACTTTAAATAAAGTTTAAAAGATCAAATTAAAAAAATAAAATTTTAAAAATTAATTTAAAATTAAAGGACAGAAATAAAAGCCAAAAGAAAGTTAAGGAATAGAAAATCTAGCTTCTTCTGTTATCCACCTTAAACCACTACCCACCACCTGCAACTTTTGATTTTTTTTTCCCTCTCACAATTCTTTTTTCCTTTTTTTTTTTGTTGCTAGAATGTTTTTGTCTTTTTAATCTACTACTATATATATCCTCAAATACGTAATACCGTTTAGCTAATTTTAATACTTTCTATAGGAAAATAATTGAAAAAAGTTGGCAGATAAAATTTGAAATTTTTTGTTCAAAAAAGCTTAAAATTCACATCATTTGTCTATTTATATGATAATTCACCTATTTATTTATTATTTTAACAATAACGATGTTGGAAATTGATCTAACTATTTTAACATTACTTTTGAATCTTCATAGGCCTAGAATTAAAATGTGTTAAAGTTAGCTTTTTTTTAAGTTGCTTTTTTCCCCCAATATTATTGCAATTTGTTGCGCGTTATTTTTACTGTGTGCGATTAATATTTTATATTTTTTAAAAAATAAAAATTTTATTTATTTTGAATAGTGTGGTATATATTTCTTGTTTGTTTCATATCTTGTTACATATTATATTACGACATGATATTTAGGGCCCAAGGCCCAAGTGTCCTTAGATGTTGAGGGTTATATTTGTGTGGTCAGTCGTGACTCGTGAGTGGCTTAGTGCTTCCAAGTTGTTGAACTAGGCTATAAATATAGATTTGGTAGACTGAAAGGTGGAGCTCGTGATGTTTGTTCAGATAGAGTTAGTTTTTTGACGCTGAAAATCAAGTAGAAGCTTTTTCTATGTGGAGAAGATAGATTGATGTATGCTTTTATCTCTTTATATTGATGGCACTAGAATTTTTTCCTTTTTATTGAAGTGGTTTAATATGATGTTTGTTGAGATTTATAGTATGCCTCTACTTACAGATCCCCAGAGCGAAAAAACAGGTAGAAGTTCAGCTTGCTGGGTTTTGATATATATATATTGAAAAATAATTCCTAATTTCAATTTCATTAAGAAATTTACTCTTCATCGTCCTTGAATGCCGTGGAAATGAGTCTTCGTAGTGTAATTCCAAGCCATTTTTGAGTCTCCGTACTTTTTTTACTCTGAAATGTAGCCTTTGTCTCTGTTCTTTTCTCTTTTTCTTGGGGGTAGTTAATTAAGTTACCACGTTGGGAGAATACCCATCTGACCTCAACTGACCACCTGAAGCGAAGTGGAAACCTGGAAGGCAAATTGAGCATGTGATCAATTATGTAAAAACTTTTTTGCAAGATAGGCTACAATTAAAAGGGTAAATATAGTTTGTATTGCCTTAACCATTGTTTGATGCTAGTAAATATATATAGTTTGTGATTTTTTTATAGTGGACTTTAAAAAAAGTTTTAAACAATTACATGAATGACTTAATTGTCTTGTCATATAATAACGTCACCCTAAAGATTATTACTCTTCCATAGTAATTGAATACAGTGAACAAAGCAAATAGTCTATATAGGCAGTATGTACAATATATTATGTTAAGGCAAATCACATCACCGTAAGTATAATCAATACGTATCCTTACATCAAACCAAAATACATTAGTTATTTTATCATTTATATCTATTTGGTACATATAATAAAATGATAGATTTTCCAATAGTTGCCATTAGAAGTATTCAAACAAATAACCTACTTCCCCATCCATCAAACACATCTGTCTCTTGGTGCGAAAATAATTCTTTTAGTCCAAGCGAGTATAGCCTAAAGTAACTCTTCTTCCTACTTGTCTACTCATCAACTCAAATGATGATCTTTGTTAGAGTCCAGATTTATCTGTCAACTCAATTTGATAAGTTTGAACATTAGATACCTTATATTGAAATGTCAATATGTAGGTGGTTTTTGGGAGATAAAGTTCATAATTTTGTTTTCCACAAAATCATGCACTCTAAATTTTTCACCTACGTGTGACTCCCATCCTTGTTAAGCAACTAGTTTTGGTCTCTAGTTGAGAATTGATAATTAGATTATCTCTCTTGTCTCTATGTCAAACTCCTTATTTGTAACACACAAATCTGCATGTAGTTATGGAGCCATTCTTATTCTTGTTATGTATAGCTTTCTAACTTCAAATCCAACTTTCCCACCATAATCAACCTAGAACTTTCAAATTGCTTTTAAGATATCAAATACCATTCTCACTTTAAGTTTCAAACTTGATTAAAATTTAGTATTTTCGAATGACGAACAATTAGGTGCACTTAATTCCTTGAAAATCAAATTTATTTTGAAACAACTCAAGAGATAGAGAATAAAATATTTAGAGAAAATATAGAATATGAAAAATACTTCTCAAATTTTCTATTCCTCATTCTCAATGTAAATAGGATAGATAATTATATGTACAAATTTGTAACTCCAAAAGATCACATCCTAAATGTAAAATAATATACCGTAAAGTAGGGCATAAATGTGAGAAATCAATATCACAAGAGTTACACATTCTTAAAAGAATATGAGAAGAAGAGTTATAATTCTTGAAACCTAATGGTTATAATTCTTGAAGGAGATGATCATCCACATAAAGAATAGGATTATAATATACTTTTCAATAAATTTGAGGATTTAGAAACTAAAAGGACATCCACCATAATGGATGGATTTATAACAATTCCATAATTATTTTAGAATATTGTAAACATGCTTAGATATATATATATATATATATAACTAACACTTACATGATTAAAGAATCTTGATAAAGTTATCAATGACCTTCAGATTCCTTCTAAAGTCTTTCAATTAGTTTTGCAGACAAAAACTAATTCAAAGTAAATCAATCAATTAGTCTTTTTTTAATCCATACCAAATAAAACCTAATAAACTTAATGTATTGGATGACAAAATAAATGAAGTCTAGCAACTTCATATAAGGCTTTTAATAATGATTATGACTCAAAATTAAAATATGGCTTCAAAAAAAAATATTACAAGGTTAACTTTATAAAAGGTTTTTTACTTTGAACAAAGTAATAATTTTTTTTTCATACATAACCTTTTACAATAAAATATTTTTCATCATACAAGAAAAGTTTTTTTTTTAATATAACAAAGAGGGATTAATTGGAGGGAAGAATTGCAATGATATAGCAAGAAAGGAAAAAATTAAAATTTTCATTCAAAATATATGAAAAAATATTTTCCGTTACATCAAAATATTGTTTATCGTAAAAGAAGAAAAAAGTCAGCTTTTTTTTAACCTTAAATAGATGTCTAAACTGGAAGGAAATTTGTGATAGAGGAAAAATCTCTTTGCATCTGATATTTCCTCCCAGTTGATGATGACAAACTTGGTGCCAAAATGGAGAAAAAACACAAAAGGAATATAGGTTAGCTGAAGATGGAGATAAATGACTCAATTCTCGTATTTTATTTGAAAAAGGACGATCATAGCCATTTATTTCATCAACGGTGAAGCTTCAATGTAGGTTTGCATGCCACGTGTCTCAATCTACATTGTCCAAATGCTCAACAGTCAAGATTAAAATGCCTATGATATATTGGTAGAAAATGCAACATTTCATTTAATGAAACGATGCGATTTGGGCTTAAAAGCAAGCATCCATCCATGCTTCCATGTGACAAATTTGGGACCATTGGACCTCAAAACTTCAAAGACGTAACAAGATATAAAATGTACTGAAAAAAATATAATATAAAATCTGAAAGCATTTTACGTCCTACGCTGTAGAGGCTACCCACGTCTGCAAGTAAGAGATTGAGTTTATTCACAACGAATGTATGTTTATCACACTTGTGAAATAAGCCTCTCCATGCCATGTAGTAGTAGTAATAATAATAATTCCCATGAAGCATACATAAAACACATAAGGTGACGTTATTATCGTTTCCCTCAACGGTACTGTAGGCAACTTCCCAGAAGCAGGATTACACAGAAAGATGACGCGGTGAAAAGTATCGCCAGAAAAACAAAAACATAAAACAAAAATTTATAAAAGGAAAATTGTTATATACAATTTGATAAAGCTGGGCCATTGTGTGTAAGACTTTAGCCTGCTGAGTTAATATATACATACATACATACATACATATATATATATATACACAAATCGATTTCATTAATTATAAATTATCTTTTAATAAATTAATTAAAATTGGATGATGTTTTAATTTGATTATTTTATCTTAGAATATGATTAATTATATGAAAAAGTTAACTTTTTATCCGATGCGTTTTTTTAATATTTATTTATTTTTAATTTTTTTAGATTAAAAGACTTTGTTAAATTTTAAAAGTTTTGATCAATTTTTAATTTGATGTTTGACACCAAACTTTTATGGATTAATTTTTTTAACATGGGTAATTATATATGTTAATTTAACACTAAGAGCAAAATATGTATAATCTTTTACCCAATGAAATTTATGTATACTTTATATTACTTTACGCAGTCATTTATCCTAAGTGACATCACAATGAATATTTGTCATCATCTAATTATCTATTAATGTATTGGTATAAATTATGTATATCTAGAGTTTTACAATAGCATATAATTGATTACCTTAGTAGAATTGAATGGCAACTAACAAAATTTTAATAATAATTATAAATTAGCGGCCAAAGTACCTTTTTTTAAATTATAGAAACCTAATTAAAAAATTTATTATTATAAAAATTGAATTAAAAATTTAATAAAACTTTGAAACCAACAGGATAACTTAACATTTTTATATAATTAATCATATTTTAAAATAAGACAATCACAATTGAAAGTATCGTCAACTTTTCTTTAATTCTTCAAAAGTTTATCTAAGTTAAATACAATTAATTTTATATCTGCCTGAAGGTAGGCTTACATACAAATAGAGCCTTTTTTGTGCCATCGATTACATATCACTGTTTTTTCACTTGTATAAGCTACGTCGCGCCATTAGGAGGAGTTCCTCAGAACTTTGCTCTTCCATTTTAACAGTAATTAGTAGTTGAGTCGTGTAACGCACGGAAATTTAATATTTATAAAGTAATAAATTATGCTATAACTTTAAAATATAATTATTACATTTTTTGAATAATATACATTATCATTTTACCTATGCAATTCTTATGTATAATTTTTATTACTTCAGTTTTATATATGTATAATATATATATAATTTGTTTCGATTTTAGAGATCACAGTTTCTACAGTGATATATAACATTATAACGTAACAAGATTTAAAATGTGCTGGAAACCAAAAAAAAAAAAAGATAAAATCTAAAACTACTTTACGGAAGAGATTGAGTTAATTCACAACGAGGGCAGGCGCTACTATATGTTTATGGCATTTGTGAAATAAGCCTCTCCATGCCATGTAACAAACACACACATGCTTGGGAATGGAAAACTTCCCGTGAAGCACGCATAAACACATAAAGTGACATCATTATCGTTTCCCTCAAAGATGTTATAGCGTGTTTGATTTTGCGGTGAAAAAATTAAAAATTTTATTTATCCAATCATAATATGTAAAAGCAATAATATGTAAAAGCAACAATTCATTGCTTTATCTAAAATGTGATTTGAGAAATGTTACTCTTCATCCAACCACGCACTTAGACTGTTGGCAAGTTCCTGGAAGCAAGATTACACGGAAAGATGATGCGGTGAAAAGCATTCTCAGAAGAATAAGAGCATAAAAATTTATGAAAAGAAAAATGTTATATACAGACACTTTACCACTAAACCGAGACGTGGACTACCGGGAATATACAACTTGATAGAGCTGAATAAGGCGTTAGCCTACTTAGTCATTGATTTCATTTATTATTAATTTCATTTTAATAAATAAATTGATTAATACAACTTGATAGAGTTGGGTCATTGTGAGTAAGACGCTAGCCTACTTAATTATTGATTTCATTTATTATAATTTTTCTTTTAATAAATAAATTAATTAGAATTTAATGACATTTTAATTTTGATTATTTTATCTTAGAATATGATTAATTATATAAAAAATTAAAATTTTATCTGACACATTTTTTTAGTATTTATTTATTTTAATTTTTTATAGATTAAATTACTACTTTGCTAATTGTTAAAGTTTTGATCCGTTTTTAATTTGACCTTTAACACTAAACTTTTATCAGTATTGGGATTAACTTTTTTTTAACATGATCAATCATGTACGATTTTAATACTATGATTGAATGTGTATAGTTTATATAATTCACGCAGTCATTTAACTTAAGTAAGATCATAATAAATTTCTTTTATCATTTACTTTTATGTGTTATTGATATAAAATGCATGCTTGGAATTTTAAAATAGTATATAATTAACTATATGCGATAGCACACTGAGAAAAGTTTTATGATAAGAGATTAGGGACCAAAGTAAATTTTTACAAAAATTATAGAAAATTAATTACAAGTTTTTAAATTATAAAAATTGAATTAAAAAATTAATAAAGCTTTGAAACCAACAAACATATTTTAAAACAAAATAATTACAATTGAAAATATCACCAACCTTTCACTAATTCTTCAAAAGTTAATTTAAGATAAATACCATTAATTTTATATCCACCTGAAGGTAGGCTTATACACAAATAGAGCTTTTTTGTGCAATCAATTGCATATCATTGTTTTCACACTTGACTCATGGTTCATTAGTTTAATTAGTGATATAACAAATAAATAGGAATAAATTTTAAATACTACTAATAGTTAATTTTAAATATTGAGGAAGAGAAAGGAGTAATTTTGGTCAAATATCTTAATATCTGAGAGAGGTACTACTTGGAGATGAAGTATGATAGAAAACAAGCACAGCCTTTTGTTTTCTCTTACATTCTCTTTTCTTAAAATTTTTCTCTATTTTAACCCTTTCTTTCTCCCATTACCTTTTGTTTTTAATTTTAGATCTATTCAAGATGAAATATGAAATAATCTAAAAAAAATCAAAATTGGTTGAACATTGAACTGGTCCAGTTTCGATTGATTCTTGACCAAGTTTTTGGCAGGATGATTTTATGTGTTAACTAAATTGGCTTAATGACTAGTTTATCAGTTTTTGACTAGTTTAATAGGTTTAGATCCATTTTGATAACAATTTAGCATTTATAATACAATAGATTATGCTATAATTTAAAATTGTAATTATAATGTGTGTGTATGCATCACATATTTTGAATAATATACATTATTATTTTACCTCTACAGTTCTTAGGTATATTTTTTATTAATTAAGATCAATTATTTACATATATGATTTATTTTAGTTCTAGAGATCATAATTTGAACATGGAAGGAAATCAAAGATGATGAAAGATCAAAGAGACGATAATTTGTATTATTGAGGGATTTCCCTTGAAGGACACAATATTGACAAGACAAAGTGAAGAATATGTATATGCTTAGAGCTAAGAAGGGTTGTAATGCTTGCTTTACAAGTAAATATGTGATTGTTATGCAATGTATGGGATGGTCAATTGATGATTTATGTGTTTTGCTTGAACATTGTAAGCAACCTTTATTTATAAGCTTCATAGGTGGTGAACTGATGATAATAGTCAAAATAATTTACTCAGTGGCACTACTAAAAAATTGTGATTTAGTAACTATGGCTAAATCGAGACCTAATTATGATTAGACAAAGTAAGTCCATGCCTATCCTATCCTAAATTTCACCATCCATCATCCCCACCTCTCATTCAGAAAGCCTAAAAGTTGCCTCTTCCAACTTTAAACCCAACTTGAAATCCTTGCTAACCATGGGTTCAAATCTTTATTGAATATAAATTTGAAAACCCTCATCTTATAGGGTTAAAGATTTTGCCCCGACTTGTCTTTTGCTTTGCATATTTACAATTTGCTAAAGAAGCCATGTTTTCAAGAATGTTCATGCACAAGAATTTGGATTCTATGAATGTTACCTGTCTTGTTCTCCATCATGTTTCCAATAATGTTCTCCATCTTGTTCACACTTAGAGGAGGATCAAGATATAAGGAAAAGGAGGCATGAAAGGGAAGGGAAGAAAAAGACTTCTGGAATGAAGAATTGGTGTTGAAATTGATCAAGAAATCATTATTTACTCTATTAGGGTAACCTTTTTTATTAGAATATTGCCCAATTCTTATGTGTTTATGTGTATTTGTGCTTAAAATTTGATTATTTTCCTATTTCCTGTTTGATTCGCTACTTCATAGCGAAGGAGGATGAGCTACATGTTAACAACTTTGACGAAGAAGCATAGGTAGATTCCATTATTTAAGACACCATAGATAAAGTCTTTCTCCTCCATTTTGGCTACTCCCTTGAACTTGTCTATCTTCAACTTGATGACATTGTATGATTTTTCTTCTCTTCTTCCTCATATTGTTAATCATTTTCCTTAGTGAATTGAATCACTTTTTTAGCATGAAAAATGAATTCTTTGAGGCTTAGGTTGTTAAGAATAATATATTTGTTTGTAGAAGTATCTATGTTGTTTTTTGTACTTCTACAGGTTATGGATTTTCACTTTAACAGTCTGCAAATGTCAATTGCTTAAAACATGAAAATAATTGGATTATATTGGAAGCATGCATGATAGAAATTTATAAGATTGAAATTTGATTTATGATAAATCATGTTTATTTGTTTCTTCCTCCTTCTCTACTTCTACATTTCTAAATTCCTTTTGGTTTTGTTTATATTAACAGAAACCTATTTATGAGTTTCACCTAAAACCTCTAACATAAAACCCATCACATCCCTCTTTACTAAACATCTTTACATTTTAGAATCAATTACTATTAGATGTGATTAGATCTTGAATGCAACTGTATGCTGTGATTAAAATAGTAGAAAAAGCTTTAATGTTTGGAAAATATTTGCATAAGGTTGCTCTAAAAATTCCTTATATAAGAAACTAATGGTAATTTTTTTAGTTGTCGCATGCTAGACAATTTTCTATTTGGTGAGTTTGTTGTATAAGTTTGTCAACTTTTATTGCATTTATTTGAAATCAGTGGACATTTTCTCAGTAATTTTTAATATTTCAATTGATATTATCATATTTGGTGATAATATGGACATGTCTACCAATTCATTATGCAATATATCCATAATTTGAGACCTCAAACATGAATTAGAATCAATATATCCTTTCCTTTGTTTTTAATCCCTTATAGTATGTTATTGTTAAATGTATTCTTGGGTTTAGTCTTTTTTAAGGTTTAAGAACAAACTAATACAATACAGTATAGTGGATTTATGTTATTCTAAACTCAATATTTATAGTTTATGCCTTTATTGGAAGTGTCTATGATACATTGCCTATTAGTTAGGTGTCATTTTGGAGATGTATCTAGTAACCTTAAACTATCCTATAGCTTATCTCATTTGTTGGTTTTCTATCAATTTGATGGAGAAATTCAAGAATAATAAATGAAAGATGCATGAATTCTATGAATTATTAGTCAAGGGTCTCTAAATAAATATTGGAAGAATACTATTTTAATTTCCAATGTTAGGAAATTATGTAGTCATTAATATTTAACAAGAAAGAGAGAAGATATTTTAGATGTTTGAAATTTTAATTATTACTAGTCAATACTTGGGCTTAGAAAGGGGAAGGGGCTTGTACCAAAACTAGTATAAATAGGTGGCTAGATGATGGTTGTAAGCAAGCCATTGAGTGAATACAACATATTTTTCATAGTAAATTGAGTTCTCTCTTGACTTGATATATCTTAGGTGGATTTCTAAGGTATATTAAGTTAAGCTTGTTCTTGCTCTTCCATTTCTCTTTCCATTTCTTATTTGACATCAAGTTGGCATTAAAGCTTTAGCTCTTTTCATGGTTGGTCATCATCGACGTCAAGGAGGGAACACCACCCATGAATGTGATCTACATGATATTGAAACGGATGAAATAAGAAGGCAAGTATAGCAAGTATAACAATAGCATGACCATCTTTAAGTTACACACCATGATGATCAATGTCATGGTTCAAAAAATGATGAAAAAGAGGTAAAGACTAACCCTTTTCACGATGATGAATCTAACTTATCTAGTGAGAGGGCTCCTTCTCAATTTAACCAAAGGAATTACAATTCTCACAAAGATTATGGTGTCAAAGTAGATATTCCTAACTTTGAAAGTCAATTACATATAGAGGATTTTATTGATTGGTTGGCTATAGTTGAATATGTTTTTTATTACAAGAGCATTCCAGAGAGTAAAAAGGTCAAAATAGTAGCCATTGAGTTGAAGAAGCATGCTTCAATTTAGTGAAAAAATTTGAAAAGGCAAAGAGAGAGTAAAGGAAAGTAGCAAATAGTGACATGAGAAAATATGAAAAGGGAGCTTAAGAAGAAATTTCTTTTAACAAGTTATAGGTAAGATTCCTTCTATCAATTCCATTATTTCAAGCAAAAAGAGTCAACCATAAAGCAATACACTACTAAATCTAAGCATCTCATAATGAAGTGTGATGTCGTGGAGCCCAAGAAACAAACAATTACTCGATATTTTGGTGGTTCTCAACTAAAGATCAGAGATATTGTCTAATTGAACCATATTGGATGTTTAATAATGTTTGTAGATTGGCAATTCAAATAGAAAAGCAACTAAAGGAGAAACATTCTCAAAAAATCTCAAGTAGAGATGGAGTCTCTAACTAGGGAAATGCCTTAACTTATAAACCTTTACCACCAAACGAGACTAGTTCTTCGAAGAGAGTCCCAAAACAAGGAATTTGAGCTTTATATTGCTTTTAACTATGCCTTTAAGTGTCAAGGATTTAGCCAAATCACCTCTGAGTGTCCTAATAGGAAAGTTATATCTGTTGTTAAAGAAGGTGAAGATGAATTGATACGTGATTATCATCTTGATAATGAAAATAAGGGTAATAAAAAAGAAGTTATCACTTATAAAGATCAAGGAGAGATTCTAGTGGTTTAATGTGTCTTGAATTCCATACATGCTGAAGATGATAAATGGCTCTGCTAAATGTTTTCCACATGCACTGTACTGCACATGGTAAGGTCTACACAATAATAATTGATAGTGGCAGTTATGAGATGTAGTTTCTATTACTATAGTAGAAAAGTTATAACTTAAGATGGAGAATTATCCCAAATCTTATAAATTATCTTAGCTAAAAAAGTCAATGAGATGCATGTTAACAAACAATGTTTAATTCAATTTTCTATTGCCCAACATTATAAAGATAAGGTCTTGTGCGATATGGTACTTATGGATGCATGTCACTTGCTTCTTGGTCGACCATGGTTATATGATCAAAGAGTGCTTCATGACAGCTATAAGAATACTTATTCTTTTATTAAGTATGGTCTGAACATCACATTGGCACGTTGTAAAGTGCATAACAAACTTAATCCTTCCAATGGAAAGGGGAGTTCTTTTCTCTCAAAGTTTCAATTTCTCCATATTATAGATCATTCTATTGATGTTTATGTACTCATAATTTTGGAGGAGAATGAAGCTATAAACGAGATCCCACCAATATTGAAACCTTTACTTAAAGAGTTTTAAGATGTAGTGCCTAATGAGATTCCTTTTGGACTTCCTCCTAGCACATTGATTTGGTGCTTGGCACTTCGATTTCGAATAAGCAGATTGCATGAGTCCAAAGGAATATGAAGAGTTACAACATCAAGTTGATGAACTATTGCAAAAGGGTTTGAGGTGAAAGCTCAAGCCCTTGTACAGTTCTTGCGCTTGTTATTCCCAATAAGGATGGGTCGTAGCTGATGTGCATTGATAGCCAAGCTATAAACAAAATTACAATTAAATATTGATTTCTGATACCTCATCTTGATGATCTACTCAATCAACTTTGTTGTGCAATGATCTTTTCAAAGAATGACTTAAGGAGTAAATGTCATCAAATTCAAATGCACCCTAAAGATAAATGGAAAATAGCGTTCAAGATAACAGATGGTCTTTGTGAATGGATGGTAATGTCATTCAAACTCTCTAATGCTCCAAGCATTTTGATGCATCTCCTGAATCATGTTCTAAAGGCTTTCATTGGCAAGTTTATGGCTATCTATTTTGATGACATCTTGGTTTATAATAGAAGCTTAAAGGAACATATGGAATATACCCAAGAAGTTTGTAAGGTGCTTAAGGAACAATACTTGTATGCAAAACTTAAAAAGTGTCACTTCCTCATAGAAAAGGTCACTTTCTTAGGATATGTCATTTCTAGTGAGGGAATTAGCATGGATCCTAGTAGGCTGAAGTGATTGTGCAATGGCCTACATCAAATTCTCTCCAAGAAGTTCAAAGCTTCCAAGGTCTAATATCCTTCTACCAACAATTTAGTATAGGATTTAGCATTCTTATTCTCCTATCACCGAGTGCTTGAAAAGAGAAACTTTTAAGTGGAATGAGAAAGCTTAAAGGAGTTTCAAGTTGATTAAAAAGAAAATGACTAAAGCACCTATTCTTACATTACTTGACTTCAAGAAGGTCTTCAAAGTGTGTTGTGATGCTTAAATGTGGGAATTGGAGTTATTCTTTCCTAAGAAGGAAAACCAATTGCCTATTTTAGCAAGAAATCGAATAGATCAAGGAGAAATTATTCAATCTATGATAAGGAATTATATGCCATTATTTAACCTTTAGCCATTGAAGGCATCATCTCATTTATAAGAAGTTCATTTTATTCTCTAACCATGAGACCTTAAAGTACATCGATGGCCAACATAAACTTAATAATAAACATGCAAACTGGGTGGAATATCTTCAAGCCTACCTTTGTGATCAAACATATTGCTAATAATCAAAATCAAGTCATTGATGTATTAAGTAGAAGATGTTCATTGATTTCTTCAATGAAGGTGAATCTGGTCTGATTAGATTTAAAGTCCTTAAGAAGCTCTACAAAGAAGATTTATATTTTCTCTAATATTTTGAGTGAATGTTCTAAAGACACTTTTAAATATTTCCTCTTACACAAAGGTTTCCTTTTCAAGAATAATAGATTATGTATTCCCCAATGTTCTTTGCAAGAGGCCATAATTAAAAAAGCATATGATGAAGGACTTGGAGGACATTTTGAGCAAAATAAGGCTCTTGCTCTTATTCAAGGAAAATTTTATTGGCCCAATATGGTTTGTGATGTTTCAAGGTATGTGGAACAATGTCATACTCGTCACATGGCCAAAGGTCATAGTCAAAATATAGGTTTATATACCCTAATTCCATTTTCTAGTGCACCATGGGAAGATGTGAGCATTGATTTCATGATAGGATTGCCAAAAACTTAAAGAAACAAAGATTTAATTGTGATAGTAATGGATCAATTTTTCAAAATAGCACACTTTGTGCCATGCCTTAAAACTTTGGATGCATCTTATATGGTAGACATCTATTTCAAAGAGATTGTCAAGCTTCATGGTATTCCAAAGACCATTACTTTGATCGTGATACAAAATTTATAAGTCATTTTTTGTGAACTCTTTAAAAGAAGCTTGGAACCATTCTTCAATTTAGTTATTCACATCATCCACAAACTTATAGGTAGACTAAAGTTGTTAATCAGAGCTTAGGAAATCTACTATATTCCTTAGTTAAAAGGAATATTCAATAATGAGACCTTCAATCTTAAAGCCCTGAGTAAAAGTTCATTTGGGGTGGTATATGGCTCTAATCTTGTCAATCTGTTAGACTTAGCTCCTATTCCAACTAATCACTTCTTTAGTAATGATGTTGAAAAGAGAGTGAAAGAAATTCAAAATTTGCATTAAAAGGTGAGAGAGAAAATTCTTTAACAAGATGAAAACTATAAGAAACAAGTTGATAAATTCTGAAAGCCATCAAGTTTCAAAAGGAGAGATCTTGTATGGATTCATCTTCATAAAGAATAATTCCCACTAGAACATTTTAGGAAGCTAAAGCCTAAAGTTAATGGTCCTTTTTGAATTTTGAAGAGAATTGGTGAAAATGCATATAAAGTGGAGCTACTAGGAGATTATGGAGTTTCAGCAACTTTCAACAACTCTTACTTGTATTCATACAATGAAGAAGAAGAGTTGAACTTAAGGACAAGTCTTTTCTAATTGAAGTAGAATGATGGAGAAATTCAAGAATGATAAATGAAAGATACATGAATTCTATGAATTATTAGTCAAAGGCCTTTAAACAAATCTTAGAAAAATAAGATTTTAGTTATCAATGCTAGGAAATTGTTTGGTTGTTAATATTTGACAAAAGAGAGAGAAGATATTTTAGATATTTGAAATATTAATTATTACTAGTTAATGCTTGGGCTTAGAAAGGGGAAGGGGTTTATGCCAAAACTAATATAAATAGGTGGCTATACAATAGTTGTAAGCAAGTTATTGAAGGAATACAACATATTTTTTTATAGTAACTCTAAATTGAGTTATCTCTTGACTTGATATATCTTAGGTGAATTCTTAAAGTGTATTAAGTTGAGCTTGTTCTTGCTCTTCCATTTCTCTTTCTATTTCTTATCCAACATCACTATTGATGAGTACTTTTCTTTTTTGAGAATTAGAGCTAATAATATGAAATTGTGGTGATTTAAAGGTAACAACTATTCTAAATTCTCCATTTTTCTGCTTTGTCTATTGTTAGCTATTTCTTAGAGTTTGGACTTTCAATAGTATGAATTGTATAGGTGGGTTGTAATATTAGGAATTCTTTTAGAGAATCTTTGTGGTAGATGCAAAACTAGGTAGTTCAAAACTTAATTCAGCTTACCCAACTATTAGGAAATTAATTGTCACTTTTGGACAATTTCTATGGCTTAACATGATTTCTAATTTCTTTTTCCTTATGTTTCAATTGCTACCTTCCATAAGTGTGTTACTAACCTACAAAAGATACAAAACAATGTAAAGGATATAGTTTGTTATTAAAACTCTATTGTGCTATTGTGAACTAAAGAAGATACATAGCTTTTAACTTTCTTTTTTTAAGAAGAATGTTTCTGCCTAGCATGCTTAGGTATGATGAGTTCGCTCAAAATTAGTTATAGGTTTTTGGGTGTATCATTGTTGATCAACCCTTTCTCAATAATGTCTAATGGATTTAAGATGAATAAATCACTTATTCTAAGGTTTTCTTTTAGGATGGAAAATGTGAAGTAAAAATTTTCCTAACCTTGTTTAACGAAGTCAATCCAAAAACTTTTCCTAAAAGGTTCACTCCAAGAACTATTTAATAAAGCAAAAGTTCAGTGATTTTAGACATGTTCAAGATACTACAAGGGAGAAAGGTTTCTTGAAGTGCAATTGTTCTTGGAAATATCACTAAAGGGTATCTCTATAGAAGAACTTCAAGTCATCAATCCATGCTCTGAAGATTTGTTATAAATTTAGTTGTTGTTACTATTAGCTGTGATATCTCTCTTATAAGATTGTACTAAATGTTTTGCTTTTGTATTGTACAAATAAATTTTACTAAAAAGATAAAAGCTACTATCTAATTGCAAAAAAAAGCTAGACCCCTATGCCTTAGGCTATAAAGAATAAATGGTTGGAGATGGGAAAACAACTTATATCTTGAAAGGTATGCTATGGTAACTCATGGCATTGATATTACAACGATCAAGTTTATTATATTCTTCTTTTTCTAATTGGCCATTGTCATTTATGATTTATGATTATGATACTCATATTAATACACTCAATCTAACTAAAGAATAGTTATAAGTTTTACTTGCAAGTTTGTGAGTGTGTTTGTCAAAAATTTTGCATGTTATTTACTCAAGATTTGTTTATTGGTGTTCTTGTTAGTAAGGCTCAATAATGTTGTTTATTTGTTAGAGCTTTACTAATGCATCTAATGTGTGTTTTTGTAGTAAAAAATTTCAATATGCTAAATTTTTGGTCAATATTGTTAGCCCTAAGGTTGATAGGGCAAAGAAGGAAACCTTTGTGTAATACAAGAATGTTAGTTTCTTATATCTATATATAGTTAACCCTATGATTCTATGTTATAAGTTTTGATGATGATAAATATATAATAAATGTGTGAGAAATAAGTTAAAAATATGTGCTCACTTGATTGTTAAAAGCCACATACTTGATTATAATGAAGACTTCTTACCCCAACTATGTCATAGAAGTTTTGGTGATAAAAAATGTTAATAAATATAGTATTAATGCATGCTTACTTATTCAATCGTTAACTTATAATACTTTTTCTTAAATCATGTTTTATCTCTTATATGTAAGATATTTTTGTTTGTAATATATTGAATAAGTTTAAAGGTTTTATATAAACTTTAAATTGGATACCACATACTTGATTATAAAGAAGATTTCTTATCCCAAATATGTCATAGAAGTTTTGGTGACAAAAAATGTTGATAAATATTGTATTAATATGTGCTTACTTATTCAATCATTAACTTATAATACTTCTTAAATCATGCTTTTATCTCTTATGTATAAGATATGTTTGTTTATAATATATCGAATAGATTTAAAGGCTATATATATACTTTAAATTGGATATATAAATTATAAGAATTAGATATGCATGATAAGATTATTTATATTACATTAAATGCTATTATGCCATTTATATTAATAAATGTGAAGTAGACTAACTATTTGGTTTGTAAGTTAAATCTTTTAAGTAGAATGGTCCAAAGAAAGAAGGTGACTATTGAAATGAAGAGCATGGAATATCAATATTATACTTTACTCAAATAAATAGCACACATAAAAAAAGGATGCTCAAATAATTGAAAAACTTAAAAATTTGAAGATTTGAAAGTTTGGTTATATCAAAATAGCTAATGGACGTGAAAAGATATATTTATCATAAGTTAGATTTTTTATGTGAAATTCAAAGATTTAGATTTACATTTATTAGGTCAAAACATTTTGATTCTCAAAATATATATTTAGACCTAAAAGATAGTGAGATATAATTTTTCCCAAAATCTTTAGTTTGATCTTTGGTTACCATTTTTATCATATCACACAAACCATATAAGTCTTTGATATGAAACTTATTTCATTGTAAAATAGACTCAAAAAACCTTTAAAGATGGGTCATTCACTAAAAAAGAAGTTCAAATGAAAAGTTATGATTATTTAAAGTTGAGTAGTAAGATATAAATTTTACACAATACTCTATTTTGACATTTTTTTCCCTCTTTTGTTCATATATGGAGTTTTAAAATGAAACATATTGAATTAGAAAATATACTAAAAATGCTTTTCAAAAATAGACCATTCATTTAAGATGAAGTTAAAATGAGAGAGATATGACCATTTGAAATTAAATCTATGCTAATAAGTTAGCTAGCTTTGAAACCATTTGATTGGCTTTGCCCAAAATGGTACTCAATGCTTTTTGGACATAATCAGTTAATGATTGTGAGACTAGCAGTCGACTAGTCCACTAGAAATTTAGCTCTAATAGTCATATTTCATACGGTAATCAACTAGTACCACTTAACAATCAACTGGCACTATAATAATGTTATTAATTTTTGACTAATACTTTCAACTACTTTTTGACTAATATAAGTATATATAATATTTTTAAACCATTTACCTACCTTCCAACTAATTCTTAGAAGCTAAACAATTAAATGTAAAAAAAAAAAACACACACACACACACACATACACAGAGGATACACTTCATAGTATGCTATCAGAATTTTGATTGATTAAAATTATAATTATAGGATATTAATTAACATAAAATAATAAAAATTGAGTTAATAAAAATTATATATTAAAAATTTATAAAATTAATAAAAATTACATATTCAATATTTAAATTGGATGAATAAAATTCATCCAACTAGAGCTTTAAATTTTTTTCATAAATATCTAATATATAATAATGAAATTAGAACATTTAAAAAAATAATTATGACTAATATAATTAATATAATATACTAAAATCATTAATATAATACTAATTACAATATATTGTAGCAAAAGTAATTATGATTAATTTATGTTAAGTAATATAATATAATTATAAATTTTTATTAGTTCAATTTTTATTAATTATTGATCATTAAAATAGAGTAAGATTCTTGTTCAATTACATTTTTTATTTATAAACTATGTTAATATCACTTATGGTTTCAAGTTGTATAATTACATTCTTTAATCAGGTTCCAACTAGATAATGATGAGGTTGTTAATTATATTGTTGCTGTCATGAAAAATGATTATGATGGTCCATATAATTATTACAAAGAAGTTCTTGAATCAGTTAAATAATTATAGTTTCGAGAATTGGAGGTATATTTTATTTTTTATATGTCACAAAATTGTAATTCTTTGTGTTAATTTGTTAATAATTAGAAAAATATCTTTTGTTTATAGAAATATTATTGTTAGTGCATGAAAGATTACTTTCAAATAGTTAAGAACTTCAAAGAATGTGGTAGATATCACTTAAAGGACTTAATTAGTTATATATGAGATAAAGGAAAATGATCTAAATAGATTAAAGAATCTAAAGAAATTATGTGCTAGTTGGGATAGTTCAAAACTTAAAAGGTGCAAAGAGAGTCATAATACTTGTTGCATTAATTTTTCACCAAATAAAAAATTATCCCTATGGATAAATACCATTGGACTAAAAAAGACTGGCATAGTATATGGTCTTGAAAGTATTTCATACTTCCAAATATACATATGTTCCACCACTTAATTTTGAATTATATCTTAGTGTCATTGAAGCTATATACCTGTAAGGAGACTACATGAAGATATTGATGTTTAATGGAGTCTTACAAAATGCAAATGCATGCAAATGAAGAAGTAATACAAAATATGCAACCACAAATTAACAAATATCATCCAGAGAATACTGGTCTAAGTTAATAGAAATATTATATTTAATTATTATCTTTGTACTTATATTTGTTTCCTAAAAATGTCAATTTCTTTAATTTTTCTTTAAAAATTTTTTAAATGATGAGTGAATGTCAGTTTGCTTTGGGCGCTTTTATATTGTTTTGTTTTATTAATGTACTTTCATTTGATAAAACTTGATATGACAATTGATCGAAGCTTTCTTGATTGCATTGGTTTTTTTCCCCTTATATATAAAGGTATGTCTTTATGTTTCAACCTACAACTACAAAAGCCTCAGTATCATCCTTATTTCACTTCTATAAACTAGTCTCTCTTCTTCCATATTTAAAAGTAGTCCCTCTTCTTTAATAGTTATAATTTCAACAAAGATGCCTTGTAACATGTATTCAAGTAAAGGTTGAGCTCATTTTCAAAATACTCCTAATCTAGTGCAAGAAAAAATATGAGTTCCTAAGAACAATTACTAAACAATTAATTCAACTAGTCAACAATTCAAGGTTATTTTTCAATATATTTTTATTTTTAATATTAATATAATTTTTAATTTATTACTAATTTAATAATATATGTCTAATTTATCTATTAATCAAGTTTCACACAAATGACAATGATGTTAGTACCTGCATTATCAATATTATTAAATGACAATGTGAAGGATAGCCTAATCCTTCACATAGAAAACCTTTTTCAAAGAAAATAAAAGAGATAACCTCACCTAAAGCAGGGAAATCGTGACTATGATAAAGAAGGACAACCTCATTAGTATTAAGAAAAATCATAGTCATTATTTATTATTGCCCATAATATCAACAATTCTTCACAAAGGAAAACTATATTTTAAACTCAGAATGTCTTAAGCAGTAAGCAGCAACAACATGTAGATGAGGAGATCAGTCATCACTGTAAAGATTGTAACACCCCATAATTAATTAAGGTGTTAATCACGTATTAGATTAATTAGAAATAATTAATATAGGTTGAGATTTAATTGAGATAGAAATCCTATCTAGGCTTAAATTAATAGATCATGATAAGAGGCTAATGGAGGCCCAATGGGTTAGGTGCAGACCCAACCCAATTTAGTGTGCTGAAAGCCTAAAATCTACCTTGTATAGACTCTTCTAAGTGGCTCAATAACCCTTGTGCAGACCCACATTCTTGAGCTCTTCAAACTTGGTCCAAACTTAATTAAATTTCAGCAACCCAATGTATAAGAATTGGCCTAACAAAATTCTGCAGCCCAACACTTTAAAACTGGCCCAATAAGCTAAAATCTGAAGCCTAAATGAAGTTGGACCTTGGAGCAACTCATGACCCATCTTTGACCCAACTTAAACCCAACTAAAACCCTAATACATCAGCCTCTTCCTCACACTTGCTGAAACATAAAACTCAAGAAGAAAAATTCGGAGGTTGAGAAGGAGGCTAGGGTTGGGGGCAAGAATTCTGCATTTTCTCATATTTAAAGCAAAATTTAGCCAAGGTAATAGTTATACAACTTAATCCGCTTATCTTTCTCTTTAATTTGGCCCAATTAATTTTTCATTTGGAGCATTTTCATCCTACCCAAAATCTGAAATGTGGGTGTTTGGGGATTTTCTTGGTGAAATTCGTAGGTTGATGTTAGGGCTAACATTAGATGAGTTTAAACCCTCCATTTTGATACTTCATTTGTTAATTTGAGACCCTCATAGCTGATTTATAAAATGGGTATTAATTCTGTATGAATTTGCTTAGGATTTTGGGTGGAATATTAAGTTTTCTGGTGAAGGACACTCTAATCCGAATTTGGGATTTGTGGTGGTTGTTGCAATTTGTCTACAAGTGAGGTAACCAGGTTTATATCAATGTCATGTATATATTTGATTTAATTTCATATGTTGCTGTATATGAATGATTTGAAATGTTGAATGAATCGGTTGGCTATTTGTTGAATTGTGATTGGACCTTGTGAGTTTATGGTGGAGCTGTGGTACGGCTACCACCCGTGCATGTGCTTCGATCGAGCACCAGGTTATGATCAAACCCAGATGCACTAAGCCCCGGTTGTGCTCAATAGGGAGTAGGTGCCGTGGACGGGCCTCTCCCGGTGTTAATGGCCTTTAACATGTAATAATATGATTGCTAGTATGGGATAGTAATCATGATAACTTAATTAATTCATTTGCTGATATGATGGACATGATTCTGATGTTGATTTTGATTCATGCTTATATGCTAATTAAACTAGATATATGATGGAATTGCCTTAGTTACTGAGATTTATATCTCACTCCGTTTTATGGGATTAATATTTTAGGAGAAGGTTCCTCGGGTAAAGATAAGGGTAAACAAGTGGATGAACATCTATGAGCTGAGGCCGAGTGTGGGGAGCTACACTTGGTTTGAGTAGAATAGGGTAGATGCAATTTTGTTATTAGTTTACATAGCATCATCATGTAATCATGTTGCCAAGTGTAGGCGTTCATATTTTGTTTGATTGAAATGTAACCGTTAAGGATTTAAGTCTCATTATAGTTGAATATTAATGTATGAACTTATAGTATTATATATATGATTTTGTTGAAATTGTGACATGGATTACCATATGGGAATTGTAGTCATATGATGCCTTGGATGTGGACATAAGCTATTGTTGAATGGAATATCTATGGAATGTGTATAGGATGTTAATTGCTGCTAATGTATGTGTTCTTGCTGTTATATATTCATGAATTTGCTAATATGAGTTAGTTGGGCAAGTAGGAAGTAGTAATTAAGTTTTGCAATGGTAATGGATGGATTGATGGGTAAATAGGGTAGGTAAACACCATTAAGATTATATAAAATAAGGGAAGGTGGACCTGGAGTGTTTCTAGGATGAGATTTGGAGTGTAGGAGGTGAAATTTGGGTAATGTAGTTACAGGAGGGATTTTCGCCGCGGCTAAGAAGGCTTCGCCGCGGCCAAATGAGAGACAGAGTCGAAGGGCGCCGCGGCATAACCAATCCTACTGCGACGCAAGGGTGGAAAATTGACCTGGGGAGTGACAGTGGCGAGGAGCACCGCGGCATGATAAATCTCGCCGCAGCGCAAAGTGAAAAAAATCGCCTAAGAGAGTAACAGAACCAAAACTCGCCACAGCGCATTATGTCCTACTGTGGCGCGAGTCGAGGAAATAAAATAAGGGTTAGGCAAAAGTAAAACTCGCCGTGACGCAAGGTGAGAATCGTGGGAGTTAAGAACAGTAGTTCCAGGAGGCGTTTCCGCTGCAACGCCACATAGGTTAGCCTCGATAACCGCGGCGAGATTTGTGAAATTTGCCCAGTGATTTCAGAGAGCAATTTGGCTGCAGCGGGGAAGTTATAGGCTGCGGCGCAAGTCCCTAACCTACTCCTATTAGCTTAGAAACCACAATTTCTTCAACGGTAATGATAAGAGATGATATAGGAACACTAGTAGGTGGTTATTGGGTATTAAAACTGATGAATGATTGAATTATAAACCTCTTATGGTAGTAGAATTTCTTTTATGCAAATCTTGTTTTGTTGTGGTGGTATGGTGATGACCATAACATCAAGGTTCAAATTTCCTTATATTTTCGTAATATGGTAAAATATAATGACCTCAAACCTTGATCATTAATTAATAATCTTGTATTTAACTACAAATACATTGAGTAGAAGGTAGGGTTGTCACAAAGATTAATTAATAACACTTCCTTTCTTTCAAACACAACATAAAGTGTGCCTTTAATCAACCCAACTTCCTTTTTGGATTGAAAGAAAGGAAGGTTTTGATAGTCAATCACTTCAACTTTATCAAATTAATTCTCTTCAAACTCCATAAGGATTTCTATGGTAAAGAGAAATGCCTAATCCCTCTTTATATAATGGAGAAATGGGATGGAAAAGATAAGGTAGGTGGTGTGAAAGGACATATAGTAAGGGATTCTGCCTATGCCACTATAGTGCATAAGTATTGTGTCCTTGTCTAAATTAAGTCTTATTTTCCTTGTATAGCTGGGGATTTATGTCATTTGGTTTCTTAGGTTTAGTTGAGTCATTTTAGTAATGTGAATTTTGACATTATGGATTGGATTATTTTGGGTTGACAAGGATATTTGGCCTATAAAGCTTCCATAACATTTACACACGAACTTTTAATTTCTTTTGAGTTTTTGAATTATATTTTTATTTATTATTAATAAAAGAATATAAATTTATAAGACCTAATTTATAAATTATGTTGTGTTCATGCCTTGTACTATTAACCATCAATGAGTCAATATAATAATTCCTATCTTAATAACCTACTAGACAAATCATTGTTGTATCCACCCTTAGTCCAATTATTATACGGTGCTAAGAAGGTAAATAAGCTTGCTTACTCTAGCCACAAGGTTAGTAGTTGTTTAATTTAGTTTTTTTTTAGTACATATTTTGAGAAAATAATGTATTTACCTTAATTTCTATTTAAAAATAAATTACATCTAAATAATAGTAAAAATAACCTTTTTACTAGGAAAAGGAAGTAGAGATTTGTAGTTGCTCCCTTAAAAAAGAAATAAAAGTAGAAAATTATTTTTTGAAGAAAAAAAGTAGTCTTACTAAAAGTTATTAATTATTTATAATTATTTTCTACCTGTAATTATAAATACTAGCTCAAATTCTTTCAAGTTCAAGAGGATCTCATATGGAGGAGAGAGATATATAGTAGGTGGAGCTCACACCAACTCTGCCTCTCTCTCTTTCACATGAGGAGCTCCTAGACATCAAAGATTGTAGACTTCATGAATACATTTTAGACTCCATAAATACATATTCTATTAAATAATTTGACAATAAAAAGCATTTATTTTAAAAAAATTGTCAAATATCATAATATTAATAAAAATATTTATCAATTAATTTTATCAAATTGTAACCTATTTTTTCATAATACTTTTTTCATGAAATTCTATTTTTAAAAAATAATTTTAAAATAAACAAATATTTAATTAGATGTTCCCTTAGGACACAAATTCTCAAGAACGATACGTTGTTGTGCACATTAGATTTTTAACTATTAATATGATTATTATTATTATTATTATCTAAATATAACTAGATTTCGATATTAGTGAGATTTATTTTATATATATATACTACTTGATTCAATAAGATTTGCAAAGAAAAATAATTTAAGATAAAACTATTGATAAAAACTGCTATACATTGTGTATTTTTCTTATCAAATCAAATAATGTGTATGAAACATTATAAATCTGACTTATAATTTGATTGCATTTTAAAAAATTTTAAAAAATATTGTATAGGGAATCTATTCCTCACCTTCTTGTGGGAACAAAAAAGAAAAAAAAAAAAAAAGAGCGTGAAAGAACTAATTATTGCATGATCTGTGCAATGTTAGTAAATTGTGATCTTGGCCGACCAAATTTAACATGGGTGGTCATATCTTTTTTTATTATTTTAAAAGTTTTTAAAAAAATAGTATAAAATAAAATAAAATAAAATTTTAACTGTAATTTTTTAAAAAAATAATCATTGATATTAAAAAATTTTTAAAATACAAAATTCTGACTGTTTAAATTAAATTTGAAGGGTCGGTATCGCAATTTATTGTATGAAAGTTGCACTGTAGAAGATCGTCCCGCTGGTGCACATGGCTCGCTAATCGATATAGATAACGAACGAAAGGTTAAAGCTGAAAGAAGGCAGTGCAAAAAGTAGTGCTTCTTAAATGTAACAGCTTTTTGATCTTATTAGAGGCATTAAACAATTTTTTTTTTTAAGTTTTAAATTTTTTTTAATTTATAAAATTATTTTATTTATGTACATCAAGTAATTTATAAAATATATAATATTTAAAAATATAAAGATAACTTTTCACATGTAGAATAATCTTATAAACTTAAAAAAATGTGAAAACTGAAGATAATAATTTTTACATTATTATATACGAGTTTTTATTTATTTATTTATTTTTGTTGTTTTTGGCTCAAAATTCGTGGTGCACTCCAAAATTTTATACTGCTCTTTGGATAAAAAAAAAAAATTATACTACTGTCGTTGAGAAACTATACTCACGGACAGAGGAGAATGTGCAGAACCAGAGAGAGAAATGCAAGAAACGAAACACCAGAAAGCCCACATTCAAGATTTCCCTCATCGCAACATGAAGAATAGTGTAATCTCTGCCTCCAACCGAAGTGAATCACATTTACCTTTTTCTTCATCAAGACCCTTTAACCGAAGAATTCAGCATCGAGATGGCTATGTTGGACAACTCATGCCCCTTCTTACAGAATCTCCCTCGCCCATTTGCAGCCATCCCACCCAAACATTATCTTCTGATTCAGAGATATTCTACTCTGAGATTGCTTCCCAATTCCCCTCTTCAAGAAATCACGTATTGTTCCTAATTCAAGAAATATCGTCCTTTCATCTCCTGGGGTTTTCATGCTTTTCCCAGTGCCAATTTATGGGTTCAATTTCGATCATTTTAACTAATAATCACTTGCCCCTTTCGGTCTTTCTTCTTAGTTTACTTACTCTGATAAGTTGGATGTGCTTGTGGGGTTTTAGAACGCCATGGAAGTGAATCTTTTTGTTCTCTAATTCGTTGCCATTTTTGAGTCTCTGTTTTTAGTTTGCTCTGAAATTTTGCACATGCCTCTTCGTTTTCTGTGTTCATTGGTGGGTCGTCTTATAAGTTGATCGTGTTAGAAATATAAGTTGTTACTTTGTTTGCTCTGAAATGTTACTTTGCTTATGATTCTTGAGCCTGGATGGAATAGTTAATAGCCACAACATGGAGTGGCAAGAATCTTGCCTAAATCAATGTCTCTCAATTCCAGTTAAGAACAAATATATAAGCTAATTAAGAAATGCACTCTTTTTTATCTGATATGATCTTTTGCTTTTGAAAACTTTTTAATTGCTACTATAATTTAAAGTGGCAATCAATACTGAGTTAGCTTTATTTTTTCCTTCCCAGCCAATTAATTCTGCAATTTCGTGCATTTCAAGCAAATTCATCATTCGTTATTTGGTTAACCAACCAGAAGTCCACATTTTATACCATTTTGGATCATCAACTCATGGTTCTTGAGGATGTTCACTAATTTTCCGTTTTTTTATCTTTTCTGAAGTTGCTATGAAAGTTGTGGATTTGGATCTCTCAATTTGTCTTTGAAATTGTCTATATTAATTTTGAAGAAAAATAAACACAAAATACACGAGATTCACTTTAAATAGTAGATCTCACTTGAATTGTGGAAACGTTTATGGGTCTCACACTCTTAAGAGATCCAAATCCGAAATTTGTTAACCTACACAATGACTGTTCTATACTATCATATATTTATCAACAATAAGGAACTCACACCAATATATTTGACTTTTGACTTCTCAGAGCTTTGGAACATCTTGCAATGAGAACAACAACAGCTCCTCATGCTACTGTGAAATAGATGAATGGTTGGAGCATGCCAATAAATTTTGCAAACCCTCCAACTTTCAGACCAAATATCATTTACCATCAGCAAGGGGTGATAGTTTGGATCAAAATGGAAGAAGCCCAGAAGTCAAATCGAGCATGTCATCAATATTCAGAACATTTCTTGATCATGAACTTTACAGTATCACACTACCTTCAGTTAAAGAGAGTACTGTTTATGAAAGTCAGAGTCGTCTTGCCTGCATAAACAGCAGATGTGGAGCCTCTAAATCTGAAAGAGATCATGGACGAAGAAAGTTGTTGAGCAGGCCCAAACCTTACAACGCCTTCCTGAATGAAATCGAAATGCAGAAGCTGGAAGCTGAAAGAGATTCATGGAAGAGAGCCAAACATTTTAAACTGTTGGACAGGTGAGAATTGAGGGGGTAAAACAAATAAGGAGAACTACATTATTTTACCGAAAATTTCTTGCGTACTTCTAGGGGCATGTACAATAAACGGGTGCATGTGGGGCTCATGTAAGGAGCTAATTTTGGCCGTTTATTATACATGCTCTTGGGGGCACACAAGAATTACTCACATTTTAACTGTTTGAGCTAACACCTAATTATAGAATTAGTACATGGACTTTTAAATCCAACAAAAGCGACTGCTTCTTCTCTTTAATTAACAATTTTTATGGACCATCATTTGGTTGAAATGAAAATGCAGATATAAGAAACAACGTGAGGGTCACGTGGCCTCTTGTTAATTTTAACTGAAATTTAATGTTTTCATTTTAGTCCAATGTTCAAGGAGGTATTTGTTATATTTTAAGGTTTATGTATCAATTTTATAGTTAGATCTTAGTTCCAAAGTAAAATATAGTTTTAGCGAAAAAATAAAAGCAGAAAAATACTCAAATCTTACTTGAAGCTGTGGGTGTGTACCTGTGTGAACTGATAGAGGAACTAACAAGGAAATTATGATCATATAAACGTTTTGGTAGGATGAGAAGGAAGGAAGCTACTATAGATGGCTGGGAATTGGAGCAAACCAGGATAGCTATAGAAAAGATGAAGAAACTTCAGCAAAAACTTCAGGTACGTTTTGTGGATATATTAGGATGGTTCAACATCAAAACGAGCTATATGGTTAAAGATTGTTTCGTTAGCTGCGAAATGTTTGCTTTTTTTGAGAATTTCTTTTCCTAAAATCACTTCTTTTCCCAAAAGCACTATAAAATTAAAACAAAAAACCAAAAAAAAAAAAGGCTATTTAGCAAACCTTTGAACAAGCACTTCTAGTAATATCATTAAGATTTCTTGTATACTATTTGTAATTTGAATGAGGAAAATGATGTCTAAAACATACTAATGATTCTACTTAACAAGATAAGCTCCAATATCTTGGTTAAGGAAAAAAATAAATGAATTCAGCAACCCTTTGTTGTTTTGGGTTGCCAAACACAAGCATCCAACTATTTTTGCAAGAACAAAATCCTTTTACTAATTAGTCCACACACATGTTAATTACTAAAATTTTATTTATTTTTCTTTCTTCTACTTGCAATTCAGTGTAGTGCTTTAATTTACCATGAAATTGATTCAAAGAATAGTTTTGCGTTAATTCTGGCTTTGATTCAACATGGCGATATACAAATAAAACAACCTTTTTATGTTGTTTTTTTTTTTTTAACAAATTCTCATGTGCTCTTGCAGAACAAGTTAGAGAGAAAACAGCTTAAGATTTCAGCCAAAACCCAGAAGAAACTATGCTTGCTGAAGCAAAAGGCAGAGAAGCAGAAGAGAAATTTGAGGCGAACAACAATAGAGAAAATCTCAGCAACTACAAATATCTCAGAGACACACACCTGCAGAGGATTCACGTGTTTCAAACTTGGATCATTCTTTTAAATTCATAATCTATTAATGAGCTAAGGCCGAAAGGAAAAACAGGAGATATAGATCATCCATAGTAGATGCAGTTTATTAATCTCTCACATTCTCTAAATTTCTTTTTTGCTTTTTCCCTGCAAATTAGTGATAACGATTAGCAAGGCAAAATTTTGTTTTTGCTTTTTTTTATTAGAGAGTTTAGGGGAAACTATGAAAGCATTGGCATATATCAATGTGAAAAATAATTTACAATGTTTTAAAAACTAGATTGTCTGGATGCAGTTGAATTGAAATCGTCTTTCAATTTATATATAAAAAATATATAGTATATATAATATTTGATAATTAAATTAATACATCTATTGTAAAATAATATTTGAAATAGATATATATTTTTAAAAATATATAAATGAGTCAAAATATTTTGCATATAATAACAAATTTATTTGAAATGGGTTGACTTGAGTTCATTAAATAACATAAATTTCTATTGTAAAATATTAAAATTCTAATTTAAATTAAAAAATAAAAACTAAAATTTGATTGGTTCAATACTAAACTTGGTTAGTTTTTATCAGTTTTTAACCAATTTTTGAATTTTTTTTATTGATTTTGAAGGTTGAATGCATTGTAATCATGCTCAATTTATTGATTTTCTGATCAAACCCATCAATCAATTTTTTAACTTATGATGATTTGAAATATATTGAGATAGTTTAGAGGTTTTTGAAATATAAATATTATTCAAAATATATAAATGATATGAAAGGGAATAGCGGCTTGAAATCATAATATCATTAATACATTTATTTACTTATAAATTCGTCCTTTGAAACAAGTATTTTCAAACCAATGTTCTTGAAATCATATACCCTTTGCAAAAAACAATTTTTGTTTTGGAAATAACAATTTAAAAAAATTGTTTTCAAAATATACTCTTTAAAAATGACATTCCAAACATATTTTGTTATTGTTTTATTTTTTAACATTAAAAAAATATTTTCAAAAACCCAAATTAAACAAACTCTTAATATTTCAATAATATTTAATTTATCGATACAGTGAGATTGAATGCTTTTCAATATAACGATAATAAAAAAAATGCAAGATTCCTGTTGCATTCATGTACTTTAGTCACTGTTCTCTCTTTCTCTCGTTTGTTATTAACTTCGGGGATTGAAAATTACTTAAATGCAAAAACGCAATAAAAACACAATAAATTGAGTGTTTGGTGATGGAATTGGTTAATATGCCTATTTTTTAATACTCTATCCGGTCTCATATATAAAAAATAAATAATTAATTCATGAGTATTAAGAAAATTAATTAAAAGTAATTAATCTTTTTAATTTTGTCTCAAATAAAATTATTTTCTAAAAATACCCCTATTTAATATATGCACTTTCTCCTTGAAATTGATGACCACCACTACTCATAATTTGAATGATTTATTTAATGAAAGACATAATTGAAATACTATAATTAATATGGTAGTTTATTTCTTATATAAAAAACCAAATCAAATCTCAAAAAAAATTTTTATATATGAGATCAGAGAGAGTAAATTAAAATTGACTCGTTATTTTGAGTGTAAAGAGTGTACTATTTTTTTTTTGGGATTATGTGATTTTTTTTCTATTTTTGACACTATAATTTACGTTTTAATGATCTCTAGCAGTGCAATAAAGGAGAGCCTCACTAGCTTCAGAAAGTGGAAATTATCACTAAAAAAGCAATATAACATGACGAATATACCAAAAGTGTAACCTGTTGGACCATCATCGGTATATTTAGTACCCTCTGAAATAATGTTATATTAGACATGATCTAACAAGCACCAAAGATTCAGTCTAGACTGTCAGAATCTCAACCAGAGACCATACTCTTCCACTGGTTTTGGACCTCGGCAAGATATTGAAACTGATTCAAAAAGTTTAATCTCCCGTGCATATCTTACAAAAGATTAGTTCCATAAATTCTCTATTGTGCAATACGCTGTGTTTGACATGTTACGCAAACTGTAACCTTCTATACGTGAAGTCATGATTTTTTTTATTTTTTATTTTTTTAAAAAATTAATAAATTTTATATTGCAGTGCACCATTGTGTGCAATATAAGATTCACTCCATATAATTTATATTTAGGGTCACAAAAGATAATCAAAAAAGTAAAACATTAAGAGATTCTATAGTAGCAGGACCAGCATAACAGGATGATGCTCTGAAGATGAGAACAAATTACCTTGATCAGCTCAATGAAAGTGATAAGCAGGTCCTATGAATGAGATCAATGAACAATTAGGTGTTCTAACAAAACTCTCTTGATCTGCTGCTCTTGGTTAATTTCCTGCTATGTCAGAACATAAATATACAGTTAGACAAGCTGTGCCAAACAGAAATATGGTAAATTGTCCAAACTGATTTCTTTAATCTGCAGACATCGCTGGCAGCATAGGAGCATTCAGAATTAAGAAGTTGTAAAACATAAAAATCAGGATTGAACTCAATTAGTTGAGCTGCACATACATAACGATGTCAGAAGTTAATATCCCAAATATATGAGGGTGAGGCAAGAGAAAACCAAACCAAACGATCTCTCCTTTATAAGTACCTGCATTCCAAAATAGAGTACAATTGAGTTGATCGATGGTACATTGTAATGGGTCCCAACAGAGGCAGCTTCATTAGGGGAGAGGAGCAGCTTCTGCTTCAGTTCAGACAGAAATGGAGATCCCTCCAGCTGCTTCCTCTGTTAAAAATTTGATCAAATAATTATAGATAATATTATCAAAAGAAAGCAGAATCATAGATATAGGGAAGTAAATATTATATTTTTCTTTTCTTTCTGGGGGAGAAGAGGCGCAATGAAAATATATCATAGTAAAAATAAAAATTGGATTAAAAAAAAAAAAGGAGAAGGGAGGACATTTAAACATTGAGAAATTAACTGATTATTTTCACCAAAAAGAAAGATGACAGATCATATAGCAGATACTATTAGTATAGAAGCGCATAAATATATAGTCAATCTTTTAAGTTTCAAGATAAAAACCATCAAATTCAATTCATCAGAATACAATCAAAAAGGGAAAGAAAAAAAAAACTGAAGATAGTCATCAACATCGCCCTTCGTCTGCTTTGCATTAAGTGGTCCATCAACTTTGGAAAGAATGAGATGGGATTGTGTTGTTTCTTGAAGAAAATCAATCTGCGTCGCGAACCAAAAGGCAGCCATGTCAATTAATGTTTCTTATCTTTAACAATTATTAAAAAAGAGAGAGAGAGAGAGAGAGAGAGAGAGATGAGATTCCAAAGAAATTCAAATTTGGAGTGGATGGATCCGGCAGCCTCATATTTCGAGGAAACACAATAATATTCCGCATATATGCAGCAAGGAGGTATAACATCACAGAAGGTATAATGATAATCACATAGGAACTCAGGGAAGTCATGAAGTAGCAAAGGAGCATCCGATGTATGCCTTTGTGGAGAAGATGAACCTAATAAAAAGAAAAATAGACCGGACATATAGATAAGTTAGAAACATTATCACACTTGGACCACACAAGGAACAAATAATTGATAACAAGGATACAGTGACAAACTGGCGTTCCAAGTTCAGCATGCCTTAAAATGGGCTCCAAAAATTGTAACAAACCAACAAGCAACCTTTGAATATAAGGCCAATCTTTTTGACCATTACCAGTCAGTATTTGGGGCATGAAACTCCTGTGACTTATCAACTCAAGCCGTGCAAAGCTGAAGAAACATTTCAGCAAATTTATAATGTGCCCAATTAATTAATAAATGGTATTGCAAATACGTCATTAATATGAAAATAAAATCCAAAAATTAACAAACAAAAGAAGCAAATGTATAATAAGGTAAACAGTGATTTCTCGACTTCATTCAGACAAAACTAAAATGATAAGGATCATTGATGGCCAACTAAGCCCATCCAAGGGATGAGAAGCTCAAGCGCCTGATAGAATAACACAAATGATAATACATTTGCTCCAAAAGAACTGTCAGAATAAGGACAATTAGCATAAGTCATAACAACCCCAGGAAATAGGTGATCATGCAATGCTGCTAAGACCAGAATATTGTTAATGATGCAGAAACCTCGAACAGTTTTTTAATTATACTTAATGTAACACCATAATGTATTAACCGTGATTATCTATCACTTAAGCTTCATTCCATATACTTTTCAAAGAAAATGATCAAAACTATGACATTTTAATACTATATATTGGAGTTTAAATGCTCATATTTTGTCCCGTAGGTCCCGTGAACCCATCAATCACATATTCTACTCAAACTCCATTTATACAACTCATACATAACATAACACAACCCATAAACCATGGATATGAAGTCAAAAACTAGAAAATATAATTTCTCAAAACGGGTCCAAAAGTCATATTTTTGGCACTAATTGTGAAAAATTATAACTAATTCTAGAAAAATAAGAATCAAGCAAACCATAGCTTTTTAGAAAGCTCTAGATGTTAACTTTATACTAAAAATAATTCCAAACCAAATCTTAGTGTTTGGATCACGTTTGACATCAAAAAAAAAAACAGAGATCCGGCTGTCCTTAGTACTGATACAACTTGTTGTCATGAATTTCAAAAATTCATAATTAATTTCACAAAAATCCAATCTAGGCAAACTATACTAATTTGGAAAGCTACAAATGTTAGCTAAAAGATAAAAAGAAGTCCATATGGGTTGCCTAAGTAGTCCAAACTATCACACATCTCAAACTTACTATGCTACGGGCAAAAATATACTACTACATACAAGCCACAAAGGGGCCAAATATCATATTTTCATTACTTTGACTCTATACATGGTTCACATACCATTTATATATACATTTACACTTGCTCAAATATTTACATCTCAAAAATAATAGGTACATATTCATTTTGGCACTTCTTTACATCAAAAGAACCAAAACAAATTATACAACTGCCTAAACATGCTTAACTAGGCTCCTTGGTTTGCACTTTGATCTCCTTAAGCTCCATGTTATGATAGGAAAGGGAAGGAGGTGAGATTCATGGAATCTCAATAGCTCATGCACTTATTTAAGAGAGCAATCAAGGCATATAAACAAGTCAAAGCATGCAAGTAGGTATCCAATCATTCAAAATCATACAGCACATAATTTACATGCCATGAATATCATATCAATGCCATGAATGAGCTCTAGGAACTTTTGGTCTAGCCTCACCCTATTTTAGGGACTTTTGGATGGCTTTACCCTTAGTTTAGGGACTTTTGACTTGACTTCACTCATCTATGGGACTTTTGGCCTTGTTTCACTCATTTCTAGGGACTTGTGGCTCCACCTCACTCATCACAAGAGACTTTTGATACTACTTCACCCAAGCAATTTTCACAACCCAAAACATAAGCATATTGGTACCAATGCATCAAGGAAACATCAAGCCTTTATAAGCTAGAGGTGCTAGAACATGTAGGAGGCCATTTGGATCCACTTTGAATCATATCAGGGGTTAAAATTATCAAATTCGTGAGCTCTGTCAAAGTATGACTGACGGGTCTGTCGTGCAACCCTCAAAATAAAACTAAGTTGGATTAAGTTCTATGGCTAGTGGCACAACCTAGGTCATCTCCCTTGAAAAAGGAATTCAATATTTGATTGGATTTTCTAAGTGTTAAAGGACTCTAGAACTACCTAAATTAAGGAGGTTTTTTTGATCTAATTGAACTATCTAAAATAAAATTGAATTAAAATAACTAACTACCTAATTGGATAAATTAATGGGTGAATGATAGACTTGTGACTAGCTTTCGATTCGTCTCTTGGTATCCACTATCCTTATCCTAATTCAATTGTGATTATTCTGGTCTAAGAGTTTTTAATTGTATTCACGGCAATTGTATCTTGAGTTACTACGCAAGAATCAAAAGATTAACAATCTAACGTTGAATTGAAACCTCAATCCTATATCAAATCGCTAACTCTTGTTTTAGGATCAATGAACACTCAATTTAATTGATTAATTGATCAATTAACCTCTGAATTAACACCATAAGAGATTCATTTAACCAATTGAACTCCAATGAATCATTAAATTAGATAATTAAGCACACCAATTTTAACAAGCATTTCATCAAACACCTTGATTGCACACTTGGAAAATGGTAAGAAAATGAAAATCCAGTACTAAAATTAATCAATTAAAACATCAATTGCTCTCCTAATTAGTATCTAACCAGCTACTAATTATAAACTACATTAATCCAATCAATTACAAGCTTAACCAAGTAAATAAAATAACAAAAATCAATGTAAAAAGAGATGTGAATCTTAGCCAAATTTATGAGTTCTTCTCCATAGATTCAAGCTTCTACCAAGGATCTTCCTGCTAACTAGTCACAAAGGGAATTAGAGCTTCATTAGAGAATGAATGGAGGTGGAATGGGATGGCGTGGTGTGCTACGACGAAGGGGATGGCTGTTGGACGAAGAGGCGTGAATGAATAGAGTATAGCGAATGACCATGGAATGAGATGGTGTGCGTGTTTTATTCGATGGATGATGGATTAAGCCGTGGATCCTCTCCTGCCTCTACCCGAGTGTATTTTCTTTTATTCCTATCACATGGCTCATTTTATCACTTTCACGTGCTTCATTTATTCTGCCCGAGTGTTTTTAATCCTTTAATGAATCACGTGGCTTCTTAATGCCTCCTTCAGCCCAAGCCAAATGCATGCGCTCTACCCATGCCAATCAACGTCCTCAGCTGGTGTGTGTTTTCTTCATGCTCTTCACGTGTTCCTTCATGCATCTAGTTTCCATATATTGTTTCCACGTACCTTCCACGTTAGCCCCATGCTTCTTCAGCTGGTCCCATGGCTTTGCATGTTCTCAGCTCCAGCGTCTCTTCATCACAGGTCTGCTACTTCCTTCATTTCACGTGCTACTCTGCTCTTTGCGTTTTTCGATGTTAATACTCTTCATCATGTGCTGCAGCTGGTGCTTCATCTGCTCGTAGCTTTTATCTCGTATTTCTCTTCCTTTTCAAACCAGAACCCATATTCTTCTTCTTTAACCCGTGGTTATCTGCTTCTCTTCTCTGTTCAGCTGCTGCCTCTGTGTGCATGGCTCTTCTTTTTCTCATTCCATGTGCAACCCGTAGCTTCATTGCTCCAGCTCGTGCAAGCTTCTTGACGTGAGCTCATAGCTTTCCTTCACGTGCTACTTCTTGTGTTCTTTAGTTCTGCTCTGTGGATAGTTCCTTCTTTCATTCTGTCTTTGTTGCAGTCTACGTGTTGTTTTGCTTCCTGCATTCTCACCAAAACAGGGCATCATCCATGCGAGTTGATGTGTGTATGACATGAGCTTCATTCAAGTGCTATGTGGAGATGAACACAATTGTAAAGAAATAGAAACAAAATAAAATAAAATAAACCAAAGCCCAAAATAAAATAAAATAAGATAAAATAAAATAAAATGAAATCATTATCTAAGAAAATGAAATAAAATAGAGTAAAATAAAAATCATTAAAAATCCTAATTTATTCAAAAAAATTTTAAAAGATGAAATTATTTTCTAAACTAAGTAATATTCTGTTTAAAGCCTAAAATATCATCAATTAATGAATAAAAAGTCTCAAATTAATAGGTAAAAATGCAGAGAAATTTTGAGTTATCAAATTCTCCCACACTTGGACTTTTGCACTCTTGGGCAAAGCTCAAAATCTTAAAGAGAGAAGAAAGTAAAAATCACAAGATAGAGAATGATCACAACTCTTCATCACTCTAACAATACAAGCTAACTTCACTTGCATCAAGAAATAAGTTCCATGGCAATTTCATTTGAAAAGTATTAATCAAAATGCATAGCCTCTCATATGGGTTAGTGTTTACTCTCAACTTTCCAGTGTTTAAGGGATGTGTATCACTCAAACTTCACCTATCCAAGTTCATTACCATAAGCTTGTCAAGCTTCTAAATCCCCACCACCCATACTAAATGCAAAGCACAAATCAAGAGGACTTTATTTATGGTTGTAATGGGGATAAGGAAAGAAATGAATGGACACACAAGAACAAAGGAAAACAATTAACAAATAGAATACCTTAAAGATCTCAAGAGCAATAAAATGAGACATAGGATAGGGAAAATGTACATTTTGAAGGCCGTCTTTTCATATAAGCAACTATTCAAAATACTTCTTTCTTTGATTTTCTATTACTTTTTTTTTCATTTCCCTTTTCATTGCTTTCCTGTTGCTTTTTTTTTTTTTGCAACTTTTTTTTAAGACAATTTTCTCAACTTTCAATAACCATGGCCTAAATGGATGCAAGACACATATTCATCTATCCTAGTTAGATGTAGTGCTCTTTGAAATCCAAAAGGCATATTAAAAACAAGGTGGACAACATTTTTAATGGCTATGGGTTCAACAAGAAAAGAAAACACAAGTCCAAAGTGGCTAAACAAGGGATAAAATGAATGTATGGTTGGCTTTCTGGCTATCTAGCTATAAAAGAAATGAATGCCTTATCACTTTCATGAATGCAAATTCAATTGTGGTCTCAACAAAGAATCGAGATAAGTTCTAGAGTGAAAGTAGTGATAGGTGAATACACACTAGAAATGAACAATTAAGGCTCAATTTCTCACCAGCTAATGGCTATCAAATAATTCATTGAAATCAAATTCATTGCCACTTCATTGGAATCAAAACACAAGATCCATTACTTATCATGTCTAAGTGAATTGAAGCTACAATCATCTCAACTTGCAACTTCCATAGAAAAACTGAAAAAAAATCACGCTATTTCTCAAAAAAATTTCTAAAAAATTTTCAATTTTTTTTTTCAAAACAAGATGGATGGAATGAAATGACTCCCCCCCCCCCCCACACACACACTTAAATATTGCATTATCCTCAATATCAGCACACAATCCAGTAAACAGATAAACAACACAATATAAAGAGTAAAAATGAGAGAATATAACCAGATGAACTTGAATCGAAGATCTCAATGGTGGCTCAGATTCTTATGTAGCTGGTTAGCAACCATTTATTACCTACAAAACAGAAACAAAAAAAAACAGTAATGCAGAAAAGAAAAGAAAACTAAATCCTAAACTAAAAAGAACTCTATTAAAGATCAACTAATCATAAGTATCAAAAACTAAAATCAAAACTACTTTATTCCTTCTTAACTCAAGAAGTTTAAGTCTCACTACTTTAAAGCATTTTGATTGATCATGCAGTGATGACTCATGAACTTCCTCAACCATCAGTAGTCTCAGAAAGTCATATTCAGCATGTCTAAAAGTAGTAAAAGAAGAAAAATCAAATTTAGGAAATTCAAAACTAAAGAAAGAAAATTTAAAATCAAATTTAAAAACACTAGGCTCTAGACTCTCTAGAAATCTATCAAAGCCAATAAAATCTACTAGACTCCCATCAGTAAGAGTCACTGCATCTGTAGAAAAATTTAATTGCAACTTCTCATAGTCTTTTAAGTTCAAGGTATCTGGCAATTGCTTTATCTTAGATAGGAGAGTTTGTTCATTGTTGGGAATTAGCTCACCAACTTCAGGAATCTGTTCAGGACTCTCAACAAAAGAAACAATATCTCCCTGACCAAAGAGACATCAGTAGGCTCACAAGATTCTAAACAATTATCAACAACTAAATCCAGTCTTTCACTAGTGTCAATAATAGCACAAGCATCAATAGGATTTTCAATATCAGCGCTATCTTTATACATCTTCTCATCAATACCAGTATGATTAGTAGAATCATTATTATCAACAACTTCAGTGCAAACAAAGGAATTTATGGATACAACAGATTTATTAGACTTCAAAAACTTATCAATCTCAACACATACAGGGCACGTTTGCAATTCATCACATAAACATTTCAAAGTAGAGTTTGATTCATTAACAACAAGCTGCCCAACAATTTCACTATCTATATTATCATCACATGCTACATCTATTATTTTAGCAGTCATACCATCATAGGCTAGTGAGGAATCATGTTGATCAATACATGCAGAAGACTTACTAGTCTCAATGAAAGAATTAATTTGTGAGCATCTATCACATATAGTGGATCCAACACACACACAATCAACATAATCATCCAAATCAACTATGTCACATGGTCTAGATGGTGTACTGTCCCTAAACTTAAAAGATACATCATCAACAGACTTATTAACCAATTCCACACTAGGAACAAAATAATAATCACATTCTAGGTCATCCCCACACTTATCTACTACCCTAGACTCAATAGATTCATCATTAACAAGCTCATAAATGAATTCATCACTATGGTCAAAGCTAGGAGTAGTGTTGCTTTCCTAGAAGCGTACACGCAAGTATACGTATCGTGAAGGCAATATAGTGATAAGAAATGATCATTCCCTTGAGGATTTGTTGTCAAAACAATGCCAAGTACTGAAATTCACACCTTAATTTAAATCAAGCAAATCAATTCTTAAATGTTGATGTTAACGGAAATTGTTTATGATTCTAAAGATATGTAAAAATCTAGGTTAGGATTTGGATTTCCGGGCGAATATTAGCATCTAGGATTATTGGTCCTCTTGTACTTCATAGTAGTTAGTTCAACATTCATTCCCTTCTGCTCTCCATGGTGATACATGTTGGTCTAGGATTCTATTGTTCCTTTATATATTTTTTTAAATTTTATATAGGGTACTCAGCCAATTTTATAATCCCTTATAAGATTAACTAAGATCAATCTATGGGTGCAATGCCTAACTGGACCATGTGAGGTTATTAAGTATATTCCTATCTCAATAACTAAGCTATCCACTCACCTCAACAAATTTCAAGCACTCACACCACTCAACTTTTGATCTAACCTCCCTTTTCCTTTCCCAAGTTCAAGTAAGGTATTATATCAATCTAAATGTTGGCCAATCAATCAGAAAGCATGAAGTACAAAGTTGAGTGAACAAGTATGAATCATTGATTGCAGAATTAGAATGAAGAACCACTACTAATCCATACAAGAGTTCCAAATAATCCTAGATTAGATAGGGTTTAGCTATACATGATCATAAAATCCAATGTCAAGCTTGAAGCAACAATCAAATACATCAGAAACTATGAACAAGATAGAAGAAATGAAGAGGAAACTCAGAAACACAAGGATTCGGCTTCAATCTTCAATCTCTAGCTTATCTTTGCTTCAAGATGGCTCTCTAGCTCTTCCCTCAGCCCTTACACCTCTGGAATAACACAAAACTAACCCAGAATGACGGCTGTCTCGACTCTCCTTCCCATAAGAAGCTTCAAACCCTCAGAAATTTTAGAAACAAAACGCTATGTTCAGCTAATTCGACTTGCGCCGCGGCGCACCGCGGCAAAGAATGATGCATCGCGGCGAATTTTGGTTTTGTCTGACTGAGCGCCGCGGCTGGTTTTATTGAGCCGCGGCAAGTTTTGATTCTGTCTGAAGGCCTTTTTGCCTCTCGCCTCGGTGCACACAATCTCGCCGCGGCGAGTTTTGGTTCTGTCTGAGGTCTCGCCGCGACCCAAACTGTTCCGCCGCTGCGCAATGAACCCAGCACACTTCCTTCGAGTTTCTGAGCTTCCCACCTCGGCGCAGTGAATCCAGCCGCGGCGAGATGGTTGAATTCAACACTTTACAGCCTTTCTCTCTTAAATTTGCTCCAAACTCTTCAACACATGAATCCTAAGAAAACCAAGTATGATTAGCTATCAAAATACTCAAAAATTAAAGATAAAGCTGATGGTTTTTCGAGTAAGTATTGAGTCTAGAACTATTCATCCTATGTATGTTCATTTCTTTCTATAGATGTATTATTTACCCTAGAAGTGGAGGCTAAAGTCATATTTACTGAGAGAAAAATATGTACAATAACATGAATAGTTGGGAATTATCACACCCCCAAACTTAAACTTTTACTCATCCTCGAGTAAAACAATCCAAAAACACTATTAGTTTGACCATTGGCTGCGGGAACATTTGTGACTGCTAAGGCCCTCACTTACTGCAATCAAAAAGTGCATTCAATAGGAAGAACACACCATATATGCTAGAAGCAAAGTTCAAACGATAAAAGTAATGTATTCAACCATTTCGAAGTGTGTGTGTGAATTTGGCCAAACATTCATCTCAAGCAAGCATCAGAATTACTTTTCTGCATTCAAACTTGTATAACTACTCTACCAATAGAGACTTCATAAGCTCACCTTTTTCCCTCTCTCCACTAAATTAGGTACCACAAAACCACTAGATCAAAAGGACTTTTAAGCTTGTAATGGGGCTAGGGCTGTGGCTACCAAAGATAGGCAAGGTAAGTACAAACAATCTTGAGAAAATCTACGCAATAGTCTATGAATACCAGAGGTCCTTTCAAAACACCTTCAACAATGATTTAGAGGGATCCCCCTCTTCCAAAAATAACAAATATTTTTTTTTTTTTTTTTGTTTTTTGCACAAGCATTTGCTTGTTTGTTTGTTTATTTTTTTTTGTAATCTAACCAACCATACTGCTTGATTCTTCAACCTCATGAATGCACTATTACGTTTTTCTTAAGATAGGGGTAGGATTATAATCTTTTATTAGGCCGGTCAGGTTAGGTACTCAAGTTAATAACTCCGGGACAACAAAATGAAATACCATCTCCTATGGTTTCTCTTTCTCTTACAAGAGGCTCAAATAAGGTTCAAGCGTTTATGTTATTACAGTAGGGTCAGGCTAGAAGGCACAATCTTAACCAAGGAATGCCTGAATTATTTCTAAAAGTTATGCCATACCTCTTGATTTGCCTCGAGATGGTAAGAGATAAGTTTTAAAGTTCTGAATTTAAGACTAGTCATACAAATTAGATTACCGAAAATTTTCTCCTGGAACTAGCCATTGATTTATGGATTGGCCAATGGTGCATAATAAGGTTTTCAAAATGGCAGAATTCCTAATTTAGGCATTTGAACTAAGATCAAAACATAGATAGCATAGAATTCCTACCAAATGTCTCTTGACACACAACACTATCATTGGAAGCAGGCAAAAACAAAACCAGCAGGCCAACAGACATACTAGCTTGACATGAATTTCAAAAATTTTCTTGCTTGACCAGAAAAAGTTCAAGAACAAAACTTCATGCTATTTTCCATCAATTATGTCAGTTATGCCTAAATTTTCCCCCCAAACTTAAAATCAACATTGTCCCCAATGTTGAAGAACAAGGACGACCGAAGGGAAGTAAGGCAGAAAATATGTGCAAAAGTAAAACCCCATTTGGAAATTTTTTTTTTTGGAATAAGCATGATACTGAATAAAATGAGAGATAGGATATAAAGACGGTCACAAAAACTAAATAAACAGCTAGAAAAATATTAACAAGTCCTACTGACAATAACATGAAACAGCAAAGCTCACAATGTCAAAAAACTGAAATTAATGCAAGAAACATAAAACAAAAGGAAGCATAGAGAGATGTCAGATGTCGGGGTCCTGTGGTGGCTGCTCAGAGGGCTTCGGAGGTGGCTCATGAGGTGGGGATCCAGCAGGACTAAGCACAAAGCTAGGAGGAGGAGGAAGCTCAGATGGGTCCCACTGTAGACGACTGGCTAAGTGCCTCCAACACTGGTACTGCCAGCGGTCCATGGCCTGCGCTCGAAAGGAAAGATCCTGCATCATTGTATAGAACGTCTCCAAGGAAGGGGTCGGCGCTAGAGCTGGTGGCATATCCTCAGCTGGCATATGATGTGGCTGATCAGGCTCAATTGGAAGGTCCATCAGCTCGTCAATAGGCTACTCCATGGGCTCGTCCATAGGCTCCTCTATGGGCTCGTTTTCCCCAGCCTCTAAATCCCCAATCATCAGGATGGAAAAAGGCTTCTTCGGGGGAAGGAGCTCCTCAATCGGCTCAAACGGCACCCCAGCATCGGTGCACAACTCCGTGATCAGGTGAGGATGCGCAAGGCCGGAAACTGTAGACTGGGCGATCTTCTTAATGCTCTCAAAGACAATAAACCCGACATTGATCGGCCACCCAGCCATGATGAGATAAATCAGAATGGCCCGGTTAATGGTGAGATCACTCAGATGACCACTGGGGAGCAAGTTGGTGCAGACGAAGTGGGCCCAGTAGCGAGCCACTCTATTCAAATTAGCCCGCCGAATGCCTTTGGGCACCCCTCTTAACATTTTCCAAAAGTTCCGGCCCAGGAGAGTCAGAGCATCAACCACATCATCCAAATCAGGGGTCTCCCCAGCCATCCGGTACAAGCAGAACTCACAGTCATCCACTATAGGAAGGCGGTATTTATCCTGAATGACTTGCTCATTGATGACAACTGTGCGCCCTCGGATTCTATACGAATGCTCACGGCAAAATGGGGCGTTGGCGTAGAACTCCCGGACAAAGGGCACCACAGCAGCTACTGGCTCAGAACAAAGTGCGCCCCATTGTCTAGCTGATATTTGACCCCCTACTTCCGGGCTCTCGGTACGAAAAGTACTGAATCTCTTGCCTGGAATCAAAGCTCGATGAAAGACGACTTCGTTTACCGCTCCTGAGCTGCCAGGGACACAAATCGAGAGCGATCAAAGGAAAGGGCAAATGATGATGAGGCTTCACCCCGGGTTTTCTTTTTAGGCGCCATCTACCTGTCACCAAAATTGATAACTAATTAATACAGACAATGAAGTACCAAAAATTCAACTCTAGCCCTAACGCTTGCCATGTGAGGCTTTGCTACATAATTAGATCAAGTTCAAAGAACAAGCTTGACCAACAGACAGGCACCATGGAATGACATACAAGCTGATATGTGAATAACTGCACAACCGATGCTCTACCTATTTTACAATCCAAACAGCCACACCATGGAAGAAAATGATGGTCCTACATATCTAAACACAAGAGATATAAGGGGCAACCAATGAGGCACACAAACAGGGGTGAATCAACAGACACAACTCTATCAGGCATTTTATCAAACAGGTGGTGTGCATGGAGAAATTTCCCACATTTGAAGTGCGTAAGATATCTTTAGGCCTCATCTATCTCACATATGCAATTAAGGATTACAAACAACGGGCACAAGCATCCAGAACAAAAGCAAATGTAATGGAAAGCTCATTCAGGCAATTCGTCAAACAGGTGGTGTGTATGGCATTTAGCGAAATGAAAAATGAATCATTCAGATCAAACATGGCGCCCATTTGTACAAATTAAAGCAATAGACAGCAAGCCCAGTAAGCAATGCACCATAGAGAGACAAGGGAGAAGGGAATCGAAGCCTCAGCGGAATCAACAAGCAAAACAGTGGCGAGAAAGAGGGAATGGGACTCTGAGCAACAATTTAGGGGTGGGGGGAGAGTGAACGGGGCGAAAATGAAGTGCAGAGGGTGGGGGAGGGTGCTGGTGGAAGGCACTGCCGGGTGAACAGAAGAGAGGCAACTGCTGAAATGTTTGAAAACCCTTTTTATTTTCTTTGATTTTCGACTCACGCCGCGGTGAAGAAAAGGGAGCCGCGGCGGAATTTGACACTGCCACACTAAAAACTGACCAGCCCGACTCGCGCCACGGCAACTTTTGCTACTGGGCCAAGGGACGCCGCGGCTGAGTTTATAACGCCACGGCGGAATTTGACACTGCCTCTCATGCCCTAATTGGCCTATACGATTCACGCCGCCACTGGATCATTACACGTCGAGGCGAGTTTCGACACTGCCTTCCTACACGCCGCAGTGAAGATTATCGCGCCGCGGCAGGTTTTGCCACTGTCTTCTTACACGCCGCGACGAGTTTTGCCACTGTCTGGAAGAGTGTCGCGGTGAAGATTTTTGAGCCGCGGCGCAAAAATCTATTGATGCACTATTTCGAAAATTCTGTCCACTCTCACTGATTTAACCCTATTTTCTCAATTTGAACCCCTTAAGATTGAAATTTAAAGCATAGAACAGGGCATAGGCTAATTTATAAAGTCAGAAATACTCCCTATTCTTCGCTTTTGCAATCTTGACTTTGCTACTGCATGAAGTGTTTGGAATTTGTTCCATAGCTCTGCATGATCAACCCTCTTCCCTAGATTCTCCTGAAACCAAAAACATGCAACCATAAATTACCTACACAACATTCTGACACTTTTTATTTTCAAAAACACAAACTAAGAAAAGAACTTGGGTGCCTCCCAAGAAGCGCTAAGTTTATAGTCCTTAGCCCGACTTTCGGTGACTTCACAAGCAATCTTTCAGGGAGACGCTGGACTTTTGACGGTCCACCTCTCCTCCTTGATAGTGTTTGAGTCTCTGACCATTGACTTTGAATTTTCTGTTCGACTCCTTCTCCATGATTTCCACTACACCGAACGGAAAGACATCAACTACTTCAAAAGGTCCTGACCACCGCGATTTGAGCTTGCCTGGAAAGAGTTTGAGCCTTGAGTTATATAGCAATACTAGTTGACCAGGCTCAAACTTCCTCGGTAAAATTTTCCTGTCATGCCATTGCTTGGTCTTCTCCTTGTAAAGCTTGGAACTTTCATAAGCATGAAGCCGGAATTCATCCAGCTCATTCAGCTGCAGCAATCTTTTCCCACCAGCTTTTCTTAAGTCAAAATTTAATTTTTTCACAGCCCAAAAAGCATTATGCTCAAGTTCTATTGGTAAGTGACAAGCTTGTAAGGAGACATGCCAATTGGAGTTTTGAATGCTGTACGATAGGCCCATAAGGCATCATCTAATTTCTCTGCCCAATCCTTTCTTGAGGGGCCCACCGTTTTCTCTAAAATCCTCTTTATCTCTCGATTAGACACTTCACACTGGCCATTAGTCTGAGGATGATATGGCAAAGCCATCTTATGTTGCACTCCATATTTCCTTAGGAATGCTTTGAGCTGGTGATTGTTGAAATGGGTACCCTCATCACTGATGATTGCTCTAGTGGCCTCAAATCTGGTAAAGATGTTCTTCTTTAAGAATCGCACTACTGCCCTCGCATCATTAGCATGACAGGTCACCGCCTCAATCCACTTTGTCACATAATCCACAGCAACAAGAATGTAGTGGTTGTTTTGAGAAGAAGGGAAAGGTCCCATAAAGTCTATCCCCCAAACATCAAAGGCTTCTACTTCTAAAATATTATTTAGAGGCATCTCATGTTGTTTAGACAGGTTACCAGCTCTTTGGCACTTGTCACATCTCTCTACAAAAGTATGGGCATCCTTGAACAATGAAGGCCAATAAAAGCCCGATTGGAGGATTTTGGCTGCAGTTCGTTGCCCATTAAAGTGTCCTCCATACTCAGCTGCATGACATCTTAGTAAGATAGACTCTTGCTCCTCATCTGGGACACACCTTCGCAGTATTTGATCCGCACACATTCTAAATAAGAAGGGCTCATCCCAGACATATAACCTTACATCATGCAGAAACCTCTTCCTTTGGTGCGAACTTAAATCTGGAGGCAATACATGACACACCAGATAATTTACATAATCCACGTACCATGGCATTTTGCTTTACTCCACAAAGAATAAGTTCTTATCCGGAAAAGTGTCACTAATCTGTTTCTCTTGATCTCCCTGAGTATCACTACTCAGTCTAAACAAATGATCGGTTACATGGTTCTCACTACCCTTTTTGTCAACTATCTCCAGATCAAATTCTTGTAGAAGCAGAACCCACCGGATAAGTCTTGGTTTGGAGTCCTTCTTCTCGATCAAATACTTGATAGCCGCATGGTCTGTGAAAACCGTAACCTTGGTACACACCAAATAAGATCTAAACTTCTCAAAGGCATATACTACTGCCAACAACTCTTTTTCGGTGGTAGTATAATTCAGTTAAGCTTCCGATAGAGTTTTACTGGCATAGTATATTGGGTGGAAGATCCTCCCTCTCCTTTGCCCTAGCATAGCACCCACGGCATAGTCGCTAGCATCACACATCACTTCAAAGGGTTCAGCCCAGTTAGGTGCCACAATAATAGGGGTAGATACCAATTTCTTCTTCAACTCCTCAAAAGCCTTATGACACTGATGGTCAAACTTAAATGGAACATCTTTCTCAAGTAGTTGACAGAGGGGTTTGGCAATTTTAGAGAAGTATTTAATGAACCTTTTGTAGAAGCCTGCGTGGCCCAAAAAACTTCGAATTCCTTTTACACTAGCGGGAGGTGGAAGTTGCTCAATTAGAAAGATTTTGGCCTTATCCACCTCGAGGCCTTTACTGGAAACTTGATGACCAAGCACCACTCCTTCTTGCACCATAAAATGGCACTTTTCCCAGTTTAGAACCAGATGAGTTTCCTCACATCTCTTCAAAACTTGCTCTAAATTGGCAAGACCTTCTTCAAATGAGTCCCCAAAAACGGAGAAATCGTCCATAAAAATCTCCATGGTCTGCTCAATCATATCAGAAAAAATGGACATCATGCATCTCTGGAATGTAGCGGGTGCATTGCATAATCCAAATGGCATCCTTCTAAAAGCGAATGTTCCATAAGGACATGTGAAGGTAGTCTTTTCCTGGTCTTCAGGTGTAATGGCAATCTGATTATATCCCGAGTACCCATCCAGGAAGCAAAAGTAAGCCTTCCCAGCTAATCTATCCAGCATTTAGTCAATGAAGAGTAATGGGAAATGATCTTTCCTGGTGGCAGTATTAAGTTTCCTATAATCCATACAAACCCGCCACCCCGTCACTGTCCTTGTGGGAATCAATTCGTTGTGGGTGTTAGCCACTACAGTCATGCCTCCTTTCTTGGGGACGCATTGGACTGGGCTCACCCAAGAGCTATCTAAAATTGGGTAGATGATCCCTGCATCCAGCCATTTCAAGATTTCCTTTTTCACTACCTTCTTCATTATTGGGTTGAGCCTTCTCTGGTGTTTAATAGCTTTCTTGTGGTTGTCCTCCAACAGGATTTTATGCATACAAATGGAGGGACTTATCCCTTTGATGTCTGCTAATGACCATCTAATGGCTTTCTTAAAACTGCTCAGCACTCGAAGAAGCTCCCTTTCTTGATGATCAGAGAGGGTGGCAGAGATTATTACTGGTAGTGCACCTTCCTTCCCTAGGTAAGCATATTTCAAATGAGGAGGTAGTGGCTTCAACTCCAAAGATGGAGGCTCCTCTACAGATGGCTTCAATACAGACTTGACTCCAATAGATGCGTCCAGCGGTTCAAACTGTTGAGAAGCTTTGAAATGTTTTTGAGTAGCTTCTAACAGTTTAATGCATTCTCTCACTCCATTGTGCTCCTTCCTAGCTAATCCAACCAATGTTGCTTCTAGAGGATCATTAAGAGTTGATTTAATGAACTCATTATGGACTGCATGGGTGATTAGACGCACAAAGAAACATTCCTCTTATTCATTCAGGCTCTTCATAGCCTTATACATGTTGAATGTCACCTCTTGGTCATTAACCCTCATTGTAAGTTCTCCTTTCTGTACATCAATTAATGTTCTGCCGATGGCCAAAAAAGGTCTGCCCAAAATGATCGGAATATCTTTATCTTCTTCATAATCCAAGACTATGAAATCTGCTAAAAAAATTAACTTATCCACCTTTACTAGAACATCTTCTATAACTCCATTTGGATAGGCTAAAGATCGGTCAGCTAGTTGCAAGGTGACGGTTGTTGGCCTTGCTTCGCCCAATCCAAGCTTCTTGAATGTTGACAGTGGCATTAAGTTTACACTTGCCCCCAAGTCACACAAAGCATTTCCAACAAAATGTTTCCCAATGTTACATGGAATGGTAAAACTCCCGGGGTCCTTCATCTTAAGTGGTAATTTCTTTTGCAGGATGGCACTGCATTCTTGAGTTAGGGCCACCATCTCAAATTCTCCAAACCGCCTTTTATTAGACAGCACATCTTTCATGAACTTGGCATAACTGGGCATTTGCTCCAACGCCTCTGCAAATGGAATATTAATGTGAAGCTGTTTGAAGATTTTTAGGAATTTCTAATATTGCTTGTCCAGATTTTTCTTCCTGAAACGTTGAGGAAAGGGCAGTGGGGGAATGATTCTCTCTTGCTCTATCTTTTGACTCTTCTCAGCACTTTCTTTCCTCTTCTCATTCGCTTCATTCTTCTCTTCCACCTTGTTCTTCACTTCCAAAGGTTCCTCCTTATCACCCTTCTATTCCACCTTACCTTGGTCTGGGCTTGACTTATTGGCTTGCTTTGGTGGCAGAACTTCAGACAACTCCTTGCCACTTCTTAATGCTATAGCTTTACATTCCTCTTTGCCTTCTCTTCTTGGGTTAGGAACAGTATCGCTTGGTAGCACCCCAATCTGTCTTGAGTTTACAGAAGAAGCCAATTGACCGATTTGTACTTCTATATTCCGAATTGCGGTCTCATGTCTTGTCATTGTGGCATTTTGTCTGGCTAAGATGGCATCTTGCTTAGCCATATATTGCATGAGCATTTCTTCCATGTTTGGTTTCTTTTCTGACATTGGTGGTCTTCCTTAAGTAGGAAATCCAGGGGGGTGAGAAAGTCTCATACTCGAAGAGGATGACTGGGGCTGATTTTGTCCCTGGTTCCATGAAAAATTTGGATGATTCCTCCATCCCAGATTACAGGTGTTGGAATAGGGGTTATTTTAGGCCTTCCCGTAGTTGCCCATGTAGTTGACTACTTCTACCAAGGAAGGGCATTGTTCACTACAGTGTTCTTCTCCGCAATGATCACAAGTGATGACTGGAGCTTGAATAGAGTTGACCCCCACTGGTGCACTGAAACGTGTTTCAAAACTATCAAACCTCTTATTCATTGTAGCCACCTGAGCCGAGAGTGCGGTTAGAGCATCTATTTCATGTATCCCAGCTACCTTCTTCTTGTGAGGTCTGGATGCAGACTATTAGAGGGAGTTAACTGCCATATTTTCCAGCAAATTATAGGCCTCTTCAACATTCAAATTACCTGTGATACTCCCATTTGAAGCTGAGTCGAGGATGGCTTTTGTTTCAGGCAACAACCTATTATAGAAGGTTTGCACCTGCACCCATTTAGGAAATCCATGATTGGGGCACTTTTTTAACAGTTCCTTGAATCTTTCCCAAGCTTCATATAAGGGTTCATCATCTTGTTGCATGAAGGAGGTAATGTCATTTCTCAACTCTACTGATTTAGCTGGCGAAAAAAATCTGGCTCTAAATCTTGTGACTAGATCATCCCAAGTGGTTATAGACCCATCCGGTAATGAGTTGAGCCATACCTTAGCCTTGTCCCTTAATGAAAGTGGGAAGAGCCTCAGCCGAATAGCATCATCTGTCACTCCATTCTGCTTAAAGGAATCACACACCTCTAAGAAGTTGAAGAGGTGAGTGTTCGGATCTTCAAGAGAAGAGCCACTGAATTGTCCAGCCATTTGAAGCATTTGCAGCACTACTTGCTTCATTTCAAAATTGTTTGCTTGAATGGCTGGTCTTCTTATACTTGAGTGGTATCCTTGCATATTCAAAGTTGCAAAATCGTTTACTGTGCAGACACGATTTTCATCCTCTTGTGCCATGTTTGTGGTTGAGTCAGAAGTTTCGCTACCATCTCTATGAGCTTGATTAGAGGCTTGATCAGATTCTTCTGGAAACAAAACCACTTCAAGACTCACAATCTCTTGCATATGAGGTTGTGCACACACAGAAGGTATTCAGTGCAAAATAGAACAGAGGAAGAAATTGAAAGTAGATAAAGTAAAAATATGCACAGAGCTTAAGTTCAAATTAGGTATGCTAGTATCAATATTGACACACAATATTTTGGCACACAAATCTCCGGCAACGATGCCAAAAACTTGTTGCTTTCCTAGAAGTGTACATGCAAGTATACGTATCGTGAAGGCAATATAGTGATAAGAAATGATCGTTCCCTCGATGATTTGTTGTCAAAACAATGCCAAGTACTGAAATTCACACCCTAATTTAAATCAAGCAAATCAATTCTTAAATGTTGATGTTAACGAAAATTGTTTATGATTCTAAAGCTATGTAAAAATTTAGGTTAGGATTTGGATTTCTGGGTGAATATTAGCATCTAGGATTATTAGTCCTCTTGTACTTCATAGTAGTTAGTTCAACATTTATTCCCTTCTGCTCTCCATGGTGATACATGTTGGTTTAGGATTCTATTATTCCTATATATATTTTTCCAAATATTGTATAGGATACTAAGCCAATTTTATAATCCCTTATAAGATTAACTAAGATCAATCTATGAGTGCAATACCTAACTGGACCATGTGAGGTTATTAAGTATATTCCTATCTCAATAACTAAGCTATCCACTCACCTCAACAAATTTCAAGCACTCACACCACTCAACTTTTGATCTAACCTCCCTTTTCTTTTCCCAAGTTCAAGTAAGGTATTATATCAATCTAAATGTTGGCCAATCAATCAGAAAGCATGAAGTACAAAGTTGAGTGAACAAGTATGAATCATTGATTGCAGAATTAGAATGAAGAACTACTACTAATCCATACAAGAGTTCCAAATAATCCTAGATTAGATAGGGTTTAGCTATACATGATCATAAAATCCAATGTCAAGCTTGAAGCAACAATCAAATACATCAAAAACTATGAACAAGACAGAAGAAATGAAGAGGAAACTCAGAAACACAAGGATTCGGCTTCAATCTTCAATCTCCAGCTTATCTTTGCTTCAAGATGGCTCTCTAGCTCTTCCCTCAGCCCTTACACCTCTGGAATAACACAAAGCTAACCCAGAATGACGGCTGTCTCGACTCTCCTTCCCATAAGAAGCTTCAAACCCTCAGAAATTTTAGAAACAAAACGCTGTGTTCAGCTAATTCGACTTGTGCCGCGGCGCACCGCGACAAAGAATGATGCACCGCGGCGAATTTTGGTTCTGTTTGACTGAACGCCGCGGCTGGTTTTATTGAGCCACGGCGAGTTTTGATTCTGTCTGAAGGCCTTCTTGCCTCTCGCCTTGGTGCACACAATCTCGCCGCGGCGAGTTTTGGTTCTGTCTGAGGTCTCACCGCGGCCCAAACTGTTTCGCCACGGCGCAATGAACCTAGCACACTTCCTTCGAGTTTCTAAGCTTCCCGCCTCGGCGCAGTGAATCCAGCCTCGGCGAGATGGTTGAATTCAACACTTTGCATCCTTTCTCTCCTGAATTTGCTCCAAACTCTTCAACACATGAATCCTAAGAAAACCAAGTATGATTAGCTATCAAAATACTCAAAAATTAAAGATAAAGTTGATGATTTTTCGAGTAAGTATTGAGTCTAGAACTATTCATCCTATGTATGTTCATTTCTTTTTATAGATATATTATTTACCCTAGAAGTGGAGGCTAAAGTCATATTTACTGAGAGAAAATTATGTACAATAACATGAATAGTTGGGAATTATTAAGTAAATATACCAAGTGCATCAGTACACAAGGCTTCATGAACATCAATAAATGTGTCAATTTTGCTCAATGAGTTACCACAATCAATCAAATCAAGAAATTCAACAACGATTTCTTCATCAACATCATCATCATGCAATTTAGAATCAACAACATTATACGTATCAGTAGTCACAGTGCTATTAAGCAAACTAGATTCAATTCCAACAAATTGCAAAATATTAGAAGATGGAAGGATATTACCCAATAAATAGGACTCTTCCTTCTCTATACATTCCCTTCTAATTTTCTCTTCAATCAATTCAGTAGCACTTGAAGTAGATTGATTCATTTGAATTCTCGAATCCTTTATGAGGTTATCCATCATTTGTTGGTTTTGGAGTTGCAACCATTCAATTTTCTGTTGGACCATTTGCTGCATTTGTTGGTTTTGAATATTACAAGCTTCCATTAGCTGCATCATCCTCTCTTCCCAACTTGGTTCTCTCTGGACCTCTTGTTGCATGTATCCCTCATGATAATTGTAGGGATGATATTCTGGCTCTTACATATGGAAGTTGTGGTATGGCTCATAATGATGGTGGTAATTTGGGTGAACTTCACAGGAATGATGGTATGGTTGGTAGCATGGTGGTTGGAATTGTCGGTATTGTTGGCTTTGTTGCTCTTGTCTTTGTTGTTCAAGAAAACCTTGAAGCATTGTCTTGAGATCATCCAACTGCTTGAGGATCCCATCATTTGCATAAGAATCATAAACACCTTAATTAGAATAATAATATGGATCCATTTAAAGCAAAAAAAAAATGAGAAGTTCAATTAATTTCAATACAAGAAAAATTACAAACAAATTACAACTAAAATTAACTCTAATTCAAGAAAATAAAATTCAAATGAAGCTAAGACTTACTTAACTATATGAAAAACACTCCTAAACAAAGATTAATCACACAAAATAAACTCACAAAAAATAAAGAAATTAAATCTAGAAAAATTGAAAAATTCCTTAAAAAATTTGAGAAAATACTAAAAAATTTGAAAAAGTGCCATAAACACTGGAATTTGGTCAAAAAATGATGCACCAAATAGTTATGCTATTATTTTTGCTTAAAACACCTAAAAACTTTGGAAAACAAAGTTTAAGAATTTTCTGAGCACTTCAAACAAAAATTCCAACAACTAGGACACTTGACGCATAACACTGAAATGATCCAATTCCAAGTTCAAAACAGAACAAAAACAGAGCTAAAACAAAACCAAAATAGAACAAAAAACACTTAAAAAACTTTCTCAAATAATTGAGAATTCAATTCCCCGGCAACGGCGCCAAATTTTGACAGGTCTGTTGTGCAACCCTCAAAATAAAACTAAGTTGGATTAAATTCTATAGCTAGTGGCACAATCTAAGTCATCTCCCTTGGAAAAGAATTCAATGTTTGATTGGATTTTCTAAGTGTTAAAGGACTCTAGAACTACCTAAATTAATGAGGTTTTTTTGATCTAATTGAACTATCTAAAATAAAATTGAATTAAAATGACTAACTACCTAATTGGATGAATTAATGGGTGAATGATAAACTTGTGACTAGCTTTGGATTCGTCCCTTGGTATCCACTATCCTTATCCTAATTCAATTGTGATTATTCTGGTTTAAGAGTCCCTAATTGTATTCACGGCAATTGTATCTTGAGTTACCACGCAAGAATCAAGAGATTAACAATTTAACGTTGAATTGAAATCTCAATCCCGCATCAAATCGTTAACTCTTGTTTTAGGATCAATGAACACTCAATTTGATTAATTAGCCTCTGAATTAACACTATAAGAGATTCAATTAACTAATTAAACTCCAATGAATCCTTAAATTAGACAATTAAGCACACCAATTTTAACAAATATTTCATCAAACACCTTGATTGCACACTTGGAAAATGGTAAGAAAATGAAAATCCAGCACTAAAATTAATCAATTAAAACATCAATTGCTCTCCTAATTAGTATCTAACCAGCTACTAATCATAAACTACATTAATCTAGTCAATTACAAGCTTAACCAAGCACATAAAATAACAAAAATCAATGTAGAAAGAGATATGAATATTAGCCAAATTTCTGAGTTCTTCTCCATGGATTCAAACTTTCACCAAGGATCTTCCTCCTAGCTAGTCACAAGGGGAATTAGAGCTTCATTAGAGAATGGATGGAGGTGGAATGGGATGGCGTGGTGTGCTATGACGAAGGGGATGGCTGTTGAATGAAGAGGCGTAAATGAATGGAGTATAGCGAATGACCATGGAATGAGATGGTGTGTGTGTTTTATTCGATGGATGATGGATTCATCCGTGGATCCTCTCTTGCCTCTACCCGAGTGTATTTTCTTTTATTCCTCTCACGTGGCTCATTTTATCACTTTCACATGCTTCATTTATTTTGCCCGAGTGTTTTTAATCCTTTAATGAATCACGTGGCTTCTTAATGCCTCCTTCAGCCTAAGCCAAATGCATGCGCTCTACCCGTGCCAATCAACGTCCTCAACTAGTGTGTGTTTCTTCATGCTTTTCACGTGTTCCTTCATACATCTAGTTTCCATATATTGTTTCCACGTACCTTCCACGTCAGCCCCACGCTTCTACAGCTGGTCCCATGGCTTTGCATGTTCTCAGCTCTAGCGTCTCTTCATCACAGGTTTGCTACTTCCTTCATTTCACATGCTGCTCTACTCTTCGGGTTTTTCAACGTTAATACTCTTCATCATGTGCTGCAACTGGTACGTGCTTGCCGTAGCGAGGGTTAGTCCGGAAAAGCATAAAAAAGGAGAATTTTACTTCTTAAAGAGTCCAGATCCTTTCCTTTTCTTCTAACCGACCTAAGCTTCATCCAAAATAGAGAAAAGGGCTAGATAGAGAGAGCGAGAGAGACCAAGAGAAGGAAGGAAGAACAAGGAAAAGGTAAGCAAACTTGAGATTTTCATAGTTTTTCTTCTTAGAATTTTGTTCTTCTCTCTTTGTCCTCTCTTTCTATGGTTTTAGTTATTGAATTAGTTTTGTTTTGACTTGGTTTAGAAGAGAGAGAGTGGAGAATAAAAGGAAGATGAAGGCAAAAGAGAATCACTCTTGAAAGAAGCTAAAACTCAAGGTAGATACTTATGTATCTTACTTCTTCTTTTTTGCTTTCCTTGAGTATGTTAGTTCTACCAACTTGAGAGCTTGAGAGAGGAAGGAAGTCTGACCTAGAGCAAGCAAGAAATCATTGAATTAGAATGTAGGAAGTTGAGAAATTCAAAAAAATTAGGAGAAGGGCTAGTAAAATTTAAGAGGGAGAAATTAGGGATTTAATCTCCTAGCCTTTGTGAGTAATTGTTTGAGTTCCAAGAGAGTAATTGCACACTACTTGTTATGTCTAAGCTCAAAAGAAGCAGTTCCATCTAGTTGTGATTATGAGACCGAGAAGGGAGAAGAGAACTTGAAAGAGAAGGCTTGTATTGGCTTATAAGGTAGTTCTCCATTCTTTCTTGTTGCATTCTTGGATGTATACTTAGACCTTGAACAGACTTTCATACCCTGCCTTGAATAACAGACATGCTAACAGAGGGATGTGTAGAGAAAGCAAACAAGTTACAAACTCAATACATGACACTAACAAAGTCATGAGCATAGAAGACAACAGTATTTTCCTTGTGAAAACATACAAGCTACAAATATGAAATTATGAAACTACATATATTTGAAGGTGCTCGCCACTTCTTTTAATAAAATAAGTAAATAATAAATGGAAAAGATTAAAAATGCCTGAGGTCTTTTTGGAAGGTAACAAGTCAGAACAACCTGAGATTAAGTCTGTCAAAGACATTTTGAAAGAAAAATTAGTAGTCTAAACTCTGAAGTCAATTCTGTTTCAAATTAGCTTAATATGACAAACCTAGGTCCAACAGCAGAAAATACGTGGGGTCCTAAGCTGTCTAATTTCAAAAACATATGGATTAACCATCATTCTTTTATCTCTTTTTCAAAACAACAATCAGAAGCTCCTATGGTTGAGTGGTGGGAAGGTTTTATGTTTTTGGAGAAGCAGGAATTTCTAAAGAAGCAGATAAAAGAGCAAAATCTTGATGATTTTGAAGACATTACAATTAAAAAGATAGAATAACATTTTGAGAGTGTCTCTTTATAGAAACGAAGGCTAGAATATCTAATCTGAAGAGTTTGAAGAAATTATGCTCAAAGAGGAGACCAGCTGGATGCCAAAGTCCATAATTTATGTTCCAATAAAATAGCATAATTGCCAACCATTAATGATTAGCTAGATAATTTGTAACAAACCTGAATACAGGAACTTTGAGGGCTGCAAAGCATGAAATGCATTGGCTAGAGCAGTGAAAATCTACAGCATGTGAAGTTATATCAGTCAAACATGAATGATTGTTTTGGCCAAAAGAAGAAAACAAGTATGACTGTCTTCAGAAAATTTGACAAACTTCTAAGAACAAGGCAACCAATAAAAACAAAATCTTGATCATTGTAAATTGGAAACACCTGAAGGTTTGCACCATCAATAACAGGCATGAGCAAACCAAAATTTAGAAGCCAGCTAATAAACAGTCTGAAAAGTGGTCTTGAATTAAAATATGCTTTCTTCTCCTCGGCATCTTTCTGAATCAATCTGACAGTGAATGCCAGAACCTACCATAGACCACATCAAACTAATATAACTAGCATTTTAGAATAAGTAAAGCCGGAGGAAGAGAGACTGAATAGAAATTTTAGTTTGATACACACCTTGGAAAGGAGTTTTCTTGACCTTGGCTCCATGGGACAATCAAATAACTAGAAGGTTAAAAGCTACCAAGTGTGTGTGTCAGAGTGTGAGTGTGTGTGTGTGTGTGGCTAGGAAGAAGGAAAACAAAAATACTTCAGGAAAGAAAAGACAAGCTTTGAATAAATATCAACTGCAACTTTCCCTGGATTTGTTGAATTGCAATCTCGCTGAAATAATCACTTCAAAAGATAGGCAATGTACAAAAGCCAGCTCCTGAAAAGAAAAGAAGAGCTCTAGTTTACAATCCTGACTAACATTTGGAAGGTGGGGACTGCATGAAAAAGAGATGCCACCAACATGATCCAGAAAAAAAAGTGAACTGTTATTCATCCCCCTTAACCAGACCATTCTAATGCAATCATAAGATAAAATGAGTAGTTGCGTCATTGGCACCAGGCAGTTCACATGTCCTGTCCCATTCAGCAAACATCATGCAAACCTACAACACATTCCCATAATAAGTGAGCATTTAGAAAATAACTTAAAGGCATCTATACGATTATAGAATTCCTATTGCATATCTGGTCTACCCAAACTCAATGTGAAAGTAGAATAGAACTTATATAATGATGTCCTTAAAGCAACAGAAAATAATACCGCTCAACAATTCAAAGAAAAATCGAAAAATGAGCTGTGAGGAAAGAGCTGAGAAAAATTCTAGTATTCTCTCATGATTTATGTACAAGCAATGGGAAAAGCTTATTTATTGTCCTAGAACTAAGGAGAGATAAACTCCCTTGCACATGGCTACAAGACAATGGAAAAGAAAGAAACTAATAAATATTTACAATAAATACAAAAAAAATTTCAATAAATAGTTAACTAATGAAGGAAGAAATCTCAGGAATTGCACATAACCTATCAAAATGCAACATATATTTCAAGCTGCTGATAACCTACGTCAATTGCATAAAAGAAGTAACAAGAAAAGGTTTTTGATTCCTACCATATAATTGTACCTTGTTAGTGTTTGAAAAAATAAAAACATTAGCATCAAAATAGCTCCTAACATCAAAAGTAGTATTTGACATTTCATCCAGTAAAAAGAAACTACAGTTAATGTCCTATGCTTGATATTAAACAAATAACCAAGCAACAGAGTACAAAATTATCTAGTAATTTCAAAATCAATATACTTGTTCGTTGAATCCAGTGGGATCTGATTGAACAAACTCTATGATGCTAATTTCTCCCCTATTTGCTGAGAGCAAACCAAGACCCTGTTTTTGACGAGGATTAGAATAGAAACATCAGTTCCAGGATAATTGGAAAAGCATCAGTTTCAGGAATGAAGCAATGACTGCTGAAACATGTATCTCCTGTGACATTTTTGTCTCTTGATTCTCTGGTCTTATCCTCCTTTCCAGAAATAGTATAAGATGAAGCAGCATCAGTAGCAGCAGGATTCTTGACCATCTCAATCAGTTGTAATGATTCAGGGAAACCAGGCTTTGTAGCAAGCTGCATAATAAAATGCAAAGAACTGTAAAGACGGCAAGTAATGCATATGATCATATTAGAAAAATGTGAGGCAGAGGTAAAAGAAGCATTAAAAAGAATGGAGAGTGGCAGAGCAGTTGGACCGGATAATATACCTATTGAGGTATGGAAGGGTTTAGGAGTGAAAAGTATAAGTTGGCTAACAAAGTTATTCAATGAAATTATGAGATCTAAGAGAATGTCAGATAAGTGGAGGAAAAGTTCTTTAATTCCTATTTATAAGAATAAGGGGGACATTCAAAATTGTGCAAATTACAGAGGAATTAAGCTCATGAGCCACACTATGAAATTATGGGAAAGAGTAATTGAGCAACGATTAAGGAAAGAGACCCAAGTTACGGAGAATCAATTTGATTTTATGTCGGGAAAGTCAACTATGGAAGCAATATATTTGTTACGAAGATTAATGGAGCAATATCGAGAAAATCAAAGAGATTTACACATGGTGTTTATCGATTTAGAAAAAGCATATGATAGAGTACCAAGAGAGGTTCTATGGAAGGCTTTGGAGAAGAAATGAGTTCGTATAACTTATATTCGAGCAATACAAGATATGTATGGTGAGGCTACAACTAGTGTAGTAACAAAAGGTGGACGTACAGAAGATTTCCCGATAACTATTGGTTTACATCAAGGGTTAACTCTGAGCCCTTATCTATTTACTTTAGTATTGGATGTGCTTACTGAACATATCTAAGAGGCGGTACCACGGTGTATGTTATTTGCAGATGATATTGTCTTAGTTAGGGAATCGAGAGTGGAAATGAATGAGAAGTTAGAGAGGTGGAGATTAGCTTTGGAAACTCATGGATTTCGTTTAAGTAGAAGTAAAACGGAATATATGGAGTGTAAGTTTAGTAAGAGACACACCACTTCTAGTGTAGAAGTGAAAATTGGAGAACATATTATTCCACAAGTCACACGATTTAAATATCTTGGATCCGTCATACAACATAACGGGGAAATAGAAGAAGACGTAAAACATAGAATTCAAGCAGGGTGGATGAAGTGGAGGAGTGCTTCGAGTGTTATTTGTGATAGAAGAGTACCACTCAAACTTAAGGGTAAATTTTATCATACAGTTATAAGACCTGCAATGTTGTATGGAACTGAGTGTTGGGCAATAAAAAGTCAACAAGAGAATAAGTTCAATGTTGCAGATATGAGAATGTTGCGTTGGATGAGTGGACACACTAGACTAGATCAGATTAGAAATGAATACATTAGAGAGAAAGTGGAAGTCGCACCTATAGTGGAAAAGATTGTAGAATCAAGACTTAGATGGTTTGGTCATGTTGGGAGGAGACCTATAGAAGCTCCAGTCAGGAGAGTAGATGAGATGGAGAATAGTCCAATAATTAGAGGTAGAGGAAGATCAAGAAAAACTATAGGATAAATTATTAAGAGAGATTTAGATTTAAATGGTTTGTCTAAAAATATAATTTACGATAGGGGTTTATGGCGTCGATTGATCCATGTAGCCGACCCCACTTAGTGAGAAAAGGCTTTGTTGTTGCTGTTGTAACTTCAAGCATCCTTTCTCTCATTTGTTATTCACTGGATTGAAAACTTTTGAAGTGTACGTCTTGATTATAAGTGCAAAAAGGCAATAAAAAAAAAATAAAATGAGTGTTTGGTGATGGAGTTAGTTAATATTTCTATTTTAAAATTTGTTATTAACTCGTTATTTTAAGTGTGAAGAGTGCACCTAAAATTTCTTTTTCGGAGATTATGTGATTTTTGTTTCTATTTTTGACATCATAATTTATGTTTCCATGATCTCTAACAATACAATAAAGGAGTGCCTTGTAAGCGTCAGAAAGTGGAAATTATCACAATAATAACACATTGACAATGATGAATATATCAAGATTGCAAACTTTTGAACCATCAACACTATATTTAATCCCCTTTGAAATAACGTAATATTAGACATGAACTAACGAGCACCAAAGATTCAGTGTGGACTGTCAGAAACTCAACCAATGATCAAACTCTATTCCACTGATTTTGGACCTCGCTCGCAAGATGTTGAAACTGATTCGAAAAGTTTCTTGATCTCTGGTGCACATCTTATGAAAGATTGGTTCTGGAAAATGACCCAACGAAAAGAACATCAAGAGGTTCAATAGCAGTGGGACCAGCATAATGGGATGTTGCTCTGATAAATAATGATGGACACGAGAAAAAATTACCTTGATCAGCTCTATGGAAGTGATAAGCAGGTCCCATGGATGAGGTTGATTAACAATTAGCCGTTCTAACAAAACTCAGTGATATGTTCTCGAATAATTTCCTTCCATGTCAGAACATAAATGTACAGTTAAATAAGCTGCACCAAACGTAAGTATGGAAAATTGTCCAAACTGATGTCTTCAATCTGCTGACATCACAGGCTGCATAGGAGCATTCACAATGAAGAAGTTGTAAAACATAGAAACAGAATTGAAAATTAGTTCAGCTACACGCCTACACATATATAACAATGTCAGAAGTTTGGGTCTACGTGGTTTGATTCTGAAAACAAGTACAGTAGTTATGACTGTGCATGAGGCGAACGTCCCTGAAGTTGCTGGATGGCCTGTAAGTTAATATCCCAAATATATGAGTGTGAGGCAAGAGAAAACCAGACACGGATCCATAGGAAATCTCCAACACTCGAACCAAATTATCTCTCTTTATAGCACCCTGCTTTCCAACATACACGCAATAGAGGAATAGCTTCTGCTTCAGTTCAGAAAGAAATGGAGATCCCTGCTGTCTTGTTCGTTAAAAATTTTGACTAAATAGTTAGAAGTTAAAAGAAAGCAGAATCATAGGTATAGGGAACTACAAATTTTTTTTTTAAAGAAAAAAGGAACAATGAAAATAGATCATAGTACAAATCAAAATTGGATTAAAATAATTAAAAGGGAATACATTTAGACATTGAGAAATTAACAGATAATTTTCACCAAAAAGAAAAACAACGGATTATGGCAAATACTATTAGTATAGAAGCACATAAAATTTAAAATCAATCTTCTTAGTTTCAAGATAAAAACCGTCAATTCATCATAATACAATCAAGAAGAGAGAGGGGGGCGGATACCTGAAGATATTCATCAACATCACCCTTTATCTGCTTTGCTTTAAGTGGTCCATCAACCTCCGAATGAATGTGCGGGGATTGTGTTATTTCTTGAAGCAAATCAATCTCCGTAGGGAACCAAAAGGCAGCCATGTCAATTAATGTTTCTCATCTTTAACAAATAAAAAAAATAGATGAGATTCCAAGTACCTTCAAATTTGGAGTGGATAGATGTGGCAGCCTCATATTTCAAGGAAACGCACTTCGAAGGTAAATCACAAAGGAACTCAGGGAAGTCATGAAGTAGCAATAGGAGCACCCAACATGTGCCTATGTAGAGAAGATGAACCTAATAAAAACATTAGACCAAACATATCTAAGCTAGAAGCATCATCACACTTGGACCACACAGGGAACAAAGAATTGGTAACAAGGATACAGGGACAAACCGGCATTATAAGTTCAGCATGCCTTTTAAAGGGGCTCCATAAATTGTAACAGATCAAGGCCAACCTTTTTGACCATTTCCAGTCAGCATTTTTGGCATGAAACTCCTATGACTTATCAACTCAAACCATGCAAGGCTGAAGAAACATTTCAGCAAAGCTATAATGTACCCAATTAATTAATAAATGGCAGTGAAAATAAATATTAACAAACAAAAGAAGCAAAAATATAACGTAAACAGTGATTTCTTGACCTCACTTCTACAAACCTAAAATGATCAGGGTTACTGATGGCGAACTGGGTCCATCCAAGGAATGAAAAGCTCGAGCACCTGATAGAATAACCCAAATGATAATACATTTGCTCCAAACAGAAGATAAGTGCCAGAATCAGGACAATCAGCATATCATAAGTCATAAGCACCGCTAAGAACAGAATATTTTTAATGATGCTGAAACTTTGAATGGACTTTGGTACCCTGGCCTAAAGCCTACCTTGAATAACAAACATGCTAACACAGGGATGCACAGAGAAAGTAGATAAATTCAAAACTCAACACATGACATTATCAAAGTCATCAAAATAGAAGACAAGGGTATTTTCCTTGCGAAACACAAGCTACAAATATGAAATTATGAAACTACATATATCTGAAGCTACTCATTACTTCTTTTAATAAAATAAATAAATAATAGACGGCAAAGATTAAAAATGCCTAAAGCCTTTTGGAAGATAACAGGGCATAACAACCTGAGATTAATTCTGTCAAGACAATCTGAAAGAAAAATTAGTAGTCTGAAGTCAATTCTGTTTCAAAATAGCTTAATATGGCAAACCTAGGTCCAACAGCAGAAAACATGTGGGGTCCTAAGCTGCCTAATTTCAAAATGGATTAATCACCATTCTTTTTTCCCTTTTTTTGAGTGGTGGGAAGGTTTTATGCTTATGAAGAAACTGGAATATCTTAAGAAGCATCTAAAAGAGCAAAGTTATGATGTTTTTGAAGACATTATGATTAAAAAGATAAAATAATAATTCAAGAGTGTCTCTTTATAGAAGAGAGGGCTAAAAGAACCAAGTTGTAGAAAGTTTCAAGAAATTATGCTCAGGGGGGAGACTAGCTGGACACCAAAATCCGTAATTTAAGTTCTAATAAAACAACATAATTGCCAACCACTATCATTGACTAGATAATTTTGAACAAACCTGAATGCAGGAACTTTAAGGGGCTGCAAAGCATGAAATACATTATCCAGAGCAGAGAAAATCTGCAGTTTGTGAAGTAATATCATTCAAACAAGTATGAGTGTTTTGGCCAAAAAAAGAAAACAAGTATGACTGTCTTGAGAACTGTTGACAAACTTCCAAGAACAAGGCAGCCAATAAAAACAAAATCTTGATAATTGTAAACTAGAGACTAGAAACTAAATGACTATGAGAACACCTGAAGGTTTGCACCATCAGTGACAGGTTTAAGCAAACCAAAGTCTAGAAGCCAGAAAGTAAAACAGTCTGAAAAGTGATCTCGAATTAAAAGATGTTTTCTTCTCCTCTGTATCTTTCTGAATCAATCTGACAGTCAATGCCAGAACCTGCCATAGACCATGAAAAATTAATAAACTAGCATTTAGAATAAGTAAAGCCAGAGGAAGAGAGACTGAATTGAATTTAGTTTGATACACACCTTGGAAAGGAGTTTGCTTGACCCCCTGCTCCATGGGACAGTTAAATTACTAAAAGGCTAAAAGCTACCAAGTGTGTGTGTGTGTGTGTGTGTGTGTCCATATATATATCTATCTATATATATATATATATATAAAAGAAGACAATGAAGAAGAAAAAACCTTCAGGACTGAAAAGACAGGCTTTGAATGACTATCAATTGCAGGGAACAACTTTCCCTGGATTTGTTCAAATTGCAGTCTCAACAAAGATAAACCATCAAACTGCAATGTATATTTCAGGCTGCTGATAACCTAAACCAACCGCATAAAAGAAGTAACAAGAAATGGTTTGTGTGATTCCTACTATACAATTCTACCTTGTTAGTGTCTGTAAAATAAAAACATTAGCATCAAACTTGCACCAGACATCAAAAGTAGTATTTGATATTTCATTCAGTAAAAAGAAACTACAGTTAGTGTCCTATGCTTGATCTGAACCAAATAACCAACCAAAAGAATACAAAATTATCAAGTAATTTCAAAGTCAATATACCTGTTCATGGAATCCAGAAGAATCTGAGCTACTCTATGTAGCTAATTTCTTCCCTATTTGCTGAGAGCAAACCAGGACCCTGTTTTCGACAAGGATCAAAATAGAAATGCCAGTTTTAGGATAATTGGAAAAATGCAACAGAAAATAAAAATTAGGAATGAAACAAGGACTGCTGAAACATGTATCTCCTGTAACATTTTTGTCTCTTGATTGTCTGGTCTTATCCTCCTTTCCAGAATTAGTATCAGATAGAGCAGCAACAGTAGCAGCAGGATTCTTGACTGTCTCAATCAGTTGTTGTAATGATTCAGGGAAACCAGGCTTTGTAGCAAGCTGCAAAATAGAATATGGTAAAGAACTGCAAGGACAGGAAGGAATGCATGCAATCTATATGGAAAAAACATATGCAGACCTTTGCCAAAGCATCGACAAGATTGTGAAAGTTCGGAAATAACTCTAGTATCTTCAATGACCAAGGTTTGAAGAAGAGAAATAGAAAACTCCTCGCAGCCTCTGCACATTCATCCTATGAGTAAGTTGCATAAATACAATTGTACAAAAGGAGTAAAAGGTATATTCATCTAACATACTGCTCCTGCCAACATCTACAAGTTTTGCCATATAAACATTGTATTCAGCAAGATTTAGCAATTCACTGGCATAATGTTTGTACAAGGATGGGGGCCCATGACTTTAATAATTACAGAATCTAAAGTTCATTTATATAAAAGCCTATTTGTCTTTGCTGGTTCATTTACGTATTCACTGTTATTAACTAAAAGACAAAGCAATTAATATATATATATGACAAAAATGAATGGCTTTCTACCTTTCTTGAATGCAACTATCTCTATTTTTTGCAAAGATGATATTTTACTATAACCATGTATTGAGCCTCGTATAGCATTAATGACAAATAGACTCAATGAGTTACATGGGAAGAATTACTTGAACTGGCAGTAGCTGCAAAGATAAAAGATTTTGAACATTAGAGACATGCCAAGCTTGCTTCAGCTAAAAAGATACTGCATGATCAAGATTATCTCTGATGGCTAGGAGCTGCTGAAAGTGTGCATATATATATATATATATATATGCGAAAATTCAATGAGCAAATCAAGAAATAATGAGAAAGAAAGAGTTTTGAATTACTGTAATTATTATTGCTTAGTGTCTGGTCCATCTACTTAGAAACAATCTTGGAGCTTAACGAGAATCTCATAAAAGAGAGACAATCTATTCCTTCAATTCTTATCGTAAATTTCTAAGTGACTTAGCTGAAGGTGAGCTGTACAAAACCCTATAGTAAGTTCAAGGTGAACTTGAAAATATGTGTTGGTGGTAAATACGTAAGAACCACTGTTGTAAGATTGCTATTTAGATTAAAGAAAAATTCCTTAGAAATTTAAGGAAACTAGATGTAAGCCTAAGGGGTTAAATCAGGATAAATCTCCATGTGTTTATTTTGCATAACTTGCCTCCTCTACTTTTGGAAGATCCTTCTCTCACATATCAAGTTAACTTTATGCAGCACTTGCTCGCTCCATTTACTTTATATTATTCTACTGCATCATATAACTATTTACATCCTCTATTTTTAGCAAAGCATGTTGTTGTTTTATTTTACATATATATATATATATATATCAGTCACTATTTGTTTGCTCCACTTTCTGTGTACTCGAAATTTGGAAATTGCTCTTTCTTCCACTTTTGTGCAGTCCAAAATTTTTATAATTTACTATGTATCATACCTATTTACTCTCTCTAGGTGTGATTATCACATAGATCAATAGTAATATCTTTAATTTTTTCCTCTTCTTTAGAGTAAATTACGTATCAGAAAGTAAACAATTATAAGTCATTACACTTTAAAACAAACAATCAACAAAACATAGACTACTATGTCACCCACCAAAATTAAAACCAACCAGAAATGTCTCTCATAATAAGTATCTAGTTACGTTTTTCTTCTTGAATAAAATAAAGCTTTCATGATATGTATAAATAATAGAAGATACCAAAATCATAAATAACACAAAAGACAATAAATAATACTTATCTGACATGCAATTTTCATCACTGAGAAACAATAATGGAATAAAAACTCTGTGGGGACTGGACCAAAGTATCAACAGTGCAATTCCAAGAATAAACAGAATTACTTCTTTTAACCATGCTTATCTGAAGGTTAATAAAACCTTTCATCGCCAATATGTAGTGAAGTTACACTGTATCAACAAGTCATACCCGAGTAAGCTCCTCCATAGCAAGCTTGTAAACATCACGAATAGCAGTCAGCATTGCAAGATCAACACCAACATAAATGTTGTTTGATGCACAGTCATGTAAAACCTAGAAAACATGTTAGTTTCAAAGATACAAAACACCTTGATCCTTCAAATGAAAGAATTCTATTGACACAAGGAACTAAGAAACAAACAAAATTATGGCAATAAATCTAGCACTAAAAATTCAGTAAAATTCATAGAATAATACTCCTATGAGAAGACAGCAGACCTTTAGAGCTACAGCTAAGGCTGCCTCATCTCGACTAACACATCTGAGTATGACTTCAGGAACCTCAGAAATGACTTCCCAAACAAAAGTGCAAATCCAACAAAATAATTAAAACATCTTGAAAAGAAAATTTCCAAGCAAAAAATTTTAAAAAAAGGTTGGAAAAAAAAAAAGCATAGTAATCATTTAACCTATTTAGCATAATTGCAAAGACTGTATTATCTAGAAAAGTAAATAAACTGAATCAGAAAATTTGCCTGCATTTTTGCTACCCTGGAATCAATGTTAATCAAGGCTTCCGACTGAAACCAATTACATGCAGGTTGTCAGTTAAACATCTAAAACAAACTCGAGATTATAATAGTTGTACACAAAAGAAACCAACTTTGACTCAGGTCAGATTTGAAGAAGTAGGAGTTAAGTTAGAGATGATTAACATCTACTTTCCAACTTGAAGGGGAGTGTTGGAATTCAACACATTTAGCCATTTGGCTTTTCTCCTAACAGATCACAACTTTAAGAGTTTAAGTTGTGATTCTCTATAAGTTAAGGCCCAACAGCTACCTTCCATTTATGGGCTCCAATCAACATTCATTTCCCCACTATTTTCTCTACCTAACGTGTATTTTCCATTTTTGTTCCTCTTTGTTTACTTTCCATTTTCTTCTGCTGCGTCAGTTGTGTAGAGGATATATGGCTATGTGTACTATATATTTGTATTGTTTTTCATCTCAATGATATATGAAGCTCATTTTCACATCTGTCTGTGCCTCTTTGAGCATTCACCTTCAAAAGCATATAGTTGATAGTTCCAATTCCAAAGCTGTGCCTGAGAACTTTTATCATAAGCATTTTTTTTCATACTCAATTAAATCTACTGTAACCATTTACACCAGCATGATGAAGAAAGGCTCCTAACTAGTATGTACTAAATGCAAGACATTATTTAAGATGGTGCATTTTACTTCGTCAAAATCATAACCTTATTCAAGGAAATATATCCGTCATCACCAACAAATGAAATTAATTTAAAGAAAGTATATGCCAGGAATTTCCCCTTATTTATTGGATTGTAATGCCAACTAAATGTCCAAACAAATTGTCATTGAATATAAATAAGATATTTTGTTTTCACAATGATATTAATAATGACACAAACTAAAAGTGTGCTTAGTGATCTAATGAGAAAATAGAAAGTGTTTTTTGCAAAAACATCTTAAGAAACGAGTCAAAGGACACTATAAAAATATGGCAGCATAACTGGCAATAATAAAACAGTCACACAAGCAATCAAGAAATTTTTCCGTGCAATGCAAATTACTAATCTAGTTTTACAGTTCCCCATAACATCCTAACACAAACTCTCAAGACACAGATGATAATCAAAGCACTAGTGAATAGGGCTGAGTTGATTTCATTATCTGCAATGTCAGAAACAAAACTCACTAAAGAGAACTGCAACAGCTTGAGTTGAATTTCAGGATATGTTAGGAAAACCTATATTCAAATAATTTCACAATCATGCACTCAAAAATAGATTGCTCCATGTTAATTGACAAAAAAAGCCTCTAGAACGTCAGGATCTAACTGTAGGCCACATAACAATTTAACAAGAAACCAAATGACATCAAGGTGATCAAATAATCAGTCTCAGATATTAATAAAAGAGATTTCAAAAGAACTCAATAAATGAATTTAATTCGCTTGAAAGCATCTTAATAACTTGATTAAATTGTTGTAAACTTCTCAAAAAAAGTTGCCTTCTACCATGGTAACAAAATTACATCTACATTTAACACTGAAACACTCCATGAGTCCATGGAGTGAAAGGCAATTTCTAAAGCCAGGGGGATACCAGTTTGAGAACAGGACATGAAGATACAGCTTCTAGTGTTAGCATCTATAGTGGCAGTTTAATTATAGAATGGTAAGTTTAGATATTACAGTATTTGATGTAAGTTTTTGAGCTCCCCAGGAGTCAAAACGAAATTCCCCAGAGGGACGAAGAAAAATTTACCATGTCTTGATTTAAGATTCAACAAAAGAATAGCACTGTAAGTAGTTGTACAGCTATAGTTGGTATGTAATGTCATTCAAAATTGAATAAACAAATGGAATAAGGGACAAAGTAGAAAGCTAAAAATAGAAATTTTAAGGGTATGAAAAACTTGATATCCAGGTTCTATCTATCACCAACCCCAAAAAAGAATGCCTTTTGGATCATTCATCAGTGAGAACTTTAGAAATTGCAAAAAAACAGAATCAGCTTAAACAGATGCAAAATCTTTAACTGACGTCACCTCTTAACAGAGGATTCCTTGAATTGAGCAAGCATTTGCACCATTGCATCAATAGTAAAATGACCAGAAAACATTTTATGGAAGCAGGATTTTGCTTCTGCCTCAATATCATCTGCAAATCAATCCGAAGTTGAGGAATCAGTAGTCCCACCATTTTGCAATCTTGGTTTCTAGTCCATAATAGACACATGCAACCTTTCAAGCTTCTCAGAAAGTTGGTTGGAGGTAGTCATATGAGTTTTAAAAACCTGCAATTGGAAATTGTCAGATTTCATCAATGTCAAAAACGAAGGTAGCTGTCAGCCCCTTTTCCTAATGGAAAGGTTTGCTAGATGAATTCAGTGATCCATTAAAATGGACATCTTTTAAGAATTTGAGGCACTCCTATGAAGTAAATCTAAGTATGTCAGCCCCTCTTCCTTTCTGTTCTACCAAATCTATATGTTTGTAAGCCAAAATGTACTAGACGAAAAGGCTGCATACATCCATATTTGGTGTCTTACTAAAATGGAAATAGGGGAATGAAGGGAAAATCCATATGAAATCTATCAGCGCATTCAGATTCTTGAGGTGCGGGAATACTGCAATTTACCCCCTCAGAATAATCAGGGCAATTACGAATGGCTAGTGCGGGAGCACTTGTCTCAAGCTTGAGCTCTAGGCGACGATTTCTTCAGGACAATTTATGATCAGGAATATTTTGAACTGCGAATTATCCAAAAAATTAAATCCTTGTGCATAGTTAACTTGTTACTCAGCCGCATCTCAAGGTCAATAAATTCTTTTCCTCAAGCAACGGCAGCCAACCTTATACTAAACACAGAAGGGATAATCTCTAACACTGATGGTAGAATCTGCAAAACAAATAAAAATAATGGTTTCAAAACAGAAAACAACTAATAAACAGCTAAAGCACCACCAAGCAATGGCATTCAACAGGATTAGTTTGAAGGCATATTGCAAAGGACAAATGTGAAACAGTAAATTTAAAATATATCCCAAAAAAAAAGAAAAAGCAAACTTTGCTTTTTTTCAGAAATAGAGTCGTGAAAAATAGCCATAAGTAACTGCCAGCCTTTGAAGAATACAACCAAAATAAAGATCCACACTTTCCATGAGAATTTAGAATCACCTTTAGCTCTTGGCAGATGTCCAAGATTCTCAAAATGCTGTCTGGATCGTTGTTTTGAGAATCTATAACCCCTCCCAAGACCAGATTGGGATTAACATGCCAAAGGTGCAAAATATACCACTGCCAGCAGCACTATTTACTATCATGGGAAAAACAATCAGAGATACTTCATCCTGGAGCAGATTGTAAGTAGTCTGCACCAACAAATGCAAACTTAACACCAAGAAGAGACTTATAGAACAATGATTATCTACAGAACCAAAAGAATATAAATCATGTAAATTGTATATTAATATGAGTCAACCCAAGAAGCAAAATTTCAAGACACTGTTTAAGGGGATAATCCAAGATTGATCAAACAGAACTAGCGAGATCCCTTTCAGCTAGCAGGCAGAGCACATCCAAAAGGTCAAGAAACAACCATGCATCCATGCTAAAGCTTGTGGCCAGTAATGGCAATGATATACGCCTATATGATGATATGTCATTCCAAATAATTGAAGGAGATATAAACAAGTAACAGCAACCATGCAGACAGAGCATTGTACCACCTGCCTCACAGGATGGGCAAAGGTGAATACTTCTGGCAGTGTTGATCCAGCATATTTAAGGAAAGACAGTTGACCCTCAGAATTCTTCCAGACAGACCCCCACCAGATAGCTTGGAGAGGATATGGCTCCTGCAAGGCTCAATTTCAAGCAATCAGATTCACAAGAGAGTTTGCAAGTTGAATAACTAATTACAAGGAAAAAAAATTTGCAAGAATATCTAAATATTCTCATAATCTACCTTACAGCCATGTTTATATACAGACATGAAAGAGGAGAATGCTTCTTCACTAGGAAGGAAAAAATCCTTCATGATCAAGTTTTTCAATAACCCACATCCAATTGGTTCCAGGTGCCTGTATCAGTAAACACAGGCAAAAAAAAAAAATTAGCTTCGTATATTAAAACTCCCATGATTAAAACTGAAGCTTCAGGTCAGAAAATTTAAAAAATAAAAACAAAAACTCAAAAGATGATTGATTGTATCAATCAAGACATTAATATTCCACAAGTTCAGGGGTGGCAACTCAGACAAGGTGCTGTATCCAAGCGCCATGCTTAAAAGTTAAGAATGAGCTCTGACTATCCACCAGCCCAGCGTGGGTACAAACAATAGATCCAATTAATTTAGCAAGGGTCTCCTCAGTTAAAGGTAAGAAAAGTCAGAAAATTTCCATGCACTGGGAAACATTAACCATGCACCCAGAACCTAATTGCTTCGCAATGTCTCCCATGTTCATTTCCTTCTGTATGTCTGCCAAAATTGCTTCAAAATCATTCTCTCTGAACTCATAGAACAAATCCATGTTCCTGTATTATACAAGGAAAACTAGTAAGCTGACATGTCTTTAAATGCATCATCAATAGCAGAAATAGCAGAATCATAATCGATTGCTTGAATAAATATGTAACTCACCTTCTTAAAAAATTGGTCTCATGCATCTCATCAGGTAGAAGCAGAGTCAAACAAAAGGCGCTGTGTCTTTTAACTGCACCAATGATAACATCTGCATAAAGGAATCCAAATGGTTGGAAAGGTCCGCAGACTCCTTGAGGAACATGATAGTATTTTAAATTCACTCAGAAAAAGTCAAAGAATTGGGATTAGCACACAATTCCTCAATCTGAGCCATACAAAAATTCTTGCCTAAAAAGCATTAAGATGTTAGGTCACATAATCAATAAAATGAAAAATGGCCACAAAACTAACATTAGCAATTAACTTCACACTTACCACATAGCCCGGTGATGAAATTTTCAGAATCACATAAAGCAAGACTGATTGCAATTTTTTCCAACAAAGACGACTGTAAGCCATCTAGAAAAACTTTCTAAAAAGCTTTCACTAACTTCTACATTCTTCAGTGACTCAAAGCACTGTACTGAAGTTTGGTTTGTCCAAAAGGTACTTAATGACTGCCCCAAGAATTGGCTCCTTCTCCTCTTGATCTCCTCTGAGAAAATTCAGGTGATCCAAGCATGTTTGAAGCAGCAAACTACTTCCATCACTTCCATACTCAGTGAACTGACAATAAGAAACAGAAGCGCATCATAAAAATATTTATGACTCCAAAAGAAAAAGCGCCCTAAAGCAAATCCACTCTGTATACATGATATTTTCTATTTTATACCATGAGAGAGAAGCAAAACACAAAGAATAGGAGTGAACAAAATAGGAGATGAACAAAGATGCATGGTGCATACATCATGCTGGAAAGTATATTTTCAAGTAATATAATAAAGAACCCATATAAAAGACATTCGTCATACAGTTTTCCAAGTCAGATTGTCAAACCACTACAAAGAGATGAAACACTTGAACTTGTGCAAATGTGTCTAACATCTTCAAACATCAGCCCATCAAGAGTTAAGACTACAAGCTTTTGGCTAGTTTTCAAAAAGCAGGTCAGAAGTAATCCAAGCATTTTCAAACAGTACAATTTCATTTCACAATAAATTTTGCATGTCACAAAACACTCAAGATTCTGCCCTAGTGTCCAATTTTCTCCTATAAAAGAACGGCAGAACCATATTTTCTGCAATCCCAAGTCAAAAACAAAGAATGTTTCACAACCATACAGCATGAGACAAAATTAGACCACATGGTCCAATAACAATTAGCGAAGTATAGCAAATTAGTAAACATCAAAGACCATCGCGACAGAGATAGGAGCTCTTTAAGGGAATGAAGGAATAAGGAGCAGCCTGTGGTTGACACGCTCTAAAAAAAATGGGCCAACATTTCCTTAGGGACCATATTTTGGCAAGAATTATCTTTTCAGTCATTTTCACATTGAATTTCATAGAGGAAATGAAATAATTCTCTTTAAAATATAAACAAACAAACGAATCAATGAAAACATGACCGAATGCCACAAATAAAGAAAAAAGGTACCTGACAAAGCTCCTGGAAATTGGATTCAAACTTGACTTCTTTCAAGTTCCGGAGCAGAAATCACATATCATGGCTACAAGATTGGAGGGTAGGGTTCTAATGCAAACCTATGGAGGGGTGGAGTGTTCAGGATTCAGAGAGGCAGAAATGAATTTTTGAGACGAAGCTGATAGAAGTGAAAGATGACTCAAAGTGTAAGAGGGGAAATTGAGAGGACGAGATGCGGAAAGAGGAAGAGAAGGGAGTCTAATAGAAGAGGGAATGCGAGACAATTCCACTCATGATCTGTGCAGTGCGTTACGTCTCAATTATAAATACCCAACCCCAAGACCGTTGTAGGCAACTGACCCAACGGTCAGAGTCTCTAACGGCTATAAGGTAACAAAAACATTCTTCGTTGCTATTTGATGTCCTACAAGAAGCTTTGCGTCCAAGAAAGTGGTCGTGTTCTTGACAGGAAAACATAAAGGCGGATTAGTTATACAAGCATAAAAGACCAAAGAATGAAGCTCATAGTTTTCAATTAACATGGTCCAGCTAGAAGCTTATTAAAAGGCTAACCTTATATGTCATGGACCCACTCAACAGGTAAACACAATACATAAGTTGCTCTAACCTTTTCAACAAAGCAAAATATCAAGTTAAATAACTTCAACCCATAATAAATAAAAAGTATACAGATTAAAAAAAAAAACACAGATCTTAATATATAGGGCATTTTGTGTTTCTCCAATAATCCTTCTTTGCTAAAAAAAACCATTTCTATTCTGTCAATATGGAAGTTTTGCAGGAGGCATGATAATCTAATTTGGGACTTGCAGCCATCTAACACTTCACTGGTTCCATTATATTGCATTGCTCTGCCAGAGGTGAGTCCTGGAGTTCACAAAACTAGTAAAGTTCCTAACTTATGCTTCTTAATTCAAAGTCAAGAGGCAACAACTGTAGACTTATTCCAGGAGTTAATGATTGAAAACTTGTACATCACAATTTTTTTCATTAAGCATATATTCTTAAGGCTTTAACAATGTCTCGGTTCAAAGAAGAAAGTGGTCCTGTTCTTGACCAAGGTTTTCTTGGTTGTTTCCTATTCTCATTTATAAGGCTTAAAATTAGGGATGTTCAAAAGTATGATTTGATTCAATTTTGAGTTAAAATCAAATTGAACTAACCTAATCGATTTAGCATTTTGTTGGATTTTGTCAGTTTTAAATTCTAATCAGTTTGGTTCAATTTTTATTTGATTTGGTCCGATTTGGTTCTTTTTTTTTGCCGTAATTTTTTTGTAAAAAAATTATTCCTTGTAATATGTAGAATTTAACTTTTAATGTCTTGCATCTCTTAAAATTTTAATCAATAATAACTTTAGAATAATTTATTATTTTTATCTCTTTTTCTTTTTGCTTAAAAGAATTTTATACATTCACAAAAAAGCTTTAAAAAGTGAGGAAAAAAAATAAGAGCAATATCTTATAATAAAATAGTATAAATAATTTGTATATTTCTTAAATCACATAAAAAATGTAGTTTTGGTACAAGTTTAATTGACAAAAGATCTCATTAACCTAAAAAAAACAAAATATTAAATTTTAATTAATTGTAAATTTAATGGTTCAGTTTAGTTTAGTTAACCAAACCAAATATGAAAAAAATCGACAACCGAACCGATTTAATCGGTTCTACAATTACAAAACCAAACCAAACCAATTTTTAATCGATTTTTGGTGATTTGGTTCGGTTTTGTTCACCCTTACTTAAAACAATTGGCACCAAGAAGTGACTTGTCTATCTCTGGACCGTCATTTTGCCGCCTTCAACTGGAGAGAATCCTAACCCCTTATTATTGGGAATGGCTTCTCTCCAGTTGGCGTGGGAATATGATCATCCTATCTCATATATCTTTGGTATTTTCTCTTTTTTTTAATTAAAACAAACAAACAAACAATCCAAATTTCCTAATTGGACTGTCATTTTGCCATCTTCAACTGGAGAGAATCCTAACCCTTTATTATTAGGAATGGCTTCTCTCCGGTTAGCGCGGTGAATATGATCATCTAGTCCCATGTGTGTTTGATATCTTCTCTTTTTTTTTCTTTTTTTTTAATTAAAACAAACAAACAATCCAAATTGCCTAACTGGACCGTCATTTTGCCGCCTTTAACTGAAGAGAATCCTGACCCTTTATTATTTGGGAATGGCTTCTCTCCAGTTGGCGTAGGAACATGATCATCCTATCCCATGTATCTTTGATATCTTCTTCTTTTTTTTCTTTTTTCTAATTAAAAAACAAACAAACAAACAATCCAAATTGCTTAACTGGACCGTCATTTTACCGCTTTCAATTGAAAAGAATCTTGACCCCTTATTATTGAGAATGGCTTCTCTTCAGTTGGCGTGAGAATATGATCATCCTGTCCCATGTATCTTTGATATATTCTCTTTTTTTTTCTTTTTTCTAATTAAAACAAACAAACAAATAATACAAATTGCCTAACTGGACCATCATTTTCCCCTTCAACTGGAGAGAATCCTAACCCTTTATTATTGGAAATGGCTTCCCTTCAGTTGGCACCGGAATATGATCATCTTGTCCCATTTATCTTTGATATCTTCTCTTTTTTTTTCTTTTTTCTAATTGAAACAAACAAACAAACAATCCAAATTTTTTAATTGTACTATCGGAGAAAATCCTGACTCATTATTATACGGCTCAATAGATATTAACTCATGTCGAGCCACGTGTTGAAAAGGACATGACACATTTGTTAATTTTTTAACCATTATTTTTATTATCTTCTATACATTCAATTTTTTTTAGAAATTTTTAAAATGCTAACAAATAATATAATTGATTAACATTTAGGGATTGTTTGGTTCAATGGAAGGGAGGGGAGGGGAGGGATTTTAATGGGGGGGAGAGGAGGGGAGGGGTTTTAATGATGACTTGTTTGGTTCATTTGGAGGGGAGGAGAGGGGAGGGGAGGGGTTTTAATGAAATCTTGTTTGGTTAAGAAGGGGAGGGGAGGGGAGATAAAATAAATGGACAATTATACCCTTTGTATAAAAAAATATAGTTAAAAGTTCAATAACTTCAATTATACCCTTTGTATAAAAAATATAGATAATGAGTCTTGTATGTTTTATTCATTTCTGTTTAAAATTGACATTATTAATTTTAAAGGGAAATAAAAGATCTAGTTTCAGACTAACGTCATCTAATTTAACAAATGTTAGTTATGTCAGCTTTAATGGCTTGATACCATTGAAACCCACAAACCTCCTTGGAGAGGAATATTACGTCGTTCATATTCAAGTACGATAAACTTGCTAAATCATGTGTGAAACTCAGCATGTTCATTTATGTATTGTCTACCCAAGATTGTAGCATTTAGAGGGCACGACTTCGACCTTCCCGAGCGCCATTCAATTCTTGTTGGCAACATAGGCTTGGATCTTCGAATGACACTTGGCACAGAATGATGTTATGTCATTTATCTTGATCTATTTATGCAAGATGGATCTTCGATTGGCTTGGCAATTGATGATTTAATTTCTCTAACATCATTTTTTTTAATGAAAAATCAGTGCAGTAGGTTAATCTAACATATTTAATTTGGTCTTTTCAGTGTAGAATTTTTTAAGAATGAAAAACACCGACCTCCAGCGTTTCCCTCATATTTCAATCTTCTCTTTCCTTCATCAACACACTAAATACCGAAAACAAACAAACAATCCTCTTTGCATCAACTCTGTCCGGGAGGTAAAAACCTAAAAATTGCTAATGAATCTGATTACATGTAAATGGAGTTCAAAGTTTTCAATTTATTGCTCTCTCCATTACCAAATCTTACCGACTGTGAATTGAATATTATGCCACACCAGAAATAAGTTTTTAATATGTATTTATGCTTTCTTCTCAGAAAGCTTTTTCATGTGCCATTTTTATGTAAGTCATCGGTCGAAAATCTTTAGATATATCGCTACGATAACTTAATTATCCTACCAAATAGAGATCTAAAAATAGATAATATCACCGATCATATTGTTGCATCTCCAAATCATTAAAAATAAAATAAAGCAAAGATACCATATTTACATCAACATACTGATTAAAAAGTCATGTCTTACCAGCCAGAAGAAGAAAAAGGACTGAGAAGCAATATCATAGTATTATAACAAGTTCTAATTTTCAAATTCCTCTGAGCGCATAAAATAAAACACATTATCTGGACACTGCAAGGGAAAAAGGGTTTATCTGCCTTTTCCTTATCTCCTACCCTACTTTCAAAATCATCTCACACCAAGGGAGAATTAGCAACGACACAACAAAAGATATAGACCACCACTGCCCTCCCAGTAGAAATTATCTTATAAGCCGAGTGATTTAGTTAGAAAAAATAGTGGCCTAAGGATCTAGTCAAACTAACAAGCAATGATTTTGTTATTTTCAAAGTTTAACTTGTATACTTACTAATTTTAGGGACTAATGCTACATAGATCTAACAATCCAAGGATCGAATTGTTAATTTGCTTGGAAATAAATGATCAGTAGACTAGTGAGGCACAATCATATATTCCTCAGCTAATCAAGTAGATTGGAGAAGATACACATATATTTATATTTGATACAAGTGAATGACAATTACCATGCACAAATTTGTCTTGCTATATGTATGAGACAGAGAACTCAAACTCATTATGGTACAACTCACAACAAAGCCACAAAAATTAAGAGCATATAGAACTAGAATGTAATCTCTGAAGGTGCATGAAATGTTCTTCCTCGACATATAGGTTCTAGATTTTCATCGGCATATGAACACAATGGCGAGACTTCAACACCCCTATAAGAGGCAACTATGTTATACAATGAAAAAGTTGAACGAGAATAAAATAATCTTTTCCCTAGTAAAGAAAATGCTAATTTTCTTCATCTTTGTTTTTCTCAGTGCATTGTCAACTCCATAGCAATCAATATACTTAATTCCTCTTGAGGCCATATCTTCAAATAATCTTGAATATTTCAGAGCTGAACAAGAAAAGAATTTGCAAGTATAATAATATAAAAACTGAATTCTATCCAGGCAATATATGAAAAATAAGAAAAGTACAGACTATCTCAGCATTTCAAATTGAAACAATATATAAAAGGCTTCAATAAACTATAAAATACCTGAATATACTCCACCATTCCCATCAGGATCCTTTGCTACCTGGCTTTAGAAGTTTGACAAACCCATACATCGTAAATACAGAATTATCTCCTCATATATTCGTTGTAAGTAGATATGTTTACAGGCCTAGAAAACAAACTAAAAAAGAAGAGAGATAAAATCAAGGAATATTTTAACATTCTGTTAATATTTAAGATTACCATAAGAAACAAGAAATATATAGTCATCAAATATAACATATTGTTGACATCAAAATACATCATCCATGGTATTGGTTCCCCATAGTGGCAAAAAGTCTCAAAAATAAAGCATACACCAAAATATCATCATCCATGCTAATGATCCTATTCATTTAGAAGAACCAAAGACCAAGTCCATAATTATCGCCTTACGCATTGCAGGCGGACATTGAAGAACTGATTTCTGCTTTTCTTTATCTCTTATAAGAGAATTATAAATGGCAGGCAGTTTATCAGGATCACATCCACAATCAGTAATCATTTTCCAAATGTCTTCCCCTGACATTAAGTCCTTAGGGATTAAAGCCTCTTGTAAGATATTATTGCCATGCTGAACTACATCATTTGCAACACTAAGTATAGAAGCTACCTTATCCATTACATTTACTAACTTGTCAATATCTTTTTCTTTGGTTTCAACTTCTCTCCTTTTTCTCTTACTTGTAGCACTTGTATTCCCATGTGATTGTTCATGAGCTGAAAGATCATCAACATCAACATAATTTTCATGGTTTTCCAATGTGACCTCATTTTGTAAAATAAGATTATCGACACGGTTAACAGTGTCATGAAAGTCTTCTTCACTAGTTGATAGATGACTTTTTTTTTTAGTTCAAAAGCTGTTGCACTACCTTCTCTAGTGGCTCTATCATTACCATATAGTATAACCATCTTTTCATAATTTGGCACTGGGGTATTCCTCCATATTGCCACTCTAGGCTTCGTCTGAAAAAGATAAGATTGACATTAATAAACATAGTAGCAAGCAACTTTAATGATAAAGATTTATCAAATCACATTAATTGTAAATAACAAACCTCAATCCAACCATCCCATACTTGGTCTTCCGCATCCCACAAGTTTGTTGATGGGTTCCAAGCAAAGCCACTCATGCCATTCTTAAACACATCATACACTTCAAAAAAGTTCCTCTTTAGAGTTTTCCAACGGTTCTTTATCTTTTCCTTATCAAGTTTTTTGCCAAATAAAGCACTTAATTCTTTGACTATATTGTCATAAGCCGTGGATGCAAATGTCCCATTAACTTTGTTGCCCTCATTATGCTGATGCATAAAAGCATCCACAAGAGCATCATCTATACATTTAGTCCAATTCAAGCATTCCTTACTAGTGGTTCCCGTTGATGCCTTCTTTGACGCCATACTATAATCTTTATGGGTTTTAGCATAATAGAAATGAGCATAAAATTAAAATTCTTGAAATGTGATATATAAATGAAAACATCAAAGATGAAGACATTAAATGGACACATAATAATCCAAATTGAAATAAAAACATCAAAGTTTAATATATGTGTACATGAAAATCTAAATCGAAACTGATACATCAAAGTTCAATACATCAAACAAGTAAATCAAATAACAATACAAATTTTTAAGATCACTCCAAATGACTATTTTGGTAATCTAACCACATTTGGTTAGCTATGTTGTCTCTAATAAGCTTACCACGTGCAACCTCTTCATTATTATTAACGGGAGCACGATTATTATCATCAGATAAATTTTGAGCTTCAAGTTCAGCATCTACTTCAGCTATAAGATCTTCATCGGGGTCTATACTCATTAGGTAATTGTGAAGAATACAACAAGCAATAATAATCAATGATTGAGCCTTAACTCCATAAGTAGGTTCACTGAATTGGCTAAAATTTCAAGTCTTTTTTTCAAGACACCAAAGGCTCTCTCAATTGCATTTCGCAATGATGAATGTCGAAGATTAAATAGTTCCCTATGATTTTGAAGAGGATTTCTTGCTGAATATTCTTTTAAATGATATCGAACACCTCTATAAGGAGTAATAAGCCCACTTGTTAACATGAAGCCAGCATCCACAAGGTAATATTTACCTATAACCAAAAAAATAATTACTATCATATTGAATACTATATGTTTTAAATAATTCTAGCAATTACTAAAAGAGTTACCTTCTGGAATTTTAAGCCTATCTTCTCGCCTTAATGCATTTTTCATAATCCTTGAGTCAGTTGCGGTACCTTCCCAACCAGTGAGGACATAAGTGAATTTTAAATCAAAATTGCATGCTGCTAACACATTTTGTATCAGGAATTCCTTCCTACCACGATATCGAGGAGCATCTGCGGGAGATACTTTGACACGTATATGTGTTCCATCTATGGCACCAACACAATCTTTAAAAAATGGGTAGAATCTATTACTATTGTGAATTCCAGGAGGGACTATTGACCCATCAAGTTGTTCAAAGAATTTTTCTTCCAATTCAAGGATAGCTCTCAACACTTGATAGAGATGACGACTAATTGTCTCACCAGAACGCCGGAACCAAAAGTTAACCTCACGAATTTTGGCTTTATATGTTAATATGTAAAGAGTTTTTGCAACTTGTTCTTCTACACTTGACCATCATGTAGGTTGTAATCCACCCTCCCTTTCTAACATAGCACATAATGTGATAAAAGCTCTAGAACCCATTCTAATGATATTTCGACTTGTTTTACTCCTAGTTATTCGGCTCATTATTTCTTCACGTACTCTTTCTCTCTTCGAACTCATACTATAGCTTTTTTTTATTACACATTTGAGCACGATAATAATATATAAGCATGCATAACAATAGAGCTATAACTCTTCGGCGAAATTCCCACCATCGGCGCACCAATAAAATGTATTGAAATGCCAAATCCATCTAAAAAAGGAATGACAAAAAAGAATCCAATCAAGACCAGCCATGCAACAAATCAATCTATATATGGATACTTAGATAATAATAACGTTGAACTAACTATTATTCCAAGATTTATGCATACTTAAGTTTAAGAAAGAAAACTAAATGCATAAATTATGATAATAAGTATTTAAGAGGATAGTTAACAGTTTAATAAACTATAAATTAATCACAAAGCTGAAAAAGTAATTAATTATCTTACACTACAGAAGAAGAAAAATGTAATTGAAATCAGCAATAGCAAATATGGCAAGAAAAAGCCTATGCAATCCTACTAAAAAGAAATGAAAACATCACGATAGACAATCAACGTAGCACTCCTGGATGCAAAAGTTTGTGTCACTCCAACCTCCAATCATATTTTAACAAAAGAAGCCATATCCCACTGAAATGAATTATACCACCAGGGCTAAATCTCATGTTTTTGAACATGATATAAATAATTTATAGAATTTTAAAATGGAGATAGAATATGATCAGCATGCTAGGCAAAATGAGAAAAATGTGTAGATAGTTTTTAAAAAATACAGATGAAATGAATTATAAAAAACCACAGATATGTTAAGAGTTTATTATATTTTTATTAAAAAATATTTAATATATTTATATGTCTTTTATTGATTTAGTATATTAATGTCACAAAATTAAAGCAAAAGGAATAAGCGTTCAGTTTATATCCCCAAATGAGGGGGAAGATTAGTACAAGAAATAAAAGACAAATATTGCACCTTTCTTTCCCGTTACCACCATATCAAGTGGTTTTCTCTTAATTACAAAGTAAATTGATACAATACTTCGGTTGGTAAAAAATGAATGTAATGAAAAATATAATTTAAAAAGTAAAACCTGAAGATAGAAAATGACTTTGGTCTTTTTATTTCAAAAACTAAAAAAATAAATATTATTAAATAATAATTACAACAATATAATAAATATTATACAAAATTAATTTTAAAAAAATCTTTTCTAACCTGGCCATAAATAGTTGTCGGAGTCTTCTTTTAGACTGCACTCTTAAAATTGTTGATTAAAAAAATTGAGAACAATGACATGATTGTAAAAAACAATTATCTCCATGGACCAGATTTAGGCAGATGCTGAAGCAGAAGCAGTTCAGTTAGATTTTTCATAACTAGCTCAAGGTAGTATTTTTCAGGCTTTTTTTTTTGGACCATTCTAACTCTTTCCCTTTTCCTTTTTTTAATTTAATTTGTAATATGCCAACTTCATTGAAAAGTAATGCATGCCTGAATCTTGTACGAAGATAAGAATCCAAAGATTGCACGCCATACAAATGTGTATTCCAGTCAAGGCATACAATCACTTTCCATAATGATCAAAATAGGCTACCGAGTCAAAGAATTATCTTACACCTCAACAACACACGGACTGTTATCTAATATCTTATACTAAAATTTAGTAATGAGAATTAATAAGAATGATGTTGCATCAAACAATCAAATAACACTGAATTTTTAATTACTAAGAGACTAGTAAGTCCCAACTTCATCCCAAGGATAAAGAAATGTTTGTCGGTTCAATTCAAAACAAGCAGCTGACATAAAATAATGCAATAAAGGTTCTTACCCATCTTTTCTTTAAAAAAGCCTAGTTAGTTTAATCAACTATGAGCTAAAGACATGTTTGGATTAAGAAAATCGAGAGGGAAAAGAAAGAAAGTGAAGATTTGAAGTAGGTCTATATGTAGTTAAAGTGTCTAAATTAAAAATTCCCTTCTCAACTCTCATTCCAAGCATCCCCTGCTAGAAGGAGTAATTAATCTTCAACATTTCCAAACAACCTCGAGAAACATTGGTTGACAATTTGACATAGACACTATAAGCTCAACAAGCAAGCTTTCACCTACCCTTACATTCTTCCCTGCTAGAAGGGGCCAATACTCAATGTGATGTCAGAATGCAGCATGCTTCTTTTTGCTCTCAGGTTATCCATGAACAAATGGTTTGTGACAGAAGGCACATCTATACGGTGAATTAATCTAATCTGTGCCAACTAATTGGTAAAGTGTTTTTTTTTCTTTTCCCCTAAAGAGGGGACTTCTGATTCTTGCAAATAAGTACGTAGGGAAAAGACAAGTTTTGGGGTGATAAGGGCATGGTAACGAGTCAAAACAGGAACAATCAGGATGAGCAGCACCACCCCTTCTCTTTCTGGCAGTGTCTTTGATTGAGCCAAAGACTACAAGACTCAATTATCACGCATTTGAAACCCCCATTTTTAAACGCATTTTCAAACGCTTTCAAAAGAAAATATAAACAAATGCCGAAGCAAATGGACACCATAATGAGCTCAACTTAAGTAAATACAAAAAATGTCTTTATTTTCAAGCTTCACACTGGTCTCTCTATAACTCTCACACATAATACACTAGAACTCAACAATGCTTCCAAATCGACAATCAGGAAACTATGTCGTTTAGTTCATGCTTGCAGGAGACAACAAATCAGAATCAGAAACACCCACCAAACAATTTCTGTTTTCTGATTGAGAAACAGACAGGAATATCTCGAAATCTCTTTATTAAAAAAAAACACAGAAGAATCTTCAACTGCGATTTATGTGATTAAGTTTGAAAACAAAGAAAAATAACCCAGCTAAAGTAGTATCAAGCTTTGCTAGACGACACAAGAGAGTATAGTATGTCGATCGCACTCACATTCAAAAATCAAACTTCATCGTTCTCTCTCTCCCTCTCTAAAATGGAAGAAAATGCCAGTCTCGTTGTGTCCAGAGCCTCACTGTAAGAGGGGACTTCTAATTCTTGTATATATTTACAACTACGAATAGACATACAAACACACATCAGCCAAATGTACAAGAGAGACGAAATCTGGAGAGGGAAGGGACTGACCAAGAAAGCAGAGACCTGGAGGCGCCGGAGAAAACACGAGCTTGGAGGCGCCAGAGAAAACGTGAGCTCTGGAGGCGATGGAAGACGGGAGCGATGAAGCTGCAGACCGCGAGATTGGAGAGACCACGAAGTTGCAAACAGCACACCAGAAGCGGAGGAAATGAGCGTGTTTTGTTTTCAGCAAGGGCAGGGTGGAATATTAAAAATATAGCTGGGGCACTTTTGTGAGACAAACCATAAAATTTTCTCTCCCCTCCCCTCCCCTCCCCCTCAAAACCTTCCTACCAAACAGAGGGTTACGCGTGCGCAGCTGTTGTTTTTCAAAGTTTCTTGCGATTGGTTAGAATTTGGTTATTTCAAACTTTTTAAAGCTAGCTTGTCAGATAAAAAATACTCTTTATTTTTTATTTTTAATTATAAAAAATATATGAAAACTTGAAAATAAAATAACATACATCAACTTATGTTTAAGAGAAATGCTATTTAAGTTAAAGACTCTTAAACTTATTTTTATCCAATTTTATCATTAAAACAAATTTTCTAATTTTAAATTGTTTTCTTTATGACATATTCTATCATTATTTTGTGCACCACGTTGTGCATGATTGCCAACTACTTTTTCACAAATTTTTTTAAATATTTTTTCCTTTTAAAATGAAAATTTTCAATGGCAACTTTATAAATTAATTTTGAATTATGAAGCATTATATTTATAATTATTTATTTAACATTAAATTTTCTAAAATACTAAAGGAAACCAATTGATAATTTATTTTTAAAAAAATCAGCTTTGCAACCACGTGGTGCACCACTTGGCTGCATTTTGTGCAACACTTGGCTGCTCAAGAAGAAATGCATTTTTTATGTGTCGAGAAGTAGCACGACATGGGAATTAGCTTTCATGGCAGTGTTTTCAACAACAAGTAGTTATAAATTGTGTCGTTTTCTGGTCAAAAAGCCACAAACAATAGTGATTGTAAAGGAGAGGTGTGCGCTCATATTATTGGCTAAACAAGGATTTTAGGGTACTATTGCGTGGGCAAAATATTTGGGAGTGACAGAATTGTTTCAAATTTGTCAACAACCTCTGTTACTTGTGCACCCTTGATTGTTTTTGAAAGATAGAAGGTTATATATTTAGTTAGGCCTATGCGGATATGGTGAGATATTTCAGAACCAATTTCGTAGATAAGAGACTAATATACGCCTTTTGCAGATATCGTTGGGGATGTAAATATATTCATGAATGACTTGGATAATCCTCAAAAATGGCTGAGATTGAGATGATGATATATAGCGGAACCCAAGGTACCTTTTTTTTCGGTGAATGAACCAAAGGTACTTTACTTTAACTTATAATAGATTGAATGGCTTTGTTCTTCTACTTTCGTAAAGCATACTCGGTTTCTTTACCGTTTTTATGTTCTTTCCATGTTACATAGTTCGTTCATTCTACGGCAACTAAATTTCTTGAACAAGAAGGGGAAAAACATCATTTCCCTTTACCTCTCTTATCAACATCGTATTTTGTCTAAATAAATTATAAAAATAATAATAATAATCAAATTAGCAAAAATATAAATAAAAAGAGAAGAAATGAAAGAAAATAAAAAATTAAGAAAAAATGAAAGAAAGAAAATAAAAGAAAAAAAAAAGGCCCAAAGCTTTAGAAAATAACAAAAAAATTATTATTAAAAAAATAAAAAAAAAAAGCACAAAGCCAAAAAAAGAAGAAAAAGAGAAAAAAAGACTTAAAATGTCAAAATCCCAAAAAAAAATAATTAAAAATAGATGAAAAGATTAAAGAACAAAAAAATAGAATTGAAAAAAAGTAAAAGCATGAAATTTTAAGAAATTGAAAAAAAAGAGAGAAATAAAAAAAAAGATTTTTTTCTTCTGCAATCCAATAGCTAATAATAAAGAAAAAAAAAAAGAAATTCAACCCAATAAAAATGGGCTGAAAAAAGAGTCTGAACTAAACTCCTGTTGGGCCTACTCAATCTAACCTAGATCCATTTATTGTAAACCCTACCTGTATCTCTGGCCCTGGGCTCTCTTTGGTAGCCTCCCACTCACGCACGACTCCACATACAACACTGAGCACAGACACAAAAACATAAAAAGGAAAAAAGCAGCAAGATATCGATCGAGCTTCCTTCACGCCCGTTCCACCATTAGAGGCAGAGAAACGAAAACGGAAAGGAGAAAGAGGGACACGAATCGAGGAAGGAGAGGATATGACAGAGACAAAAAAGGATGGATTGGAGGATGGAGAACGAGAGAGTGAAAAGGAGAGAGCATCCAATGAGGATTTGCAGAGAGGTTTCAGGGATTTAAGAGGGGGCTGGAGAATTCGGAAAGGGGAGAGAATGTGAGGGGAAGAGCGAGAGAGTCCAAGACGAGATGGTGAGAGCGAGAGATCGAGGGGGATGCAGAGACTGAAAGAGAGGAATCGAAAAAATAGAGAGTGAGAGATCAGGAGAGAGCCTAAGGGGAGAGGAAACGAGAAAACGAGAGGGGGTTTGAGATTGAAAAAAAGAGACCCCGAGACTGGAATATGAAAAAGCGAGCGATTGGGAGATAACAGGACCGAAGAGGAGGAAGCGGGAATCAAAACTCTCTCAGAGATACATAAAGGTATTTTGCTAATTTCTACTCACAGTTTGGTTTGCTAGTTGCTGGAGGTTCCATACGGGGTTCATTCTGTTTACTGGGTTTTAGTTTTACCGCGTTAATTTCAGAGTTCAACCTTCTTCTGTTATTGGGATATTTGGTTACCATGTTTTGAACTCCCCCTTTGATTCTGACTTTACTCATAAAACTATAATATACTCGTGAATGGGATGATCGAACTTCAAAGTTTGTCAGTTTTAGGCCCGAATTCAGGATTGTGATGGTTTATGATTTGTTGATTTGGTTTAATCTATTTTTCTATAAAAAAAAAAAAAAAGAGCTTATGTGAGAGTATGCTACTGTTGTGTTGGATTTTCTGCCCTTGGTTTTCATTTTGGGAACAAACCCACTACTACATTCTTTGCTGAATAAATGGGTTTCATATGAATGCAAACATTTAGGAAGTCCCTTTTTGCATACTACTTTTCATGATCCTTAAGGAGGTAGGGTGCATTTTACCTCTTTTATGTGGGGCTGATGACATGAATGCTATTAAATGACAATTTTTAAAGACTCTGTACGTCATTCGGCTTTATCCATATGATGCAAGTTTTTTTTCTGTTTATAATATTGGTATTATTTTCTATGTAAGTGTGTTCTGCTAGTGCTCTGTCATTCATTTGTGGGCATATTATGGGAACAAATTCGAGGTTGAGGGGTTATAGAGTTATCTTGTCTTGAGGCTAAATTTTGGGGGGGTCTAATTGTTCTTGATGACCTTGTTCTCTTAAAGTTGAATTTTAGGATTAAAGTGTCGCCATTTTGAGCTCAATCGTGTGTCAAATTGGGAATGAAATGATATTGCAATCACTTGGGACATATCTAATTGAACTAAACTGGAAGTATAAAATTGTCAAGATCAAATGCACGTCATGAGTGTTAGCTGGGTTTTTAGTTTCGATTAGTTAGCTTGTATGAGTGAGCAATTTTCTGCTTATTAGTATCGTTTCAAGTGAATTTTTGGTTAAATTCTCTCCAGTTGAATTTGGGTTCAGTAGTTGATCAGGGATATGGGTTCCTGCTTGATATAGAGGTACTGGTTGTTTGTTGTGATTATAGCTAATTATTGGTTCAGATTTCTGCTTGAGATGCAAGTCTTGGTCCAATGATTAAACTTGGATTTATGCTTTTACCTGATTGCTGATTTCGGGTTGTGATTATGGATTTTGGCCTTGAACTAATTTCCCTCCATGCTTTTCCTTTGTTGCATCTGAATTGATGACCATGAAAATTGCTGGAAAGAACATATGGGATTGGGACAGCTGAATAAGAAGAACAAGGAAAAGCATCACTGATCAGGCAGATTACTGGAGGGATTCTTGGGCAGATGATTAAAGAAAAGGCAAAAGGGATGGCTTCACTGGTTCTTTGCTTTCACCTAATTTATGTATAAGATATCATGATGTATATTTGGAATTGACTAATATTTGATTGAACACAAGACACACACTATCGCAAATCATCCTATGCTAGTAAATATTTCAGTTTTATTTTGATTTTATTTCATTTTGTTTCCTTTCAAGAATAGTTGTGTGGGATTCTTTGTCCCCTTAGACGTATAAGAACCAACCTAAAGATCATGTGGGGCAATAAACATCCTTAGCATCCATTAGGTATTAAATTTACATTTTGATACACTTTAGGTTTCAATAGCCTACATCGAATTAATTCTAAATAATAATAATAAAAGAAAAAGATTTTTCAACAAAAGGACAAGGAAAATACAAAAAAAAAAAGAGAGAAGAAGAGAGGGCAAGGAAGTATACTCAATTTTGCAAATTAAATATGCAAAATAATTTTGAAACCATTTTTGTTTTCAAAAGCCTAAAGTGATTTCAATTTTCCTCCCACTATTCACCCAAAAAAAAACAAGAAGGACTAAAAAAGAAAAAAAAAACAAACATCAAAACTCAAAAGAAAAAGAGAACAACAACAATAACAAAAGAGAACATAAAACTAAATAAGAAATTAATCTCTTTTTCAATCTTTTAAACTTTTCTCAAACTCCTTTTTTAAAATAAAATAAAATAATTAAAGAAAAACAACCAAGAGAAACCCAGATAAAAAAAACAAAAGAAACAAAAACTAAAATTAAAAAAAATGAAATGTCAAAAAAATAAGAAATTTAAAATGGGGAGAAGAATAAAAGAAGTAAAATTAATTTCATTTTTAGCAAATTAAAACACATCAATCAATTCTAAATTCGTTTTGTTTACTAAAGGTAAAAGTAATTTTTATTTTTATTTTCTCTTTTTACAAAAAAAATAAAAACAAAACAAAAACAAACTAAAAAAATTGAAAAGACTTAAACCAAAAAAAATGTCATTTTATTTTTGTAATTTTAACTTAGGTATCTTACCTTTACTTTTAAAAATAAATTTTTGCACCTTAATTAATCAAAGATAAAAATTAATTAAAAAAATTAATTAATTAATTAAAAAAGGTAAAAGAAAAATTGTAAAAAATGAGGAGAGCAAAGTAGTAAAATTAACTTTGATCTTAGCAAATTAAAATACATTAACCAATTCTAAATTCGTTTTATTTGCTAAAGGTGAAAGTAATTTTTATTTTCTTTCTCTTTTCTCCATTAAAAAAGAAAAAAACAAAATAAAATAAAAACAAAAACAAGAACAAAAAAAAGACAAAAACAAAACATAAACAAAAGAGAAAAAAAACACCAACCAACAAATACAATTTTTGTCCGAATTACGTGGACTTTAATCCCTGCTAAATGGTACTTAGGTCTTAGGCTTTTATCTTAAATTAAGTCCGCTCTTGTAAATAATCATTTTCTTCTAATTTTATTTCTTTAATTTTTCTTTATCTTATCTTACTTTTAATTTTATTCCTTCTTATTTTAATTTATGAATTTCTTTCTGTTATATTTTACTCTTAATTTTCTTTTATTTTTTAATTTTACTTTATATCTTTAAGTTCTCTTCTTTTTGGTTTCACATGTGATTTGTTAGGGAGAATTAAAATAGACTAAAAGTCATAATAATTTTGCACAACTGACTTAGGGTAACCGTTCTTAAGAACGGGTGTAATAGGGTGTCTAACACCTTCCCCACTCACAATCGACTCCCAGATCCATTTTCTGGTTTTTAGACCATTTTTCAAACTAAAAATATTTTTTTTCAAAATTTTTCCTTTTTAAAAATAAAAATTTGGTGTCGACTCTATTACTTTTAATTTTGATTTTGGTTTGGCGCCACGCAGTCGCATTTTCGGACGTGACATCTCTTTTCTTTCTCTTTTTTTTTTATATATTTTTTTCTCTTCTCCTTCTAACTCCCAAACATATTGCTACTTTATATTTAGTAGAATAGAAAGATTTTTTGAAAAGATAAAAAAATAGAATAGAATATTGTGACCTAAAATTATATTTGATGTAACATGAAAAAAAATAAAAATATTTTTCATTTTAAAATTTGACAGAGTGAAAATATTATAGGAATGGAAATGAACAAATTAACAAATGATCAAAATATTTTGAGAGCCAAAAAATATTAAAAATTTAATTTTTGTTAATTAACATAAAACAAAAAGAAAAAAATTACAATTGATGACTTTAAGTTGAAAATATTTATAATTTTATACTAAATGACCTTAAGTTTTAAAATTATTTTAAATGATCAATTAATTATGCAATAAAATTAAAGTTTAAGACCTTAAGTTAAAAATTTTTGTCATTAAATTATTTGAAATATTTCAAATTTTAAAATCTTTCGATATAAAATATTATTATTATTCCAAACAAAATATTCTTTTTCCCCCTCTTTCCATCTGCAACAATAATTTTCTTTAGCATTTTGGATGGAATGAACAAGAGACCAAAAGGAAGGGGACAGATTCCATCAGCTTTTCCATTCTAATGTACCTAACAGCATTTTTCTTTTTCTCCTTCTCCCTCTCCCTTTCCTCACCTTCCTCTTCCATCGTGCCAAACACAATCTAAGTTATAATTGTTTCCCTCTCTCTTCCATTCTCCTTTCTCATCTTTTCTATGTACTAAATAAGCTGTTAGTTAAACTTAATGAAAGACAAGTAATAGTGAAATATCCCATTTTACATAACATCAATTGATCATTCAGCTACTACAAAACTGCAAACGGTGAGAAAACTACATCCAAAAGCCCAAATCGAGAGATAAAAGGTTCTTTTACACCATTAAACATGAATAGTATACCAAGGCGCGAGGTTCATTATAAGTTAGTAGTGACATTCATCCCTAACTCCATATATGACAGAACAACAGTTATCTTACATGGGTCATAATCCCAAATTTATGTGTTCAAATTCATTTGTCCCAGATAAATTCTCTGTATATCTTCCTGTACTATCACTCGGTAATCATACAAAAACCTGATTGAAACTTTTTAACTACTCTATTCAAATTTTCTTTTCATATTCTCATGCTGGAAAGAGACGTGGCAAAGTATGTAATAAATAAAGCCTCTATCCCAAGACAAAAATACTCGAAAAGTATTGTATTTGTAACACAAGCAAGCAGATTTAAGCCTTTGATGCAATGTCTGCCTCAGCCCCTTTCTTGCTCCTCTTGTTCAAACATATCTATTGCTACCTGTAGTTCATCCGTACCCTCAACAGCCCTCATGGTGTAAGTACAACCCGAAGACAAAAGCTGCCAAGCCCCCTGCCATTGCGAAATTCTTTGTCATGGGCGCGAGGCCGCCATATCCGAAAAGCCCAGCCATCTTGGCAGGAAAGAGGAGAATTAAAAAGTTAGCTTTGTCACAATTATGATCTCAATATTAAAAGATGAATTCATTTTTGCCTTAGATTTTATCCCGTAACAGAGAGAATCATGTATCCGACAAATCATCTCCAGTACAAGGAGGATCTGCTGGCTTTCATTTTTCCCAAAACTACAACATATTAAAGCTGCAATGATCCAATAATTAAAAGATGAAAGCACCAAAAAGGGTACTGGGACATCTAAGTTGAAATCAAACTTTGATCAATGGCTTGTTTGTATGACATCTTAATGCTCCCTTTATAAACACACTAGTCAATCACAATGAGCATTTCTCTGCCTTCCAATTTGGGTGATAAAGCTTAGGAATAATGAATCTGAAAAGAATATCATTTTCAAATGAAATGAAAAAAAGAAAAGAGATTATTGAATTGATGAGAGTTATTTGAGATTATAACATGCATTCTAGGAGGAGAGGAAGTGAACAGTCGATAGAAAGAAATAGAAAATTTCCAGCCAGTCAGTTATTAAAAAGAATGGGAGGTAGAGAAACAGAGAACTGGATTAGAATGCTAAGAACATCAAGAGAAAGATGTAAGGGATAGAGATATAATGAAGGGGCATGAAACCATGACAAAAGCATGGAAGGGAGAAAAAGAGATCGCTGTCCACAAAGGCTGCCATTCTCTTGAAAACAGAAGCATTAAGAATGTAACTTAAGAAGTGATAATCTTTTTTTTTTTTTTTGCATTAATAAAAGAGAGAGAAAACACAGAGGGGGTAGTTAAATGACAGTGATGCAGATCAAGCTAAATATTTTGACCCATCTAACTATTACAGAGTCCAATATGTAATTTTAAGAGTAGGACTATATATTATAACGCAGGCAGCAATACTAAGACCAAATAAGATAAAATAAAAACAAAAAGGAAATGGTTGTGTTGTTTAACAAATACCTAGCAATTAATAAAGCTTATATTCTAATAGTTGCCAAGAATTAAAATCTGGCAACCACAAATACTATACTAGAAGCAGAGTTTGTTTCTTAATTTTATAAAAATTCCATATCTTAATCAGAGGAAACAATATGATTTAGCAGCAACACATGTAAGTCTTAAGCTTAAGGAATAATCAAACCAAACAACAAAAACAACTATTGAAAATCCAAGACAACTTTAAAACCTATAATTCCTTCAACCACCTTGAGTGTCATTATCCTCATCAAGAATAACTAGTTAATCGGTTTCTAAATAAAGTGGGAAAATTCCAATCAATTAAACGGAGCAAATGCAATCTGGGGGGCTGGTAAATAATTCGAAGCCAGAAGCAAACGAGGCAAAAGGCGCAGTACGAATCAAAATTTAGAAGAATCAGCAGCAGAATGAAAGAAATGAAGAGTTGTTTTGGGGTTCTCATTCGAATTAATTGAATAGAATAACTTATCCAAGATTCAAAATCATAAGGGGACAAATGTTGTATCAGTGCTTTACATTAAGAAGAATCTAGAACTCTGCTGGAGAAAATAGAAGGTACCATGTTAAGAAACGCAGCGTGAGGTGGAATGGAAGAGTTCGACAGGTGAGGATTTCTGATGAAATGAAATCGCGATTCAATACTTCGATTTGGTTTTTTCGGTAAATTACTCTTAAATTTGCCTTGTCAGTTTCTGCACTCGTGGTTGTACTATTTTGACCTTAGCCTGCTTAATGTCCAACCTTACCAAACGACGTGGATAAAGGCGAATTATGCCCCCGAGATTCTCTCAGAAAGCTACCTGCAGAAAATATAGATTTGACGAATTATAAAAGAAGCAAAAAGTCCACGGGTTTGCGACCTACCATAAGTCCCTTGAGAGAATAGAAGGAGTAGATCAGAGCTAAGCTAGAAGATGCAGAGTAGAAAGCAGGCTGTGTTATTGATTTGCGTATTTTGTATGGTTTGGGAGGTCAAGGTTGGTGCCGATTACATCCCACCTGCGAAATTGGATGGCTTCGTTTACGGGAATCATCACCATAACCTCGATACCATTTTAATCGAAGCGTTTTACGATCCTGTGTGCCCAGATAGCAGGGACTCATGGCCACCGCTCAAACAAGCTCTCAGTTACTACCACAATCGCGTTTCTCTCGTCGTTCATCTTCTCCCTCTACCGTGAGTCATTACTCTACTTTTCACCCTTTTTAATTTTGGTCTCATACACTGTGATAATTCTTTAGAAACAGCAATACCCATTGCATGCGGAGAATTTGAGCATGGTAGTGGTGGATTGGGTAGAATCTTTAGATTAGTTTATTTTTAAGCTGCAGGATTGGGCATGGTCGTTCTTCCCCTGTTCCTTATTGTTTTCTGTACTTCTAGGGAAGAGAAGCTTATGCCTTTTGCTACCTTAGATCAAATCATTTAAGCCGAGAAGACTTTCAAGCAAACCGATTCCCTCCATTCAATTGTTCAATTGCGTTAATCTGAACTGTTTAAATTGATTTAGGGTTTAGGATTTAAAATTTAAATTGAACTATTAAAATTGTTTTAACCTGAATTGTTTCAACTGTTCAATTGCTTTATCCTGTACTGTTTAAATTGATTTACGATTTAGATTTTATAATTTCTTATTTATTTTGACAATTTTTTTAATAAAAATATAATTGAGAATAAAAATATTATTTTAATTGTAAATTTAAAAAAAATAATAATTAAGTTTGAAAAAAATTAAAATCAATACTATTCAGATTAAATCTGAACAATTACAATTGACCAATTGTTCAATTGACTGGATCCATTCTAAACTTGCAAGTTTAACTAGATGGTGGGATGGAGGATTGGAGCTCGAAGAGATGAGCGGATTATTATTTTTAAGTGGGTAAAAAATATCTGGCTTTCTACACGGATTTAAGATATATTGATATTAATTATTTAGTGAAAATTTCTATTTATTACACTATATTTTGCAAATTTCTCTCTATTAATGTTGTGCCAACTAGTTAATTATGCTACATGTACTTGACATGCAATGGCCAATCAGTGGTACTATAGTCTTCTAGCTGCATTTATTGTGCTATTATTAACTCGAATAAGCTCCAAGAGTATGCTTGGTCACAATTTGTACCATCGTAATCAATAATTCACTTGCCATTCTAAATACGTGGTGAATCATGTTGCCCTTGGAATAATATATCTTTATGCTTATTATTGCAGATATCATGACAATGCTTTTGTTGCATCTCGCGCTTTGCACATTGTGAATTCATTGAATACATCTGCAACATTCCCTGTACTGGAATGGTTCTTCAAGCATCAGGTTAGAGTATTTCTACTTGCATAAGTTGTTAACAACACGTGCCTTCTTAATGCGCTAGTAATAGACTATACAAGTTGCTAGTCACTCCACTAATCACCTCTAGGTAGTGTTACGGATATAATTTTTATCCTATAATTTTTATATACATAAGCATGTTAATTTTTTTTTTTTTAGATTTTTGCCCGTCTAATACTTTAATCCTAGATCCATCCCTGCTTTTGTCTATAACATAACCTTATTTTACCAATTAAATGGATGTTGAGTTCTTCTTCTGTTTCTTGTGGAGATCTAAAAGTGAAGGATAGTTTCTATATTGAGCCAGAAAGCTCTTGTAAAAACCTACGTATATGGTTCATACTTGAATGAAACAAATTGCCGGCATGGGTTTCATGATTTTTCTCCACTACATAAAAATTCAAAGAAAAGCTACAAGAAAACTATTTCTTTTATTTGAAATAATTGTTTATGTTGATGTCACAATGATTTATATCTTCTCTAATGCCCTTAAGATGAAGTGAACGGGTATCTAGAATAGGATTTATTTGTCCATAAAGTTTTTCAAGTTTCTTGCTAACCAGATCAAGTGCATACCATTTAACAGGAGAAATTCTACGGTGCTCAAACACAGAATCTATCTAGGGCTTCCATCGTAGAGGAGATAGTGAAGTCTGTGACAGAAGTAGTTGGGCACTCTTATTATAATTCCATAAAGAATGGCTTCAATGACAAGAAAACTGATCTCCAAACTAGAGTTTCTTTTAAGGTAAGATAAAATAAATTTATCTTTCTGGTTTTCGTCTAAGATAAGATATTTGCATTTAATGTTTATAGTCGACATATTTTGAGCATATTAATATAAAAAAATTCAAATGCTACGGTGTAAAAATTGTGCACTTATATGCTATACTTTTTTTGAAGGTTCAGCTTCTTCTTCTTCTTCTTCTTCTTTTTTTAAATTTTGCAAAGAAAACTTTTTTCTGTTTGAAGTTTTACTAATATTAAATTTATTTATTTTTTGGTATATGTGTTTTGTTATATGCAGATTCTTTACAATGCTACAGACATAGCACACGTATTTTGTCCTTTAAACAAGGAACTATCCTTTACAGAATAAAAAACTTTGATTTTTTTTTCTTAAACCTTAAGTACGAAGTATGCAAATGTCGAAATTACAAAAATGACTTGTCATCCAAATTTGAATCCAATGGCACTGCCATGAGTTTGAAGGAAAAAATTTGACACTTTGTGGCAATGCCGCTGAGCTTCAAGTTGTCTGCACATATCTCAAGAAAAATTTTGAAAACGAGCTCTCAAGTTCTAATAAAATATAACATATGAATGTAATACTTTTGACACTGTAGTATTTGAACTATTTTCTACAGTAGCAAATGAATACAAGAGCCTTATAGCAAGATTGAATTTCTTTGTTGTCTTGATTCACTAATTTAAAAATTGAAAAACCACATAAATAAATCTCATATTAATTGAAGACCACACAACTATAAAACTTATTCTAACTAGCAATGTCTTATGATTAATGCTAAGTTTGTTTTGAAAATGCAGTATGCTACTTCAAGAGGGGTGTATGGAACGCCTTTTTTCTATGTCAATGGATTCTTGTTGCCTGACACTGGATCTGCTATTGACTACAAGACATGGAGGAAAGTCATTGACCCATTGATTGGTGCAAAGAAAAATGCGGAATCCCTCCATTTCTTCTTGTGAGGGATGTAACTTGATGAAATCTTATTCTGTATTATGTGCATTGCTGGGTTAAATGATGCTGATAAGGCTCTACCAGTAAAGGAACATAAAGGTATCTACTGGTAGGTTCCAGCAAAGCCAATAAATAAAAAAATAAACATTAGAAATATGTCTTGTGCTTATTTTGATCACGAAATATATATGGGTTGGAATATAGATGAAAAAAAATAACAATATTATACATTCAAGCAATACTCCTTTCTACCTCTTAAGTTTATTCTTTCTTTCTTTTTGTGTAAGTTTATTTAACCAATTGCTTATGTTTTTCAAAGTTGGCTCACATTTTCTCGTTGGACGTGGCCAATTACTTCTTTACGTGCTAGGTGAGAGAAATCAGTTCCTTTTTTTTTTTAACTTTGACAATCAAATTGAATTGATCATATTGGTAGAATTTAGAAATTCAGACTGAACAAACCCATTTTATAATTAATTGTTGGTCCATTTATATCAATTTATTTAGTTTAATTGATTTTGATCAAGTTAATCGCTTGCATGCTAACACATTGGCCACATTGAACTTTTATTCTGATGAGAATATTCTGTGATCTAATGAACAAAATGATATCTAAGCAAGTTCAACAAATATATTCTTTTGACATTAAATTAAAAGTTTTTTTTTTCTTAAGAACCAAACCAAGAGAAAAGTAATTTTTTAAGAATTAAAACATTAGTTTAGTCAAAATTAATTTTGTGAATATATTCTTTGTTTTTAATAATAATTTTTTTATCAAATAATTTTAAGATTTCCTAAATTAGAAAAGTTGTTTTTTGATATTGGTTTTAATCAAATACATATTTAATATTGATTATTTTATTGAAAACAAATATAATTATAACTCATCTATTAGTTAAAAGGCGTGTATATTTTCTTAATAGAAAAGAAGATTCTAATATTAAGTTATCTCACAAAAAAGGATAAAGCATTTTGCCCTTTTTATTTTTTAAGAATGTACCCTTAATTTTGAGACAATTGAAGTTATTACTAGACCTAATCCAATCAACCAAAAAAAAAAAAGTCTAGCCAGCCCATGAATTATATAGATTGGCCCATGAAATCCACAAGTTATCTGATTTGAGTCAGACTAACTTGCATTTTGATAAAATATCAACTCAAGCAACCTTTTAAATGCATTAAAGGACCCAACCTAATGAAATGAGTCTCTTCTTCTAAAATCAGGGTGCGGCAAGCCCTGATCATCCTGAATACAGTATGGGTAGAGTATTATAATCCTTATTCTGAACATTAAAAAAACAGTTTTTTCTCATTCCGGACCTATATTTTAAAGGCAACAAACTTAATTCTTATCTTTCTTTTTCTTTGAATCCTTAAATTTTAGAACTTGAATTTCTTTATTTAAAGAAATTTTGAAATGAACAAATTTTTCTTGAATTAGAATTTGTTTACATAAAATTTATTCATAAAAATAGAAAACAAAAACAAAAATCCCACAACCATTAATTTATTCAAAAACACAATCAACGTTACTGTCTTTTTCAAATAGTGATTTTGCTTAAATTTTATGAAGGAATTTTCTAAATCATTAACAAGAATAAAGTCAAAAATTGTAACTGAGAGAGAAAATTATACTTAAAAATTTTTGACTATGCACATAGCTAAAATTTTTAAAATATAATTTTTTCTTATAGTTACAATTTTTAACCTTCCGTCTCTTTTTTTTTTTTCAAACTTAAAACCAAAAAAAAAAGCCTTTCTATTTTTGGCTTAATTGCACCTCCTTAGTCGCTGACTGATTAGAGAAGATCCATGTTAAATAGACTTGGAGAGCGTAAACTTGAAAGTTTAGTAGGTAAATGCAATTACTATTTTTCTTTATAAATTTTCATTGTTTTGTGAACTTTGGTGATCTTTACATGAAATTGCTTTAATTTCCTTTTTTTTTTTCTTTTTGGTGATAACTTTTGTCAATAAAGAGATCTATAAGGGATGTTTATACTTCAATATGGATGGGAAGAAGAGTTTTACAAAAAGGATAAAATGTATTTTTGGCACTTTGTGATTAGGTCTATTTTATACTCTAATATCTTATGATTTAAAAGTTAACTTTCTTATTCCATTTTTTGGACAAAAGATAACATGTGCAAGTCCTGACACCCCTTAAAATGCTCCTATTTAGCTTAATTTAATCTTTAAAAAATCTAATTCACAAATTGCTTGTCTAATTCCGACTTCCCCCCTTTCCCTTCTCTTTTTTTCTGAAATCTATCATTTGAAGAATTGCAATTTGAAACAAAATTATGGTTAAGAATTCTAAGTTAAAGATATTTATATTACAAAATTTTAAATTTTAAAATTATTCTGAATAATTAAAAAATGAAAAAAAAATTAATTTAAAATCTTATATTATAATTTTTGTGTGTTGTTTAAATTTTTTATTTTTAAATTATTTAAAATAATTTTAAAATATTAAATTATTTAATATAAATATCTTTAATAAGAATCCTTATAATTTTTCCACGAAACTCCTTCCCTAATCGGCTATGCCCTGGTTCAGCATTAATTTCTTGTGAATTGCTCGGTCAAATTGCTCTCTCATACCCCCTTTTCCCGGAAAGTCAATGAACCTTCTCCAATCGAAGGCCCAAATTTGCTTCTTGATTTGACCAATTGGAAGCCCAAATTATAAATATATAATTCAATTGAAGAAGCATACAGTTATTTATAAAAATAAATTATATATAATCTTTTTTCCTTCACAAATGAAAATTTTAAAGATCAAATTAGGGTTTACATGACTTGGATATGTTATTTTACATCCAAAAAATAATAAAGTAAAATCATAAAATACTAATGTACTAATAGTTTAAAGCTAAACTATAGAGCATCAAGATGTAAATAGATATAAACTTTTAAACTACAATATACCAGTTTGAAAATAGGCCTAATCATAAGATACCGAAGAGTAATTTCCCTTTAACAAATGGTGAGACAAAAGCACACATTGATAGTATATACCTGAAAATTAAAAAATAAAAACAAGACACAATTCAAGGAATAAAAATGATAAACTTCTCTTATTTTGCCTTTTTTTTGTTCTTTTTTTAAGTGGAAAGATTAAAAAGAAACATTTTCAATATATTATTTATTTATAAAATAATTCAATAAAATTTCGAATATATGATATGTTTGTTTTGATGAATACGTCATAATAAGTTTTATAGCAATAAACCGTCTTTTTCGTTAATATAGAGTTTAGTAGACAAATAAAACATCTCTGTGTTACACAATTTTTTTAGGAGGAAAAGAGCACCAATTAGCATAGGAGGGTACAAGTATAATCAACAATTCTATGATAAAAAAATTTTTTTTTTTATAAAGCAAAATTAAAGCAAGTCAATGTAGATTTTATTAATTTCATTCATTAACAATTCTATAATAAAGAAAAAAACTTTATTATAAATTAAAACTAAAGAAAGTGAGTGTAAATTTTAACAATTTCATAAATGTAAATGTAATTTGCTAAAAAAATTAACAATTTAAATTTGGATATAACATGCCAATTCAGAAGGGTATAAGTGTCATTAACAATTCTATAACGAAGAAAATGTTTTAGTATAAATCAAAATTAAAGGGAATGCAAATATATATTTTCATAATTTTACAAAGATGAACGCAGTTTCTTTTGAAAAAAATTTTAAAAATTTGAACTTGAATATAACATAAAATTAAAAAGTTTTAAAAAACTTATGGTACAAAATAATAAATACTAAAAATATTTATTTTGTTTTTATTTTCTTATTGAAAAAAAAAAGTCTATTTAATGCATTTTCAAAAGGGATATCTGTTGTCAAGAATGGGATTCGAACCCATGCCCTTTCGGACCAGTACCTGAAACTGGCGCCTTAGACCAACTCGGCCATCTTGACACTTTTGCCGTGGGGTCAGTTACATTCTTTTATTATTTATTACTTTGTTATCTTGAACAATAAAACGTATGCGAATTTATAAACAAAAACTAAATCAGAAATAGCTCCTTTAAATTTTGCGAAAAATTTTACACACTTTTTTTATATTTTTGAAATATACACAAATTTTCTCTTAAATAAAAAAAATTGTCTACAGTTTAATTTAATTTTAACTTTTTAGTAAAATATTTTCTATCCACTTAAATACATTTCTTTAACTAAAAAGATTAAATAAAATATATTTTAATTAAAATTTTTAAAATTGAACTAAAATGTAAGGTAAATTTTAATTTAAAATATATATATATATTAAAAATAAAAATAAGATTTATATAATTTAAATAAAACTAAAAAAATGCGTAATTTACTCATAAACAAACACTTGGCAAATTATAAGGGGGGTAAATGAAGAAAAATATTATGTTATTGTAGCATTGTTAATTCATGTTTATGACCCCATTTGGTATCTGAAAAAGAATAGAATGAAAAATGAAACAAAAATTAATTTTAAAAATGAAATGTGATCTTATACCTTATTTTAAAAAATAAAAATAAATAAATATTTTTAAATAATAATTACAATAATATAATAAATATTACACAAAATTAACAGCAGTAGCGCATATTTTCTGCCTTGTAACCAATCGTATCGGCATTGGGAGGTCTAGAATTTGCACTGTGCTGTTTGGTTTGTCACTAATTTTACTCTTTTAATCTGCATTTACATTATTTTTCAACTGGAAGGGTTTTCAGCTAAGGAAAAAAAAAATATTCACTCTTCCTTTAAAAAATTTTAAATTATGTATTCTTTCTTTTTTAAAAAATATAGACTTATCTTTTTAAATTAAAAATAACTGAATATCTGTAAAAATAATATTAATTTTCATTAATTTAAAAATGTATTTAATCAAACTTCTATTTTAATATTATTTATTTTATGTTAAAAACTATAAATTTAATTTATTCTAAAGGTTATTAACTTTATAGCAATAGTTACATTTATTAATATATATATATATATAGTACAGATGTTGTGTTTAAATTAAATTATTTAATTTCAAAATATTATTTTGTAAATATATTATTTGTTCTTAATCATTTTCTTTTACAAAAATTTTTTATAACATTTAGAAATTTAAAATTTACTATTTTATATTGATTAAATATAATTTAATACTTATTATATTATATAATAATTATGGAAGTATTTTGGATCAAATAGATATAATTGTAGCTTTTGCTGTTATATGAGAGAGAAGTTAAAACATCTTTTGATTTTAAGAAAAAGAGTACTTCTTTTTAAAATAAAGATAAGAGTTATATAATTTAATCATTTTTCAACAAAGCAAAAAATAATTTACCTAAAAAGATTTTGTATCATTGAAAGGATAAATTTGGCTTTTGATATTCATCACCAGAGGCATCTATCTGTCGTGTCAAATTTTCTTTCCCTTTTTTCTTTATTAATATTGGCGATTATTTTATTATAATCAAGAATTTTCAAAGTTTATCGGTTCTAAATTTCTTGAGTGAATTTTTTATATTAACTTAATATATTTAAAATTTTATTCTCGCAATATTATCATTGAGCCTAGATTAGTTATAAGTGAGTTGACTTGCAACATCATATACGTCGAGTCAAATTTTTTAATTTATTTTATTTAAAATTAAATATTAATTATATTAATATTGTACTCTTTCAAATAAAAGTTCAGTAATTATTGTCATTAAAAAGTTAATGATGAAATATTTTTTTATTTCCTAAAAGTTATGGTTAAGAAACTAGTTCATACTGGCTAATCCAATCAAAAAATAGTGAAACATAAAATTAATTTGTTTCACTTTCAACCAACCAACGAAAAAATTAGTTGAAAATTGATTAAACCAATAAAATCAATAATTTTTTAATTTATTTTATTAAAATAAAATTTTAATATTTTATAATAAAAATTCATTATATTTATATATTTATTTTATATAAATTTATTATCTTATTTAAAATATTTCAATTTATTTTATTAAATATTTTATATTTATATTAAATATTATTTTATAATATATTTAATTGTAGAATATTATAGATATTTATATTTATATTTATTAAAAAAATTTAATTACTATTTAATTTCGATTAGTCCATCAACCATAATATTTAGTTTTATTTTTAAAATATTGCTAAAAGTAACTTAAAATTAAAACTCTGATTTAAAATAAATAAATAAAAAGAAAACTCTCTCTATAATCATCCTAATTAATAGCCAGAGCCCTCGTTCTAGCATATCACGGGGCATAGACGAACTTCTCTGAAAACGTCAAAATTGAAAAAGGCAACGAAGGTTGCCGAAGAAGCCTCTAAAAAGCGCAACAACAAACTGATGAAACTGTCACTTTTGCCACAGATTAAAATCAAAGACCAAAGTAATTGAAATAAAAAATAAAAAAACGATCCATCCCTCAAACGAAAGTACCCAGATTTCACTTTAGAGTCATCATCATGTGATGTGTATGAGGGAAAAACGAAAACAGAAGCGAATACCCTCAGTAACTGCCACGTCAGCAGACTTCGAAGTCGTGCTGGTGAAGATAGCATTGCTCTTGCTGCTCCTGCTGCCTCATCATCCCCAGCTCCTTCTGCCTCCGAAGCTCCAGCACCTTCCGGTGCGAGTTTGAGTGCTGTGTCAGCACGAACGTCGGACTCGCTGCGGGTCGATATTCGGGTACGAGTCGACCCGACTTGTACCTTACCCCACACGCGTTGCACAGCGTCTTCGGTCCCAGCGGTCCGGTTCGCCATTGCGGGGTTTTCTCCGATGCGCAGTGGGTGCACCTGCGCACCACCTGAGCCCTCTCCCGAAGACCCGTCGTTTTCCTCTGTTTTGGTTCTCGATTTCCCGGCCGCCGAAGCCGATGCTCTCGAACGCTTGCTGCGAGCTTTGCTGGGAAACGACGTGTCGGATTGGAGAGCGGAGGAACCCAGCATCGTCTCATTTGTATCCGGAAAGTCGTGGAAGCAGTCGTCTACGAATTGCGAGAGCCATTCTAGCTCCGCTACGTCGTCCTTCTGCTACCATAAAGAACAGCACAGAAATTAAAAATAAAATGAACAGAAAATGAAAATCCAGAAAATTAAAAAGAAAAAATCATCCATCCTGGGCTAAATAGATAGATGAGTTTATCAGATTTTTTGAACTCACAGCATATTATATCAATGAATTTTTTTGAAATTGTTGTAAGGGAAATGATAATGATTATTATTACTAAATTGATACTAAAAGACAAAACTGAAACTGGGAGTGGTATTAAACTTACGGGGACGCATAGATCGGCGGTGAAGTCGGTGGAGGGGGCGCAAGGGAAATTATTGAAGAAGGTGTCGGAGGAGGATTGGTTGTGGTGGAGGTGACATGGGTTTTGTGGCGGCTGGTGGCGGTGGTGGGAGTCGGTGGAGGAAGAGGAGGAGGAGTTGGTGAGGTCTTCGTTGGAGAAGTCGAGAAGGTCATCAATACGAAAGGAGTCTGAAACGTACATGTCCATTTTCTCACAGAGAGAGAGAGAGAAGTACAGAAGGGTGTGCGTGGGTCTCCTTGCTGCTCTCTCTGGCTCTCTCAGATCTCTACGTACTGAGAGAAGAAGAGAGAGAGAGAGAGAGAGACGAAGTTGAGGGGAACGGAAGAGGAGACTGATATATTGACGAGTGAAGATGGGATGGGCCAGTGAACGTGCGAGGAGAGAGAGAGTGAGCGTGGACTGTGGAGTGGGAAAGAGAGAGAAAGAGAGTTTTTCTCTCTCTCTCCTTTTTCTATGTTAAAAAATATTTTTAAATATTTTTAAATTAAAAATATTTATTTTACAAATTTTAAAATTTTAAAATTATTTTTAAAAAATTTAAGAACTATGCATTTAATTAAAAAAATTACAATTCAACATTTTAAATTAAAATGTTTAATCATTAAATTTTTAAAATAATTTTAAATTTTAGAATTCTTTAATTTAAAGTTCTTAGAAAAATAATTTACCATTAAACTATTAATGCCACTGAAAAACTTTTCTTGTTCGTTGTTTTTATCACATAGCATTGAAGCTCTTTAATGAATGCTAATATATTTTAATATACCGTACAGATATAAAAATATTTTCATGCATAAAAGTAAAAATACAAATCTTAAAATCTGAAGGAAAAAAGAACTCAAAATATTAATTGAAAACAAAGGCAATGTAAATTTGGAGTTTTCCGAATGCATGCTTCTTCATCCTATTACAAGAAAATGAACATTATTTTATGAAGCATGATTATGGGTTAAATTATCACTCCTTTGTTACTTTGTTTAAATAGAAATAATAACATAGGCGAAACAAGAGGTAAAATAGTCAAAACTTCAATTATATGCTGATTTAAAAAAATAAAATACAGAGGCTAAAACCATCAAAACTTAAAAACATGCAATCTTTTGTAAATGTTAAGTAGGTATATATGTTGATTTAAATTATTATTTATAAATTGTTTTAAATTAATTTTCACTATTAACTCAGAACTAATCTTTTATTTTATACACACACACACACACACATACTTTTTCAATGTAAAAACGTAATTACTCAGTAAGTAAAACTTTTTACGTCTTTGTGTTTTAGTTTTAGCATATAGTGTCAATGATGAAACTAAAGCTTGAAAACGCTTAAAACGTGTTAAATATGATATGCATTCATCTAAACTTCTTCATGTTTCCCTTTCGGTGGAAAAGTTCTTAATGTGATTAACCTGGAAGAAGTCCACATATATGGGAACATATATATATATATATATATTAAACTCAAATGGGCTATGAGTTTATACTTTCTATAATAAATAAATTATTACATATAGTGCAATATAAGAAAGATAAAAAATAGATATAAAAAAAACTTATGCATTCTCACATTTGTGTCGCTCTTCTTTTTATTGTACAATTACGTTACTTAAATAGATCCAAAGTGAAAGGACTTTATAGAACTTAATTGAGTTTTTTGTTTAACTAATTCGATTCACTTTATTATATACTTAAGCAATACGAAAATGTAATCGACCAAGAGAAAATAATGGGAGTTTGCAATAAAATGTCAGTCAAAAATGACATGCATAAATGATACGATCAACCTCATGAAAACAGAGGTTTTATGGGTGAAAGAGTACTCACTTATTTCAGTCTCATCACTAACTAACAAATGAAAATATGAAATGAGTTTTTTGTTTAAAAAAAATGATGCCCAATACCTTAAGAATAAGGAGTAAATAAAAATATATAAAATATGAATCAAACCCATGAACATTTACATCCTTTAGTACTTATGTTCAAATAAAATATTACTTTAAGTCAAGGTTTCTAGACAAATATAAAATAAATTTTTTTGTAACTATGTGTGTGTGTGTGTGTGTAATTAGCCAATAGTGATTTGCATGTATGCAAATGGAATTGAAAAAAAAAACGAAAATATTAATCATGCAAATTGATTATTATGTTTCTCAGTATAAGGCAGAATAAAAATATGTAAGATCAAATATTTTATTAATGATCAGCACTCTTTGTCACTCCAACTATTTTTTGACTTCTAATATGTGTCATTAAATAATGAGCTAATTGTCCTTTGCATTTGATTTAAGACTAATGACTCGTTGTTGTTAAAAATAAATAAATTATTGACTCGTTTGGGATTGTTGTAAATTTTTATTTATTTTATTTTTTTAAATGAAATTTTATTGAAAAAAATACTCTAAGAAAGTAATCTGTATTTAATGAAATCATATAATAAATATTTTTATTAATATTATTGTGTTTTGAAAAGACTTTAAAAACAATGCTTTTTAGTTCTTACTATCAAACGACAAAAAAGAACTTGTATAAATTTGACTTTATAATTAGTATTATTTAAATAAATTAATGATTTCAAATATTTATTATGGTTAATTTTAATTAAATTCTAATTTTATTTAATTAAAATTTTAAATACAATAAATATATAAAGATGTTTTAATCAAAATAAATAGAAATAATATATAAATTTAAAATGAATTTATCAAAATACATCAAAATAAGTATGTAAAAGAGAATAAATGAGAATGGGAAAAGTGGAGATTATAAGCAGAAAAATGTAAGAGTAATATGGTAGTTAATAATTTTGATTTAGATAAATATTCTTATTTTCAAAATAATTTTTTTGTACTTCTTTTTTTGAAGAAGTTTCAAAATACCTATTTCTTTCCTATAACAAAAATTTTCTTTCGCTGTTACTTAAAAGCAAAATTTAAAAAGTTATAAAACAATACAAAATTCAGAACTAATATTTTATCAAAAATGAACTGCTTATTTTGAAAAAGAAATAATGTCTATAATTCTTTTTACCCTTATAATAAGTCAATTATCTCACTCTTGTTTACAAAAAATTAAAAACTTTTTTTTAAGTTTCCCTGGATTCTTAATTTTGCACAAATATCTCATAGGATGATGATGATGATGGATAAAGTACTATAATTCTTATTCTTAGTTGCACAAAAATATATTTCATTCTCAGACTCATATCCTAACGGATAATAAAATTCAGACCCCATTCACTGCTCATTGATCCTTAATTCTTGGACTCAATTTTATTTATATATTTGGAAAAATTTTGAAAATAAACAATTTTTTTCTCAACTCAAAACTTGTTTACAAAAACTATATTCATATATGAAGTTACCAAAAAAAGAAGAAAAGAAGTTTCCAACAACCATTAAAATAATAAAAAATTATATATAGTTCTTTATTCTTTTATTATTAAAATATTAAATTTTTTAATTAAAACATGATTATTATATAATTTTTTAATAATGTGACAAGTGTATTATTTTATAGATAAGTAAATAATTTTTTAATGAAATTATATATTTGTCATATTATTATTAAAAAATTATATTCTTATTATATATTAATTTAAGATCTTGATAACAAAGATACAAATAATTATATCTGAATTTAATTTTTTAACCCAGATCTAAACTTTTGAAAATGCTTAGAAAAAATTTCAGACATTAGAATCTCGTTATTTTGTTCATCCTCAAATATAACACAAGCAAATTTCTTTATAAATTTTAAAATCATTTAATCAAGATACAAAATCCTCCATTTATTCTTTCTTAAAGAAATACCTTCAGTTTAAATTTTTGTAGTTCCATGTCCAAAATAAAAAAATAATAAAATTTAAAAAATTGAAAACTATTTGGGTGAAAAATATAAAAAGGTTATCCCTATGGAATCTCATCGCAAGGGCCCCCACAACCAAAGAGTAAATAGGAGAAGGAAGGGGGACTGGGAGGCAGGACCAGAGCACCGACAACCACTTCCAGCTGGCCATCACAGTTTTCTCTCTCTAACTTTCTCTCTCATTCTCTTAAATGCAAACACAAAACTGAAAGCAAAAGGAAGGACGACTGGGTCATATCATTTAAAATTTTCAGTTTAGTATATTTATATTGAAGAAATGTAAATTTTAAAATTATTTTTAAAAAATTTAAAAATAAAAAAAATTTAAAAATAAAGTATATAAATTTTGTTAATTTTGTTAAAATATATAAATTTTTATTTATTTTTTAAAAATAAATAATTTTTTATTAACAAAATTATTTAATATTTTAGTTTAATTTTAAACTTTTTACAGTAAAAAATCTTTTATTTAATTTTTTTGGTTTAAAAAATATGTATTTTGAATAATAAAAAATATTTTAGTCAAAACATTTAAAAAAATTAAAGTGTTAAATAACTTTTTGATTTTAAAAATAAATTAAAAAATTTATTTAATTTATTTAATTTTAAATTAGGAAGAAAGATTATAATTAAGAATCTTAAATTATACTAATTTTTTATTTTTGTATTTTTAAATAATTTTAAAATTAAAAAATTCTTAATATAAATATATTTAATTTGTGAATTTCAATTATAATTTTTTAATTATCATAGAATCACAATAAGGAGGGGGCACGTGTTGCTGTCACTACCTGTGTGGGTGGGTCCCTTCCGTCACTGTATGTGATTGGTGTCTACGGTAACAAAAGGTACTTCGCGTACATTATTGTCCTTTCCAAGCGGTACGGTTTTTTAATTCATTGATTGATTTGACTTTTTATATTTTGTGTTTGCGCTTTCCATGCATTATTAGTAACTCTTAGTACAAATTACAATGGTTTTTATTTACCTAAAATGGATGATGGATATCTACTTTTGTAATTCACTCTGTACTTGTAATTTTTAAATTAATTAATTAGATAACTATACAATCTAATATATCTATAATTAATATAAGGAAATTATTATTTATTATTTATTTAGTTATTTTTTTATCTTTTTAATATTTTCTTATTCTAAAATTAATCATCTCATGAAATGTTAAAATTTTAAAAAGATCAATTATACTAATGCAGGTTAATTTAACTAGTTGAAAAGATATGAATTAAGTTTTGCATTTCACTCCCTTCAACTTATAGGTTTGTTGTTACATCGAGTCACTAATTCAGTGGCTATTATGTGGCTCAGAAAAGTCCTCAAAATTAAATTTTTAAGGTGGGGCCTTTGATTATTTATTTGGAATTCTAGGCATACAATTAATGTTCTGAATATTTTGGAGTAATTTATTCTTTTTATTATTTTTTTGAACAAGAAACTTAATTGTGAAAATTTTGTTTTAAGAAAAAAAAAGAAATATTTTTTATTTCTTTAATTTTTCCATTAATCATATCGCTTGTAGGGGTGGACATGGGTTAGGACGGGTCGGAATTTGCTTCAACCCGAGTCTCGACTCGATTTCAATTTTGGGATGAAAAAATCGTCTAAGAGCGAGGGCAAGGTTGGGCCAATCGGGCTACCAACCAATTTTTTTTTTTGAAATTTTTTTAATTTTAAAAATTTATATTTTTATATTTACTCAATTATTTTGGATATATAACTATTTTTTAATATATTTTTTTAAAATTTATGCAATAAATATGAAAAAACATGAATTTAATGAAAAAAATAAAAAATACAAATATAATAGTAAAAACTTGAAAATATATATTTTTTAATTTTATTTTATTTACATGAATATGATAATTATATTTAGGAGAGTTCTAACATAAATTTTGACCCCTCTAGTTATTTATAATTTATAAAATATGTTAAAAATTTTTAGTTAAAATTATAAAAAAACCTTAAAAAAAGAGTTTTTTTTCAATTTGGTCCATATCTTTTTAGATATATATATATAGATCTCGAGTCCGACCGAGCCCAATAGAGCCAAGAAGTTATCCTAAAACTCGTCTCGACCTGAAGTATTATCCCAACTCGACCTTGTTTCATTAAAAAAAAAATCCCCAACTCATCCAAGCCCGATTATGGATTGGGCCGGGACGGGCCAACCAGGTCGAGACAAGTTTGCCCACCCCTAATCGCTTGCCATACAAAGAGTTATTGCAACTCTTGAAAACAATATTTAAAAGAGTATTAATTCCAAAGATAAAAATTATAGTAGTATCTAACTCACGTCTTTTACTCTGACAATTTTGTTGAGCTTATATATATATATATATATATATATGTGGCTACTTTGCATATAAGATGAATAATAACAATTTACAATCCCTAAATGATTTTGGTGAAATAGTTGTTGACCTAGCCGTCAAAGTTGTGTGCTCTTTATCTTAAGTAGGTAGGTTTAAATCTTAAGGCTAGCACTTAACAAAATTTATTCTTTTAATTGTGGCAAGCTAATGTGGAGTTAGCCTTTAATATTTTGTGAAGAAAAACTGGGGTGTACAAAATCTGATCATTGGTTATCAAAAAAAAAAAAAATCCGATCATCGAGTTAAACTGAGGTAACCAAAAAAGATCATTGTATTAAGTTGAGCACGTTGTTCAATTTGGCCCAATTTAATTTAGTCTTATTAATTAAGAAATTAAATTTTTTTATAAAAATTTATTTTTTTAAGCAAAATATAATTTTACAAAAAACTTATATAAACTTTTTATTTTTTTCAAATGCCATTTTATTTATTTGTATTAAAAATTAAAAAAAAAGATTTGACTAACTTGAGGAATTAATTTAGCTTGGCTTAATATTAGACTGGGCCAAGCCAATTCCAAGTACCAAATTTAGAAAAAAATTTTAAATGAAAAATTGAATAAAAAATTAGGCTAAGCTAGTTTGACATTACTTTAGGAAAAAAAATTGCTACCATGGAAGCCAACTATTATCTAATTCAAATAATGCCATAAGAGACATAAAAACTTAGCTATAATTATTTTTTGAAAAAAGTACAAGCTTAAACTTTGAAAAAAGAAATTGATTTTTATATACAAATTGGAATTACAAAAAAAATTATAAAACGTCAATTAAATTATTATGTATTTATTTATATGAAATAAATTATGTTATTATCTATGAAGAAAACATGTACTTGAATCCCTGCAATTTAGAAAAGAGATAGAGAAAGAAAAGCAGGACTCATAAAGGGTCTCACCTTCCTTTTTCTTTTTCATTCTAATTGAATTTTTTATAATATTGTAAGAAACCTATGTCTAAAAATATTAGTTAAATTCTTATAAGGATAACGTACAAATAATTAATCTCTTGATTTTTATAATTTATTCCTCTAACGGTAAAAGTTAACTATAGACTTTCCAAGCTTCTAATATGTAATATAACCCTATCCAAATATTTAATTGTTCAAAACCTTTACACTACCCTATGTAAGCTGTAAAAGGCTAGATCAATCCTCAAAAAAAAAATCTGATCTATCGTCTCAAGTAATAAAAAAAGAATTTTTTTTGGTTATTTCTTTCACATGTAATAAAAAATTATTATTTATCACTTGAGATAATATGTTAGATTTAGTGCTTTTAAGCTTATATAGATAAGTGGTATTAAAATTTTAGATAAAAAAATTAAAAATTAAAAATTAAAAAATTATTATAAAAAAGATAAGAGATGTTTACATTTTGAGCATTGACCTTCTTATAAAATATATAATATATGGTCTAAAATCTGAAATTCAGAGTCGCGTCTAACATATGCACATGCAATCTAATCTAAAAGCGCTCCGATCGTGGAGCATCATCCGCATGAGCGTAGTGAGGACTAAAGTTTCGGCATTGGTGAATTATTACTTTAAGGACCTAGGACCCTTGAATCACGTGACCACGAGGATTGGCGATCCCAAAGCAGTGCCATTGCACGTGCAATGTCACATGCGCTCCTTAAATCTTTGTCATTATAAAAATCCTTCAATCATTAACTAATTTCTTATTAGGATAAACATGTCAAGAATTATTGTTGCCAAATGAAATTGCTGCACCTTGAATTTGGTACTACGAACTTAAAAGTAAGGGATTCACATCGGCTTGGTTAGGCGGGCTTGAGTTTTAGCCTAATTTAATACTTAATTAAGTTTTAAAATTGAAGCTTGGTATCTAAGTCTTTTTTTTTTAGTTTGAATAAAAATTACAAAATGATCTTTAAGAAAAATAAAATTTTTATAAAGTTACATTTTACTTTTGCAAAGAATTAAAATTTTCATATAAGTTTATATAAATTTTTTTTCTATTAGGAGCCCATCTTGGTTAGATGGCCTTGCTTGACTTTGAAATTTGATTTTTGCTTGACCTAATTAAGAGTGTACATGAAACCTGATAATATAGAAAAATTGATCTAGCTGGGTCATTTGGGGTTAAGTCTTTTTTGAAAAAAAAAAACAAAGAAAACCAAAATCAGGTAAAGTTGAGTGACTGAGCGAGTAAGGTGTTGGGTTGGTTGTCTTGTCTCAGCTCACATTCTATTATGCAAAAAAAAAAAAAAATAGTGGTTGAATTGATAATATTTTTTAAGGTTTTATTTTATAATTTAAGAAAAAAAATACTTGAATATATTTTATAAATTATAAATAGCCAAAGGGTTAAGGCCCTACCCAATCCTCTTAAATTTAATTATCACATTTAAATAAAAGAGAACGAGATAGAAAATGTGTATTTTTTGAATTTAAAAACAAAAAAGTCTTAATTTGAGATTGTAAACAACCTCTTGAGAAAAATAGCCAAGCAACCTACTTTTGGCAAGTTGAGTTGGCCTCATCTCAAAAAAAAAAAAAAAAATATATATATATATATATATATATATATAATGAAAAAATAAACCCTAACAGGACTACTAGACTATAAGTTTATTGCATTTGAAATTTGAACCTTTATATTTATGTTTTTTCTTTTTCCTATTTTCTTTTATGAACCCCCATTTTCTCATTTTCATTGTGCAAATCTTGAAAATACATATAAAAACAAGTACTCATATGCCAAAAATGATCAAACAAATACAAAGATATAAGCCTTGAAAGTTTTAAAGTTTTTCCTAAAAAAAAAAAGACAAAATCTTAAGTTAAGCTTGACTATCTAGCTCATCCTAATCTATCGTGCTAGGCAGAGCCTAAGGTTCAAAATTTCAAGCCCAACTTGAACCAAGCTAGGTTCTAAGTTGGAGTGAAATCCAATTTGACTCACTCCATGTACACCTTTAGGCCTAATTGTGACTGGGGTAGTTTGGCGATGAACATCCTTACTTATAAGTTTTCTTTTTTGTTTAGAATAGAGTTATTTTTGTCATTAAATTCATATTATTTTTACACTTCTTCTAAAAATAACATTTAATTATAAAAATTATTTAATTACATAACTTATTATTTTATATACATGAATAGGGATAAAATATTTACAAATTACAGATATAAGAATATACAAAATATAATAAGTCAATTATATGAACCTCCTTTAAATTTTGTTAAAATTACATAAACTATCTCTCTATTTTCAAATTATACTTTTCTCTCTTAAAACCAATATTTTAGTTTAATTTTAATTTTGTTGACTAAGATACTTTGTGTGTGTATACATATAATTAAAATACTCTTCTTTAGATCTAACAATTCAAGAGAATATATTTATATATATTTAGTGATACAAAAAATCTAATTCTTGCCCCGAAAAAAATCCAATATGTAATTAATTTAATAGAGGATATTTTAGTTAAAAAAAGTTTAAATTAAATTATATATTTTGAAAATAAAAAATGTATATATAATTTCAACAAAATTAAAAAAAAGTTTGTGTAATTCACTGAAATATAATTTCTAGTATAGGTGATCTACATATTCTAATATATAAGGTAGGTAGAGTATAAATATCACAAGCCCAATTAGCTCAATTGTTTTTTTTTCTTGCTATATCATTTCATCTCATTTATCACTAGATCAAAAGTTCTTATTATGAATATTATTATCCTTATAAAATTAATTGTTTGATGCCCCATCAATGTATTAAAAAATTGGCATACAATGTTTATTTCAAATATAAGAAACTATTAACTATTATTTAATTTTATAATATTTGAGTTAGGATATTAACATAGTTATTAGTTCTAGTCCAACATATGTAGGACATATCAAGTAAGTAGAATAATCTAATAAACAAAGAGAAGTGAGTAATTATTATTGAATAAAAAATTAATGGCAGAGTAGGGACAAAGAAAGGAAAAAGAAATACTAAACTTTATATTCATTTTTCCACAAACTTCATATTAAAATATTTCAACTAATAACTATAATTTATAAATTGTTTTCTCTCAAATTGACCTATAATAAAAAAGTTATAATTTTTATTTAATTGAATATTGTTATCATTATAAATATTTAATTTAAATTGAGCTTATAATAATTTAATAATATTTGACTTTTAAAATTGATAAAAAAAATTAAACAAAATAACACAGTTATAACATAGACAAAATTTGGGATATTGTAAATGAGAAAATATTTTAAACTATTTGTTTTTAGAAAAAGGTTCAATGAAAAGTTCAAGCAAAAAAAAATGCCATTAAAAATCACAAGAGCAACATAAAATCATATTAAGGTATTTTATAAATAAAGAAAGACTAGATGAAAATACAATTTTAAAAGAATATTATATTGCACTTGAGATAGGATAAATGAATTTGATCATCTAAGTTATATAGTTCACAGTTAGAGAAAAAATAATATAAAAAGGGTGAAAATGTGTATAGTGCTCACTTTCTTTCTTTATATATATATTTTTTCTATTTCTTTTTTATTGTATTATATACTGTTATTGTAGATGATCTAGACTCATAGGTCCCACACTCTTTATATGTGGTTGAAAATGGATTACCTACGTGAGCTTGAAAAAAAAATTAATGTTAGGAAAAAAAAAGTCTCAACACCCTATTTGGGAGGTATACAATCCTTTATTGTACAAAAAACATAACAAGGAGTCTAAACTTATACTTGGTCCCACATTGGTATTTTTGTAATTTGCCCAACTTATTTGATAGATAGATCATCTATGAAGACCAAGTATTTATTATAAACATAATACTATTTCCTTAGCCCATGAAAAATCATGTATTACAACTTATAAACAAATAGGGTTGATCAACCATTTTTTTTCAAGACTCAACTTATCACGTTGCATATGTATTCTACTAACAAATACATTAAAAACTTATGACTATAATATAACACCTCTTTTGGTAGCATGAGATAGAGAGAAATGGAGAAGGACATTTTTTCCACATCTTATTTGGTAGTTAGGTCTAAATGGTAGAAAGGGAGAAAGAATCCTTTTTGTTTAGATAAGTGCGCAAATTAAGAGTAATTATTGTACCTAATTTGTATAAAGTCTATTATGCCCCTATTACCATTCTTTTTTTCATGTAGGGCTACGTGGGTCATTTCTTTAGCATTATTTTCCATTCCAACTATAGTACATAAAGGAGACTAGATTAGACACTTACCTATAATGAAATTTCTTGACTCTTCAATTGCCCTAATAGTTGATTTGGTTATTATTCAGACTCTAATCAATATCCACAACAAATGCATCAAGATTTAGAGTAGTGGAGATGAATTTTTATTTGTGTTTCTCTTTACAAATGGTTTATGTGTTTCTTGCCTAAAAGAGTCTCTCATCCCAGCACATACAAAACATAACAAATTTCATGATCATATATCTTTCTCTTTCTATAGTTAGTTTTCTATATTTTCCCACAAAAATATTTAAAATTCAGATTAAATAAATAGTTAAATTAAATTAATTAACTTCCAATTAATTAATTTAATTCAATTAATTCCTTTCTGAGCTTTGTTATGGACTTATATTAGCCTATAATGAGCGGTCTAATATCTTAACATTTCCCACATGCATATGATGAGATGAACAATATAGATCTTTCCATTTCACTTGGCCCTTTCATATTAGACGCTCTACTGTGATTGCTTGTGCACAACATTATGAAGTTTTTGTATTAGGAATCCCATTAAAGAACCAGCATAAAAGAGTACAATCCCAATCCTTAGATGTATGTTACACATTTATTTATATGTCTTGAATGCCCTAGATTCATCAATATACATTTTTACTCATGGCAAATCTAACCCCCTCTGAGTTTAGTGCTACTCAAATTGCCTTCTTATATGCATAATATCTAAGCTTATGATACTACTAAAATAACTTTATCACATACATATCTTAGACACTAGCATAGTCATATATATTTTTGATAGTCTTCTTGTTACGTGCATATCATTTAGATTAAAATCAACTGTTTTCCTAATATTAATCATTTATGTTGAATTCATTGTGACTGTAAGATGTATACTAAAATGGTAAGCATAGACTCATTTCCTTATAATATTGTTAAAGTCATGAGAGTATCTATAAAAGGATTTATTCCATTATACAGCTCACACAATAATGAAGTAAGGATTTACGCACTTGCTTCCCAATTATGGTTCTTAAACACATGTGGTATGAATTGCATGCTATAGTGTCTCTCTTATCATATAAAAGCATATGTTGATTTTATTTATCTATTAACATTATACAAGATCTTAGTTTCTTCTAATTTGAATTCTGCCATTCCACTTGTCTCTCCTGACATTCTAAAAGAGAATTTACATTTGGCTATAGGTATTACGGATGGTGAAAATCAATAATTTAATCCCCCCTCCACACACACACATATATATGCATTTGGATCTCGTCACAAATTTCTTTTTCTCTTTTACCAAGGTAATATATTTGTATTTTGTGTTCCTCTTTCTTACCATATCGGCAATTTCATTGCCTCATATGGCGAACACAAATGTCTCATTTTTACTTACTCCTCATGAGCACTAAAAACCTTATCAACCTATATAACAACTATCTAATGTATATGTTATCCATGATTATTGTAACACCTACTCTAATAATCATTGGGTTAGGAACTCTGTCCTTTAAATATATGCTAAGTACCTATACAGTTATAAATCCTTGAAACTTCGCCTTACGCTAGTTAATACTCACTTAAAAGGGTTCAATCCTATTAAGCAACAATACCTGCTTAAGTTATTATATAACAATAAAGGTTCCACCCATTTTATTCAATTCAAAACATAGGAACTCACAGTCCATAACTCGAACATATATTAGAATATTTTAGGAAATTAAATTCAAAGGTCTATAAGTATCAAACTGCTAGTTAAACAATGTTTTAAGGTCCAAAAATAATAAAACTAAATAACAGTGTCCTATGGTCATGGTAAAAAATAAATATTAACCCAGCATGAGCTCGAGGAGTACAAGAGCCAATAGCTTACTCCTCTGGTAACTTCCCTTGCCTCCTATTTAGTCCTTCACCTGAAAATGTTAAGAGAATGGGGTGAGCACTAACATCTCAATAACCCAGAGTCTTACCATGTGCATACAAACTAACAACCATATCCAATTAACATACAATAGGTCTCAATACAAATCCAACATCACTATTATTAATTATTAACATAAATGATCATAAGGTTACAGTCGAAACAATTATATGCACAACATGATAAAATGCAATATGTATAACCTCCCTTATTGCTCCGTCCAGTCTTATACCGCTGATTGAAACCATAAGTTTATCCATGATCTGGCCTACACATTGGACTAACTAAAGCTACTTCGGTGCTTGAGATGTACCAGGCCAAAAGTACAGAGCCCAAGTCTAGACTATGGCTGCCCTCCTTAAAAGACTAAACCAGGAGGTGTCACTGTCCCACGTTCTCCCTTTACAAACCCGGCCGATAAGTATTGAGGAATGAGGCCTTACAAAAAGTCAACCACTGTGCGCGAGGTGGAGACAAGCCACGTGGTCATCGTATCATATATATATCTCACCAACATCTCCTTAACCCATCATTTATGCATATCATATTTATCCAAAAGTCATACGAGCATGCTTGAAAAATAAAGAATCCCATATAGTATATCAAATAAGACTGACAAGCATGCTTGAAAGAAATATAATACTCTAAAATTTCACATCAATAATTTGAGCTCACAAGCATGCTTAAGAATGAAATACTACGTTAGAACTTTATTATATCTGCAAGCATGCTTAACAAGATTCTAGCAATTCCATTAATTTTACAATTATTTACTTTTACCATTTCATAATCTCATACAGCTTATTTACCTATATCATGCTCAACAAGATAAACTTATTTATTTAATTAAAATTATAACAATAAACCAGTTTGCACACATATGGAAAAATCTCGAATTACCTGTTCTCTTTTGGCTAAGTAGTCACACAGCAAGAAAATCAAAGCAGTAAGAGCTCTTAATGAAAATCTACAAAAGTCACACATATACAAAAACATCAATATATAATTCAAAACTACTTATCTATTATCCTAAACTACTCTAATGTTATTCTAAAACTACTTTAGAAACTTAAAAACTATTATAGAGAACTTAAAATTCTCTTTTCAATCCATATTTCTTTATACTTTAATTAATTCATTAGAGTAGTCAATTTTATATTAACTTAAATTTATAAAAGTTCCTAAATTCCTAAATCTTAATTTTCTCATCTAAAATTTATAATTTACGTATATATATACAAATTAAATTTATATTTATAAATTCATATTATATACATACCTACAAATATATATAATTATATATATATATATATGTGTGTGTGTGTGTGTGTGTGTGTGTGTGTGTGTGTGTGTGTATTCATTTCAGAAAAATAAAGGATGAAAGGATGCGTTTCTGTATAGGAATATATAATTATATATATTATAATTACATATATATATATATATAAGGGATGAAGGTTGTATATATACCTATATATATATATATTTAATCCACAAAAGGACGAAAAGGTATATATTGCATATCACTTTAATTGAATGGTGCGTGGGGTGTGTTTATATATATATATATAGTCACATGAGACAAAGAACAAAAGTTACTCTCGTACCTGGTATGGAGATGTAGGTTCGAAGAAGGATTGAAAGAACAAGTTGAAATTACTTAAAGAAAGGCTTCTGGCGGCATGAGAGAGAGCAGACAGATGGAAGAGTGAAAAATAAGGAATAAGATTAGATTTTTCATAATTAGATTATTAAAGATATATATATATATATATCTTATTAGTTATTATTATTATTATTATATTTTAAAATTCTATTGGCTATTAAAACTAACTTTAAGTTATCTTTCGGATAATTTAAAATATTTTAAAATTAACTAAGGATATATATCTTATTAGTTATTATTATTATATTTTAAAATTCTATTGGCTATTAAAATTAACTTTAAGTTAACTCTCGGATAATTTGAAATATTTTAAAATTAACTAAATATATCTTATTAGTTTTTTTTTTACTTTTAAATCTTTGGCTCTTTAAATTATATATATTTTTTAATAAATTTTTAAATAGCTAAAAATTTGACTTTTTCCTTATCTTATCTATCCTGTACCATACTCTTTAGGTTTAATATTTAATCTTATATCCTTTTTAAAGTCACTCACACTTTTTGGAATGTTACAATTATGATATAACACATCTATTTAGTCAACAACTAAGTTACATATAAAGTGTTTTACTCTGTGTTCTACGCTTACCAAAAGACATTACATCTTTTTTATGCATGTCTCTAAGTATAGGTTTTCCAAAGGGATCAACTAACATCTTGTGCATAAATATATTATGAAGTAACACTCTTTTTGTGATATTAATAGCTCTTCACTCTTATATCTAGGTGTTTACTTTTGTTATGACACTTAGGGCTTTTAGTTTAGGCTATGACTTATCATCTGTCATAATTAGTCATATCATCTATCATAATTAGTCAATATTAGACTCAACATCTCACCAATGATTCCTAAGTAATTTCATAATTCTCTTCAGCTATATAGCCCTTTGCACTGTTACAAAATATAGAACAAACTCTACTTTGTGGTGAATAATACTATGCATGTTTACTTCATGCTGTTATCAGATTTAATATCACTACTTAACAAGAAAAATGTATTCAAAAGTTATTTTTCACATATCTAGATTTCTTATTTAATTCGCATTAGAGTATCTTTTCAAAAATAATTATTTACTTAATAATATGATGCATGATCTTGCCCTACAAGTATTTTAAGATTCTTTTAACAGCATTTTGTGCTATTGATAAGAATTTGACTATTACTGATTCATAAGGTTAATCATTAACAAATGTTTAATCTTATACACATTATTGCATGTAATATCTAATAACATTGGATACAAGATGTTATATATATATATATATATTAATGTGGGTTCAATTTGCGAACATTTCTTATAATTTAGATATCACCTTTTGCTACAGGGCTATTAATGAGTTTACAATCATTCATGCTAAATCACTCAAGGACTTTATAAATGTAATTTTCTTATTAAAGGGAAATTGAATTTGCTGAGCGATTTTCAAGGATTTTAATTCCAATTACATAATCTATTTTACCATATCTTTCATTTCAAAATTCAAAGATAATTATTCTTTAACGACCATTAAAAAATTTCAATTATTCCTAGTTAATGATATATTATCCCTCTACAAGATAATACTACAGAATATCTTTTAAATTGCTTAATGTAAATATAGTTGTTACTGTAAATCATTTGAGATTTATACTAGGTCATTGCTCGATGAAAGAAAACTCAAATACCAATGTCTAGTTGATCATATCAATCTACAAATGGACCTTTAAAGCACACATATTTTATACTCTACTTCTTTATAGAACCTAATGGTTGTTTCATGTACTTTCTTAATCTAGCTTTCCACGTGAGAGTGTAGTTTTCCCATCCATTTGATATAGATTTAAGCCTAAACTTGTAAGTATAGCTAGAATTAGTCTAACTTAATCTAATCATCTAACAGATAATAAGGTATTTTCATAATATATACATTGCTATTATGTATACCCCTTAGTAATTAAGTGATTCTTTTATCTCATAATTGATCTATATGTCCTTTTATTTATCTTAAGAACTATTTGTTTTTATTCAGTTAGATAGATGATCAACTAAGTCTTAAAAATGGTTTGCTTTCATCATATCTATCTCTTATTTCATTGTTCTCATCTAGTCTTCATTAGTAAGGCATGATTGAGCTTCTTAAATTGTGTTTAGCTTTTCATTGTCTAATTGAGTATCTTTGAGTATTGACTATTTAATATAAGAAAAAGACATTTTGGCACATTCTTATGGTTAATCTAAAAACATTTAGTGGAGTTGTCTATGCAATATTCTCGTCTTGCACCAAACTCTAGCTTAAATCAACAGGTAAGGTACAACTACTTGTTTTTATTATCTTGATCTCGTGTCTCACAAAAAGAAATTCATATTTGTCAATTTCTCCCATATTATGAAATTCATTATTTAAATGTAGTATTTATTGACTCAATTTGAATTATACTTCCATCTTTATTTTCTTCAATGAAAACATACCTTTTTTATTGTCTTGAGTATCTAATAAAGATACATTCCTTACTCTTTGATCCTAATTCTTATAAGACTTATTAAGGACACAAGTAGCCGCCCTTATAGTTTTAGGATACTCAAATCTGGCTTATTACTTGTCCATAATTTATAAGGCATGGAAGTAATTAGCTGACAGGGCTGAGGTTAAATTTGAAGATATCAATTTACAACTCATACTTCAATAGAAATGGATAGGTTTGCTTGAGTCTTTATAAACTTAACCATTTTCAATAGGGTTTTAATTCTTTCTTTCAGCATCTCTCTTTGTTGTAGAGTGATAAGAATATTTAAATGCCTCATGATTTTTTTTAATAGACCTCTTTGAACTAATTTGACAAACATTCTCATCCTTGATCATAACTCAAAATTTTAATTTCTCTATCCTTTTGATTTTTAACTATGTTCATATAGTGTCCAAAGCATTCAAATGTTTCTAACTCATGGGAAGTTAAATGGACTTAGCCATATTATGAATAATTGTCAATAAATATAATGAATTTTGAGTCCTATGTCCTACTATCATACCCCTTTTTAGATCACATACATTATAATGGATTGATTGTAATGAATTTCTAGCTCTAGTTCTTTTTCCAAATGGTTTCCTAGTTGCTTTACTAGCTAAGCAATGCTCACACAAAGACACACCTAAAATAGAGATTAATCCTTGCATTCTTTCTTTTTTCTAATGTACTAATTCTCTCTTGGCCTATATGGCTTAGCTTAGCTTGCCAAAAATTTACATCTAAATATTAGATAGGCAACAGAATATTTGGTAAAGCAGTTATGTTCATAATTATGTCTAGTACAATAACATCATTTTAGAGAAAACTATAATAATGTTTATTGTCATTTTTCTAATGTCAAATGGAATCACCATGGGAAATCAGCATTAATAACTTAGATTAAGAAGAGAAATGATAAAAAATTAATTTCTTCAAATCTTTGAAGTGTACAAAACACTATATAGGATGAGAATTCGTCCTCCATACAAAACTAATTTTGTATGTTCCAAATCTTTTTGCTTTAATTCTTGTATTCCCTTTTACATAAAGTTATCTATTTTTAAAATAGCCAATAGTGTTTTATAAAGGACTTTCAATCCTTATTTACATGGTTTGTGGCTTTTAATTTAATTTGTTTAGTGCAATCACAAGCAAAGTGATTCTTTTTTGAACAAATATTGTATTTGACATTTATCATGTTAAGTTTTTATTCACCATGTTTGTCTCTCTTCTTACATCCTTTCTTGGCTTTCTAGAAATGTTGGCTAATTTTTTTTTAATGAAAGCGTTGTTCTACTTGTGCTTGGATTTTGAAGTCACAACAGTCTCAGTCATATATGCATGTTTAGATGATCTAGTAGCTTTTAAGTGCTTATTCCTAAGGTTTATATGGCGAGCAATGTCATAAAGAAATGATGTTCTTTTCATTAGTCAAAGTCACTTTCATATGTCCTTAGCTAATAAAAAGAGATCTTATAATAACTTTAACTTATTACTTATTAATGAGGATATGACTAGTAGATTACAATTCCTTGATTATTAGTCTTCTTAGTTTTATCATAGACGTTTGTCCTTAAAAGGATATCCATATGGCTTGAATAGTTGGATATGACTTACATCCACACATGAGGTTACTAGCAATGTTGCTTAGCTTCGTTATACAAGCAATGTTGTTTTCTCCTTTTTTTTAATAAGAAATTTCTCTTATTTGTTAGGTTGTAGTTTCATATTTAAACTCCAATATGACATATAATAATAGTTTTTTGGTATCCTATTCTCTTGCAATGGTATAAAGATCTTATGGTACCAGATTTTCTAATTGACATCATCTAATTTGTCACTTTTACCAAGCTAAGCAATGATGTTTGTTAGTAGCCATAATTATTATCTAGTTTTTATATAGATGTAGCACAGAATAAGCACATATATACAATTTCATGCATTTGCAATAAACTTGACTAGACCAACAATGATATTATAAGGTTCATAATCAGAAGTCAATATTTGGCCTACTTCCATTATATGTATCATAGATATTAAATTTATATGCAAATTTTCTTTTAATTATAGCTCATAGGTGCTCTTAAATAATCTTAGATTTATTTGTCTAAAAACTCTCGCTCAATAGAGTATATCTTTTATTTTATTTATTGAATTATTAAGTTTAGTTTTCAAATGAGCTCAAGTATGCTAATCAAGAACTCCTACTCAATAAAATTATTTATTTATTTATTTTTAGTTATACACATTCATAAATTACACTAACATTTCAAATCACACTTCAAAGGGCTTTACTTTAAAGATATTTATTTTCTTAAAATATCTTTTTTTCTAATTATCACGAGCCTATTTCCAAATGTCTTTGACCACCTATGTTTATTTCTAATTGCAAGGATCACTACAACTCTATTATAAAATATGCTTTATAAATTTGATTAATTTCTCTTATAGTGATTTTTTTTGTATGCATTATTTATGATCAATTTTTCAATCCAATTAACCTCCCTTTTATTTGAATTTTAAGAAAATTAAAATTTAAACTAATAAATAATAATTTTATAATCAATAAAAAATTAATTAATTAATTAAATTATTTATTAATTACCTCTTAAGAAATTGGGTTGGTTCATAGGTTAGCCCAACAAGAGTGCCTTATTTTTCAACATATCAACTCATCAATATTTATGATAATATGATATTTCTTTACAGATGTTTATCTTTGTTGCACACTAATTAAAAGATAAAATTTTGTCTTAATTTGGTTCTATTCTCCCTAAGATATTAATTGATTGATGTCTATTAAACATTATCGGGGTGTTATGGTCAAATTTAAGACCCATTATGAAAATGAAACAATAATTTTTTATATTTTTAGATTAGTTGAAAAAATTTCTTATCCTTTGGATGTATGTTTTTAATGTGCTCATGTGTACAATGAATTGTCTCCAGGTTCAAAATAACAATTAAGAGGACACATAATTTTATAATTCATAAATATAATTTTTATAAATTTTCTATGTGTAAATTTCACATTTTAAGATTCAAAAAATGCTAAAAAAAATGACCAATGGTACCATAAAAATAGAGAAATTATATGTCAAAATGAAACTCTTAAAATTATGAATTTTTATAGCTAAAAACCAACCTTACAGGAGATAGCACTCACTCCCACAAACCTAATCTCTCCCTCTCTAGTTAAAAAATTTTAAAAGCAAAAAAGGATGAAGGGCTACATGTGCTAGGGTGACACGTATGCTAGGGCCTTTTTGGGTGATAATAATCACACCATTGGCTTCCTATTTCTTTCCTCTTTTTGTTAGTGTGATGTTAGCCCAAAAGGAAGTGGGGGTGGTCCACACATGCCACTCTTGTGATTGGCCTTCAAATGTTGTTTTTGACTTTTAAAAATCTACAACTTTTCTTTAAAATTATGAAAATGTCATTTTGAACAGCCATGTTCAAACATTTATAATTCACTCATTTTAACTTTGATTTAGGCAAATTAAGTATCATTGGATGAGCTTTCCACTTGTGTAGGATTTTCATCCTAAGGTGTAGCATGTGGAGAATGACAGCCCTTAAAAGATGGCTATTCGACCCTGTGAAATTTGAGACTTTGAAATTCAATTTCTCTCCAATAGAGTCTAAATTTTTCATGAAACTTTTATCACATATTCTCTTACTTATGGACTACCTATGGTGCAAATTCTATGCTTTATGGTGATCTCTAAGTATATCTACCATTAAAGGCCATATTATGTCCGAAATTGAAAATTGCACAATCCAATTAAAAATTCATAAAGTCTTTCCTAATCATGCCAAACAACCATGGACAAGCAATTAAAAGAGCCCAATCTAGCTCTGATAGCATTGTATCATATAAAGAAGACTAGATTAGGTACTTACATGTAGCGAAAATTTTTGACTCTTCAATTGTCCCAATGATTGCTTTGATCACTATTTGGACTTTGATCAATGTCATAGCAAATGCACAGGGAGATTTGGAGTAGTAGAGATGAATTTTTCTCTGCAAAGGGTTTTTGTCTTTCTTGCTCAAAAGGATCTCTCACTCTAATACACGTAGAACACGATAGATTTTACAATCTTATATCTTTCTCTTTCTACTATTAGTTTTCTATATTTTCTCACAAAAATATTAATTGACAAATACTTTTGAATTTTAAAATTCCAAATAATTAAACAAATCAATTAATTAAATTAATTAACTTTTAATTTATTTATTTAATTCAATTAAAATTTTTTTTAGGCATTGCTATGGACTTGAGACAACCCATCATGGGTGGTCCAATAGTCCAACACCAACACTTTTTTTTTTATCAACTAAACATACAAATGAAATTAAATTTCAGTTCATTTCTATATTACATCAAATATAATTACTTTATTCCATTTACATCTTTATTTTATTTCTATTTCTATATCTAACAATTTTTGTGTACCAAATAGGATGTAATAAAGACTCTTAAATTATATATGTGGCAAATATTAATTAATGAGTTCATGGGAACTATAAAAGAATATCTCTTTTGCTAATTTTGTTTAGTGCTAATTTTTTTTTGTACATCTCTTTTTTACATATTTATATATTTATTTATAATTAATTTATGTAATTTATTTATTATAAACTCGATGTGCTTAAAAATATCTAATATATATATATATACACACACGAATCGATTGAGTTCAAATATTAAATTAAATAAAAATGTTATATAATTATTTAATTTTTGTATTTAAACTCGAAAAGTAAATCTTTATTAATAATTTTTCTTTAAACATACATGAAAAGACAAAAAAGAGAAACTGCCTCGCACATAGCTCCAATCTATCTACCTCATCGATTTAGTGCTTTCCAGCAAAGAAGTTTGGCTACAGTCTTACAAACTCGGCATGACTGACAACTATGAAGGCACACTCGGCACTCTTATTTGCATACAACGCCACTGTAAAAGGCAACATCTTCGACAAATCTCTTCATTCACATCAGAGTCTTTTCTTCATCTCATCAGATCTGAAAAGCATATATATGAAGTTCTCAACATCACGCATGAGCTAAAATATTTCAAGTCATTCAAGCTTTTAGTCCAAAGCCTTGAATTTCTAGCTTCTGATCAGCATGTATATATACTCCAGATCTGCACTGTAAGGCTTTCTATCCAATTTGCTTTTACCAATTAACTTTAATTAGCTTCCATTTTCTCCCTCCTTTCAAAAGTGTTTTGTTATGTATTCCTAATATTATACATACACACTCATCAATTTAATTAATAACGTTAATTGATCTGTGCTGCTAAAGCTTTGACAGCAAATAATGAATCTAAACAATTATTTATTTTTTTCATCATAAATTTTATTTTTACCTAGTTTGAACTACTTTTGGACATTCCCAATATGTAATGTTACTTAGTTTTCACTATTGTATTTGCCAAATGATTGTGTGTACACACACATAATAAAGTAAAATACATAGATATTTTTTTTTAATTTTATTAAAATTACATAAATCTCCTATCTATTTTAAAGATATACACAAACTTTATTTGAACTTTGTTAAAATTATACCAATCTCCTCTTTATTTTCAAAATATATACAAATTCCCTTAAAATAAAAAGTAAATTACACAAACTTTCTTTAAGTTTTGCTAAAAATATACAGACTTTTTACCTATTTTAAAAATATATACAAACCTTCTTTAAAAAATAGAGGGAAGTTTGTATAAATTTAAAAAATTTTAAAAATTCTATATAATTTATTCTTTATTTCAAAAAAATTTATGTATATTTTGAGAATAGAAGGATGTTAATATAATTTTAAACAAACTCAACAAAAGTTTGTATAATTCACTCTTTATTTTGAGAAAAATTTATATATATTTTAAAAATAAAGAGGAAGTCCATATAATTTTAACAAAATTAAAAAAAAATTATGTAATTTACTCGTAATATTACTGCATTCAGTCCTATTGTTTGACTACAAAAAAGTGATGCTTACGGTATAATTTGACAGATACAGTAAGTTGCGTTTAATTTAATGCTCCATAAATGAAGCTCATTCTTTTTTTTCTGGGACGCAGGTTGATATTGTTGTGAAGGGTCCAGAAATCTCATCCATTGCTTATAAAGACTATGGACATATATTCAATGTTCTCTGGTTTACTCACATTCCAAACATTATAACATTCTCTCATTTGCGCGGTGCTCACTGATCCGATACCCCTGCTCGTTTCTCTAATTCTGATACCGTAGAGTGTCGGTGTTTCGTTCCTGTGTTAGTGTTGCACCAGCAAAAGATAACAGCGCCCAGCAAGTTTAAGTTAATCAAGTCTAACACCTGAGCTGTTGAAATTCGTAAGTAGAAGATGGATTGGTTAATATTTAGAAATGTGTGACAATATACTATTTTTAATGTGTTATTCACTCCTACTAGTTTGCGGTTGAATTTCAGCGAACTATCCCTAGAATTTATCTTTAAGTATTAGAAATCTCTATTAGCAACTACACATATTTTCTTCTATGTAAAACAAAAATAGAGAGTATTTTTAGAGAAGAGAGATATAATATTATATATGTTTTCTTTTCTGGTCTGCTTCTTTTATATCTAAGGAGTATGAAACTGAATTTTTAATTGTGATTAAAAAAAAATCAGTTTCTAAACGTTGGCAATTAAACCAAAATCAATTTCTAATTTTGAAGATAAAAACGTATATACATTAAATATGCATTAAATTGAAATTAATTTTTTTAATTATTATTATAAAAAAAACTTGACCAGACACACTATTAAATTTATTTTGATCCAATGCTCACGAAAGTGCTAAGTATTTAAATATTAATTATATAATTAATATTTAAATCCACTTTATCCTTCAAAGTACTATTTGACACGCGTTATACCTCCCTCTTATATAGGTTTATGGGTTGTTATTTCTATTCAATATGGGACTTTGTCCTTTTAGTTTTTTTTTCAAACTACTCCAACATGAGCTTCAATTTAAACTCACTTGATCCAAATAGCAGACCTAGGGCTGTTGCTTATTGATCCCTTTGTTCTAACAAGGTATCAATATGCATGCAAGTAGTAGTTCATGTAACGATGATGCTTGTATAATGCAAATGGATCCAAATGTAGTTGGAGAGAAAAAGATTGAACAACTTCTAATGTTGAAGTTATCTAATTTCACATTCTTTAATATATCATTTTTCAACCATACCATATGTATTTATCCAAATTGTTATATAACATGGCATGTGGCAAGCAAGAAGCCACTTGCCTTCATCTAAATTACATGAGAAATGACTCATGCTTTACAAAAGGTAAGTCGCCACTTACGGGTCATTAATTGTTTGCTTTTCCTTAGTATTGTATAAATGAGAAAATTTATGATTATTACTTTTTTATGTCTTCACTTTTGAATGTTGCATTACAACAAAATTAAGGATATTTATCAGATTTTGTAACCAGAAAGTGATAGAAAAATATAATTTTATGTAATATAAATTTAAAATTATAATAAAAAATTAAAAGGTTATAGCTCACTCTCTGCGCTTAAAATAAATTTTGAAAAAATAAAATAATTAAGAGAAAAAGCTGCATTATGTGTAGCCTTTAAAATTAATAAATATTTTTTGACCTTAAAATTTTCTATTCGATTGCGTATGGTCGAATGTAAAAGTTTATTTAGAAATAAAAAATCTTTTACTCCATTACGAGATTACCAGACAAAAATAATTAAAAAAAAAAAAGAAAATGGAGAGAAAAAGAAATAAACAAGCAAAAGATTTTCAGATAAAAATGTTAGAATTAATAGTAGACAAGGTTCTTCTTGGACAAAATAAACTAAGTTTTTTTAGATTTATTTTAAATAAAAATATAAGATTCGGGATAAAAAAATATCAACAAAATTTAAATACATGACAAATAAATTAAAAAATTATCAATTAAAAAGTGAATAAAGCTGAACAATTGAAAAAAAAGCCTCAAACAAAAAAATATAAATAAAAAATAATATAATAATGGGAAAATAAAATATAATGATGAATAGTATTTAAGAAAATTAGAAAAACAATATAGCGATATAAGAGGAAAGAAAAAAATAATGAAAAGAAATACAAAAACAAAAGTAGTGACAGTGCCAAACATTTGAATATGCATTTGTAAAATATTGGCCTATAAAAAAACAAAAATTCATCATTTGATTCTTACAATTTAGTTTAATTTTTAATTTGGTTATTATTATTTAATTTTTTTAAAAAATTTTCAAATGTTTAATGTTAATCTCTATAATTTTCAAGCGTAATTATCATATTTTCTACCGTGACTACATGACACAGTGCCGTTAAATCTGCTCTTAGGTGGCAAACGGCCAGCTGAAGTGGCTGCCACATCATCCATCTGACTGGGCACAATCGGAACGCACAGCTTAAGCCTAGGATTAAAACGCAGAGCAGGAGCATGATCGTTCAAACTCCAAAACGCGTGGGTCTTTTATCGTCTTTCTCACTCATAGCAGAAGCAGACGCAAGGCAGGGGAAAACGCAGACGCCGACAGGGTAGTTAGGGCATTGGTATTCTCCCCTCCTAGTCTTATACTTCTCCTCTTCAGCGGTGTTTGTCAAGAATTAATTTTCGTAGTTACTCTTTTTGTTAAAAAATAATATATACTAGTCTTATCCTTGCAAAATGTAAGAAAAATTTTAAAAATACCCGTAAATCTCATAAAAATATATTTGAAAAAAATTATATAAACAATAATTATACGACATATAGGACCTGTTTGATTTGATTCTGTAAAATAATTTTTTTATTTTCAAAAATAAAAAAATAAAAAAATCCGTTTGATAATGTGTTTTTAGTGAAGTGTTTTGTAAAATAAAAAAATAAAATTTTATTTTTAAAAACAAAAAATTCAGAACACTTTTTTAATGTTCTGTAATTTTTGTTCTACAGAATTAAGTAAAAAATAAAAAATAATTATTTTTTTAAATAATAATTCAAATAAATTTTTTAATTTTTTTATTTTAAAAAATTTATTTTTAAAAATCTATGTTTTAAAAACATTAAAATAAAAATAATTTTAAACAAGCACTGTATTTTTTATATACGGACATCAATATATCATGTCATGACACAGTATTCGTAAAATTTGCATGGTTTGTGGAGTCGCAGATTTTTATATAATATATTGATTATTTAAGATATACATATTCTGCAAGAGTTTACCAGAGATATTTCACTCTTGTCACATTAATTAGTGTATCAATAAAAAATATTCCTCCGTATCTTCATATAGCTTATCTTTGGGGGGTTTTCTGGAATTCTGCTACACCGATCGATCATGGAATCAGCGTTTCCGATTTTGACGACGATTTCTCCGAGGACGAGTGTCGTTCTGTCGCTGGCAATTCCATTTCCTATACGGAGAGAGTTTCTTTGGTAGCCATGGGGGATTTGAAAGCCATTGCTGAATGCATGATTTCTGCTGGTTATGGCAGAGAGTGCGTCCAGATTTACACACTCACGAGAAAATCGATTGTTGATGAGGCTACGTACCATCTCGGAGTGGAGAGGCTGAGCTTCTCTTGGGTCCAGAAAATGGATTGGGAGGCGATCGAGTTGAAGATTAATTATTGGTTGAAAGACGACATGCGACAATGCTTCTGCTATGCGTTTCACGCCTCTGATCTGCGTTTTAATCTAGGGCTTAAGCTGGGCAAACGCTTAAGCTGCGCGTTTGCCCAGCCATATGTATGATGCGGCAGCCACTGGAAAATTTGTGGGTGTTAATATCATGTAATTAAGATAGGGAATAGGATAATAATGTTTGAAAATTATAAAAACTAACACGTTTGAAATTTAGAAGCATAGTTTTGAAAAAAAATAAAAACTATATGTATTAAATTAAAAATTGAAGTAAACTATAAGAATTAAGTGATTAATTTTCCTTAAAAAAGAAAAATTATACATTTGTAAACCACATGCCCGTTTTAGCGGCGGAAGTTTTCTTAACAGTTGTCAAAAACCACCAAGAAAGGTCTTTTACCGGCGGTTTTAAAACCGCCAGCAATTCCAAACATTTCCTGGCGATATTATTTAATTTTCGGCGAATTTTTGCACTGCCTGATATTGCAGGCGCTAAACCCTCCTTCCCTCTTCGTTTTTGGCTCGCGTTTTCCCTTCTCATTTTCTCTTAGATTCAACGCCTTTCTCTTTCCCTTTTTCTCAATCAACGCCTACAGAATTTGTATGTAATTAACCACAAAAAATGGGTCAATTTAGTTCACTATATTTCTCATGTTTGATTGTTCTGTATTTTTCATCTTTTCCTTTTTTCTCTAAGATTTTCACACTTAATATTAAACCTTGGAGGTCGCAGGCAATTAGATATTAGTATCTTCTGACCTTTTTGCCCGACATCCATTCTTTCAAATGCTTCAAGAAGAGATTTAAGGACTTTATCAGCGTTGCTCCCTGCAGGTATGGATGCATCATCGGCTACAAAATAGAATGATAAATTTCTGAATGTATGTACCTACCAGTGAAAAAGCAACCACTCAAGTTGAGATTTCATTTATGAAATGGAATGTTGTATAAGTTGATAGATAATTAGTTTCTCAGATTCTCATGTTATGAATCAGATTTGGGACATGTACAACAAAGAGAGATTTGTAAGGTGAGAACTTTGATTGGATGTTTTAAACAGCGTGTGGGAGAAGCAACCCCCTTTTATTATTTCAACATTTAATGAAAAAAAAAGAATGGTAACATATTTTTTAATATTTGTATATTACAATGTCATTTACTTCAATAAATTTTTATCAAGTGTTTGCACTATCTTAGTGTTTACTTAATGACTCTTAAAAATTTGTGTCCCCAGTTTCATTTTCTACTTTGTCGTTTTATGCTTATCAATCCCACGTGATACTCATTCATACATTTTAGCCCCTTCCATATTCTCATTCAAATTTTCTCTATGCATACTGCATACTTATCTGAAGCTCCTATTGAAATTTTGGGTTATTTTGGTTTACTTGTTCTGTTGCCTTTATTATTGAGAAAGCTGAACTTTCCCTAGTTATTTTGGTTGCCGATTCCAATTTTTGAGTAGAACTTCTTATCAGCAGTTCAGCACTGTCACTTATCGTCAATTGATTGTTCCAATTTTATGTTACTTTTGGTGCACTAATTTAGGCCAGTTGGTACTAGGTTATGACTTTCAATGTGGTTAATCTAAATCCAAAAAATTGTGCACCTACTGTTTCTTCACTTTCTTTTCCTCCCTGCTTGGCTTCCATGAACTTTTCTTTTAATTTTTCACTTGTGAAGCATTGATACTTCGAACATGGAGTTATATCTTGTTGGATATGTGTCCATCACTTGTATAAGAGACTATAGGAGGCTTGAAATTGCATTTAAACACTGCATGTCTTGTTGTAGCTGTATCCATGTTAGTACTAATGCTTCTTAGGTTGATACTCCCTATCTTGGTTCTTTGTTTTTTTAATGCTAATTAAATATAGAGCTTTATCACTTTGAGTGTTTTCCAAGTTCTGAATTATTATCTCAATATTTTACTTTCCCAATTTTCTCATTAGTATTTCTTTTCATTGAAGGCTGATTTTTTTTTTTTAATAATATTGCAGAATATGTTGCACTGCATACTTTTTACCCCCAAATTTCAGTTTGTTTCCTTTCTACATCACAAATTTGTGGCTTATCCCCCTCTTTAATTGCTTAAATTGTTCTGAATTATTATCGTGATTGCTCTGAAATTGTAAATTAGGATTATAGCAAAGGATATTTTTTAGTCTTTAATATGTTTCTTTTTAACTTCTTGCAGTTTTGGTTTCTTGGGTAACTCTAGGAGACTTCATAATAATCTTCTGCAGATGAAATGAAAAATGCACATTGGGACTAATACTTAGTTGTTTAAAGGTTAACAGAGAAGATAACGTGTTCTGTAAGTGTAAAGAACAAAGGAAAGTTCAGCGCATGTGATTCAGTTTGAATGTCACAATAATGAAGTTAAGAACCGAACCATGTAATTGAGAAAGCTGAAATATTAATTGCTGATTCTGTTTGAATATCATAGGTTTTATCCACATAATTTTTCACTATCTAATTACGACGTGATCTAAATTAAAAAGACCTGAACGGTTTCTGCACTATGGTCATAGCCATAGGGCCTGTTTCTTCTGTACAGGTTATGGGACTGCTAATAGAGAATACAACATAAGTTTATATTTTAATTCTAATATTGTAGCACTTTTCACATTTCATGTAATTTTCTTAACCATAAAGATCTGATGAATATGAACATGAGTTGCAGACATGCACATACTCTAAGATAGATTAAAGTTATCTAACTTCTCTGATTTAGAATTTGGGATTCTTTTTTTTTTTTTTTTAATTTTAGAAGTTGATGTTGTGTTTACATTATTTGATTTCTAGTATTTTCTTCAGTGATTTTTTTATTTGATTGACTTTAAGTGTGATTTATGTTTGCTTTAGCATGTAAATATCCTCTTTCATTTTCGTGGAATTAATCTGTGCACTACTACTATATTCTAGTTTAGAGACTATTTTGTACTCAAAACTAGCTAGGGGCCACAACCTTATCCTTGAAATTCAGAAATGTGATGTTTCCATTTTCTGTATCCCAAACTTTTTGTTTTTATTGAATACAAAATATACTTAAGTACAAATAGTCACTAAGGTGTTTGCTCTTATTCCCTTGTTAACTTGGTATATCTTTTGAATCTTATCAGTGACTATATATATCGGTTAATCAACTTTATGTAATGGTCTTAGTCCCTTCCATTGGGAATAGTAGTGTATGAGCCCTTTTTCAATTTTTGTGAATTAAGGGCCCGTTTAGTACACTGTATTAAATTTGATAATATAAATTAAGATAATGCATTATGAATTTATCGCTTGTTTAGTGCAACTAATATATTATATAAGTATATATGTCAAACTACTCTTAAACATTAAAATGATGTATAATCTAATCGAGTCTTAGGAGGTGAGATTAGGTGATGAGTCCAACTTATGTATATTTTACTGACTCTAAACTTATTGAATTTCATCTCTCTGAGTTGAAATTTATGCACATTCTTATGATTTGATCAGATTTGCATGGAGTTGAGTAATTGCGAGAAATTGGACAAATTAAGGGTCTATGCAGCAAACACCAGGCCAAAGCTAATCAAGAGGACATATACTTGAAATAAAGCTAAAATGAGCTAAACAAAGCCCAACACGAGCTAGCAGTGTTTCTCAACACACTCATGTTGGAGACCCTTATATCAGAATGGTTAGACAGAAGTGAACACAGGCATGCCATGTTTTATGATCATTTTGACACAAGTAGGCCATGGTTGGCATCGAGATCCTTATTTTGGAAAGTTTTGCATCGTTTTTAGAAGCTTTTTGGAAACTTAGGGTAGCAAAATATAAGCAACCTTTAAAAAAAAGTGAGCTATCACAAACAGCCTTAGAAAGCTCTGAAGAATTCAATTAATGCTTAGAGAATTTAGAGTTTTTGCCAAAGATTGTAGTGCCATCTCTGTTGATTTTTTGTTTTTCTACCTTTCTTGTTTGTTTGGCATGAATTACTTTAATTTAGAATTTTTGTTTGATTTTTCTAGTATGAGTAATTAAACTCTTCAATTTGGGGTTTAGATGGATATGTCTATGAATTTTGATTGGACTAGGAATATTTGTATAATGACTTTTTAGTATAATTAATTTATTGTTTAGTTTATATTTTCTTTTACAATTTGGTGCCACTTTTTTTGAATGTCAGATTTGTAATAAGAAGGTATGAGATGTGAATCACTATAGAGGATCATCTGAGTAATAAACTTAGGCATAGATTTCCTAAAGATAGTAATCTAGCCTTGTTGGGTTTGTAACTTGCATGTATGCTGAGCTACTACATGCAAGGGTATACTGAAATGCACATAATTTAGTGAGTTTATGTTAGAGCACATGATTACAAAAGTAGATATAGGTCTAGTATAAATATACGTGATTTATTTTGAGAGAGAATTTCACTTGGTTCAGGACTTAGTTGTTAATTGAAAGGAAACTAAATTGCACAAGTTAACCTTAGCCAACCTTAGAAAGTGACACTGAAATTCAAATCCTAAAGCTACTTTATTATTAGAAGTTTGACCCTTTTGTTTTGTATAATTTATTTTAACCTTTGATTCAATTATTTTTAGTGATCTTGTAAATAATGAGATTGATCTTCAGAAGTTGGTAATTGATTTACCTTCTTCATGGGACAACCTCTTACTCATTTTTATGATACCTACGTGATCTATGCATTTATGGATTTTATGCAACAACTTTTTGGCATTGTGTTTGGGGAAGGCAATATCAATATCAATTGAAAAATTATTCTTATTAATTTAGAATTTTTTCTTTTTATTTATTTTATTTTTGTTTCTTTTCCATATTTTTCTTTTATTCTATTCTATTTTACCTTATTTTTCATTTTTCTTAATCTCTCTTTTTTTAGGTAATCTATATCTATGAGTTAATTATCAAGTGCTACATTTTTTAAGCCTTACCAAACCTAGATCACACATTACACATTAAATGATGACAAGGCAACGTTCCACAAGAGACTCACACAACAAACTAGTAAGAGACTTAAGCAAAAAATTTACATCAAACAAAAGTGGCTACCTTTAATAGCTATTGACCTATGCATGAGTATGCCATATTGTATGCAAATGGGATACATTACAATATAGCAAACCTAGCAATTGCAGCCAATAACTTTGAGATCAAGTCCAGTATTATTCAAATGGTGAAATAGAATGAATTTGAAGAGGGAGTTCTTGAAGATCCATATGCACATTTGACCCATTTTTTAAGGATTTGCGATACAATAAAAATGAATGGGGTCTTAACAAATGTAACCTAACTCTGCTTATTGTCCATTTTTCTTACGAAATAAAGTTGCATTATAGTTAGACTCAATGCCATCTCGCTTTTTTTCAAAATGGTCCTAGTATTGTTCATCTAGTGTAGTTATGATGTTTTACATCTTTGAAGGGCCAAATGAATTTTAATATTCATGAAATTTTACAGACATATAGTTGATATTATAAAATTTTCGTAGGTATTGAGATCTAAAGTTGTGTAGCTCAAGATATACATTTCCAAAGTTTAGGTCTCACATATGGATTCTTTACTAAACTAGGTTTTTTATTCCATTGCATTTCATAAGGAAAATGAATTCAATTTCACTTGAAATTTTTACAATATGTAGTTCACATGCTGAGCTTTCCATACACACCTAATTTGTATGATTTAGAGTTATATAGCTCAAGTTATAAATTTTTAAAATTAATGCAAAATTTTGGCCATTATGTCATTTTGGGTTGTATGCATCTCTAAGGTGTCCCAAGAGCTAAACATGATAGAATGAGTATGAGCAAAGTTTTTTATGATGAAAATGAATAAAGAAAAGGAAGAATAAATTTTGGATCCCTATAGCTTTGTATGACTCGTGAACAGATCTATTTTAGTGTTGGAAAACATATGAATAGATGTAAACTTTACTTGAATTTTCATATATTGTATGAATGAATTAGTTAAAATTAGGTATGATAGTTTGGGACAATTATATGGCCCTATTCTTATGAATACCAACCTATAGAGAGTTATAGTCATCTAAATGAAACCTCTCATTAAGAATTTCTACTTTATTTTGATGATAACTAGGTAATATTTGATAATGAAAAGACTTATTCAATCTCGTTACCTTATTGATTTAAATCTCAACAGTCATGCACAAACATCAAGTTTCCAACAATTATAGCCAGGGTTGCATTGTTTGGGGTTTTCATCCTATATGAAATATTCTCTAATATTGTTAACAAGAATCTTTTTCCCATTTGTCGTAAAAGTTGTGAACTAGGATCTTTGATTCTTAAGCTACTTGTGTGATGATAGTAGTAAATTTATGGATGGATTTGGGTTCTGGGATTGATATTTCAAGAAGCTCTGGTATGGGTATCTTAGTGATCATATGCCTCTGGAAAATTATGAAGGATAGTTTTGCCATCTTTGCAATTTTAGGGTTCTTAAAGGTAGTTTTGACTAATCCATCATATTCCTTTTCAAAAAAGGGGGCACAAGGTTGTATAAATTAATTATTCTACAAGGAGAAAATTTTCCTAATTTGTCAACCATTCCAAGTAAAGGTGGAAAGCTTGAGAGCAACTAATACATTCTTAGGTGATCAACATCTAATTGAGCTATCATCATCAAACTCCCCTAAACTTGATAATCCAATAGCATACTTACATGCTGATGACTTCACTAGGAAGAAAGTTCAAAATAATGAAATTTACTTTAAAGACATAACCTTTTGGGACATCCTCTTTGACTTGAGCTTCTAGGGCAATAGGATTCTCATCATTAATTCTGCTAGAATCCAAGTTAACAACTTCTTTTTTCTCTACTTCACCATAAAAGGGATTCTAGTCCAATACGGCCATGAAACCTTCATCTTGAGTTGCTTTCTTGGGCAACACTTAACAATTGGTGGAGACAAAAGTGAGAAGGACTATTTAGGAACAGCCATTGATCTTGCTAGCAATGACAATGTAATCACAAATGTTGCAATTTTCTCAACAGCTATTGGGACTATGTTAAGGGGTTAGGCTAATATGGTCATTGGGGTACATTTTATAACAAAGCAACATCTTTTGGTGGTATAGGCATATTGGTGAAATTGGCAGGAAATTCACAAATTAGAATTGATAATTGTTATTTAGATTATAATATAGTCATGGAAGGCCCTATTCAAGTTCATGTCACTAATAGGTTATTCTTTGGGAATGCAAATATTATTTTGAAGTCAATTAAATGTCAAATTTTAGGGCTAAATATAGTTAATAATATGTTTAGTGGGGACCCAAATAAAATGATTCCAATTGTAAATTTAGATTGGGAATTAGGTAATATTGATCGAGTGGTGATTGATTGGAACAATGTGAATGGCATGGGCTTGAGATCAACCATTGGGAGGTTAATAGTGGAAGGAAATGGGACAAAATGGACAACTGATTTTTCAAGTGTTTTGATATTTCCCAATCGGATCAGTCATTTTCAGTATTTGTTTCATGTGCGAGAGCCTATATTTGTAGCACATTCTATGACCAATGTGTCAGATAATGTTATGGCTGTGGAGATGCAAGAACTAGTTAAAGGGTTGTTATCCTTCATTGTTGAGCAATGAGAAAGGAGTTAGGAATGTCATTTCATTGATATACCAAATAATTATATAAGCATAGTTTTAGTTTACATATTTTGTTTGTAGTTCTAGTTGATGGATTAAAGCTGCTTTTTCATTCATATTTCATTTTTGCACTGTATTTGGCAAAAAGAATAAATAAAATATCAATGGTGAACTCACGTATTTCAAACTAGAGGCTTAGGAAGCAAGGCATGTCAATTTGCTTTTATTTGAAAATTAATATAATTGAATAATTCAGTATTTAAGATTAATTTTAATATTAATTTTTAAATAAAAATTATACAATAATCATTTTTGTTAGAAAATAATAATCTAATTATTAATTACTCAAATTCTGTGTGGTTTACATTTTTTTATTTAAAATTTCAAAAGTAATGGGAAGTTACATATTGTTAGCTATGAAGTATTTTTTTTAATAATTAAAATTATGTTTTCCAGTGAAAATTTGTTCAATTAAATATGGAATACGTACACTGAAAAGGGTTAATTCAATTTGTAGAAAGATATAGTATCTTTTCTTAATACATTTCTTCAGGAAAATACTCAAGTATTAAAATCCTAAATGCATAAGTTGTTGTAAAGAATGTACTCTAGCCCAAAATAAGAATAGTCTGGCCAAAAACCAAAAATAACCCATGGATATAAGAAAATGGGGATTCGAATTTTTATAAGTTTTTTTTTTCTTCAAGGAACAACGCTTGCCCACTAGCTCAAAAGGTCGAGATGACGGGCTGTAGGGAAACAAAGTTTAGAGATGCGATTGACAGGGAAGAGCAAAAGGGAAAATTTAAGATGTTGATAAGGGTTTAAATTGGAATCAGAGGATTTATTAAAGGCTTTAACGTATGGGGGTTCATTCTTCCCATATATTAATACATGTAGAGCTAAGCTGCATGTGTTCCTTGCACTTAATATTTTTACCTTTTGTGATCGTTTTAAAAAATAAAATACTACTTTCTAAAGTTCATGTATTAAAGTTATAATTAAATTATAATTCAGTGAGATTAAATGTAATTTTCCAAACAAAAACATACAATCGATACCCAAAAAGTGCAGCGACTTGACATACGATGGCATCATTGAATAATGTATCAAGGATATTTACCAATGGCAATGAATATCGGCGGTATCTTATGCACACAGTAACCTTTCCTGATTCAAAGGATTGATTGATCACTCTCATTTCAATAAAAGGCAGTTTTTTCACTGCTTTTAATTAATTACTAGAATCAAAATAATCAATCAAGTTGTCATTCCATAACCTACTGTTCCATTATTCATAATTTTGGTCAGTACCAGCAATCCACCACTTCCTCTTGATCTGGCTTATGCCACTTCTTTGGGGGCCCCGAGGTCTTCGGGCGTCCACCAAAAGCATCCCTCCCAAGTTTTGCAAGTTCTACATAAATCTTTCGACCATCAAATACCTAAAGAGACAAATGAGAGAACGTTTAGAGCTTATTTGATATATTTTTGTTTCTTGTTTTCACTTTCGTAATTTCATTGAGAATAGAAAACGTGACTGAAAGTGGGTTTGATATAGTTTAGGAGAAAATATTCTTTGAAAACATTTTCTGAAGTAGGCTGAAAACAGAAAACATCTAAAAGATGTTTCAGTGTTTCTACAAAATGACTAGGGGCATTTTTGTAATTCTACAAGAAAGTCTAAAACAGTGATTAAAAGATAGTCAAAATAATGTCAAAATTATTATTGGTCAAAAACAAAAGTCAAATAATATTTATGCCCATTTATGTAAATTTAATTTGAAAACAAAGATAAACAAATTAATTTCACAAAACCAACTTTTTTTTTCTAAATAATGAAAACTAGCAAATGAAAACAGATTTTAAGAACTAAAAATACAAAAAGAAAATTGCAAATTGAAAATGCTCTTAGAAATCTGATGCATCCCTAGTTTTAATGATTTGATAAACTAGAGATGAGAAAGAATAGTAAGAACATTGAACCTTCTGATCCATGTTTTCTAGTGCAGACATGGCATCATCTTGACAAGTGTACTGAATAAAAGCGTATCCCTTAGATCTTTTCGCGGCATCTTTAACCACTTTAACTGCGAAAACAAAAAAAAAATGACATGACTTAAGCGGCACAAGTACTGAAAGTTGATGACTAGTGGGAAAACTCATGACATACCTTCAGCTATCTCGCCAAAGTTTGAAAATTCCTTCTCAAGACTAGTCTCACCGATAGAATATGGTAAATCTGCCCCAAAATATGTTAGAAGTTGATATAAACAAAGTACGTGAAACAAAGAAATAACGTTGTCCATGGCATGCAGACATTAGATTAGGAGAATAATTAGTAGTATGAAAATTAGATTACTACTATTGAAGGACTACATCATAAAATTAAGAAGAATGTCCACCCAACAATCCATTAGAATTATGGAGACTGAAATTCAAGTCAAAGTCTGATTTTGATATAATTTTATCAGTCAATGCTGCTGCAGATGAAAAACTGTTGGAATGCAGCAAGAGAATTGGTAGATATTGTAGTCAGACAAAAGTTATTGCAGCAGACATGGTCATATGAGAGGCAGTGTGATAGGGAAGAAACAGAGGCTTCCTGAGGCTGGTGACGTTAGCCACTTCATCTGTCAAATCCAGATTACATCAATTATTGAGGGAAAGGAGTTCATTTTTGTAAATATAAATATTTGAGATAATAACTGGTACTTTAGAATATGTTACTGGATTCTAGAAGTCTATATGTTTAAATGTCTTTCCTTTTTTTCTTTTTTGGGTCAGAATATATGTTTAAATGTCAAGAGCACATAATATAGATAACTATCTAAGTCAATGTTATTTGAGGACAAGACAAATTGTTGTCTGTAGATCTATATAATGGTGATACGCAAGATGAATTGATGAAGGTAATATATTACTTGTCAGATTCCCATCCAGCAGACCGTGACACTCATAGTTAACACTTTTTGTAATTTCATTTATCAATGAGGAAAAATTGATGTTGCCCACTAAGAAGGTAAGTTAATTCTTTTTACAAATTTCTTAAGCATCGTTGAAAATGATGTTTTTTAAAAAAATAGAAAGAGATTTCTCTATAAAGGAAAATAGAAAGAGATTTCTCCCTTCTCATCTTTGCTGGGATAAGCTTGCTTCCCTCGTATGGTGGGTTTCAGCCTTGAGGGAGTGTTGTTTGTCTGAAACGCAAAAGGATTCAAATGCACTGATATCCTTTGTTTTTATCTTATTCTTTCCCGTGAATTTTTCTTTGTTTGTTTTTTTTTGGCCTGTGTCTTGGAAGGATTCCTGATCCTCCTTGCATAGTAATTTTTACTATTAACAATTACTTCCTTCATCCTTGACAAAAATAAAGGGAAAAAACTATATTTGACTATTGCTGGTTTGTAAAGTGAAGCATCATGAAATTTTTTTTTACAAGAAAAGAAAATTTTATTTTATTTTTTTAAAGAAAAGAAAGATTTATTAGACAGAAAGAAGAGGACAAAAGTGAAGGACAAGGAGTTCTACTACGGAAACTTAAAAGGAGAAAAAAAGAAAAGAAAACTCTGCATATCAGACAAAGAAGCCCACGAAGAGGATAGGAAAACAACCTCATCTCAAAGAATATGTTGAGGCAGGATCTTTGCTGAAAATCTCTGGCATTATCCACTACTCAAAAACACCACAATCCTATAAACAAAGCATATTTACGCAAAACCTTACACTCATCCACCCTAGGACTCAAAAATGTTGAGGTCTATGGCAACAGGCATTATGTTCTTTTTATACACTAAGGAATAAAACTGAGTTAGTGATAATTTCCTGGAGAACCACTGCTTAGCCATTCTACCAATCCGTTCCCATGGATCCTTTCGGTTCACCCCCCTTCTTTTTTATCTTCTGTAGCCACTCTGTCTTTCCCTCTTTTTATTACTATGTTACATGAAATCAAGTAACTGAAGCAGATAACAAGAAGTATGAACTTGAGTTATTGTTACTGCATTTCAGTAACCAAGAAGAATATTGAATCTAGCAAAATGAGGCAGAATACATTAGGATGGAAGCCTACGTTATAGCCTACATTTTTGTAAATGAGAAAGAATACATGACTGTGACCAAAAGCCTTTTAAGAGACCTTGGCTATAAAGCCTGTTATGGTTAGCTCAGGTTGGATTAAGGATAAACCATTGTCCACTATGATATTCAGAGTGTTATGTATCATGAGCGGACTAAGCACATTGAAGATCAGTTTCAAGTTACAATCCATCAGCTAGTATTTTGATGAAGCCTCTAGCAGTTGCCAAGTTCAAAATCTTTTGAGCTTGATTCGTGTTTCCAACAACTTAGTTTGGTCGTTCATGGTACTTTAGAGAAGGTGGAGTGAGTTTTGTTCTACACGAAATTCAAGTCAAGTTGGAGATTTGCTAGATTGCCTTGAATTTTCCTGTTGCTTTCAATGGCATTAATTGATAAAGGAGAAATATTCACTATTGAGGTAACTTGCAGATGCGGCAATTTGACTTTGTGAGCTATCTTTTTTGGCTCTCATGATCAGCTTACTCGAAGTGATTTGGAAATTGAATACTTCTCATCCCACACACTTTTATTTATAGCATTCATCTAAATGGGTTTTGTGCCGCAAGTTGGAGAAGAACTTGAGGCATTCATTTGCAAGTTTGTGTTCAAGCGTGTATCCTCTTTTGTGTATTTTGTGTGGAGATTATATACACCTTTTATGAGAAAAATATTCAGAGGTATTGGTTGTATTTAGGGCATAGTTTTGAGTGTTTAGTTGAATCATCTTTTGTATCTTCATTTGTTTTCTTAGTGGAATTTCCTCCTCACCTTTGCCCGTGGACATAGGCAAAAAGCCAAACGACATTAAATATTTTGCCTATTATTTCTCATCCCTCACTACTTCATTTAGATTTTGTTGTTACTGATCAAATCACTTTGGGCCCAATTCTGCATTTTCCCAACAGTTTCCCCCTAGTGGCGCCTTAACATTCTCCTAGTTGCTCTCCCCAGCTACATCATCTAATGGAATGACCCATCTCTAAGAAGTCTTTGACTTACTTCCCTTGTGTAGCCCCTCCACCTTTTTCTAGTTGGTCTCCAATACTCGAATAGCACTCCAAAGAACCCAACTCCCTTACTAGTGACTAATTCTTCAATACGTTACAGTAGAACTCAGCATTGATGACTCCATAAATAAAAAACATACATTCACATATTGAAATCTCACAGAAAAATGGCAAACCAACATGAAACATATGATCAAACAAAACAGAGCCCAAGTCACTTGAACTTTCTTGTATTTTTAATATTTTTTCTTATGGAAGCCAGTGTATTCTTTCTTTGGACTATGTGCTAGTGTATTCCTTCTTTGAACTATGTGCAGGTTTCAAACATACCTGCATACATGCGTATGCAGGTATATGCAGATATCTATGTATGTTAATACTTCAAATCAATTGAGAACATTTTCAGAAAAATTGTCAGCAATATAGTTCTGTTCTGTCTGATTGTTTGTTGCAATTCCAACATAGTTTAAGGTGTACTTCCCTAAATTAATTCCAGTAGATAGCTTCAGTTCAGGATCTTGCTCAGATCTACTTCCAATTTTTTTTTTGGGCATCAATTGACTATTTCTTTGTCGAGTTCCCAAACAAAACCCTTTCTGTCATATCATTAACTCTAAATCTATCCATTTTTTGAAGTCCTTTATCTCTCAGATATACCCTTAACATTCCACTACAAGCTCCTAAGATTCAGCTGCCTATATATTCCGCAATACAAACTCCATTCACCAGTCCGTCCCAAATCAGTCTTGACTAGGCCTAGAATATTTCCTATATCACTGTCCTGTTTTAAAATCAAATAAGATTACTTAGGGATACATAATTACATGATATAAGGCAAGCCCAGAAACAATCTCTTAATATATTTCCCTATACATGAATCAAATCACCAATTTGTATAATCTTGTGTGGATAATTTTCAAATAGTATACAATAAACTTGCTACTCTCTATGACTGCATGAATAACATAACAATTCTGTGTCCTCAATCGTATAAACCTACAAGTACTCAAACAACATAGTTCCATGAAAGCTATGGCAGAGATGGGCATCAATGAAACATATATAAGAGCGTCAAATGAAGAAAAATTGCATTACTTTTGACCACAATTTTGCTTGCGAGCGGATACTCGTGTAGAGATGCTCTGAGCTTTAGAGGAAAAGAACTGGTTGAATTGGATTCGAATGCTCTTATGGTGGCGAAAGGGAAGGCATACACGGAGGAAAACGCTGCCGTTGCCAGCATGGTGATTGGCGACTCAAAAAGGGAAGAGCATAACGGAAACTGAGTTTCACCCGTCCCCTGAGTTACAAGGGCTGAACGACTCACCTCCCACACTCCGGCGATTGACCTCAATAGTGCAATTATTATTAATTTATTATTATTATTATTCTCAAGATTTGTTTAGAACTAATTTTTTTTCAATTTTCTATATTAATAAATCAAACTATTATAATTTATCACTTTAGTGAAAAATTATTTATAAAAGTATATTATAAATAATTGTTTTTAATTGAATTATTTTAATTTTTTTTAATAGTATATTAAAAGAATCAAACCATTGACATTATCTATATCTCCACCTTATTTTTATCACTTGGGTTATTATTTTAATTTATTATCTTATTATATTAAATATCTAAGTAAATGAAAAGGAAATTATCTTTTTTATTATTAAAAAAAAGTCATTTAAGTATTTCTTTTTCTATCTTTTTTTGGATTCTTATTTTTTTTTCATTCGAACTGCTTAACAAACTTTTAGCCTGCTCTCATAATTTGTTTGGCACATTTAGAATTTCAATCTTAGCCAGAAAGTTTTAGATTAAGTGATACTTCTTTTAATTTAATCGTTAGATAGGCTTAATGTACTTGAATTTGATTCCTTTTTTTTACCCCTCCTTTTCCCACTCCCAACTCCTTCTTATATAACCTAAAAAAAAAAATAATTCTTAAAGAAAATCAAACCAAATTTATAAAAGAGAACATTGGTCCTTATCGGTTGAAGAATGCAATTTTTTACTGCAAAATTATATTTTTTTTGTCTTAAAAATTTAGAGTTATTGTCTATTTCATTCTAAATACTAATTTTGTAATACATATTTGTTAAAGTTTTAATGTCATCCTAAGCACTAGCTTCCTCTAAATAATTAACAAAAATTTATGATGTCTCGTTACACATCTACAGGTCAAACCCAAGTTTTGAATTAAAAATTTTATCAACTTTGAATTTTAGTCTAAAAGAGAAGCATTTGTCTGATAACAAAAAGTTAAGGATAGAAAAATAGAAATAATGTCATTTAGGAGCTAAGATCATGAGATTAGGTAATTTAATGTTTATATAGACAATGTATAATCCATTTAGCATATTGCAATGATTGTTAGTCCACGTATAATTATATATCATCAAATGTTGTTAATTTACTTGATAAACATATAGGATAAAATTAACTCAAAATAAATATTTGAGATGAATTTGATAATGGCCTTAAATTTTTGAAGGAAAAAAAAGTACTTTTGTGATGTATAAAACTAATTATGCCTGACTCTTTCGGTTTGTAAAAATAAAAAAAATAAAAATGAAAATAGGTTTACGGGAGTCAAGAATTCTTGTTTTAAAATTAAGTATAGAACAACTTTAACATATTTTTCAAAATAAACTTTTAGAACACTTTTTGTGAAAGTACATTTGTTTCCTTAATTCTTCTTTCAGAAACAAAAAAAAAAAAAAATAAATAAATAAAACAAATTTAACATGTTTACAAAAATTATATTTTGAGACCACCGTATGTTAATGGCATTATAATAATAACGAATCACATTAGTTTGCAGCCCTAATATCTTTTCGGTTTCCATTGTAAACTAAAATCACAGATCGGGCTTTGCTAAATTTAAATCCAACTTTTTAGAGAAGGAAAAAAAAAGAAGAAGCTCACTTCTCAAAGCTCAATTAAATTACATTTTTATTTTTAAATATTTAAAAACAGGAAAAGGAATATAATTTTTTTGATAAACTGATATACTTTTGACCACCAAAACATCATAAAAATTATGGAATTATATATTTTAAAGTTGATTAAAATGTTTATATAAGAAAAATTTATAAAAAATATATTTTGGGCCCAGCCTAGCATGGGCATGTTTTCCCCAAAGCCACGGTTTGGTCCAAATAGAATTCGGCTTGATCCAAATACCAAATTAAATTTAGGCCTAAAGTCCAAGGTCCAAATTACCTTTTTTTGGGGATTTACGCTTGATTGGGTCGGGTGGGTAGATCAACCCATAATCTTGTCAAATTCACTCCAGTCCCCGTTTATATAACCTTTTTATTTTAAATTAATTATATCTGAATGCATTTTATGTTTTTTCAACTCAAAATGTTTTTGGAAAAAAATTATCTAAAAAAAAATCCTCTTCATCCCTTAAGAATATTTGTTCGGAAACTATTATTAAATTTTTAAAAGCTAAAACAATTTTTCAGGTCAATTTTTTTTTTTAAATTTGAAATTTCATGATCAGGTCAAATTTAGCCTAGTCATATATATATATATATATATATATATATAAAAGTGCAATTACCTTGTGGCAAAGACTTCGGGGAGGCATCCCCATTGGTCGATGTTCCAATGGAAAGGTCCCTTGTGATACTATAGGTATTTAGGTATCTTCTTCTCTTACTCTCTTCTCTTACATGTACACACACAAAATCAAAATGAATATTCTAAACATAACTAGAAGGAGCACGCTTGATGATTTGTCCTGATAAGAATAGTCAAAGCTGAATAGTGAAGTCACTCTTCAATTTATTATTATTATTATTATTATTATTATTATTATTATTGCATTTACTTCCGTTATGTGTCAGTTGAAGAATTGGAAATTAAGAAGCTTTTGGAAGTCATGCACTCATGCTGTGGCCTGGTTACCCAGCCGCTTTTATTTTTAAATTTTTTTGATTTTACATTTTTTACACCGGGTTTATAATAACCAAATAAATAGAAAACTTGAATTAATAAAGAGTTCAATTCAATTGGTGATTTAGCAAAAGAAAAAAATTGTATCACAATAATCATAATAATAATAAATTTTAAAAATTGAGATCAATAATAATAATAATAATAATAATAATGAAAATAATAAATTTATTCGAATAAATCAAGTAAAATCAAGAATAAAATTTATTAAATGGAACTAATACTCAAGTTAAGTCATCACTCAGGTTGAAGACCATTTTTTTTTTCCACATTGCTAATAGGTCCTATTGAGATTTCTAGTCTAGAAAATGACCCACGTGTCTTCATCGTTACCTTCTTTGAAGCCATGTTGGGAAGGAACCCATTTGATGAACTGGCACTTAACGCTTTGTCCCGTGATTGCGGGATCCCTCACGTTGTGCTTTGATTCGATAGTCCTCTCTTCTCTTGAGCTTTTTGGTTCTTCACTTTCCCTTTTCATGAGATCCTTGATCCTCGTCAAGCCGATTCGCTGTTTCACACTTGGTAACTGTTGCCTTGTTCCATCAGCGAGCTTTGGCTTTAATCGTAAGATGTGCTATGGGTTTAATTTTCTGCTTTTTTCTTTTGGTCATCTCCTTCCTCACTGCTTCAGTCTTCACGTCTTCCTTTTTAGTTAAATTAAATTGCAAAATTCTTCTTTCTATTCCAGCAAGGACCGTGGGTGCGATGAAGCTCTTTCTTGCTATAAAATTTGATCCTTCGAGTAAGTCTAGATCTTGTTAATTTCGGTTCCTTCTTTTCACCCTTGCTACCCGTTTCTATTCTTAAAAACTCATCCACAAAATAAATAAATACATAAATGAATAAATAAATAAACTAAACTAAAATAAAAACTATGCATTTTACAAACTCAAACCCGCAATCTTCAACTTAGGCCGTGAGATACTACGCTCCTCAGAAGGATGACTTATTGGAGGGTAGGAGGAAACACTTGAAGATGGGACTTATTGCCTAGCTCTAGAATCAACCAAGGACTGGACCTGATCTTGCTCTGGTTTTGGAGGTTTGTAGGGGTTGCAAAACCTAAACTTCAAGTGCATGGTAAGTAGCTTCTTATGATTGCGTTTTCAAATATAAGTGGGAGGACTCAATGGCCCTCCAAGTTGATGTGCCCATCTAAGCTCATGGATTTACAAATTAAACTAATACAAAGAATAAATGTAGATAATTTTACAGTCGAAAGAGGAACTTAATATTTCAGTGACAAATTAATAAGGCAAAGAGGGGTATTACTATAGCATGGATCGATACTGAAGGTAGAGTTAAATAAGTGAATGATTTGGTGATAACTGTTGATGTATCTTTGGCTGGTGATTAAGAGTAACACTTATTTGCTATAACTCCAAGTAAGCTCTAAACCTTAAACATTGTTGTACATTAATCTGTGGTACTAACTTAAGTGGATAAGTAGTAGGAATAGGAAATTATAAAATAAAAGAATGTAATAATAGTGTTGGAATAGGATTTGATCCAAGATATTCTAAATAAGTAGGGTAGCCAACTAGGTTGAGGTGCCTGTAAAATCTAAATCTAAAATCTTGACCTCCTAGGATAATTTCCTACTACTTATCCATTTAAATTGTAAATTTGATTAAGTTGATGGGATAGTAGATTAGGATGAGATCTTTATCTATTCAATTCAATAGCTTTGATATTTTAATGAAACATTAAATCTTTGAAGATATTAAATTAAATTTATTAAATAAATTAAAATTAATACTACAAAACATAAATTGAATTCTTGAAATTGAAAGGGTTATTATGATTATGCTAGAAAATGTTCGAAGTATCTTCATAGAAAGTGTAATGATGGTAATCAATAATCATTCAATAAGTACTTTGAGTAGACTATAAAGTATAATATGTTTTTTACTTTTCTTATATTTTTATTTCTTAATTTTTTGTTTGCATTTTACGTGCTTATTAGGACAGGCATCTTAAGTAGTACCTCGATGTATGTATATTATCATGATATTAAATTTTTTAGACTATGATATGAAATTTGTGTTAAGTTATCAAAATGAATATGAATTAACATGATGACTGAAAAGTGTTATTCTTGGAAAGTTGAAAGGTTAAGTTAGCCTTAAAATGCTTTTATAGTATCACTCAAGTGTTTTATATTTATGAAATACCATATTTTCAATTATGAAATTTTATTGTGGAGTAATTTATTTGGGAGATTTTGGTATATGAAATTTATTTACTATATGATATTATATATGTATATAAGGTAGAATTGTTCAAAATGCTAGTTGCTAACAATAGTCTTGTTAGTTCTTAGTGCACCCTAGATATTAACACGCGATTTATGTGATTGAGTACCAAAATGGTACTGAGTTAAATGTTTTCTAATGGTTTATGGGTCAAGCATTCATATTTAAATATGTGATTGTTTATCCTCGTAAATTATGTATCTACATTAGAGAGAGAGAGTGTGTGTATATTAAAACTTAGAGTTTTAGACGAATTTTCTTAATGAATCATTTTTATTAAATTATTTTTAATAGAACAATCATTTTTTATTTAACATTAAACTTTTAAATATTTGAATTTAATTTTTATTTCTTTTATCTAATTTAATTTTTTTAATAATTATCTTTTGTTACTTTTTTTGTTTTGATTAAAATATTATTTACCTTATGTTCCTTGTATTTTATTTCATTAATAATGTAATGAACCAATTTTCCTTTAACTTAAATCCTTTTTAACTCTTTATTTATATCAATTATTGCTTACCTCTTCTATTTACAGATTTATAATTTAAATTTTTATAAAAATTATTTCATACCTTTCCATACTTTTGATAATTAGTATCACATTAAAACCTATTTTGATTTAGAAAAAAAAATTTTATGTCTATTTATCCTTTTAATTATTGTGCTTTATCTTCTATTCAACAAGTTTCATGATTCATTTCATCATTTATTTTTATAGATAGGGGATACAATGTCCAATGCTCTGTCAATTTAACTTGAGAGTGTTGTTAGTGAAGAGTTAATAGTCAACTTGTCTAGGCTACAGGCAAAATTCTCACCCCATGATTTATGTTATGTTATTGATTGTTTAATTGAGACCAGAGCTCTCTATATGAGGCGTAAACACTATATTGCTATTTATAAACAAGTCCAAGGTGTGCCAAATTCAGAGAAAACTTGCTGGATCTTCTATAACAAACCAATTATGATTTTGATATGAATTATGGCAAATTGTGAAATTTTGAACTTAATGAGTAAAGGAGATTTACGGAATTGTGTTTCAATTTGAACATGTCATTTATAATTTGAATATGCGTAAGAATTTAATATGGATTTGTGTGTCTGTCAAGCTTACAGATGAAATGTTTTTTTCATATTCCATACCAATCATGTTTCCATTTGAAGTGTGATACGGTTGGACTGGGTTAAGTGCCGATTTATCCCTTGATCAAAGATTTGGCCTGGCCTAGTTTGTGGGTTCAAATTTTTGACCTCATTTTACACTTGTTTTTTTTTTCTCAACCCAACCTATGTTAGGTTGGGTTGATTGGACCAACCAAGTAGATAAACATCCCTCCTTATATCTTCTTCGCTGTCCTAGTCTTTGGACTCCTCTTCAATAGGTCAACATCATATCCACCATGCAAAACTTCATTTTAATTCAAGACTAATTATTGGAATATCAAAGTTTAACAAATTATCTACTAATTAACTTGAAAAAGTATGTGTCTCAATATAGGTTGGGCTCATTCAACTCTAATAAAAATATGAAGTTGGGTTGATCAAGATTTTCTTAGCTATAAAAAGTTTAGAACATTTAAGGGTTATACTGGGCTGGGTTGGCCATATTTGTAATTTATGGGTAAAAATGTATTTTTTGTCATGTAATTTTATTTGAGATTTTACGTTTATCTTTTAATTTTATTAATTAACTTTACCTCAAACTTCACTTTTATTCTTTTGTTTTATTTGATTTCATTTTCATTTTTTAACTTTACTATAAATTTCACTTTCGCTTTTTTAATTTCATTTTGATTCAATTTGATTTCTTAAACTTTTAAAAATTACTCAAACAATTTATTTTCTCAAACAGTCATATTAAAATGCTTAATAAAAAAGTCATGCAAGTGTAGCTCCTTAGTAAGGTATCTCTAATAGCAATTCTATTAAACAACTCAGTATTATTAGAAAAAAAGAAATATTTACGTGGATTTTGTAAGTTAAGAAATCAAATTGAAGCATAATGAAATTAATGGATAAAAGTGATATCTATAGCAAATTTAAGTAATTATATTGGACTAAAATAGAAGTAAGAGATGAAAAAAAAAACTTGAGGTTAAATTAAAAGACAAAATTAAAACAAAATAAAAAATAATAATAAACTTAAAGTAAAGACACAAAATAAAATATATTTTTAGCCTATAGACACGCAAGGTTTTGCACAGAAAGTAAATCTTTAGACGCAGAACCATCTTTTACTTATTTTCTTCCCAGAATTCGCAAACTTACAACTATAATTCTCTAACTAATGAATTAATCGATGAGGTTATCACTAATGCGAGAACCACATTACATTAGCCATCTTGCTGAGTTCTCTCATCTGAAAGATTCAAACGCATGTTTCTTCATGGGGAGAAAGACATCTAATATGCTAATTACAAATTATGAACATTCTCAAGCTTATTAGAAGCTTATAGAACTATGAAAGGCTATTTGGCCATATAAAAATAAGAATGGAGCAGACTACGTAAGCTTGATACAATAAGAAGGCTGCCCATCGACGATCTTTAAGTTCTCGCATCTTAGCACGACAAGATTTGTACTGTAGCTACAACAAAAAAAAAAAGCCAAAATTTCTAGCCATTTTTTGAGGGAGCATCGGTTATGATGACACAAACCCTTCACTAGCCTCTTGAATGGGAAGTAGCAATTCTAAGCATACAACATTACAACTATTTTCCAGTTAAAAGAGGAAATTTTATTAAGAGAAGGGGACGATACAAATGATGGGGATTAGGTGTCATCCAAGAAAACAACACAACACAACAAAACACGTCATTTCATGACAATTAACATGGATTTCATGGCAGATGTAAGAGACACATAACACACAGATGCTATTTCTTCTCTAATAATCCAATTCATACCAAACAAGGAAACCCCAATCAAGGTGATGAAATGACAACCTCCCATTCAGCCATGTCTATATTTCTTTCTTATCACTTTTTTCATCTCCTCTTCCAAGGTAATCTTTTCCCATTCTATTTATCGTTTCAAAGTTCCTATAACATCACAATTATTTAAGGTTTAAAAGCCATATTTTATTTGATGTGACTTCTGGTCTTAGGGATATTTTAGTAATTTTATTATTTCCTGGTCATGAGTTTTTTTTCTTTGTTATTGGGTCTGATCTAATGTCCAAGTTAATCTTATAAGTTTAGTAGCTATAGAGTCTTACTCCTTATGGATTTATGATTGTATTCCAAATTCCGGAATTATTAGGAGGTCTACTTAAACAGTTCGACTAGCAAAAATTTTGGAAGGTTTATTTGATGACATTACTAAAACTCATTGCTTAACTTTGAATTCCACTAACTCTGGTGTCAACTAAGATTAATCTTACACCAATAAAAATCCTTCAATAATCATTGGGATAAATTTCTTAAAACATACGACTTTGGATTAAAGTTTTTAATCATGCAGAAATCGTGCTCATAATATTTCATATTTGTCTAAGATTGCATGAAAATTTCATCCATATATCTTAAGCATAATATTCAATATATAAATATACACACTAAAAGAAAAAGTCTCATATTTGATTACTTATTGATATCAAAATCTTTTGAATTTTGGCAAGTAAAATCAACATACTAGTTACTAACAATTCATCAGTTGGTTTTAGAAAAATTGCTTTGTGTATAATTCAATTACTGCATTAAATCACCTTTGAAGTTCCGGTCACAAATTATTGCAATCTTGCCATGTTGTATTTGTTGAAAGTTTTGACCACCTCCCAACACCATTGAACAACATTATGCCACTGCATAGCCTGTATACTCAGTGTTGGCCTTCAAGTCATCTATTGTAAGCAGAATGAAATATAGAGATGCTTCATAGAAAAATAAAACATAAAACACAATATACTTAATGAATCCAACTCACAATCAACTTCTGAAAGACCACTTATGTTGCTTTAACTCTTTGTCATTGAAGATGGATTTGTACTCGTGGTACCAATTGATTAAAACCTTCTAGAAAGGAAATAAATTTGAGGATAGATAGTGTCACACCCCAAATTTTAAGTACACATGCGCAGAAGCGGAATTATAGAGGAAATACTTATGGCATTCGTTTGAATCATATGAAACATATGAGTTTTTCTTTAGAGGACATTTGTAGAAATTTCGGCAGAGTCTCCTCTATAACGTAGATCTCCCGAAATTTCTACAAAGTCTCAGACAGTACAATATAGCCCAAAAGGGCGCAATCAGACCAAAAGAAAACATCTGGGGTGTGGGGATACCCTAACAATGATTCAGTGGAGCCAGCTTTACAAGGTTTTACAAAGTTTCAAACAAAAAAAAATATATACAATCAAAAGACACCCACAGGAGCTCCGCAGGCTCACCAAAGAACGTCTCCAGGGGTCAGCCACTAGAAGGCGGCTGGGGGCAGACTAGAGTCCCTACTGCTCTCTGAAAAACATATATATACAAAAAAAATGAGTCGAATACTCAGTGAATAAGCACACCGACCCTTTTTAAAATAAATGTAGGTCAAATAGGTTTACACGTATATATATATAGATATAGACCATATGAAACATATTTTAAACTAACTCCTTTTTCAAAATACACCGAACGCATCTAAACAGAACCAATCGGAACACAGACGCAGAGCACACAGCTCGCGGGGAAAATCACTACAGACGCAAAGCTTTCAGCTTGCGAAAATAAAATAACTCCGCGTGTGGTGGCCTGCACACGAGGCTAGCACCACCCCTGCTAGCTGAGGTTCAGATCATGGTGCACCAAGGCTAACATCTACTGCTGTTAGCTACAGGGTTCTGAGCAGATAACTTCCTAAAATCATGTAGTTTTCCAGACAGAATACCTTCCAGATCGAGTTCATCATAAAATTTCCAAATAATTCAAACATCTATCGATTTTAAACATATTCATGTTCGAAACGATTTTGGAGAAATATGCATATGACCAAGCATTGAAATATATATCTCTATAAATAGATAATCAGATTGTTGAAACACTGCAAGGAAACTTAGTATCGAAACAAGAAATTTCTGAGTCTTTGGTCCGCATACTTACTCACCTTCCGAGATATCACAGAAATTCCCCGATCCTTTCCTCGGCTATATCTCAGTCTCAGAATCTCCTACAATACCCGTTCACCAGAGTTTAGACAATGAATCACTCTAATTGTTTCATACAGGACTCGAACTTTTTTTTTTTTCAACTAGTACAATATATTCCATATTCCCATTTCTTTATGCTTTCTTTTTCTTGGTTCAACTTAGGAGTTAACCCCAATTCAAAAACTAAAAGGAAGCTATACCATTTTAATCGGAACATTTATTTTGCATACATATAATTGAACCATTCAGAAAGGAGTACAATGGGGGGTTTGGTCCTTAATTAAATAGGCATATATATATACCTATATGCAAATTTTGGGGGATTAATGTATAGGAAATTGGGCGTATAATTTAACATAATTAAAATCAGAATTTTATCCAACCAAATCATCCTTTTGCCACATATTTTTTTTTTCTGTGCAACACTTAGCTAGTTGACCACCCCCAAAACACATGCCAAACTCGTACAAAACAGGGGAGAAAACACTGGGAAAATTGACCAGAAAAAGGCAAGACATATTTCGAAAATTCCAAGCTTACAATTACTAAGCAACGTTGCTCTCTTACTCCACACACATAGTCCTGGAGCTTTGCTTGAAGAAAGAGTAGGAAGGCTGCATCGAAAAAAGAAACACAGTGAGTCCTATGGCGTGAAAAATGGAGAAGGAAGTTAGGTCCAACAGAAACCAATTTGTGCAGCAGAATTTCGGACCTAGACCAGTGCTGAAACAGTGTATGTGGGAGACGCTGAACAGAGGAGAAGAATCAAAATTTTCTGGCGTGATCTTCCCAACAAACCAGCGCTGAAATCTGTGTATACTGGAGGCGCTGAACAGAAGAGGAGCTGATGAAAATTTCTGGCGTGCTTTCACCCAAAACAGAGCAAAACTGAACCAAATTCAAGGAGAAGCTGCAGCTGGAATTTCGAACAGTATCAACGCTGAAACAGGGCAACCAGAAACGCTGAACAGAGGAGTAGATGAGCTGCAAATTTAATCCATACCACTTCGTTTAGCAAGGAGGAGATGCGACTGGAATGGAGCACTCACCAGGAGAGTTTTCACAGCGTGCAGAGGGAAGAAACCAGCGTCCAGCAGTTCGCATGAGTAGAGATGGTAGCATCCAGCGAAAACAGGGGATGAAGAGATGATTTCCAGGCGGTTCTGTAATGCTGCGCTGGAGGATAATTACTGCAGCAAGTCTGGATGGAAATGACCGAACAAACCCAGCTGAAGGAAGAAGGAGAGGAGGGGTACTTCGGTAAAATGGCAGAGGATCAATTGGTGCATGGCAGCTGTTCGATTTTTGCATGGGAAGTCAACTTCATGCATTCCTCTTCACGTCGTTTTTTTTTTCTTCCCTTCCTGCATTCACGTCGGGGTCTCACAGATAGTTCTTTGACAGAATATGTTTCGCACTAAGGTCTGCATACTCGTGCTTTGTTTCTTCTGTAACCCTTAAGCAAATTTGAAGGGGATCGCCACAGCAACAAAAAGAGTAAGTAATAAGAGATTATCATATAAAGTTTGGAAACTTGTAGGAGACCACAAGAAATTACGAAGTTTTTTATGCAGCTAAAAAAGATACGTGGTAGACCTAAAAAAAAAAGGTCTATCTACCTCATCAATTTTCTCGTATAGTATCGATTATATAAAAATTGTACTGCTCATTAAAATTGTTGTCAACAAAAGAGTTCACTAACTCAAATGCTAATTTCTTATTGTTTTATCAAAGTCAAACATATAGTCAAGCTACTGATCTACTTGATTACAGAAAGCTGAAAATTGAGCTATAGCTTCGGAGGAAGGTTGTCCATTTCCTTGATCTGGTACTCAGTTTTATATGTATGAAGTTTGAAAGAATTTTTACTGCAGCGCTAATGTTCATAAGCCGTATAGCTGCTGCTTGCCTCGAGCTGCATACACTGTTTGCGCTTTTTTTTTTTGGTGGGCATCTTTTCTTTGAAGTCCATACAATGCACGGTCCATCTCTAGTTTTACTATGAAATATTTTTAGTAATGCATCAAAGATTACAAGAAACAAATTTCGTTCATTACTAAGATTGAACTATAATGAAAACATAAATCTTATGCTCGAATTTGTCGGCTAGTAAGCACAAGTGGCACTTGACCCTAAAATGGAAAGCCATAGCTGCCTCCTTCTTTCATTTTTCTTTCATCTCTTGTTTCCATTTCTTTTTGCATTTGTGACTGTAATCATGTCACTCTATTTTGCAAGTCTTTACTACAACCACCAAACGAGGTCATCTCTTCATAGAGTCAAGTAAGAAGTCTAAACACTTGGGATAGACAGACCTAATCCTAAATTTCGGACTTGACGTAGGTGCTCCTGCCCTTCTAAAGTTTTAGCTAATGAATCTTCAGTTGAAATTGCTTGAAAAAGATCCTTCATACTTGTATAAGATGCTCTGAGAATTACTTTATAAAAGGTGCAAGTATTAGTGTTGTAAAATTTCATAGGAAACTTCCTGCATTAAATCTAATGATCCAAATAAGTGGATTTAGTAAATGTAGGGGATTGATCGAGTAGCTGTCAAGTCAATTCCCTTGCATTTCAAATTCCATAAAATATCAAATAGCATAAAGATCTAGACTTCCAATAAGAATGATTTTCTAGCCATATTTTATCTTACCGTATAAATTAATAAAACTTGCGAGGGTCCTTTTACTTCCACACATGGGTTGAATTGAAACCTGTTTCGTCCACGGTTTGGAAAGTGTTTCTGTATTTTCCATCATTGAATTCAAGCTAGAATTAGGTAGAAAGAATGGTGCCATTTCCCTTTACAACTAAAGAAACTTTATATCAAGATTTTGCAATTTCACAGAGAATTTCTCAGGTAGGCCACTACTCGATGAAAGATTCCGTTCATACCAAACTTGTAATTCACCCAGTCATGAATAGACCTATTCATTCCTAGTATTTTCTTCGTGGCTTTGTTATGCAAACTGATTAACAAATTGAGTTTAGCCCACTTGATACGTTGTTATACCAAATGACTGTCACATCATGCTCTTATATATATATATACACACATATATAAAACATCCTTTACGCTTGTATCTTGAGCTTTTGCCTGATTTTGATATAAAAACTCCCTCTTAACCATGGGATTCGTATGTGGAAAAACTCAATTTACTGTGATTGTAACATTTTGGTGGATTTTCTTAATGGTATCTTCATCTCATGTTTCTTCTTTTATGACTTCACAAAGCAACGAAGTAAATGCTCTGCTGAAGTGGAAAGCCAGCCTTGACAGCCAAAGCCAAGCTCTCTTATCTTCATGGACTAATTGTAAAACCCGAAGGAAGATATATATATATATATACACTCGTCACAAACACACTCAGAGGCAGGGTACCATGTTTCCAACGCCTAGACTGTTGTTATTCATTTATTTTTATTTCTTCTGCCAATTCTTTACTTCTGTTATACCAACATTAACCTTTATTTGTCTGGATAAAGAGTGGGCTTTTGGTCATTTTTTGTTTTCTTCTTTTTGTTGCACGTTCTCTTACATGCTCAATTCTTCCAGTCAGAGAAACAGAGGCAAAATACAACAACCCGTCAACTTTCATTTCAATTTTTCATGGCTGTAACTTGATCCATTTTCACTAGTGTTTTCTAGGCATTCTCGTCCTGCTGCAAGCTAGTTGTTCGATTTTTGGCAGCCATAAACTTGCACAGCTCCTTCCTTCCTAAAGTGGTAAGTCTCAGTTTTTTTTGGTGGCTGAAGTGGCTGTAAATTTTTGACATTTTCTAGTTGTTATGGTGCATCATCCTTGTTCTCCTTTTTGCCTTGGAATGAGCTTGCATTCTCTTCTTTCTCCTCTAATATGGGTTTCAATTTCAATGAGGTAGCTGCAAGGGAGTTGCTTTGTGGGTGTATTCTGCTGGTTAAGGGACCGAGAGTGTAACATCCGATTTTCTGAAAACAAGAGAAAACGTGAGAAATGTAACATATAGCTTCTCTGTAAACGAATGAAATTCACCGGATACAAAAGGAAGTCCCCCAAAATGATGTAGTTAAGGTCCCAAAAAATTTGAGAAGCATTCTAGACTCCTAAAAATGAGAATCCTAGGTTCAGACGAAAAGAAAAATGGAACTAGAATGAAGAAATAAATTGTGACGAAAGATTGACGAAACGTAAGGGCATTTTCGTCATTTTGAGAAAATTTTAAAATTCTCATAGGAGAGCTTTTTAAATGAAAGTTTTGAACTCTTCAGGGTTCTCAAAAGCCTTGAAAACTATGAGAAGGCCCAGGACAGCTAAAACCCCTTCGGTGAACGTTTTCCAACGTTGGTGCACTTGAACTTTGACGGATTCGTTCAAGAAGGTTTTAGCTCTGATTTGAGTAATTCCAAGGGAATTTAACTAAATTGGGAACCTAAATTGCATAATGGAAAAGATGGTTCTAAAAAAGGAGCTAAAATGAGTTAGAAACAAAAATGCCAAAAATGAAGCCCTAGGGTGAGGTGCACCAAGAGGAGGATGAAGGAAGGAAGAAAACAAGGTAGAAAGGTATGAATTTTTATGATTTTTCATGCTTCCTGTAACACCTTACTGACTTCATTCCAATTAACCTCCCTCTAGGCTTGATTCCATATGATTTCCCCGGAAAATGACCGAAACCGTGGTATTTCACTACTTAAAGTCGGGGTTTAACCGGTCATATTTTGCCCCGTGGGTCCTGTGAACCCATCATCCACATTCCTTACTCAAAAACCATTTATAAGACTTGTACATAGTCTCAAACATCTCACAAACCACGGGCAAGAAGCCAAAAACCAAGAAAACACAATTTCTAAATCGGGCCCATAAATCAGATTTCTGGCTCCAACTTTGGAAAATCACAACTAATTATAGAAAAATGGGAATCAAGCAAATCATAGCTCTCTAGAAATCTTGGGATGTTAAATTCACACTAAAAATAACTCCCAATCTCAATCTCAACGTCTAGACCATCATTGACATCGAAATAGGAACAGATGTCCGGCTGTCTCTGATACTGGTGCAGTTTACTGTCATGAACTTCGGAAATTCGTAATTAATTCCAAAAAAATCCAATCTGGGCAAAATATACCAATTTGGAAAGCTACAGATGTTAACTAGAGGAGAAAAATAAGTCCAGATCAGTTCAGGAGTTCTAAAACCTCAAAAGCCGATGAAACAGTAACGAAGGTCAGAAACTTCCCTGATGCTGATACAGAACTTCAGCAATTCGTTTCTCTCTCTACAGACCTCCAATTAAGGTGCTTCCAGTTGGTATAGGTCACTGTGGATATCTAGTTTATGCTCATAAATTTTCATGACAATTGGACACCATTTGGTCTATGAATGACATGGTTCCATTTTCGGACCTATTGCACAGTACCATGACCAAACCATGGAAATTTCCCAACTTCAACAATTCACCAAATATTCTCTAGACCTCTAAATATTACCCACTCTATCTTCTCAAGAAGCTCTCAATAGACTCTAGAGGCATGCCAAATTTCATAACAAGAAGAGCTCATCCGGTCATACTTTGACGGAGCTCACCCAATTGGCGATTTTGGCACCCCATGTGGTTCAATTTGGGTCTAAATGACCTCCCACATGCTCTAACCTCTTTTGGGCAAGTTTGAAAGTACAAACATAGCATACATGAATTGTCTAAGTAATCCAAATCATCATACATTCCAAATTCACTATGCTATGGAAGAGAATACACTATTTCATATAAGCCTCAAATGGCCAACTTTTACACAATCCATATATCATCTATACATATATTTACATGTGCTCACACATTTACAACTCAAAAATAATAGGTGCATCTTCATTTTGGCACCTTATACATCAAAATAACCAAAAAGCTATACATCATCCTAACTATGCTCTACTAGGCTCTATGAGGTATGCTCGCCTCTCCTTGGACACCACCTGGATATTAAGATGGGAGGGGAAGGGGGTGAGATTCGGAAGAATCACAATAGCTCATACTCATTCAAGATGCAATCAAGGCATATAAAATAGTCAAGCATGCATACAAGTCACAATAACACCACATATGTGTTCATGCCATGATATCAAACCAATGCCAAGAATAGGCTCTAGGGACTTTCGGTCTAGCCTCACCCGAGTTTTAGGACTTTTGGATCGGCCTCACCCTTGGATTAGGGACTTTTGGATCCTCCTCACCTGTCTCAAGGGACTTTCGGCACCACCTCACCCGAGCAATTTCCACAAATCATATCATAAGCATATTGGTACCGATGCATCAAGGCAAAATCAATGGCATATCTCATCATACAAGCTCATACACAACATACAATGACTATTACACATCCAAGAATGCAACAAGAAAAGAGTAGAGAGCTACCTTCTCGGATTACACAAGCCTTCCCTTTCAATTTCTCCTCTCCCTTCTTGATTTCACACTCACAACTAGGTGAAGTTTCTTCCTTTAAGCCTAGGCACAACAAAGAGCACCAAATCATTCTCTCATAGCTTAAATAACTCTCACAAAGCTAAAAGAGGCTCTTCATCAAATTAAACCCTCACTACCCTTACAGATCTAGGGATTCTCTCTCTAGAACTCTACTCACTCTCCTTTCTCTCTCAAGCCCTCAAAGAAGAAAGCAAGGAAGAAGAAATGAAGATATATGAGTTCTACCCCTCTTCTAGAGTAGTTTTCCCACTTTCCTCTTCTGAACCAAACCCAAATCAACTTCTAAAACCATAGAAAGAGAAAGCAAAAGGAGGAGAACAACATGCTAAGGAGAAAAGCTAGGGAAATCTAAAGATTACTCACCTCTTTGCTTGATCTCCTTGCTTCTCTAGGTCTCTTTCTCTCTCCACAGTGCTTTTCTCTCTCCTTGGTCGAAGCTTAGGTCGGTTCTGAGAGAAAGGAAGAGTTTAGACTCTTTAAAAAGTCAAAATCTCTCTTTTCATGCTTTTCCGGACTCACCCTCGCTATAGCGAGCCATAACCCTCGCTACGGCGAGCTTGTGCAAGTCTCAGACCTCTGCCTTCGCTATAGCTCTCGCTACTGCGAGTTCGGCCTGTTCCAGACCTCTGCCTTCGCTATAGCGCCGCTATGGCGAGCAACTCCCTGGTTTCTGTATGGAATGCCGCACTCGCTATAGCTAGGAGCATCTTCGCTACGGCGAGAAACTCCCTGGTTTCTGTATGGAATGCCGCACTCGCTATAGCTAGGAGCATTTTCGCTACGGCGAGGGGGCATTCTCGCTATGGCGATTCCATTTCTCGCTATGGCGAGAAGACTTAGAAAATTTTCAGCTCTTCGAAAATTTTCCAGCTTTCTCTTCTTTCCCTTTTCTCATTTCTTTTCTTTCCTCTTTTTCTGGTTGTTACACTTCCTCCCTTCCAAACCTCTCCTTTTCTATTTTTCTTTCTTTCTTATGATTATAATGAAGTTTATAAATCTGTTTTAAGGGAGAAATTAAGGAAAAAATTTGGATTTGGAGAGAGGAGCTCAAAGAAGACAAGATTCAAGTGAGAAAAGCCATGAAAACAATGTAATTTTTTCTTCCATGGTTGCTACCCCTTGCTCCTCTTCTCCACCCATTTCGCCCCACTCAAGAAGTCCTAGGAGGACTTGGTTTTTAGGTAGAACCAAGGGTGACTCTTAGGAAAAAGGGTGTGGAGATTAAAAATATGCAAAGAGAATTAACAAATAACCATGAAAATTCAAGATGCAAAGTCTAGGGTTTCATATGTTCCTTATAAAATCTGATTTGATACCTTGATTCCTATATCTAAATGAGAGTTTAAATAAGCTTCTAAGATCCCTATAAGTCTCCCCATGTGCTTCCTCCATCAATAAAACAAAGCAAAGTCCATGAAGGCTAAATTCCTTCATAGGTTCAGCCAAGAGAGGTTTATATACCTAAGGAAAGTTTTAAATTTTTTTAAGCCCATTTTTGAGTCATATATGATAAATAAATATGAGGAGAAGCCTTAGGAAAAATTTAGGAAGCCTAGAGAATGAGTTGGCACTTTATGTTCCATAATATGACCTAAAGAAGCAACATGTAGTTAGACTCTTTATTTTAATTATGTGATAACTCCAAGAGGTTTAAAAGGAGTCAAGTATCATATTTGAAAGGAAAGAATGGAGCCTAGAATTTGTTTGATAGATATTGCTTCATTAGGTGCATTTTTGGAACCATAAAGGGGTTTATAGGTTAAGCTAGTGTCTAAGCAAATTTTGTGGCCTTAGACTTTACTTCAAGAATATAATTAGCTTCCATATAATGTGTCTAGGCCAAGAGGAATGCTCTCCACCTTCTTAGGTGTGTGAGGTCAATGGAGAGGATTCAAGATTTAAGGAAAAAGTATACAAATACTAGCAAGATAGCTCTCTCCACCTTCTCTCATGCATAGATGTGTGCTTACATTGTCTTGAATGTGTGTATGTATGTTTTAAGTCATGAAAAGTATTCTAGCATGATTTTATATGCTATAGTACCATGATGATGTATTATGTCTTCCAAATGATGTTTATAATGCTTGCTTTGGTTTGCTTGAGCATGGTGAGGCCAAGAATCGTTAGCTATGGTGAGGATGAGCTAAGAACCCTTAACATTAGTTGAGACAAAGTAAAGAGTCTATCAAAAGTGAGGTTGACTCTCAAGAGCAAGGTTGAGTCTAAAAACCTCTTAAAGAATGGTGAGGCAAGTCCAAAATCCACAAGTAAATGGGTGAGACCAATTCACTTGCTTGGCAAGCTTTTGTATGCTATATATGACTTGCTCAAATGTTGAAATTACTTTTTGAATGTTTGCACATGTCAATATAACCATACATGCATTTATAAGAATTATTTGCATCTTTTATGTATGATTGAATGGGAGATGAGCTATTGAGATTTTTTGAATCTCATCCCCTCCTGTTCAATTATCTAACATGCTAGGTGGATCAAGGGATTAAGGAAATGAAAGCCAACCACATGGGAGATGAGAGCTTGATATCAAAATGCCTAGATTTTATTACTTTAAGGCCTTATGGATGGCAATGGATTCACTCCATCATTGTATATGACCTATGACCACATGAACATGTATAATTATGTTATTGTATCATGTATAATTGAGAGTTAAGGTTGTATGAATGGAAATGCACATTTTAGCCATATAATGGCAAATTTATATTATGAAAGTGTATGTATAAATGTAAGTGAGATAGCCAAATTGATATGCATGAGATTTAAGACCATTTGGGCAGCTTACACAAGTCATATTTATGCTTTTAGACTTACTCAAGAGGTACCAAATACCAAGGAAAGCCATTTGGACATTTTGGTATCTTGTATGGACCAAGAATTGACCATTTTAGAACCCTATACCACTTTTTGTCCAAATAAGCTTTTCTTGATCTAAGATTTGGTATTCAATTAGATCTTGTTGATAGCTTTTTGGAAAGCTAAAGAACAAAATCTTTAGAGGTCTAGAGAATATTTGATGAATTTTCAAATTTGGCAAAAATTTTGATTTTGGTTTGATGTATTGTTTACTTAGTCTGAAAATGATTTTTATCACAAAGGACTCAAATGATGTCTAATTGATAAAAAATTTTATATGAAGAAACTAAACATTTCCAATGACTTGTGCCAACTAGAATCACCTCATTTGGATGTCTAGAGAGGGAGATATGAATTTTTAAAGTTCCTGCCCAGTATTAGACGCTCAAACTGACCTTAGGTACTGTTTGATTAGGTTTTGAGGTCTAGGTGTGCCTGAACTAGTTTGGAGTTATTTTTTTCCTCTAGCCAACATTTGTATCTTTCCACATTAGTATATTTGTATGGATTATATTTTTGTGGAATTAATTGGATATTTTTGAAATTTGCTGCAGAAACTTGTGACAGTACCAATGGACAGCTAGATCTCTGGACCTTTTCGAATGTCAAAAGTCTTTTAGATTGTGTTTCATGGTCTAGAAATATTTTTAGCATAAAGGATACATGTGTAGCTTTCCAGAATGGCCAAGAATGCATGATTTCGAGTTTTCTAGAATTAGTTATGATTTTCCAAAGTTCGTGACAAAAGTGAGGGACTTCTGGCCAAAAATGCATATATGTGTTTTATGCTCCCCTTTGCTTTCCATGAGTTGTAGGCCACTTTTGGTGATGAAAATGAGCTCTATCCATGTAATTAAATATGAGAATATGATATGTGAGCTTATATGGTCTACAGGATACGGAACAAAAATTTTATACGCGACGCAACACTAAATAATGTATTATTTTAATGCTATTATTTTGCCTCTTATGTGAGTTGTATAATGCAAGGCATAGATATAAAATGAAGTGAGATAGAAATTTATGGTGTTACAGAGAGAGGGTGTGGATTAAAGTGCTATAAATTTCTTTTGATTCCTTGCCACTACTTGTACATTGCTCTAATTTCAAAGGTGCCATGAGTTCTCTTCTGTATACTTTCTCCCTTACATCTCTCATGTTCTTAGGTACTTGGTGCAGAACTGTTGAAGATGGGCTCTAAATTTTCTGGTTAGGGAGCCATATATATTTTTAGGTCTTAATTCAAGCTTGTTTCATGTAGGTATTCCTCTCTTGTCCCATCCTTATACCTTCAAATCGTGGTGCCTGCTTCCATAAGCTTCATGTATGTGTGTGTGCTACTGTAGCTTGATAGTTAAGAGTGTATAATTGGCTGTTTAATTGTATGTATATGCATATATACATGAAATTTTTGCTAGAATAAAATGAGAAAAATGGGTTTTGTATTATGACATCATGTCTTCTTTTGTAGATTGGTTTATCATTAACTAACAAAGAAAAAGAAAATTCAATGGGATAAAATGCTAAAGTAATGGATACATGAAATTTTGAATTTTGGTGGGATTGATTCTCATTTCTAGATAAGTATGATTGGCCCTTACCATTGAAAGTGCCACTTTGTTAAGTGAACCAAGGAATAGAGCTAGAGCGATTAGAGAAAAATGAGAATTTTTATTCTATTCTCCATTGATGTCCAACCTATCATTTGATTTTCAAGCTTATGCATATTTTTAGATCCTTATATCTTAGCTTGAGACTCTTCGAAATCATCAAGTAGCTCATAGATGAAATATTGAGAATTAAAATTATAGCTTGAACAAATAGGTTCTTATTGGCGTTGTGTTAAAAGGATCTAACTAATCACTATATCTTAAGAGAAATTCTTCTTTTTACTATTATGAAACAATTTGAAGGCATTCTAGTACTAAACTTTATGGATTGGTGTTATAGGGCATTTGGGAAGAAGTAGGCACACTAAAAAATTTAGCAGGAGATACGATAGGGAATTTTTCCTGTGTCATCTTAAGAGGTGAGTAAATAATGCTGGCTATACATTTCATTTTAAGGTTTGTAATTAAACATTCCTTGATTAAAGTATTTATTTTATTAAATGTGTTTCTGATTATTTATGCATCAGAATGTTTACTGAGTATTTATGGACAATGAGAATTTTTATTGATGTACTCTATTATATGTTTATGCTATAAGTATACATAAATTAGAATTTGATTTACTTTGAGCATATATTTATAAGATGATTTCTTGTGGGAACTATCTATTTCAGAACCCTACAGTTAACCACAGTAGAGGTTAGCTATAGTGCATTATGATAAGTACCCCACCTAGCAAGGGCATTACTAGCCCTGTGTGATTGGCCGTCATACACGAATTTGTTCCCATTTTCGTGAGTAGGTCACTCAACATTTGTGTTACTTACCTTGCGAGCTATGCACTTTGTGTCTGGCTTAGTTGGTACTGAATTGATGCTCTCCACTGCAATTGATGAATGATTTTATTGGGAAATATATATATGTTTATTCTCTTTAATAATTGTTTTTAAAGGTTCAACTGCAGAATTTCTTAGTTTAAATAAGCTTTGAATGCGAAAATATTATCATATTATATGGTTAACCTTCTTTACTCACTGAGTGTTTCACTCACTCATTATAATTTTAATTTTTTTTAGATAGTAGATCTGAACTGGATCCTTTTATAACAACATAGGACCTGTCATTCCCTCATGCATTTGGTGAGCCCCGCATCTATTTGTGTGGGCCTATTTTGATGATTCAATTGGAATTTATTTTGTTATGTAGTATAATGTTATGTAGCTCCATTGAACCATAGATAGGGTTCTCTACCCCTAGATATGTTAGTATGCTGGTCTAAACTAGTAGTAGGACTCGTTTTGGATGTAATTGTAGTGGTTGGGCTAATTGTAGAGATTTCAGGAGGTTTTAATTGCAGGAGAGGCTTTGCCAAAATTTCTAGAAGAAGCCACCTATATATTATGCAAGTACATCTCATTATTAAATGGCTTGATTCTATCATTTAACATTGAACTATATAAATACTCTAAATGTTTGGCACTATTTTTGTTTTGGGACAGGTGTAACACCATATTTATATAACTAATCTCATATCATTTGTAGATTCATATCCATGAGTTCATACAATCTACGAGACACTAAATGAAAATTTTATACATGACATAACGCAAGTTAATTCTAGAAGTGGCCTAGGACTCGTGCAAGTGGATGGTTTACATGAAAATATAATATGTAGCCTTGGGTTGGAATTCCAAAATTCTGACATGAACTTTGAAAAATCATAACTAATTCTAGAAAAATATAAACTAAGCACACTTTACCATTTTGGAAATATAAAGATGTCTAATTTATGATAAAAATAATTCTAGACCACAACCAGGACTGCTAGCCATCAGAAATTGATGGAATAATATCAGAGGTCATCTATCACTACTGGTATTGTCCTCTAATTTCAAAAATTCATATCTCCTTACTTGTATGTCCAATTGGGGTGATCTTGGTGGCCATAGAAAGCTTGTCATGTCTAGTTTAATGTTGTAAAATTTCATGGGCATTAGAAAACATTTGACTCTCAAATGATACAGCCCAAGCAATTGACCAAATAAACAGTGTTTACATCATAATAGCAGAAAAATACCAACTTTGAAAAATCATAATTAATTCCATAGAGCTGAAAATAATTTGGTTTTTGACTTTTCAAAAATTTATAGATGAGATCTATATGCATGTCAAATTTCATGGGCAAAATCGTTCATTTGATAAGATTTTGATATTGGGTTGCAAAATGGTCACTTTTGTGTCTCATAAGGGGTTCAAATGGTCCATTTTGGTTTCTATAGCAACCATGGCCACTTGAGCATGTGGGAAAACACCAAAATGGTTTACTAAACATGTCTCAAAGGTACACAAACCTAGAAATCAAAAACTCACTCTCTCACTCCAAGCCATACACAAGAATCCATATGTCAAGTCTTGCCATTCCATACCCAAAATTTATATTATCATTCATTTGGCACCAAAACTTATACATACATCAAATATTTGGGTAATTACACATGTTTAAATGATTTTACAACAATTCCATCATAGTATTACATCATATGCCATTCACATGGCTATAAAAAAAAGTAAAACTAGACACTTTGTTATCAATCTTTCATCTCCTAACCTGGTGGCTTCCACTACCTTGATCATTTGGTCTACCTAGTATGTTAAGATATTGGAGAAGAGGGAATGAGATTCAAAGAATCCTAATAGCTTATGTCCTTTTCAATCATACATAAAGAATGCAATTCAAGTCTTAAAAATGCATGCATGAACATAATGGAAAATGTGATAATTCAAGAAGCATTCTTGGCATTTGACTAAGTCATACAAAGCATACATAGGCTTGCCAAGTAAGTGGATTAGCCTCACCCATTCTCCTCAAGGTTATTGAACTTGGCTCTCCCTTTTTCTTAAAGGCCTTGAACTAAGCCTTACTCTTGGAAGATTTTAGACTTTGTCTCAACCATTCTCAAGGGTTTTTGGCTTCACCACACTCAAGAAAACCAAAACAAACATAGTAAGCATCATTTGAAAACATAATATGACATTATGGTACCATGGGATATAGGCATATGCTAGAACACTTTTCATATCTTAAAATACATATACACATATTCAAAGATAAGGTAAGCACACATTCATGCATGAGAGAAAGAGAAGAGAGCTACCTTTGCCACATAAGCACACTTTTTCTCTTGGAAATACACTCCTTTCCTTGGCAACACACTCACAATGATGGGAGGCTTGTTTCCTTTGGCCTAAATACACAAAATAGGAACCAATTATGCTCTTGGAACCATTCTTAAAGCTACCCATTTACTTGGAAAACTAACTTTGTCTTATGGTTCATTTATGGTTCCTAAATGCACCTAATGAAGCAACATCCATCATTTGAGTTTTAGGCTCCATTCTTTCATTCCATTTATGATTCTTGACTCTATTTAAACCTCTTGAAGCCATCACACAATTAAAATAAGGAGCCTAACTACATGTTGTTTCTTTAGGTTATAATATGGAACCTAAGATGCCATCTCACTTTCTATGGATTCTAAAATTTTTCTAAGGCTTCCTCTCATCCTCTTCCATCATACATGACTCAAAAATAAACTTGGAGCAAATTAAAACTACCCCTAGGTGCCTTAAGTGTCTTAGGCCGAGGCTATGCTTTTTCTTGGCACCTTTAGAGTTTTTTTGCTTCCTTTGATGGGAGAAGCATGAAGGAAGATCTCTTGGTGTCTTAGGAGCCTATATGAACTCTTAAACATCATAAAATATGGCTAGGATTCATGGTAGAGTTCAAGGTGCAATCAAAACCCTAGCCTCCCTATCTTGAAATCTAATGGTTCTTAGTTAATTTTCTTTGCATATTCTTATTCTCCACACTCAATTTTTTAAGATTCACACTTGGTTCTACCTAAAATCCATGCCTTCTTAGAGTTCCCTAGGTTGGTTGAACCAAGAAGAGAAGGGGAGAAGGAGTAACTACCATGAAAATGAAGTTTTACCTTGTTTTTCCTTAATTTCTTGGATAATTCTTCCCTTGCTTGGCCTCTTCTCCTCAAATCCAAAAATTCCACCTCTGTTCTACCTTCAAAATAGGTCCAAGAACTTCAACACAACCATAGAAAAGAAGGAAAGATGGAAGAGAAGGAGTTTGCTAAAGAGAAAGCATGAAAAATCAAAAAAATCCATACCTTTTTCCTTATTTTTCTCCTTCCTTTCTTCTCCTTCTTGTGCACGTCAAACCCTTACTCTCTTCTCTAGTTTAGAGTAGAAACAAAAGTGGCCAAGTGAAGGAGGAGGTAGGGCGTGGCCTATATATATATATATATAACTAGGTTAAGAAATAGTTTTTAAAAATTTCAATTTTGTCTCTTTGTCTTGCATTTTCGTTTCTAGTTCATTTTAGCTCCTTTTTGAGAACCATCTTTTTCATCATGAAATTTAGGTCCTCAATTTTATAAAATTCCTTTGGAACCATTCAAATCAAAGCTAAAACCTTTTCGAACAAAAAAGTCAAAGTTCAAGTCAACTAACATTAGAAAACGTACATCGGAGGGGTTTTAATTGTCCCTAAGCTTTTTATGGTTTTCAGGGCCTCTGAGAACCTTGGAGAATTCAAAATTTTCTTTTAAAATGCCCTTCTATGAGAATTCTAAAATTTTCTCAAAATTACAAAAATACCATTACATTTTGTTAATTTTTTGTTATAATTTGTTTCTTCATCCTATTTCTATTTTTTTTTGTTTGAGCCTAGGATTCTCATTTTTAGGAGTCTAGAATGCTACATAAATTTTTTAGGACCTTAACTAATTCATTTTAGAGGACTTGTTTTGAAAATGTATCAATTTTCGTCATTTTAACGAAAACCAGACATTACAATAGGTTTGCGGAAGAGTAATTGGTTATCTTCCGTGCTAGTCATACCCATGTATTAAGGGTGTGACACTAATAGTAGTCCTTACAGTTGGGAAGGAACTACATGTGATAGGTTAAACTATGTTTTTTAGATAAACCTTGGAATTCTTGGGATAAGAGGTATGCTTCACAACCTCAATTTCTCATCTTTTTCCAATCTTCAAACCATAAGTGTAAGAAACAATTTGTTTTCTCGATCTATTCCTTACTAGATTGATGAACCCTTCAAACTGAGCACTTTAAATTTCAAAGATAATAGGTTCATTGGCAGCATTCCAACAAGTATTGGCAAGTTGTCCAAACTCTCTTATCTTCATATGTATCACATTCTAAATTTTCTTTAAATGGTATCATAACCAAATTAACCAAAGAAGAACATCATGGGACAACCTCAAGTAAGCATTAGGAAACTAATCAAGGTTAATTAGGAGCTAATTGATTTAATTAGGACCAAAGAGGAGGATAAATGCTAGAAGACCTTTAAAGAGATTTTGGCATGTTATTTTGTCTAAGGTAGAAGCATATAGAAATGCATTTCATAGTGGTTACATATTAAGTGACTTACATGCACGTCGCAAGTAACTAAAATACCATCACTCAAATACTAGCCACGTGACATCTCATAACCCATATTACATTAGTATATATATATATATTTGGGTTCTTGGTTAATATGTAGTGCCTTTAACCATGTAAACAAAGAAATAGCAATAAATGGTGGCCGAATGAGTTGTGCTTTAGGAGAAGAAGGAAGAGAAAAAAATTAAGAATATACATATATTTATGATTTGGTTGTACATGTAGACTTAAGACTGTGCAAACCTTGAATAAGAAGACAAATAAAGTGCTAGGATAAATATGGGAGCATTGGCATCTTGGATGGCCGAGTGATTGGTGTATGAAGAAATAAACAAACAAAGGATAACAGGGACAAAACCAAGCCACCTTGACATTTCACTACTTCATTCTACATAGATACATTTGGTTATAACCTTTGACTCTTCCTTAGCTGTGCAAATAATAGAAAGCTTCATTTAAATAATTATTGAAAGATAATAAGAAGGTGTAATACCATAGTGGTTGAATGGATTAAAGTTTGTAGGATTAGGAAAAGACAAAATCAGAATTTTATATGCATTAGCCTTAACCATAAAATAGACAAATGTTGGATGAGTGTTAAGATAGGTGGCATTCACATGACTTATTCATGCATATGCTGAGGCAAAGGATTAAATATAATTTCATGTAGAGTGGAGAAATAGATGCCTAGCAACTAGTGATGTGGGACCTTGCAAAAGAAAAGATAAACAAACCACATATTAGCATTATTTGATTCCCTTATTATAGGCATTCATGTGTAGGTGTCCTGTCACTTGTTGCCACATTAATTCAGCCATGTAGTTTATGGAGTCTTGGGGAAAATGCAAAACACCTTGATGCATAATTGAGAGAGTGACACCTTGTATAGCCATCGAATAACCACTGGGAGAAGAATGAGTTTTTTATTCAATTGCGTTGTCTCCAAAGCTCGGTTAAGAAGCATGAGGTGACACTTGAAATGTGTAATACCCGACCATTCTAAAAAAGGCTTGAAACTAATTAGCTGCAAAAGAAAGTCCTCTAAATGGAAATAATTAAGGCCAAACAAAATTAGAGCAATAATTTGGATCTAAAAAAGAAGAAGAAGAAAATATGAAGCTTTAGATGCTCGAAAACCTAAGCCAAAAAAGTTAAGAAAAATTAGGAATGAAAATAGTGACAATTTTGTAATTTTGGGCACTTTTTAAAAAACTCAAAGGATGAATTTTTAAATGAAAAAAATGAGTTTTTCGGGATTCTCAGAGGCCTTAAGAATAATAGGAACCCCTAAAATGGTTAAAACCTCTTCAGTGAGCGATTTTGGCTGTCGGTTGATTAAAACTTTAATCGAATGGTTTAGAATAGTTTTAAATTCAATTTGGGTGAAACTAGAGGCATTTTATAAATTAGAGGACCTAAATTTTATGATGAAAAAGATTGTTCTCGAAAATGAGTTAAAATGAGCTCAAATGAAAGAAACTAAGGAAATGGGATAAAATGGAAATTTTTAAAAAGTGTTTTAAGAAGCCTTGCTGTTATATGTATCATTCCACTTCTCCCATCTTCCTAACTGACCTTATTTCTGCCCCAAACTAGAGGAGAGACTAGTTTAAAAGGGCACACCAAAGGGAGAGCAAAAGAGGAAGAAAAGCAAGTAGAAAAGATAAGAATTCAAGGCAATTTTCATACTTCTTGCTTTACCAAACTTGTTCTCCTTTTTCTTCTCTCTTCTCCTTTGGTCTTGGTGTTTAAATTGGAGCTATTCTATGGTTGATTTAGCAAGAAGAGAAGAGACTTTGCTAGAGCGACTAGAAACCTTGGAAAGCATCTTGAGAAAGCTAGAAAATAAGGTAAGAAACCATTGCTTGTGTTGCTTCATTTTGCCTTCTTCTTCTTGGGGAGTCTCTGCTAGACCTAAGCCCATAGAGGAGGGGATGATTTCTGGTCTTAGCAAGGTAGAGACAAAGGTTTTAGAGTGTGAGAATTAAGAATATGCAATTAGAATTAAAAGAGAAGCATTGGAAATCGAGTTGTGTGATTTAGGGTTCTTGTTGCACCTAGCCAATTTTGAAGCTTCCTAGTGATAATCTAGCCTATGTAAGAGTGTATAAGAGATCACAAGACATCTAATAAGCCTCACAAGTACCAATTCCCTAAAGAAAATCAAGCAAATGTTATGGGTGCTCATATGGTTACATGTCTCGGCCAAGATGAATCCAAGCACTTAGGGAGAGTTTTAATTAATTCTAAGGATAGAAGTGGTCTAGATATAACTAGTAAATACTAAGGAAACCATTGGTTTGAAATTAGAAGCCATAGTTTAAGAGATGGAAGTTTAAGCTCCATATTAAGACATAAAGAAGCAACTTGAGTTTAGGCTCATTGAATTGAATTGGTAATGACTCTAATGAGTTTAAATAGAGTCACATGACATGGAATGAATGAGAAATTGGAGCCAAGATCATAAATTCTAAGAGTTGCTTCATTATGCTTTGTATGGAACCATAATGGTGTTATAAGAGAAAATGAGTTTGCATAGAGTTTATGTGAAGTTAGAATTAATTCCAATGATTGAATTGTGTCTTATTTGATGTGCCTAGGCCAAGCAAATCAAGATCCTCCTAGGTGTAGATGTGTGGCTGAAAAGGAGGAGTAACCAAAAGGAAAAGTTTGTATTCTTGTTTTGAGGTAGCTCTCTAACCTTTCTTACATGCATTTCTTGGATGTTTGCTTGTCATTGGATGCTTGTATGTATGTTTGAGCTATGAGATATGTTCTTAACTGTTGATTTCATGTTATGATACCATTATGTTTCTTGAAATGTGTTTTTAAATGCAAAGTACTTGAATGGGTATGGTTATACCAAAAGTTCCTTAGAATGGGTGAGAATGAGCTAAAAGTCTCTAAGAATGGGTGAGACAAAGCCAAAAGTCTCAAGAAAGAGTAAGGATAAGTCAAAAGTCCCTAAAAGTGGATAAACCAAATCCAAAAGTCTCAAAAAAAGTGGATGAGGCTAGACCAACATCCTTTAGAGTCTATGTTTAACATGTATGAGTTCCTATGATATGAAAATATGTTTATGTATGCTTATAAGAAGTTTTTATGACATGCTTATATTTTTTGACATGAGAATATGCCATATATATGTTTGAAAGGGTAAAAGAGCTATTGAGATTCTTTGAATCTCACTCTTCTTTATATTATGTCTAACCATATGTAGGTGAAGCTCAAGAAACAAGAAATGGAAGCCAAACATCTTGAGAAGCAAGACTTTAATGATAAAATAGAAAATTAGGCATTTTGATGTCAAAGTATATAACTGTATGATGTATATGAGATGTAGGCCCTTGAGCATGTATAAAGTATGAGAATATCATGTATGAATGGAATTTGGAACCAAATGGATGTTTATGTATGAGTTTGACATTCTAGAGCCTTGATGTACTTGTGTATAATGACAACTAGGATATTGGTTTTAAGATGCATGATGATTTGAACCATTTGGAATACTTCCCTATGCTATATTTATGCTTTTGGACCTACTCAATTGGTGATGGATTGATTGGAAGGTTGTTTGACGCTCTTTTGAACTATTTTGACCCCTAAAATGACCATATTCTTGAGTTGAACCACAAATGGACCAAATGGATGAGTTTTTGCTTGAAATTTGGCAAGAAAATAGGTCTCATTAAGAGATTTTTAGAAATCTAAAGAGCACCTAATTTGGAGCTCTAGAGAATTTATTATGAATTTTCAAAATTTATCAAATTATGCAAAATTGTCTCAGTTATTATTCATATGGTCAATTTGCATTCCTATGTCAATTGAGAGACAAATGAAGTCTAATGCTCATAAAATTTTACAAACATAACCTAGACATCATAAGCTTTCCATAGCCATCAAGAGCACTCAATTTGGATCAGTATAGAAAGAGTTATGAATTTTTGAATATTAGGGTTTGTATTAGTCAGAGAGCATGACTTAGGCTACTGTTCTATTCATTTTTATGGGCGAAATGCTTTTTTCTTGATTTGGAATTATTTTTATCATTAGTTGATATCTAGAGCTTTCTAGAAAGATATTATATGTATGATTTTGATTTTTCTAAAATTAGTTATGAATTTTCAAAGTTCATATCCGAAAAATGGCCCTGCAACCTAAAAGCAACTTTCTAGTTTTGTGAAGTATGGTCCAAAATCCGAGATTTGTGTGATGAATTATGATGTCTCTGATATAAATGAGTATGTTATGGATGAAAATAAATAAGGGAAGCTTAAATGATTTATTAAGTCGAATATTGAGTATTTTGGCTTTTAATGTCGCTAAAAACCCTGCCAAAGGTATGATTTCCATGTAAATGTGTAAGAATAAGCCTTCGTGATATAATTAGAAGGCTAGGAAGTTAAGGCATTACAAACTGTTTCCTCCACATTAGGTTCATTTAGGGTAAGAGTAAAAGTGAGAGAAGAAAACAGATGTTTGGGGTAAGCCATGGAGTTGGAAGATAAGGAGGAGCTGTGAATCTAAGAAGGGGATTTCAAGGAGACTCATTGAAAGTAAGCATAGAAAACTTTTAAATTCCTTATTTATTTTCATTTCAACCAATTGAAGTTCTGAATTAGGAAACCTTGTTATCGTTGGACAACCATAGAACCTTAAGGAGAGACCATTAGGGGAGTCTAAGAGGAAGCCACAGGCAATTGGAGGTAAGTAATTGAGCTTGCTCCCTTGAACCCAATTAAGCCGAGAGTGGTGAAGTGAAAATAATATATATATAGGTGTTAGCCATGAGGACTTTGCCATATGAATACCTTCAATTCAATTAAAAGAATAGCACAATAAGGGCAGAATGTAAGAGGGGTGTATTGGCACTAAATGGAACTATATAATGAGACATTATGGAAAATGTATATGTATGATTATCACAATGGGAAATGGATGTACTAAGTGTAGGAAAGCTAGTAATTAGGAACTAAATTACCATATGAATAAGGATTTAGAGCTAGACTTTAAGGCCTTGAACTCAACATGATTAATTCAAATGGCATTAAATTAATCAGTATGAAAGGAAACAAAAATGAGATTAATTCCTAATTAGGAATTCAAATCTCCAACTAATGGAAGAGAATTAGGATTTTTGGTATGGGAAATTAGTAGCTTAATTTTTATTCAAATCTTGACCATGACTTGTTCTTAGTTAGGGTACTATGTGACTGAAATTATAGGGAAGCAATTGGGACAACACAGGCTAAGGACTAACTTGATAGAACAATAGCGACAAAAATAGGTAGTTAACATTATATTCATTCTGTGTAATTATGTAATTGCATTGAATAAATTCTTAAATTCCTTATGCTGTGTATGGTTGTATGTATGTCCACTAAAGTGGATCTTATGAGTATTAGACCTTTGTTATTGGCCAATGATTGAAGCATATAAACCTAATGAATGAATGTATGTTGCTATATGATAATTGCATGCTCTTACATTGAATTGTGCATTGAACATACCCTGGATGATATTTAGTGCCGTTTACATGTATACTCTTTGAATGCATTGTTACCTACTGGGATTTTATCTCATTACAAAGCTAACTATTTTTTTAGGTAATAGCCATTCAACAGATGGAACTAAAACTGCAGAAAATAAACAAGCAGAATAGTGGACTAAGTGTTGTTATTACATTTGGTTTCGTAAACCCTTTGAAAAATGTGAAATGTTAAAGCATAGCTTTAGTTTTGAGAATGTAGGGTTGTGTTGTAATCCTCCATTTTGTATCTATATGATAATGGTACATAAGTAACTTTCTATGCAGCCTGACGGCAATACTTGACAAAAGTATTAATTGTATGCAGAAGTATCCTTAATTATTATTTTTGCATGAAACTGATTATCATAACCTTAGGAATAACTATGGAATAATAGTATGTACTTGGTTGATGTTAGGGAGGCCATTTTGAAAATTTATGTATGAATTCCCTGAGTTTGGTTGAATAATGACAGAGTACATCTAGTTATAGCTTCAAATTGGTATGCAATCTAGGTATTCAATGTCTACCTCTTGTAGAAATAGCTGGAGGGGCATTTCTGAGTCTAAATTTTTATAATGAGTTCTCTAGCCTTTGACCTTAAGATATGGGGAATTATAGAATTTTTGGAATAAGTTGGACCATGAGAACGATGTACTAATTCAACTTAACTTTTGTACAAGACAAGTTTAAACAGGATTTATAATAAATTTTGTTAAATAAGTAAATGAGTGAATTAATGCACAAAATTTAATAAGAAGGTAGCTAAGACATATAAACTAAAGTTTGAAAAGTTTTAGAATTTGCATAATTCATTTACTAGGACAACTAAGTCAGAAATAGAGAGAATAGTGTGTTGCAAGTCCAAACTAAGTAGTGGCCTAAATGGCGCTGGTTAAGGGGCCATCCATAGGAATTTTCAAAAAATATTTTAGTACCTTTTGATTAACATTATAAGGAATCATTCTACTAATTTTTATGATTTTTGGATGACATTTGACAAGGTAAAGAAATTTCACAAAAACAAGCCCTAAAAATAAGGTTAACAGTGTCTTGTTTAGCCTGCTTTTCTTTGCAACAGAGGAATATATCATTCTGGTGAGGAGAAAAATAGAATTATGAATATGTAATTTTGTAATAATATAGTAAGAATCCTCTAAGTATGACAATATGTATAATAATCATAATCTCATAAGGTATATTCCAAATATTATTGGAAAGATAGCCAACTTATCAAATCTGAATATAGTAAGCAATGACCTTTTTAGCCACATTCCTCAACAAATTGGGAAGTTTATGGACCTCAAATAGTTATTACTTCTATGTAAGAGGGTTTTTGGTTCCATCCCCCAAGAAATAGGAATGTTGAAAAAAGTTGTTGAACTTGACTTTTCAAGTAATCGTCTCTCTCATAGAATTCCTACTACTATAAGAAACATAAGCAATTTACAATTTCTTTATCTTTATGACAACAATATCTTTTAGTCAATCCCAACCTTCAGAGGAAACTTGATCAATTTGTATGACCTTAAACCTGGAGAAGATAAACTTTTTGGATTAATTCTTTATGATATTGGAGACTTGACAAAGCTCATTGCACTATCTATGTTTACAAACAAACTCATTTTGTTAACAATAAACTCATTGGCCATTTATCATTAGACATTTACCTTGGTGGCTTGCTCACTTGTTTTGGTGTTGCCATAAACCATTTCACATTCTTAGAAGCATCAAGAACTGCTATAGACTTTTTAGTGTTAGGCTTGAAAGTAACCATTTAATAGGAAATATAACATAATTTCACTGTGTATCTAAATTTGGGCTACATTGATTTGAGTGACAACAAGTTTTATGGCCACCTATCAACCAAGTACATGGGGGAAGTAGCACAATCTTTCAAGCTTGATGATCCCTAACAACCATTTATTAGGTGGTATACCACCAGAACTTTGAAAGTGTAATGCTTGATTTTCATAAAAATGATGAAAATAAATACGTTTTAAGAGTAAATCCTTTGAAATGAATTAGTTAAGATTCAAAAAAATTAGAACAATGATCTAGACCTTAAGTAGTGAAAATAAGAGGCCAGAGGTGCCCTAAAACAGAAGCCAAAATAACTAGACGGAATTTAACGAAATGGTTACGTAACGTAATTGCATTTTTGTAATTTTAGACAATTTTTAGAATACTCATAGGAGGGATTTTTAAATAGAAAATTTAAGCTCTCCGGGGTTTTTAAAGGCCTTGAAAACCATGGGAAGCCCTAGGACAGTTAAAACCATTACGGTGTACGTTTTCTAATGATAGTTGATCCAAATTTTGACTATTTCATTTGGGAAGGTTTTAGCTCCAAATTAAGTGATTCCAAAGGAATTTTATAAGATTGAGAATATAAATTTTATGATAGAAAACATAATTCTCAAAAAGGAGTTAAAACAAATTTAGAACAAAAATGCCAAAAAGACAGGACGTAAATAGAATTTTCTTGAAACAATTTAAAACCCTTCCTATTTAAGTGAGGCATCCCACTCTTCTCCTCATTTGGCCAACTTTCTTTCTACCTTAAAATAGAAGTGAGACCAAGGGAGAGAGGTGCACAAGAGAAGGGAAGAGGAAGAGGAAAAACAAGGTAAGAAAGGTATGATTTTTATGGAGTTTCCTAGTCTTCTCTTTAGTAAGCTTGCTCTCCTCCTTCTCCTCCTTCTTTCTATAGTTTTATTGAAGTTTTTGGTGCTATTTTGAGGTCAGACTAGAGGGGAGAATTTTGGAATTGGAAGGGAGAATCTAAGCAAAAGAAGAAGTATCCAAAGGAAGCTAGGAAATCAAGGTAGTTTGGTTGTTTCCATGCTTCTCCTTCCTTGTTCTCCTTCTTGTGTGTTTCGACCCATGTATGCACAGCCAAGAGGGATTGAATTTTGAACCAAACCAAGGATGAATCTTAGGAATTAGAGTGTGGGGAATAAGAATATGCAAAGAAAATAAAGAAAGAACTATGATTTTTCAAGATGCATAACCTAGGATTTTTAGTTGCACCTTCATTTGTAAGATAAGTTCTAGCCATAAATTAAGATGTTTAAGAGTCCATATGAGTTCCTAAGATATCAAGAGAGCCTCCCACATGCATCTCCCATTAAAGAAAGTAAAACAACTTCATTGGTGTCTAAAGGAGGCATAGCCTCAGCTAAGAAGAGATATGACACCTAGGGAGTGTTCCAATTTCTTCCAAGCTTGGTTTTGGATTATATATGATGGGAGACTATGAAAGGAAGCCTTGGAAATAATTTAGAAAGCCTAGAAAGTGTAATGGAGGTATAGGTTCCATATTGTAGCATAATGAAGTAACACCTAGTTAAGCTCCTTGAAATGAATATGTGCTAGCTCTAAGGAGTCTAAATGGAGTCAAGAGTCGTAAATTAAGAGAGAGAATAGAGCCAAGATTATGTTTTCCCAAGGTTGCTTCATTAAGTGCCTTATGGAACCATAATTGAACCTTAGAAGCAATATAGCTTTCAAGTGCATGTGTAGCTTTAGAAATTGTTCTAAGAGTATAATTGGCTTCCATGTGATATGTCTAGGCCAAAGGAATCAAGTCCCACATCCTTGTGAGTGTTTGGCCAAGGGAGAAGAAGATTTTCAAAGGAAGAAAGTGTGTTTTTGTGTACAAGGTAGCTCTCTCTCCTTTCTCTCATGCATCTATGGATGTTTTCTTGTCTTTGAATGTGTGTGTGTATGTTTAAGCCATGAAAGATGTTCCTAGTATGTATTTATATGCCATGATACCATGATGCTTTGCTTATGCATTTGAATGATGTTTTTATGAACATGAATGGCTTGCTTGAGTGTGGTGAAGCCAAAAGTCCCTTAGCTAGGGTGAGGATGAGCCAAAAGTCCCCAAGAATGGATGGGACAAAGCCAAAAGTCTCTAAAAGGGTGAGGTTTTGTCAAAAGTCCCTTAAGAAAATGGGTGAGGCAAGTCCAAAAATTCTAAAGAGAATGGGTGAGGCTAAACCATTGTCTTGGCAAGCTTATATATGTTATATGTGACATCTTAAATGCAAGAAATGTTCCATGTATGTTTATGAATTTCAAGATAGCCGTGCATGCATATTTAGACTTGAATTTGCATCTTTTATGTATGGTTGAAAGGGAGAAGAACTATTGGGATTCCTAAAATCTCATTCTTTTCTCCCCATTACCTAACATGTCTAGGTGGACTGAGTGAGCAAGGAAACAGGAGCCACCAAGTTGGAAGATGAAAGAATGACAAGGAAATGTATTATTTTGCTCTTTGATAACCACTTTGTTGTCAAAAGATGTAATCCAATGATGTGTATGATGTATAACCTTTTGAACATGTATAAATATATGGATATATGATGTATATATGAGAATTGACACCATTGGAATGATATAGCATATTTTTGACATTGAATTGCAAGGTAAAGCTTATATGTTCTTGTGTATATCATCAATTGGGAGGGTGAATTTATGAGATCTGGGTATGTGGACCTTTGAGACATGTTTAATAGGCTATTTTGATGTTTTTCCATGTGTTCAAGTAGCCCTAGAAATGCTAGAAGCCAAATTGGACCCTTTGTGACCATTAAGAAGCACAAAAATGACTAAATTGCAACCTTATGTCAAGATCTAGCCAAATGAACTAATTTCCTCATGAAATTTGGCATGCATATAGATCTCATCTAGATCTTTTTGGGAAGCTAAAGATCAGATTATTTGGAGCTTTGTGAAATTAATTATGAATTTTCAAAGTTGCCAAATTTTTGCTATTCTGATATGGTTATTGTTCATATGGTCAGTTTCTTCTCCTATGTTATTCAAGGGCCAAATGGTGTCCAATGCTCATGCAATTTTACAATCATAAATGAGAGATGATAAGCTTTCTATGACCACCAAGATCACTCCAATTGGAGGTCTAAGCAAAGAGATATGAATTTTTGAAATTCAGAGTTAGTACCAGTAATGCAGCAATACCTATGGTATTGTTCCATCAATTTCAATAGATAGATATTCTTGTTTTGGTTTGGGCTTATTTTTGGTAGAAATTTAACATCTGTAGCTTTCCATAATTGTATAGTGTACATGATTTTGATTTTTCTAGATTTAGTTATAATTTTCCAAAGTTGGCACCAAAAATCTAGTAGCAGAACTTGAAACAACCTTGTATCATTTTGTATATGTATGTTATGAGCTCGAGTTTTTGGCAACATTTTGAGATGGTTTTGAGTTGTATGTATGTATTTAAATAGAAGAATGAGATGGATGAGTTTGTATAGTTCACGGGATAAGAAATAAATTTTTATTCGCTACGCAATATAAAATATTCTATTATTTTAATGGAGTTTTTCTTGAGATTTTGCTTGGCTATAAGAAATGAACTTGAAATGAGATGAGATAAGTTAAATAGATATGGTGTTACAGTAAGCTAAGAATACATGTACTTGTTTTGCCTTCAAATCATCTAACAAGAAATGTTCCAAAGGAATTGGGCAACTTAACATCATTGATTGAACTTACACAAAGCAACAATCAATTTTCAGGTCACGTTCCTATAGAAATGGGACTGCTACTAGAACTTGAACATTTAAATCTAGTAGCAAACCATCTTTAAATGGCTCAATTCCAAAATAGCTTGAAAGGTTACTCAAGTTATTGCTATTGAGTATTAGCATAAATGATAAGCATTCCCTCTAGTCTAGGTCATTTACAATCTCTTCAAGATCTTGATTTTAATGGGAATTCTTTTACTAGAAGAATCTCAACAATGCTTGGAGATTTGCAACATTTGGAAGTATTGAACCTTTCACCTATAAGCCAAGATTTTTTTTTTTAAAGAAAAGGATATAATGAAAGTTGGGTAAAAACAAAATAAAATAAAAATAAAAATAAAAATAAGTTTCTGGACTAGAATTAATTGGAAGGATGAGGTTCAAGTAGGAAGATGAGGAGACAGGAAGAATCAATTTCAATATTTATTTAGTTAAAAATTAAATTAAGCCACTGAACATTAGGCTAAAATAAAATATTTAGAAGAAGTTATGAACAATTAAGCTTGAACAATATTCTTAGTGATCCTAAAATTTGCCTAAAATCCCCATAGCTGTGTTTCAACCCCCTCAAAGCCCCTTTTATTAAATTTTTTCTTTCCTTTTTCTCCTTTCTGAACGTGCTACAGGTGGTAATGCAAGGGACCTGTTGGGAATTATGGGAGGCACATAGTACAAACGTTTAAAATTTTGATCCCAATTCCCACCAAGGATCTGTCAAAATTGCTTAAACTGAATAGGTTCAGAGAATTACTTTTTTCTGTCGATTGAGTTTGTTGTTTACTTTTGTTTGGATCATAGGAACTGACTGCAGATCAGCTCCCTCTACTGGTATCCACACGAACGGGGTTCAGCAACTCAAATGGTGTGCTAGCAGCCTGTCCGTACAATTCTGTACGACATCCATACGGTGTCCCTCTCTCTAAAGATATTGGAGGCAGCTCTAGCTATATTTTTCTGATATGGAAACCCCTATTTATAGACTAGAGTTTCAGATATATTTGATTAATCAAAATTAATTAAATATATCTATTAGTTAAAATTCAAATTTATCTTATAGTTTAAATTTAAACTAACAATATTTAGAGCTTAATTTAAATTATCTGATTAGTTTAAATTTAAATCTATCTAATAGAATCAAATTTAAATTATCTGATTAGTTTAAATTTAAATCTATCTGATAGAATTAAATTTAAATTATCTGATTAGTTTTAAATTTAAATCTATCTGATAGAATCAAATTTAAATTATCTGATTAGTTTAAATTTAAATCTATTTAATAGAATTAAATTTAAATTATCTGATTAGTTTAAATTTAAATCTATCGAATAGAATCAAATTTAAATTAATTCATATATATATATATACATATATATAATATCAAATATAATATACATATATATATATAATATATTTCAAATTTAATTATTTATATATATATATAAATAATTCCCCCATCCTAGATATTCATTGAATCTAGACACATTTCTGATTCAATGAATGTGGACATTTTAGCCTGAGTTGGTTCATTCTTGTGTGTGACCCTGCAAGCCCATATGATGTTGGCAGTGGGCTAACTGCACTGTTTGACCCACAAATCACAAGCAGCCTCTAGCAAGACTGTAACATCCAGTTCCCTGAAAACCAGAGGAAACATGAGAAACGTAACGTACAATTTTTTCATTAACGAACGAAACTTACTGGATACAAAAGGAAGTCCTCCAAGATGATGGAGTTAAGGTCCTGAAAAATTTGGAAAGCATTCTAGACTCCTAAATATGAGAATCCCAGGCTCAGATGGAAAGAAAAATGGAGCTAGAATGAAGAAACAATTTCTCATGAAAAGCCTACGAAACGTAATGGCATTTTTGTAATTTCGAGAATTTTTGGAATTCACATAGGAGGGCTTTTTAAATGAAAGTGTTGAGTTTTCCGGGGTTCTCAGAGGCCCTAAAAACCATGGGAAGTCTCGGAACAGTTAAATCCCCTCCGGTGGACGTTTTCCAACGTCAGTGTGCCTGAACTTTGACGAATCCGTTCGGAAAGGATTTAGCTCCAATTTGAGTTATTCCAAAGGCATTTTACTTAATTGAGGACCCAAATTTTGTAATGGAAAAGATGGTTCTAAAAAAGGAGCTAAAACGAAGGAGAAACAAAAATGCAAAGTATGAAGGGCAAAATGGAAATTTTTGAAAAAGTCCTTTTACCATAGCTATACATAGGTGGCACCTCACACTTGCCCTCATTTCACTTCAGATTTTCCAGCCCCAAATCAGAAGAAGAACCCTAAGGGAGAGGTGCCCAAGAGAGGAAGAAGAAGGAAGAAGAAAGCCAAGCTTAAGGTATGTTTTCATGGCAATTTTCCTTGCTTTTCTCCACCTCCACCACCTCTCATTCATTCTCCTTTCTTTCCTTGGATTAAAATGAGGTTTATAAATCTGATTCAAGGGAGATATTCAAGGGAAAGTTCGAATTTGAAGAGAGGAGCTTGGAGAAATCAAGATTTAAGCCAAACTAAGCAAGGAAACAAGGTAAAAATGCATCCTATGGTTGACACCTTTCACCCCACTTCTTCTCCATTTAGACCTAGACCAAGAATCCTAGGAGGATCTGATTTCCAAGCCTAACCAAGCATGATTCTTAGGTATTTAATCGAGAGGAATAAGAATATGCAAAGAAAATAATGAAATAACCATTAGATTTCAAGATGCAAAACCTAGGGTTTTAAGTGCACCTTCCAATTTTTGAATTTGTATGATGCTTTCTAGGTCTAAGTAAGAGTTTAAATGAAAGCTCCATGGAACCCAATATGCTTCATAGCCTCGGCCTAGATGGGTTCTCCTAACTAGGGAGAGTTTTAAATTTTTCTAAGGCCATTCTTGAGTCATATTTGATGAATGAAAATGAGGGGAGGCCTTAGAAAAAATTTAGAACTCATAGAAAGTGATTTGGTGCCTTAAGTTCCATATTATGACCTAAAGAAGCAACATGATGTTAGGCTTTTTGTTTTAATTGTGTGATGACTCCAAGAGGCTTAAAAGGAGTCAAGAATCATATTTGAGAGGAAAGAATGGAGCCTAGAAATTGTTTGAGGGGTGTTGCTTCATTAGGTGCATTTGTGGACCATAATGGAGCCTATAGAGCAATCTAGTATCTAAGCAAGTTGTATGACCTTAGAGTTTGTTTCATGAATCTAATTGGCTCTCATAAATTGTATCTAGGCCAAGAGAAACCATCTCCACCAATTTGTGGGTGTGTGGCCGAAAGAGGAGGCTTGAATCCAAAAGAAAAAGTGTATGATTGTGTGCAAGGTAGCTCTCTCCATCTTCTCTCACGCATGGATGTGTGTTTAGCTTGTTTTAGAATGTGTGCATGTATAATTTCAAGTTATGAAAAGTATGCTAGCATTCCTTTATATGCTATGATCCTTGATGCCATGTTATGTTTTCTAATGAGTGCATGATGTTTGTATGAGTTTACTTGAGTGTGGAGAGGCCAAGAACTCTTCCCTTGGGTGAGGATGAGCCAAGAACTCTCGAGCTTGGTTGAGACAAAGCAAAGAGTCTCCCAAAAGCAAAGTGGGCTCCCAAGAGTATGGTTGAGTCCAAAATGCTCATGAATGGGTGAGGCAAGTCCAAAATCCATAAGGAGAAGTGTGAGGTGATTCCAAACACTTGGTGAGCTCTTGAATGATTTGTATGAGTTTTTCACATGCCAAGTTTGCTTTAAAATGTCCATGGCTTTTATTTCCTCTATGCATGCATTTGTAAAGCTTGCTTTGCACATATTATGTGTGATTGAATGAGAGATGAGCTATTGGGATTCTTTGAATCTCATCCCCTCCTCTCCAATGATCTAACATGTTAGGTGGACTAAGTAATTATGGGTGAAGGGAGCCAACAACCATGAAGAGCAAGGATTGAAAAGCCTATGTGTTGTTTTAGCCATTTTGAAACCATAATGATAGTTCATAATGTATATGATGTTATATATATACCATGAACCATAAGACATGTGCAAATATACTATTATGTGATATTTAGATGTATGAAAATGATATATGACCTATAACACTTATTTTGAGTATGGAAGGCCAAGGTGTGCAATATGGGATTTTGGTGAATGTATGCATAAGTGTGGGTTGAATGGCCAAAATGAGATGCATGAGATTTGGGACCATTTGGGCAGCTCACTTAAGTCTCAAATGTACTTTTGGACTTGCCCAAAAGGTGCCACAACCAAGGGAAGGCCATTTGGCAAATTTGGTACCTCATATGGAGCCAAATTTGACCATAATGGAACTCTATGTTACTTTTTAGCCAAATGAGTTAGTCTTGCCCTAAAACTTGGCATGCCATTAAGTCTCATTAAGAGCTTTTTGAGAATATTTTCGGAGACCTAAAGAATATTTGATAAATTTTCAAAGTTGGGATTTTTCATTGATTCTGGTATGGGTACTGTTCATACTGATAGTTTTGAATTCTGTGTCACCAGATAGCCAAATAGTGTCCAAAGATTATGAAATTTTACATGCATAGAATAGAGGTCATAAGCTCTCTGTGGCCACCAAGATCACTTCATTTGGAGGTCTGAGCAGTGAGTTATGCATGTTTGAAGTTAACTGTCAGTATCAGTAGCACCCCATGAGTCTGGTTACTGTTCCATAGGGTCCAGCTGACTAAACGTATCTGTTTCATTCTGGAATTATTTTTAATATCAAGTTAACATTTGTAGCTTTCCAGAATGACCAAATGTGTTTTGATTTTTATAGAATTAGTTATGAATTTCAGAAATTTGTATCAGTAAACTGAACAATAGCCCAGGCAGCCAGCGACTCTATAGCTTTTTGATGTCAAACATCATGTGTGATCAATTTTATGACCTGGACGTATTTTTAGTGTGAAGTAGATATCCTAAGGTTTCCAGAATGACCAAGATTGCATGTTTTTTATTTTTCTAGATTTAGTTATGATTTTTCAAAATTTGTGATAGAAAAGAGGAAATCCTGGCCAAAAATGCAAACACGGATTTCATATGCTCCTTTGCTTTCCACAAGTTGTAGGCCAAATTTGATGATGGAAATGAGTTATATTTATGTGTTTAAGTATGAGAAAGTGATAGATGCTTTCATATGGCCTACGGGACTCCGAAAGAAAAATTTTACCTGTAGAGAAATGCATTTTTATTCATAAATCCCTATGCCACTATATTATTTCTATAGAACAAACATAAGATGAGGCATGGGAATTGTATGAATTGAGTCCTAGAAGTATGGTGTTACAAAGACATTGTGACTATCCAAATCATACGGAATTGGTGATCCGATGCAACCTATCTTATAACCCTATCATATCTCTTTTGTCACACGATATCTAGATCGAGTATAAGGCATGGAAATGTCATCCTCAACTTGCTTGATCATAACTTTCTTGATCTTTAAGCAGACTGATATAAGATGGAATCCTTTCCATCTGAGCATAGCCATGCATTTCTCAGTCACACTCATCGAGGGGCCCAGAGATATCTCTCTATTAACTAGAGGGACAAATTCCATATTGACCACTCATTTTCCTCTGCATGGATTCCATTATACCTGATCATAGTCTTTATAATCACCCAGTCAAAGGTGACATTAGACTATGCCAAAGTACAGTGTCCTTCATGTAGGAATCTATGGTGATATCAGGTCCAAGGGATCAATGACACTGTTATATATGAGATAAACTTATGACCTAATCCATGTAGCTTATCTCATGATGGGTCTATCTAGCGTCCTGTTCTCTAACACACATCTATGATTTTGATTCATATCATCATACATGATTAACACTTAATCAATCAAAATCATACTAATCTTAATTCATCGTTGTTCCCACAAGGATGATTGATTAGGGACATTTTGGATAATTCAAAAAATGATTTATCCATGGATATTATTATATATAAACATACAAATAATATAATAATGTAATAAAAAGAAAACTCTTATTTCATAATAAAAACAATGTTCGCAATACAATAATTGGCCTAGGGCACAATCTCCAACAAGACCAAGCTGCAATTTCCAAATTGTTCTTCAGCTTTGCATTGTCCCATAATTTGTCATTGATCCTTTAGATTTTTCCGTAGTGAGAAACACATGTCTATTCCCCAACTCTGGCTATAACTTCATTCCCTTTTTCCCTGATCTTCTTTTCTGCATCAAGTTCCCCAAGGTACCTCATTTTTTCCCCCTCTTACTACGTGTTCTTCTTGAAGCTTCAGTATCTTCCATTTTTCGGTTACTACATCCACCATTTCCCCCCAACCTCAGTGACTTGGTTTTTCCCTCATTATTGGCGCTGCATCTTCGTCCATTTAGGCAACCGTGTTTCTTTCTTTTTGGCCATCCTATGCAAACCATGAAGTGGGTAAAACAGTGGGCATCAAAGCTTCATTCCTAAGTTCAGCTTCTTTTTAAACTACGAAGTTTTTTTCCTCTGCATTTTTCCTTCCTTCTCTTTCTTATGTGATCATGTGTTTACCTTCTTCAACCTTGCACAGCTACTGCACTCGAAGCTGTCGGCCAAACCCTTTTTTCTTAGGTTCTTGTTGGGCCGTATAGTTCGGCTCACATGTTTGAGCTCAAGAAATTTTTGTTTGCTTAGCTTGGTTACTGTTTGTGCTGTAGCCACCATTTCTGCCCTGTCCTTCACTTCTTTGTCAGGTAATTTTCCCGAGCTTGGTTGTCATAGTGTGCCCTGTTTTATGATGCTTTGGCCATTAGATTGTTACAATTGCTTAAGGGTTCCAATGTGCTCCCTCCCTATGTGCAGCACCTATTCTCCTTTCATTTTCTACACCTTTTTCATCTTATTGTTCTGTTTGGCCCCTAGTTTGTAGCTCATTATACTGTGTTCAATCTTTTCTTTTCCTTTCTTGATGAGGTGAAATCATGTAACTTGATCCCTTGCTTCCCACGGCTAGCTCTCTATTTAGAGTGTCATATTTTCCTAGTTGAGCACCTTCATTCTTGTGTTCCTCATAATTGTCGTATGGTTGTTTTGGAGTTCTGAACAAATTAAGCTTATCTTCCACCATTGTAAACATTATGCAAAGCCGTTTCTTTATTGTGGCTGTGAGTGACGATTGGACTCTTTGTTGGGTTGCAAGTTAGGTGGATGGATGGTTATGGTCATCATTAACTCTAGGTAAGCTTGCGTTCTTCTTGTCCAAATTTCCTCACTTAGGACAAAAATAAATTCATTTTATTGTAAGTTAAATAATTGGGTTATTGACTTTAATTGATAAACTTAACTAACAAAGTTTTGGATGTGTAGGAAGTTAACTACCAAACTAAGATAAAGCTTGTGTTACAAATAAGACATGGTTAGCTATGAATGTTCCAAGTTAATTAAAGGGGAAGAAGAAGAGTTAAAGTAAGTAAGTATTGACAATTATTTAACTAAAACTTATTTGGTAAAAATTTGATTAAACTAAATAGAATTTTATTAAGGGAAGTAGTACTAGACTAAGATTTTCAATGGGATGACTAAAATAAGTCAAACATTAAAAATTTGAACAATTGTTAAACAAAACTTAATTTGATAGAATTTAATTAAACTTGGTAGGATTCAAGCTAGGATTAGTGCCACATCTTACTACACATAGTAATTATCTTAAGTATTCATCACCATTATACCAAGAAATCCTTAACCAAGCCAAAAAATAGGGTAAAAATTTGAAACTTTTCCTTTTTAATAATATACTATAGCACATTTATCTCTCACTTCGTTTTGCATTCCCTATTCTTTATATGCTTCGCATAACATGCATTACTTAAAGCTCATAATTTTTCACAAAATAATTTATATGTGGGGCCACAGAAGTCATGCACCAAAACTTATAGAAATCTATAACTAGTCATATCAGGTGTTCCAATTATAGTTTCATGCTTTCTTTTGGCCACACTTACAACATGGAACAAATTTTAAGGCATTAAACCTTTTCTAACATAATTCATACATGGTATCTAACTATCATTAAAGTGACAATTCAAAACAACAACTTTGTAACCAATATACCCTGATTCCCACTAAAAAGACCAGATACATGTGTCCAAAGCCTTTGTCTCAAGTATCCCAAAATATGACCCATTTCATTCTCTTAAGACTCCATGTCAATTAGCTTCAAAATCATCCTAATAATCACTCATAACATCTATATACACTTGGTCGCTTAATTAGTAGTTGACCCCATTAATGTCTCAATTCTAACAATCTAGAATAAAAGTGACAATTGAAATATTCTAACTTTAATAATAAAATACCATAGTGATAACAATATTAAACCATAATTTACCAAACTTGTCTTGGCCAAACAAAAGAAAAAGTTACTAAAACTAATCCAATCCATAATTATATGCATATTCTTAGCCTTAGAGAAGGAAATGAGGGATATCCAAGCAAAACTCCCATATAAAAACATAATCATTCATAGTCTCACCTATAAGGGGAGAAATAAGGAAAAACTAGACATAACTCCACTTTTTGAACCAAATTTCATTCCATTCCATAATTCAAGTGTCAAAGGCTCCTTAGTTTAGCATACCCATATACTTCTATATCTAAATACATGTTTATGTTAAGGGTCAAAGAGTTACATCAACATTCTTCAATTAAGATCTATCATAATAATTAGTTACAATATGAAAGAGCAACATAATTTAAAATGATCAAGCCCAAAGTTGTATCTAATACAAATTACTACAAAAAAATAACCAAATACTCTAAAAATCTTTAAGCAAGCTCTCGACCTCTCAAGGAGCAACTTGTTTGCCTTTATCTTTTGTACAACTTTCACTTGGCATGGTTAGTTTACATATAAAGAATGAGATATACAATATCAATACCAAATTCCATCATTCCAAGCATATATAATATCACTCAAGTAAAGGAACACAAGCATGCACAAACACTATCATAAAGGCACTTAAGTCGGCAATCATATGAGCTAGTTGATGGTCATTAACTTATAAACTTGCACACTTTTCTTAGCTTGGGAAGAGCTATCGTGCCCAATTCCTTACTTCATCATGCTTGATGCCATAAGGCACCTCCAGCCACAAGGGCACATGAACATAATATACATAGCCAACTCATGCCCTAAAATATTTATGATTGCAACATACATTCACATACAAGCATTCCAATACCAAGTTTATGCATACAAAGAAGGATATGATTACTACCTTGGAGGTTCACCACCCAATGCTAAGCAAACTCTTTATCTTTTATGCAACAAAAGGGTCCTGCTTCTTGGCCTAACTCTCTCAAGTAATGCTAATCAACTTAAATAGCCAAAAAATGATATATTGGGTAATATAATAAGCACTAGGCATTTAACCATTCAATTTCATACTTAACTTAAAATTAACATGTAAAAAAGGCTTTCATACCACATTTTAAGATTCAAAATCATGCTTTAACTTTGTAGACTTTACATTTAATCATATCATGGTCTAAGACATGCCATTCCAATGATCAATCTAGGCCAAAGCTCATAAAGCATTATTACTAGCACACTTTTTACAATTTCCCCTTTCTTAGGCCAAAAATTAAGGCTTTCAATCAAAAGTGTTTTTAATGCATCTTGGGCATTTTAAATTCCTTATATTAACCCAAAAGAACATTTTAAATGTCCATTTGGTCTAATTCTTCTATTAATATACATAACTCAAATTTGCCTTCTTTAGCCTTACACCTCAAAATTACACCACTTAGGACCATTCAATTTTCTTAGTTCAAGTTTCATTTCTATAACTTAAATAATGTTCTTGGATCAAATGCAACTCATTTTGGTAGATACAACAACTAAATTTCAGTCCATGCATTATAATTCCTAACTCTTTTGTCAAACATAGTAAAATTACAAGAACGAACAAACTTAGCAAAATTGGCATCATAATGACTCAAGACTAACTCCTATTCACTTGACAAAGCCTCTAATTACACAATTCAATAAGGCATTCCCACATTCTTGACCGTAACTTCTTGGTTAAGACACATACACATCCTCAAGTGCACAATGCAAGATTTCCATCAAACCCATTTAAAACCTCATCTAATTCACATATTCTTGCCACTAATTACCACTTATATCCATGGAAAGTATCATATCCTAAAGTCCTTAGGCTGTCCAAGAATTAGCTCCCTAGAGTTCAATAAGATCTAAAATTTCAAGCCATCAAAATGTAATGGAAAGCTTAGGATAGTTACCTTAATTCCTTTGCTCAAATATTCTTCTATAAAGAAGCTCTTCAAGCCACATATCTAGCCAAAAATCTCTATGGTTCAAGATGAAATTCAGGTAAATGGAAATCTATTGAGGAGAGGAAGAAAATTCATAAAAATGAGAAAGGATAAAAGTGGTTATAACTTACCAAAAATCCATATAGAAACTTCTTCTCTTTCCTTTCTTTTTGTCCCCTATTTTTTGCTGAAATTTTTGCTACACTTTCTCTCTCATTCTGTTGCTAGTATGCCAAGTTTAGGAAGCAAAATGATGAAGATAAAGTGACTTGTCAGGTGCACATGCTTTAAGGCATGAAAATGACAGTTTCTTGGACAATTTTGCCAATGATTTGAATTTTTCTCTAATTTATCCCATTGTGATAACTTACATTACTTAGTCATTTTCATGTCATCTATTGTCAAATGCAATAAAAATAATTGTAATGAGACTTTTAGCAGTGGTTTTTAACTATTTAATATCTCACATGAACTTGTGAGGCCAAAATAGAATTTCCTTCTATTTTACTTCATAACTTCTATATACATATTTGTTTTGACTTATATGATCATAATACAAGTCCCATTTGCATAAAAGAGTCATAGAGCCTATTTTGACCCTTTTAACCATAATAAGGTCCTAATTTAAAAAATATAACTTTAACTACACAACTATGATTTATGCAAATTAGGTGTTTATATTTGAACTTCCTATTGTAAAAATTTAAAGTTCAAATGAATCCATTTGGCCCCTTAAAAGACATGGAAACCAAGGCTACATCAATATAAACAGTAGTTGCATAAGATAACTTTTTGGGGCTAACTTTGAAAATTCACCAAATATTTTATAAAACTAAAAAAAATGCAAGTTTTAACTCTATAGAAAGGGTTATATGTGCCCTAATTGCTACCAAATTTTAGCCTCAAATTAGGTTGTTTGGGCTATCAAGGGTAAGCTTATATTTTTTGGCTCATTTGAACCAAATTTTTTTCCAAAGTGGTCCAATTAAGCTTTAATATGCAATCTTTCTCCTTAAGCAAAAATTAATCCATTTATACTTCATTTCTATAAGGGCCAATACACAAAATATGGATATCTTCTAAAAGTCACTATCCCACTTGTACTCATGCATATATAACCAAGAATTTCTCGTATACCAAAACATGTCCTATATATACATATCTACATCAAATAGCATTCATTCATAGTCTTAAACTTGCATATGAAGTGCTATTACATATCATCATTGTATACATGATAGTTTATCACTATTTTGTTTCATAACATACATCAAACCAACATATAAATTACAAGCATTCCATCTACATCCTTTAGGCTTTAGTTCTTCTCTGGTTCCTTTTCTTTGCCAGTTGTACCTATCATGGTTAGTGGGAGATAAGAGGGTAAGATTCTTAAGAGAATCTTAGTAGCCACACTTATTCCAAATCAATGCATACAATGGATGATCAAAGAGGAAATGCATGCATGTAGGGCATATGCAAAAAAGTAACTCAATAAGAAATTGACATGAAATTCTTGTCCTCATCTAGCCATGGCATGAAAACATATTAGCTAGGTTCATCTCTAAGTTAGGGAAGAACTACTGCGTTCAATTCCCCTTCACCTCATACTAGGAACTAAAGTTTAACTCATATATACATAAAAATTCATGCTAAAGATCTAATTCAAAACATAACTCATGTAATCATTAAACAACCAATACATACAACATTGCAACTCAAATGCACCTAAATGCATGCAAGAAAGGATGAGTAAGCTACCTTTAGAGCTATGAGTCTTGGTCTCTCTTTAACTTATTTGATCTTTCTCCTTTTGCTTTACTTCCTTTGGCCACACACACACACACACACACACAAGGGTGTAGTTACTTCAAGTTGGCCTAAACACATCATTTGAGACCCAAAGAAATCCATTAACACTTAGAACATACTTAGGTTTATGCCATAAGAGATAACTCTAAAAAATTCAACTTGTAGGCCTTAAACTCTCACTATGTATAAGTTATATAATTTTAATGGAACTCATTAGGACCATCATAAGCTTGCTTAAACATGCTTAGCATCATATTGTCCATATAGGCATCCTTTGTACACTTATAAAAATAAGGCTTTTAAATTTATTCTAATGGTTCCATTAGTATTTATATATACATATATATATATATATATATCATATTTAGATCATCTAAAACCTTCCCCATAGAATAACTTTTTAGGTACTTTAAATTGTATCTTGACTGAGACCTACACACATGCACATATCATGGATTTTTTGTCACCTTCATGAGGAATTTGAAGGATATAGATATCCATGACTCATTTATAGTCGAAGTATGGCCTTAGAGGATTCAATTTATCTTCTTAGGGTTTTAAAGCTTCCATAGTTCAATTTGAACTCTAGGTGGCCCTAACTTGTTTTCTATAGCTCTCTTTAGGGTTTTCTTTACATAATCTTATTCTACTTCCTTCTAGACCCTTGTTTCTCTTAAGTTCTTCTGAAACTAAAGTCTCTTCCTCTTTCTCTCTCTTTAGGTTGAACTGTGGAGGAAGTGAAGGTTCAAAGAAAAGAAAATTTTCTAACATGATGTATACCTTATTTGAAAGCTTTCTTTGTAAAAACCCAAAAATATATAATAAACAAAATTAGTTGGTAGGAGTAAGTAAGAGTGTGGATTGGCTTTAAGGACATTTTCGCCTCTAATGTTCTTGGGTTTGAGCCTCAGGCGGGCATTTACTTAATTTTTTTTTCTTTCTCTTTCTTTCTAGGTCATTTTTCCATTATACCAAAAATACCTTCTATTTGCTTGAATAAAGAGTTAGCTTTTTGGTCATTTCCCTCATCCATCTTTTGTTACACACCTCTCTTAATTAAGTCAATCTTTTTAGATAATAGAAGCATGGAAAGGACAACCAAACCATTTACCATTACCTCCATTTTCGTAGCAACTCAGTTCCCTTTCTTGCTTCTATTTTTGTGCATTCTCTAGTTGTTGTAGCCATGCTTTGTTGCTACATCTTGGTAGCCATTTTCTTCATGCAGATTCATTCCCTCCAAGTTTGTAATCTCGACCTCCTAGTTGTTAGACAACATCCTATGTTTTCTTCAAGTTTCTTGCTTTTTTGGTGCATTGTTTCACTTTCCTATGTGGCTCTAACCTTTTTGTCCTAGATGTTCTTCCTCTCCCCTCTCAATTCTTAGTTGTGTGTATGTAGCTACTGTTGTATTGTGCCTTAAACAAACTGTGGAAGGGAAGGAGGTTAGTGGCAAATTTTAATGAGCTACACATTCCATTTTGGCCTTCCAATGTTAGAAACCTTGGTGCAATTATTCTCATGGTTTCAAGTAACATTTGAGCTCTCCCTTTTTCATTGTTGCTTCAAGCAATTCCCTAATTTTGTAAGCAATTATAATTGATATTTTTAAAACTATAGGTTTAGTGGTTGATATGGTTAAATTCCTTTGAATTTTGAATGGGAATAATCTTAAGCCAAATTAAATATATATCTTGTTTTACCTATTTTTTTTGTCTAAGATTTAAACCCTAAAATATTAGGAAATTTCTATTGTAAATAAAGAGAATCCAAGAACTTCAAGTTGGGAATTTTCAAGGAGTTCATTAATGTTTGAGAAAATTTTAACTTCCCCAAATAAAAAGTTTCATAAATGATAGTGATCAAAGTATAGAAACTAGGAAAGGAAAGTTCATAAATGAAATATGTGTGGGATGTAGCGGTTACCAAAAAAAAAATAGATAGGATATTTAGGTATTAGAAATTGTAATTTGAATAAACATGTTTATGTTGGTGTTGTGAAAGGGATATAATTAATTACTATATCCAAAGAGACTTGTCAGTACAAGAAGTTTAGGGAAATAAGATAAATTTGGTTATGAGGCAACTTGAGACCATCCAAATACTAAGATTTCGTGAACTGGTATTATAGGGTATTTCGAGAGAAGTAATTGCCACTAAGGAACTAGCAAAGGATATGATAGGATATTCTCTATGTCTTCCTGAGAGGTGAGTACATAATGCTGACTATATATACATATGATGCAAACTTCATTATGATACCTATGTTCTAACATTTCTTATTTAATTACTATTTATTTAGCTAATTACATCTTTATCATTTAATTATTAAAGTATTTCTATATTTTGGGATAAAAAATAATGCTTGAAATTGTCTTTGTTTGAATGTGGGGTTTTTAATTATTTTTTTTTATATATTTGGATTTAATGATTTGTGGAATGATTCTTTTTAGGAGCTATCTATTTCGGGGCCCTGTAGCTAAATGTAGTAGTGAATAGCCATGGTACACTATGATTTATACCCTAGTTAACTGGGTGTTACTAGCCTCGTGTGGTTGGCTATTATATATGGATTTGCTCTGATTTCTCTGAGTGGGCTGCTTATGTTTGTGGTGTTTACCTTTGCGAGCTGTGTGCTTTAGGTTTAATTTGTCAGTTCTGGTTAGAGGGTCCAATTGTATTTTATGATTGACTTATCTAAAGCATTCGTCAATCGTTGTTTAAATGTTCTACTTGTTGATTTACTATTATGAATGAAAACTTTAATGTTAAACCTGTCTTTATCCTGTATAGTTAGCATTATTTACTACATGAGTATTGAACTCATCCCTTTTATTTTTAATATTCTTTTTACATAGTAAGATTGAACTTGAAGCCTCTTTAGCAGCATAGGATCAATTGTACTCCACTATTTTTAGTGAGCCCCACATTTGTTCACAAGGGTATATTTTGTTTATCAATATGAAAATTGATTTTATTTTGTATTATGTATGTAACTCCATTGATCCACAGACAGAACTCCCCTCCTTTAGCAATTGATATATAATGGATTGTGTTGAGAGTAGAACTTTTTTTTGATGTAAACATTGTGTTGGGCTAAACTTGAGTGGGTCTAAATTTTGTAGGAGACTTTATCAAAATTTCTACAAAAGACACATTAAATTACATTTATTTCAAGTACAACTTATAGTTTATTTCGATTAGTTTTACTATTTGGAAATGAATTATAGGGATTTCCAATAAACTTTGGTAAGGATCCTAGTTTAAAATAGGCTTATGGAAGAACATTGTTTATCTCCTGCACCAATCATACTCTTGTCTAAAAGATGTGACAAAGTTGGTATCAAAACCTAGGTCTTTCTGTGGTTTCATGGAGCAAGTGTTCTTTAATGGGATCTCAGTTATCATTATGAACCAAGGCATAATTATAATTGAGATAACATTAAAGACCTTATAAGACATTCTAATACTTTCTCCTTCAAGTTTGTTGACCTTGCAAAATGTGATGTTTATTTGCTTTAAGACTTGAATTTTGAGATTTTTTTGAATGTTGCTATTTTATTGTAGAGTAAGGGTGCCCCTTAAAATTTGTTCAGTTAATAAACTAGCTACTGTAAATAAAGCTTCCAATAGTGCATTGGCTCAACAAGCTACCCTACTAACTCGAGGCCATGGCCAAGGCCAGGGTAAGGGTTGTGGGATTGTTAGGCCCCAAGACAGGCCCCACTAGAGGATAGAGTAAAACCTCCTCAACCCCAGGAGGAAGTTATGCCACCAGTGTAGCTAAGACCAATGGAGCCTCAGGTTATGAGAGAGGAGAAAGAGGTCCTAGTAACACTCTCTCATTTCTGAAATTGAAACCTCCCATTTACTCTAAAATAAATAGTCAAGCTGACCCCTAGTAATTTATAGATGGTATTGAGAAGATTTGCAAAACTTTAAGTTGTTCAAGCACTAAATCAATAGAGTTTGCAATATTTTAGTTACAGGATGCAACTTACTTATGGTTCCAAACTTTGTTGGGTGAGGGGCTAGTTGAATCACCCCTGATGTTGTGGGAGAAATTTAGGGAACTTTTTATGGATTGTTTCTTGTCATAGAGTGTCTGTGATACCAGAGCTAGAAAGTTTAAGGGTTTGAGACAGACACTAGGAATGAGTGCCTCTAGTTATGATATCTATTTCACCCAGCTATCTAGATGCGCCCTATATTCTGTCCCTACTAAGAGGGATAGGATCAATAGGTATATGAATGGTTTGCTTCGATCATTGTATAGAGTGGTAGCTACATAAATAAATTTGTTTTTGTAACACCATATTACATTAACCTCTCTAGATCTTCTATGGATATTTAGGTGCTTGATTTCATTGGAGAATAAGGAAACATTCATTAAAAATAATGGCATTTCTTGTGTTATGTAAAGTTCAAAACTTTTGTCTCACATCTTGTGGCCCATATAAGCTTACCTATATCAATCTCCAATTAAAATGCATTCATAAAACTCAAAATTATCATAAAATAGCACAAGAATCTTGAGCCTATAGCATTCATACATAAAATTTACATGTTTAGTCTTAGGTTTTGTTGCCAGATTTCTAGTGCCAACTTTGAAAAATCATAACTAATTCTAGAAAAATCAAAATCAAGCACACTATACCATTCTGGAAAGCTATAGATGTTTACTTCATGTAAAAATAAGTCTAGACCAAAATAGAAATGTTTAGCTACTACAAATTGATAGAACAATACCAAAAGTACTACTCATTACTGGTACTGACTCTAAATTCAAAAATTCATATCTCTCTGCTTAGACCTTCAAATGAGGTGATCTTAGTGGACATAGAAAGCTTATTATGTCTAGTTTATGTTTGTAAAAATTCATGAACATTGGACACCATTTGGCCCTCGAATGACATAGGAGAAGAAACTAATCATATGAATAGTAACCATACCAGTTTAGCAGCTTTTTGGCAATTTTAAAAATATATAATTAATTCTATAGAGCTCCAAATAATTTGGTCTTTAACTTTCCAAAAAGATCTAGATGAGATATGCATGCCAAATTTCATGAGAAAATTCGTCTATTTGGTCAATTTGTGCTATAGGGTTTCAAAAAGTCACATTTCGACTCCTTAAAAGGTCATAAATGGTCCTTTTTTGCTTTTAGCTTTTCTAAGGCCACTTGAGCACATGGGAAAGCATGAAAATAGCCTACTAAACATGTCTAAAGAGTCTAAAAATCCTGATCTCACAAACTCACTCTCCCACTTAATGATATACATAAAGAGCATACATGTGCATTCTTGCCATACAATGTCTAGAACATACCATATCATTCATTTGCTTCCAATTCCCATATATCCATCACATATCCATATAATTACACGTGTTCAAGAGCTTATACATTATATGCATCATGCAAATATATCATTTGACAATGCTACATTTACAAAGTGAACAAATATCAACTCCATTGTCAATCTCCTTACTTTCAAGTGTGGTGGCTCCCATTTCCTTGCTCACTTAATTCACCTAGGCATATTAGGCAATGGGGAGGGAAGAGTGAGATTCTAGGAATTCCAATAGCTCTTCTTCCTTTTAAGCACACATAATGGATGCAAATTCAAATCTAAAAATGCATGCATGGCTATCTTAAAATTCATAAACATACACGGAACATTTGTTGCATTCAAAAAGCCATATATATTATACATAGGCTTGCCAAGATAATGATCTAGCCTCACCCATTCTCTTTGGGACTTTTGAACTTGCCTCACCCATTTTCTCAAGGGACTTTTGACTAAGCCTCACTCTTCTAGAAACTTTTGGCTTTGTCTCACCCATTCTTAGGGACTTTTGGCTCATCCTCACCCTAGTTAAGGGACTTTTGGCTTCACTACACTCAAGAAGTCATTCATATTCATAAAAACATCATTCAAGTACATAAGTAAAACATCATGATACCTTGGCATATAAATACATGCTAGAAATATCTTTCATGGCTTAAACATACTCTCACATATTCAAAGATAGGAAAACACCCAACTATATATGAGAGAAAGAAGAGAGAGCTATCTTGTATACAAGAGCACACTTTATCTTTGGGAATTCCTTCCTCTCCCATAGCCAAACACCCACAAGAAGGTGGAGCTTGATTCCTTTGGTTTAATCACATTAAATGGGATCTAATTACATTCTTGGAACAATCTTTAATGCCACACGCACTTTAGAAAAACTTTGGCACTCAGATGGTTCAATTATGATTCTATAAAGCATCTAATGAAGCAACCTTGGAAATTCATGATCTTGGCTCCATTCTCTCCTTTAATCTATGACTCTTGACTCCATTTAGACTCCTTGGAGCCATCACACATTCATTTTAAGGAGTCTAACTATGTGTTGCTTCATTATGCTACAATATGGAACTTATAACTCAATCACACTTTCTAGGCTTTCTAAATTTTTTCCCAAGCTTCCTCTCATACTCTCCCATCATATATGATGCAAAACTAAGCTTGGAAGAAATTAAAACATTCCCTAGGTGCTACTTCTAGCTTAGGCCAAGACTATGCTTCCTTTGGCACCAATGGAATTTGTTTTTCTTTCTTTGAAGGGAGATGCATGTGGGAGGCTTCCTTGATGTCTTAGGGACTCACAAAAACTCTTAGACATCTCAAATTATGGCTAGAAAGTTTTCTATAAGTTAAGATGCAAGTGAAATCCTAGGCTTGGTATCTTGAATTTCAATGGTTCTTTCTTGGATTTCTTTGCATATACTTGTTCCTTACACTCTAAAACCTATGACTCTCCCTTGCTAGGACCAGAATTCATCCTCCCTTGATTTGGCTCTAAATGGGATGAAACACATACAAGGAGGACAGCCAAGGAAGTACATGAAAAATAAGACAAGTTACCTTGATTCTAGGCTTGTTTTAAGAGCTTTTTCATTTGGTATGCTTATCTCCTTCAAAATCTATCTTCCTCCCTTTGAACAGACCTAAAATAGATCCAAATCATTCATGGAAACCATAGAAAGAAAGAGGAGAAGGAGGAGAACAAGATTGGTGAAGGAAGAAGCATGAAAAACTATGGATTTTCTTACTTTTTTGCTTGGTTTTCTCTTCCCTTCTTCCTCCCTCTTGGTGCGCCACTTCAAGGAGCTTAGGGTTCTATTTTGGTGTAGAGGAAAGTCAGCCAAGGTGGTAGGAAGAAGTAGGGCATGCTATATATAGGCTAGGGACCCATTTAAGACATTTTAAAATTTTAATTTTGCCCTTCATTCTTGGCTTTCTTGTTTTGGGCTCATTTCAATTCCTTTTCAAGAATCATATTTTTATCATAAAATTTAGGTTCTTTAACTTATAAAATACCTTTGGAATCACTCAAATTGGATCTAAAACCTTCCCGTACAAAAGTGTCAAAGTTTGGGTCCATCGACATTTTAAATCATAAACCGGAGGGGTTTTAACTGTTCTGGGAATTTCTATAATTTTAGGGCCTCTAAGAACCCTGAGAAACTCATTTTTTTCATTTAAAAATTTCTCTTATGAGTTTTCCAAAAAGTGCTCAAAATTACAAAAATGCCATTGCATCTTCGTTGAATTTTGTTTGATTCTGACTCCATTGTTGGGGCACATTTGACCTTGGATCTTCATTATTTGAGGTCTAGATTATTACTATAATTTTATTGGACCTTAAATCATTCTATCTGGGGGACTTCCTTTTATATCCGATGCATTTCATACGTTTACAGAGAAACTAAGCATTATGTTTCTCACGTTTATGGAGGAATCAGATGTTATAATTTCCTTCTTATTAGTTGCTATAAATTATGCATGGATGATAGAGATGTGAGATAAGGAGGATGATACCTCTTAAAGGAAGAGGAAGCGTGGTGGTGAGGGAAAATATGGGCATAGTTCTTTTATGGGTGGATTTTCTCATGAGGCCAGACCTCAAGGCCATTAGAGACCTAGTTAGACTTTCACAAGATCTCTAACTCTATCTTCTATTAGCATTGTCAGGTATGGAGTACCTTTTAGGAGTGTTAGGCCTACATCTTTCTCAATTTTGACTTAGTCTCATTAGGATGGGAGATCTTATTTTGTTTATGGAAAGATGCATTCTAGGCCATGCCATAGGGAAATAAGGGCATGTTTTTGATATGGGCAAGTTGGGCATTTGGTGAGAGATTGCCCTTAACATTACCTTAAGTCTAGTTAGGGATTAGTTCAATCTACCAGGCAATTTCCAGTAAGGGCTTAATTTGATAGTGCAGTTATTATTTAGTGTGGTAGAGGTAGCAGCAGTAGGATACTAGCAAGTAGGGGTTTGACAACTACAAATCAGGGTCAGGCTTAGGTTCTTGCCTTGAATAAACAGGATCATAAACATCTAATACCATGATGACAAGTACAATCACAGTCTGTTCATATGATGCATATACATTTTTTGATCTTGACTCTGCACATGACTACATATCTCTATATTTTGCAAGCAAAATTAATTGAGACCCTACAAAGTTAGACCATTCACTAACAGTTACAACTCTAGTGGGGGAATCTATACTAGTTAATCAGGTGTATAAAGCCTATGTGATTATAGTGGTAGAATATAAGACATAAGCTGATTTAGTGATACTCACAATGATAGATTTTAATGTGATACTTGAAATGGATTGGCTAGCTTCTTGCCATATGGTTTTAGATTATCACCCTAAGTTGGTGAAATGTAATTTTCCAAGTGTATCTCCTTTTATGATTCAAGGTGATCAAGGTGAAGTGCTAAATAATCTAATATCGGCTATAGAAGCTCAAAGGTTCTTAAGAAAGGGTTTCCAGTATATTTAATGATAGTTAAAGATATGGAGATGTAGATTCTGGCATTGGAACAAGTCGCAAGTGTGAGAGAGTTTCCTCATGTTTATCCTGAGGAATTACAAGGGTTACCTACAAAGAGAATAATTGAATTTTGTATTGATATACTACCTGATACTAACTTATATCTATTCCTCCATATAGAATGCCACCTATGGAACTTAGAGAGTTAAAGAATCAATTACAAGATTTGTTAGACAATGGTTTTATTCACCCTAACACATCCTCGTAGGGTGTTCCTATACTTTTTGTAAGGAAGAAAGATGGTTCTCTCTATTTATGTGTGGATTACAGGTAGCTGAACAAAGTGATAATGAGAAATAAATATCATTTACCTTGTATAGATGATCTATTTGATTAGTTGCAGAAGGCTCAATAGTTTTCAAAACTTGATTTACGATTGGGTTATCATCAATTAAGAATAAGAAGCGAAGATATTCCTAAAATAGCTTTCAGGACTCGATATGGTTATTATGAATTTTTGGTGATGTCATTTGGATTAACTAATGCACCAGCTGTAACACCATATATTTTTAGCTTATTTCATAAATTTCTTATGCATCACATCATCAATTCCATGAAGGAAATGAGAAAAGTTCATTAAAATAATGTATATAATTGCGTTGCGTCATGTATAAAAATTTCATTCGGTGTCACGTGGACCGTGTGAGCTCATACAACATATTCCCATATTTAATTACATGAATACAACTCATTTGCACCATAAAATGTGGCCTACAACTCATGGAATTCAAAGGGAAGCTCAAAATACTTATGTATATTTTCGGCCAGAATTTGGCTCTTTTTTTACTAAACTTTGAAAATTCATAACTAATTCTAAAAAAATCAAAATCATGCATTCTTAGCTATTCTAGAAAGCTACAGATATCTACTTCATACTAAAAATATGTCCAAACCATAATATCCAACACACTGGACGTTTGACATGCAAAATGGTCCAGAGGTTAAACTACCCACTGGTGCTGTCACAGATTTCTGTAGCAAACTTTAAAAATGTCTAATTAATCTCAAAAAAATCCAATCCATGCAAATGATACCAATATGGAAAGATGTGGATAATAGCTAGAGGGAAAAAATAACTCCAGACCAGCTCAGGTACGACTAGACCTCAAAATTCAATAGAACAGTAACTAAGGTCGGGTGAAGCTCCTGATACTGGACAAAATCTTTAAAAATTCATATCTCCCTCTCCAAATGAGGTGCTTTTAGTTGTCACAAGTCACTGAAAATGTCCAATTTCTTTGTATAAAATTTCGTAGCAATTGGACATCATTTGAGCTTTGTGTGACAAATTTCATTTTTGGACCAAATGAATAGTGCATAAGACCAATACTAGAAAATTTGCCAACTTTGAAAATTTATTAAATATTCTATTGACTTTGAAAATTATGTTCTTTAGCTTCTCAAAAAGCTCTCAACAATATCTAATTGTATGCCAAATCTCAGATTAAGAAGAGCTCATTTGGCTAAAAAGTGACAGGGTTCTATTATGGTCAAATTTGGCTCCATATGGGGTACCAAATTGTCCAAATGGTTTTCCTTAGGTGTTGGCACCTTTTGGGAAAGTCTAAAAGCATAATTAGGACTTGTGTGAACTATCTAAATGGTCCCAAACCTTATGCATCCCATTTTGGCCATTTCATCCACACATATGTATAATTCCATAAAGCCATTCTTGAAGCTGCATTACCATAATATACCCAATTTGCATCCCATCATTCACATATCATATCCTTTCATTTATACATCACATATTATCAGAATTACACATGTCTAAGAGGTTATAGACCATATACAAGCATGGGTTACAACATTTGACATAATTATGGTCTTAAAGTAGCAAAACTCAAGCACTTTGTTGTCAAACTCTTCTCTTCAAAGTGGTTGGCTTCCATTACCTTGTCCACTTGGTCCACCTAGCATGTGAGATCATTGGAGAGGAGGGAATGAGATTCAAAGAATCCCAATAGCTCATCTCTCATTCAATTATACATAATGGATGCAAACAAGTCTCATAAATGCATGTATGGTCATATGGACATGTGCAAACATTCAAGAAAGATTTTCATCATTTAAGGAAGTCATACATAGCATACAAAGGCTTGCCAAGCAAGTGGATTGGCCTCACCTAATTTCTTGTGGATGTTAGACTTGCCATACCCATTCTTTAATGCATTCTTGGACTCAACCATACACTTGGGAGCTCACTTTGCTTTTGTGGGACTCTTTACTCTATCTTAACCAATTTTAAGGGTTCTTGGCTCATCCTCACCATAGCTAAAGGTTCTTGCCTCACTACACTCAAGTAAATCCAACCACACATCAAAATATCATATGAAACATAATATGTCATCATAAAATCATGGCATATGAAATCATGCTATCATACTTTTCATGGCTTAAAAATACACATATATACATTCTAAGACAAGCTAAGTATACATCTATGCATGAGAAAAAGTAGAGAGAGCTACCTTGCACACAATCACACACTTTTCCTTTTGGATTTAAGCTCCTCTTTTCTGCCACACACACACAAACTTGTGGAGATGCTTTCTCTTGGCCTAGACACAATTTATGGAAGCCAATTAGATTCATGAACTCAATTATAAGATCATACAATTTGCTTAGACACTAGGTTGGCCTATAACTTCATTATGGTCCATAATTGCACCTAATGAAGCAACACCCCTCAAATAAATTCTAGGCTCCATTCGTTCCTCTCAAATATGATTCTTGACTCCTTTTAAGCCTCTTGGAGTCATCATACAATTAAAACAAAGAGCCTAACTACATGTTGCTTCTTTAAGTCATAATATGGAACCTAAAGTACCAATTCACTTTTTATGCTTCATAATTTTTTCCCAAGGCCTCCCTTCATTTTCATTCATCATATATGACTCAAAAATGGGATTGGAAAATTTTAAAACTCTCCCTAGCTACCCTTTCCTTGCTTGGCCGAAACTATGGAGCTTATTGGCCTTCATGGAGCTTTCTTTGTTTTCTCAAGGGAAGTAGCATATGGGGATCCTCTTAGGGATCTTGGGAGCTCATTTAAACTCTTAATTAGACCTAGAAATCATCACACAAAATTAGATTTTTCAAGATGCACTTGAAACCCTAGAATTTGCATATTAAAATCTAATGGTTTTTTATTAATTTCCTTTGCATATTCTTAATATCCACACCCTTTTTTCTTAGATTCATGCTTGGTTCTGCCAAAAAATCAGATCCTCCTATGGTTCCTAAGGTTAGGCGAAATGGAGAAGGAGGGAGGATTAATATAGCAACCATAGGAAGAGAAATTACTTAGTTTCCTTGCTTGTTCTTGCTTAAATCTTGCTTTCTCCAAGCTCCTCTCTTCAAATTCCAAAATTCCCTTGAGTTTCTCCCTTGAATCATATTTATAAACTCCATTTTAATTAAAGGAAACAAAAGAGAAGAAAGGAGAGGAGGTGTAGATTGAAGAAAGCATGAAAAACTACCATGGAAGCATACATTTAAGTTTAAATTTTTCCTTCTTCTTCTTCCTCTCTTGTGCGCCCAAAACCTTAACTCTCTCCTCTAAAATTAGGCAGAAAATTCTGAGTCCAAATGAGGGAGAAAGTGGGGTGCCACCTATATATAAGGGTAGGAAAGTGACTTTTTAAAAAATTTTCATTTTGCCCTTTGTTCTTTGCATTTTTGTTTCTCCTTCGTTTTAACTCCTTTTTGAGAATCGTCTTTTCCATTATAAAATTTAGGTTCCCAATTTAGTAAAATGCCTTTGGAATCACTCAAATCGGAGCTAAAACCTTCTTGAATGAATCCATCAAAGTTTGGGTAAACTGACATTAGAAAACGTCCACCGGAGGGGATTTAACTGTCTCGAGGCTTCCCATGATTTTCAGGGCCTTTAAGAACCCCAGAGAACTCAAAAATTTCATTTAAAAAGCCCTCCTGTGAGAATTCCAAAATTTGCTCAAAATGACAAAAATGCCCTTACGTTTTGTAAGTTTTTCGTAAGAAATTATTTCTTCATTTTAGCTCCATTTTTTTTCGTCTGAGCCTGGGATTCTCATTTTTAGGAGTCTAGAATGCTTCCCAAATTTTTTGAGACCTTAACTAAGTCATTTTTGGGGACTTTCTTCTGTATCTGGTGAGTTTCGTTTGTTTACGGAGAAATCATACATTATGTTTCTCATGTTTTTTCTTATTTTCAGAAAACCAGATGTTACATTTCTCCCCCCTTAAATAAATTTTATCCTTAAAATTTTGGGTATGCTTTCTTCTTACTCTTTTCTTTTTTGGGCAACTGCTCTTTTCTTTCCCTTCTTCCTGACTCTATACACTTTTCTCAGCTATTTCACTCGTTCAAATTTTCTCTCAGCTAGGGAATTTTCATTACTAGCTTTTAATAAGGGCTCTATTATTATAACATACTAGCTAGTTCTTTTCATAAGGGAAAGGAGTTCTGGCTCAAGAGGCCTATCCTGAGAGAGCTTACTAATCATATTTGATTAGTTTCAACCCATCTGTAGGGGTTAACATTCTTTTTAGAGGACTCATTTACATTCTTGGGAGGTAACTTATTTCGTATCAAATCTCCTGTGTCCTCTCTCAATGGCTTCTCATAAAGTCATCATCTTTTCTGATCATTACAGCCATCGGAGGTTCCTGTCTATTTGTTTACTTATTTACATGTACCGTCCACTGTTCATCTCTGCATTCTTTCTTGCTAGCTTATCCAATGATTACAATTCATGTTTTTTTATGTCACAGGCCTCACATCTCAATTACTTACTGGGATTACAACTCCTTTGAGGAGTTTCTACTTTCAATGATCCCAGTTTCTCTGTGTACTACTACATCTGTCTCTGTAGGCTGGGACTTTTCTTCACTTTCTTTGCTCACTTATGGTAGCATTTTATAGTCCCTCATTTTAACACTAATAGGCCTAACATATGTGTCTCATACTGGCATCGAAAAGTAATTACCACTGGCTACTGTTGAGCTCTGGTGGGATGCTAGCTATACTCATGGTTTTGATCACTAGAGGTATACTGTACCACTTACCTTATGTAAAAATTGCACTTGATCCCTTTCTGAATACATAGGCTAGCATGTGGGGATCTCTTTATCCCTCAGTCAGGGCTACTATCTACTGGGTAGTGGTTCATCTAGCTTAACTTTGGAAAGCTACTTTCTTACTTTCCTCATCCTATCCTATGCTCATCTCTCAAGAGATCTAGTCAGTGGTCTAACTATCTGAGTAAAGCCTTCATATCTCTATGACAACAGTCTACCAGACTCAAGAGATCTCTAGTCTCTTAGACAAAAGTTAGTTGAAATTGTACTAGTATCTAAGACTAACTAATCTGTAAAAACTATCTCAGGCCGTCATCTCACCAGAGAACTATTATGCTGTAACTGTGGGCTCTCTGTAACTCTGTGGGATCTATTGTGACATCTTAAAGCCTTGCTAGGGTCTACTATGACCCGTTGTGCTATGTTAAGATCTATTGCGATCCATCTTTGGGAGACGTCAAAGCCTAAGATCACTGTATCTAATAGTAAAATATATGCTCACTAAGTCCAATAATTATCACTCATAATAACTGAAGCTAAACTCAGAAGTACTTTGTGCTCTTCGTGCGAAGTGGGTTCTGTGTTATCTAATTCTCTAGGATCCCATCATACTGATACTCAGAACCATATTAATTTTCATTCATCACTCCTCATGGGATCCTCAAATTCTCACTTTAGCCCCTTTTTACTTGGGCTTTCTTTTCTTACTTTAATTGTACTCAACTATCTTTTCCTCTCATATCCTGCAGTTTCTAACTATGCCCACATTCTGCTTTTAAATGCCTTGGTACTAGGGCATCTCATACTCTAAGTGTAAGTAACATTTATGGCAGGAGAGAGGCTATACACTAGTCCCTACTCATTTTTTTGCATGTACTATAAGGGACTCAGATCATATATACTGAACTCATGCTGTCTGAATCTGAACATTCCTTACTGGGGATTCCTTTCTACATGATTTTTTTTACTATTTCGATATTCCTGGAATCCCTTTACCTTTCTTTTCTGACTTATCTCATTATCTAGCCAACTAGGATACCCTTTGATTATTAGGACACTTTGATGATTGATGTCATCGTTTGCTACGCACTTAAGCCACATTACTACCAGGTTGGCCAGACCCAATATCATGTAGCTTTTATTGCAAGCAAACCATAACATCAAACACTAATACACTGGCACTTCATGACTGAGCTCAGAGCCACTATCACTAGTATATTACAAGTTTCCCAATAACCTAAAGTATTTCTTTCTTACTTTTCTCTATCTGCCCTATTCTCATAGAGTGTTTGGGGAAAATAAGATTCTTCCTCTACTTTATCTCGAGATTCCTCGACATTGCTGACTGTTTTTACTTCGGATACTATCATGGAAAAAGGGCATCTATGCTAAGGACAAATGTGCTTTCTTAAATACTCAAGCATATTAACTAAATATTTATTCTTAATCTATTATGTCCTCGGCTTGAACACTATCATGATTTCTCTCTCCTTTTACCTTTTTTATCCTCCTACTTAGGCAAAAAGATGTGTTACTACTGGCTATTTCTGTTGCCAGTTTAGGTTCCTTTATGCTCAAGAGCACCTACATTTTTTTGGGGTTCTTCTACTTGTTCACTCTCTGTAACACCAAGGGGGTCTACTTTTTTCTCATACTATTACTTTGCTCTAATTAGACTGTCTCTCAGTAATAAGAGTTCTATTTCATGCAATCCCAGGAATTACATTATGTGGCGCTCTTGGCTTACATTCTTTCTCTGCACAATACAAGACTCACCTTCTTAGGCGGTCCCTAGCTCCCTCGAGCTTCCCTGAGGGTACTAAGGCACTAGTTATTTGTCTTAACTTATTTCTACGTTTGAATCAGAGCTAGAATTTTTCTTTGTTTAGTTTCTTTAGCCTCATCCCTAGGAGCACAGTATACTATTTCTAAGGTTTTACTAACCCAATCCAAGACACGTACTCTCACTATCCAGATTCTACCTTATTGAAAACTTATGCTCTACTGGGTGCTCTAATCACTCACGTGTCTTAACCCTATATTATTCTTATATTAGGGAGCTTGTTTGACTAGCCATTAGACCCCTATCTATTTACTTTTCTGTGCCCAATCTGCTCATTTGGTCATTACTAAAGTAAGGGTATCTCTTCTATAGCTAGTTTCTCAGTTCTTCCTCGCTTCCCCTATCACTATATTTTATGACTCAGGGGGTCTATCTAGGAGAATTTGCTAACCACTATTAAGTGGTCTCCTCGATTCTCTCATTTTCCTTTTCTTGATCCAGGGAAAAATTTTACTGAGCTTCTTGTCAAATTAATTTCTCTTTTTACTCATCTTACCTGAACAATGCTACTGGTCACTTTTTGTAGGCTTCAGCTCATACTTAGTCTGAGTTGCCTATCTCATCAGACCTGTAGCTTGCTAACTATCCTCATTCTTTTTTGAGCCTCTATTATTGGGCTACTCATACTTACCTTTAGGTGTTACCTATGAGGTACACTTTTCTAGGCTACTTGTTATGTGCCTTACTGCTGGTAGTCTTATCTTACATTATTTCAGGGCTACACTAATATTTTGTCATTCAGTGTCTCACAGGGTAGCATCCTAGGGTGAAGTTAATGCCTTAAAAGCGGGTCTCAACAACCTTATCATCCCTATGTCTAACTTTTTTTATGCTGAGCTTTTTTCTCAGTTTCATTTGCTAGGCCCACGAATTTATTACTAATCTTTCGTAACTATTCACTACCTTTTTCTTTACTTACACTAGGGTTTCCTGCTCTCTGTGGATCAGCGGATCCCTTATCAATTCATTCCTTAAGTTGGCCTGAATATGACCAACAAGGCACTCAAACTGCCATTCGCTAAAACTAACTAGCCTCGGGTTCACCCTAGTTTCTTGTCTAAGTATTGGCAGTGTCTAAGCAATGAATTGGCCGCGGCTAATGGCCTCTGATTAGCTTGATTTTTCAAGGATTGGATTTTCATCTTTAGCTACTAACCTCAGCCTTATTGCCTCTATGCCCAGCCTGTCATCAAGCTAGAGGGCTCTACCTCTTGCTTCGTTCATACATAACTAGCTATCATCTTCGGGCTGTCAAGGCTCTAAGGAGTGTAGCTTGTAACTTAATCTCTGGCCTGAGGGAATTAACCTTTTGGGCACTGAAACTCATCTAGACATTTGGGTGTTGTGGCTAGGGGGCGACTCTCTTCTCATTTCCCCTCTAAATTGGTCCTGTGCAGCCGTAATCTCATCTCATACTGTGCTGCATCACTACTTGTCTTTGCATTAAGCAGGGCATCTCAGAATGGCCTGAGTATGACTACCAAGGAGAATTAGGCCTCACGTACTCTCTCTAGCAAGCCTCTTCATAACAACAAAATCATTTCTCATCATTCATACCTAGGGCTTACCGTTGATCCTGGTGAGCTATCACATTTCATCAAGCTCTAGCCGTCGGATCCCTTAACTTTGCTTAAGCTACTCTACTTTTTCCCGGTGTCCATTAACTACTCCAAGACCATCCTACAACTTATCATGAATAAAGCCACAAACTATACTCATACACTCAACATGTCTCATACAAGGCTCTTTATATCCATTCAAGTTTTTACATAGCCCCTTTTCTACATCCTCTAGCCAACTCCAATTTGAGAGAGCCTGGAACTTTGCTCTGATACCAATAAATGTAACACCATATATTTCTAGCTCATTTCATGCCTTTGAATAACTCATTTTTAAGAATCATGTAAATTATCAAAGAAAAAGGCATTAAAATAATGACTTTTCTAGCGTTGCGTCGCATATAAAAATTCCATTCGGTGTCACGTGGACCATGTGAGCTCATACATTACATTCTCATATTTAATTACATGAATACAACTCATTTGCATCATCAAAAGTGTCCTACATCTCATGGAATTCAAAGGGAAGCATAAAATATATCTATATATTTTCGGCAAGATTTTCCTCATTTCTGTTACAAATTTTGAAAAATCATAACTAATTCTAAAAAAATCAAAACCATACATTCTTTGCCATTCTAGAAAGCTACACATGTCTACTTTGTGCTAAAAATATAACCAGGCCATGAATCATCACACAGAAAACTTTTGACATTCAAAAAAGTCCAGAGGTCTGGTTGTCTATTGGTGCTGTCGCAAGTTTCTACAGCAAACTTCAAAAATGTCCAATTAATTCCAAAAAATCCAATCTATCCAAATGATACCAATCTGAAAAGCTATGGATATTAGTTAGAGGGGAAAAATAACTTTAAAAGGGGCATTTATGCATTGCATGCCTGACCCTTTAATTATACATATATATATTATACATATATATTATGCAATGCGTGGATCAGAAATATACATATACATTTATATATTATACATATATGAACCTCTGATTCAATATTCCAGTCTAACTTTAAAAGTGAAAGGGAACCAAAACCCAGAAAATAGGAAAGCAGAAGCAGATCAAGAAGATGAAGATGTGCTACATACCTCTAGGTGCTTCTCTCTTCAAATTCAAGCGTGCATCATATCGTTGGCTTCGCTTCGCAGCTTTGAGACTTCAGATTTAGATCTTAAATCATTATGCTTTAGTTTAGCCTTCAGGTATGGTTATTGGTTTCAGATCTTAGAACTTTAGATTCTTCAAATTAAAGTTCTCTCAGTCTCTGTTGGTTGTCATCACTGCTTTTTTCCTTTTTTGTTTCTTTTGTTGTTTGAGAAAGCAAATTGTAGATCTAGGGCTGGTCGCTTTGTTTAGAGCTTGCTTTATATGATACACTACAATGGAACTATAGCACTATTCCGTTATGCCCGCAACACCGTTTTGTTGCCGCCCATTAGCATTATGTCTATACTCATTATAGTTGCGGGCTAATGTGGATGCGGCTTAGGCCACATCAACAATATTATGGCCGTATTACTGCAATTTACAACACTAGTCCCAATGATGTTCAGCAACTTCTATTTCCATTTTTCTTCTTTCACTTACAGCTGCTTCTTTGCCCAGACAGCTCTGAAATTCATAAGATGTGCTATAGTAACAGGAAGAGTGATCTAATTTTGGATGGCTATGATTTTGAGCCAAAAAAAAGAGAAAAAGCTCTAAGGCTTCAATATTTTGGTTAAATTATCTTCTCTCCTTTCTTTAGCTTCTTCGTGTTTGGATTGAAGCAATTCCATTTTTTTTCTTTTTTCTTATTATGCTTGAAAGTAAGCTTTAAAATTGAGATTTTGGTGATTGTAGGAAATTGTGCAACTCATTACTTGGGTGCGATACCCACTTGCTACAAATTCTAAATTTTGCCTCTTAGGGTAAGTTTCAACTTATTTGATGCTTTAAGAAATTAAATTGTATTGGTTGAATTAGTAGTAGTTTAAGTGTATGGGTATGAATTTATTTTGGATTATTTAACTTGATGTATTAGAAATATATTAAGGGATTATAATAGTTGGAATCAGAGTGGAAATAAGAGTTAGACCACAAGATATGTTGAGAAGTCACTAAATTAGGGTATGATCAAGGTGAGGAGATTGAGTATCTTTTAGGGAAGAAAGTGGAGTATGGATCTATAAAGGTTTTACAGGAAGATGCTCTAGAGGTTTTATCCAAGAAGTGGAGGCTTCTTGTTGTGAAGAAGGTTCATAGGGATCCTATGAGTCTTGCATGAGTATGTCAGGAGGTGGTTGAGTTGATGAAGAAGAAGCTCCAAGGTCTTGTGAATTGGTTCCTGTGAGAAAGTTAACCATTTGGGCTGGAGTCCATATTTCTATGTTAGGAAGATTCAGTTATGGAAATCGAGTGGTAATACCTAGTAGATTGATTATCTCACCATTATTGCCATGTAAATTCTTAATTTAACCCAGATTAGGGATTTGGGTATTTTGAATTAGATGTTAAGACTAACATGGATAAGTTAGAGATAAGAGTGGGGCTTAGTTACTAGGTGAATGAATTTGTAAAGTAGTATAGCAAAATTATATTGCAATATGATCCCTATTAGTGGTTAAAGATGAACTGTCATACCTTATATTTCTATTATCATACTTTTTCATTTAGGGCAATTGGTGCACATTCATAAGACAAAAGTAAGGAAAAGTATGAAAATAATACACTTTTATCGCGTTACGTTAGGGTAAAATTTTTCAATTCGCATTATGTGGTCCCTGTTGATTATCCAACAACATTCTCTAGTCATTTATCACTTATACAACTCATACCTAACTCAAAATGTCACATAATCCATAGACTTTAAGGTAAAAACCTTGGATTTTCACTCTATCTCGCAAACAGCATAAGGTAGATTTCAGGGGCAACTTTGAAAAATTATAACTAAATATTGAAAAATAAAAATCACATAAAACATAGCTTTCTAGAAAGCTCTGGATATCTACTTTAAATAAAAATAAGTCCCAACCACGAAAATCCCATTTGGACCATGTTTGATAACTGAAAGGTAGGAAGGTCCGACTGCCCTCTGATACTGATACTGATTATTGATATAAATTTTGGAAATTCATAATTAGTTCTAAAAAATCCAAACCATGTAATATATACCAATTTGGAAAGCTACAGATGTTAACTAGAGGGAAAAAATAGTTCCAGGCCAATCCAAGAACATTCAGACTACGAAAATTAATCAAATAGTACCATGAGTCTGACAGTGTGCTTGGTACTGGACAACAACTTCAAAAATTAATATCTCCATCTCTAGACATCTAAATGAGGTGCTTCTAATTGGCACAAGTCACTGGAAGGTCTAGTTTTTTCCTATAAAATTTTGTGACAATTGGACATCATTTGCTTCATGAATGACAGAAAACAAATTTTGGTACAGATGAACAATGCACTGACCAAAAACTAAAAATTTTCTAATTTCAAAAATTCACCAAATATTCTATAGACCTCTAAATAATACCCACTTTAGCTTCCTAAAAATATCTCAACAAGCTCTAAATGCGTGAAAAATTTCAGACTAAGAAGAGCTCATTTGGATAGAAAAGTGACATAGCCTTACAAAATGGTCAATTTTGGCTTCCATAAGATGTCAAGTTTGTCCAAATGGCTTTTCCAATAATTTGGCACCTCTTAGGGAAGTTTAAAAGTATGAATATGGCTTGTGTGAACTACCCCAGTGGTCCTAAACGTCATGCATCTTAGTTTGGCCATTCCATACCTAAGAATACACTATATACACAAGCCATTCAAGAAGCTAAATCCCATAATTGCATTGATTTCATGCCACATGTGATCCATACAAGATTTATACATCATATTATAATTGTTCATGGTTTTAAATCTAAAAAATAACACATACATAATCACTTTGCCATTCAATTATAAAGTAAGCTACACAATAGACAAAATGCAATCTCTCAAGGTCTTTGGCTTGTCCTCCTTGCTTTTTGAAGATCACTTAGCCATTTCAAGATAATGAAGGGAAGGGGAGTGAGATTCCTAGAATCTCAAAAGCTTACACACACATTCATGGCATATGCACATCAAAACATATGTATGGAAGGTCTAACAACCATAAAGTATGCAAGGTCACAATTTCCATGCCACTTATTCACATTCAAGCCAAGAACATGCTCTGAGGGCTTTTAGTTTTGCCTTACCCCATTTTTAGGACTTTTGGATTTGCTTCACTCTTGGTCTAGGGACTTTTGACTTGGCTTCACCCTTCCAAGAGACTTTTGGCCTTGTGTCACCCATGCCATGAGACTTTTAGCATCTCCTCACCTTCATTAGGGGACTTTTAGCATCACCTCACCCTTATGAGCTCTTTCCACAACTAAGGCCATTCAAGAAAAAACATTGGTACCAATGTAATGTCAAGACATCAAGTGGCATATCATCAAGTCACAAAAATACACACAAGTATATAATGACATACATATGCACTCAAGAATGCAAGGAGAATGAAGTGGAGAGCTACCTTGAATTTATGCAAGCTTCCTTTGTCTTATCCTTTCCTTTTTTTGGCCTCACAAGTGCACCTAGGTGGGTTGATGTTCTCTTGGCCTAAACACTATAAACAACATATAATTACATACTTGAAGCAAGCTAAGACATTAAACTCACTCTTGAACACACACTTGGTTCCATAAGTGGCATAATAGTTCCATAAATACCCTATTGAAGCAACCTTTACAATTCAAGCTCTAGAATCCCATATCTTTCCATTTCTAGGCCTCTTGGCCTCACTCAAAGTCCTTGGAGCCCTCACACAATCATTTACACAAGCTTAGAATTAAGTTGCTTCACAAAGCACCATTATGGAAACCATTGTCCCATCTTCCAATCCATGGCTCCTAACTTTTTTCCAATAGTTTCTCCCATCTTATAACATCATATCAAGTCCCAAACCAAGGCTAGAACAGATTAAAACATCCCCTAGCCTAATGAACTTAGCTTGGCTGAAATATGCACCATAATGGAGGTTCATGGAGTTCTTGATTTTTCCTTGATGGGAGAGCCACTTGGGAAGGTTTCTAAAGGTCTTAGGAGCTCAAGGAAATACTTAAATAGCCAAGGAATTACTCACTCAAAATCATATTTTTCAAAACCCTAAAAAAGCCTACACTTTTCTATATTAATTTCTATAGGTTTTTCTTGCAATTTCTTGTCATATTCCTCTTCCTCATGGTCTAAAACCCTAGTTCTCCTCTTGTTTTTGGACAAAAAACCCCTTACCTATATGGTTCTTGTTTAGGCCAAAATAGATACAAGGAAGGAGCAAGAGAAAGAAGCAACCAAAACAAGAAATTACCTTGGATTCAAGCTTGTTTTCAAGAGCCTTTCTCTTTGATTTGATTCTCCTCAAGAATTTTGAATTATCCCCCTTGTTCTGGACTCAAAACAAAACCAAAACCACTTAATAAAACCATGGAAAGAAAGCTTGAAGGGAGAAGAACAAAATATTATTTGTAATTTATAAAATATCATGATTTTTCTGTACTGTGACTAAATAGCGTCCCACTAAAATCTCATGAATTATACTTATTTCGTAATGTTATTTGTAATTTATAAAATATGCTATTTTTCTTCAGTTTAAAAAGTTTAATGCATCAATCATTTACTGAATGATATTTAATTAGATAGGAGTCTCTATTTTTGTAAATGATTGATATATGTATGGAAACATTATGAGAAATTCCAAAAATTTTATTTATGAGTTTCTATTATAACTTGTATCTTATAGCTAATCTCATATCAATCTATTCTTATGGCAACAATTTCACAACTTCAACTAAACTTTTAGTAGTAGTTTTAACTCGTTTGATACTTTAGTTGGAACTCTAGGGGTTAAAATTTGAATTTCTTTCCTTGTTCACTCATGGCTACCATAAACAAGTTTGTTTTTATCCATAAGACTAGAATATGAGATCTATTTGCTTATGGAAGTTATATAGTTGATTTTGGCCATTTTGACATAAGAGGGTCTAAAATTTCAAAAATTCATAACTTTTACTACATAGCTCAACTTATGAAAATTAGGTGTCTTCAAAAACTTATGATATGAAATTTATGCTATAAAAATTTTAAATAAAAATAAATTCATTTGACACCTCAAAAGTCTAGAAAACCATGACTGTGATAGCTGTAACACCCAAAAAATAATTAATAATAATTATTAGGGGATTATGAAATATTAAGAGGGTTTAAGGAAAATTATGAGGAAATAGGAATCTTAAGGAAAATGACAAATTTGATTATCTTAACATAATAATTATCAATTGGGCCATTTTGAGGAAAATAGAATAATATTTATGGATTTTAATGTAATTTAGGCCCATGACTAAGTTATGTGTGCCAAGAACATTAATAGGAGCCCGATCTTATTCTTATGAAGGCCCAATTTCATCTTAATATTACCCAACTTAACTCTTATGGAAGCTTAACCCATTTTGAACCTAATTAACCTATAGGTCATGACCCAACATGTTAAGTATCAGCTCATTTGGAATAATGGGCCAATTGGACCAATCCATTTGCACTAAAACCCTAAGAAGCCTTTTTCCCACCCATTTGGTTAGTAAGGCATTCATTTTCTACAGAACAAGAAGAAGAAATTCGCATGTTAGAAGAGGGGTTAGGGTTTCTCAATAGTTTGGCCTAGATTTGCATTCTTGGAGGGAGATTTAGCCAAAGTAGGTTCTATAAAACTTAATCCTCTTATCTTCCTCTACATTTTGGTTTGATTAGTTCCTTGTTTGATGGAGATTCACTCAGACCCTTATTCTACAATTGGGTAAGTCTTTCCCTTCCATTTTGTGTATTATTTTGCTGGAAAATGTCCCCAAGGATTGATTTTCATAATGGGTTCTGTTATTGTGCGAAATTACAAGGAGGTGAATGTGAAACATTGAAGTTTCTAGACTTGATGACTCAAATCCAAATTTTGGAATGTCCCATGGTGTGTTCTTGGTAGTTAAGGCTTAACCTAGTCCATTTGACCTCTTAAGTATATGGGTAAGTGTTTTTCCTTCTCTTGTGAGGTGTATATGCTAAATTTTCATCTTTTGGATTAACTTTTGGTGCATGGCTTGTGCATGTGTGAAAATAGAGGTGTGGGGAGTGAACCATTGTAAGTTTTGATGTCTTGACCTTGAATTGGTGTAATAAACCTTTTGGAAACTTAGGCTTGGTGTGCTTTGGATCATGGTGGTAGCTAAAGAAAGAGTAATTGAGCTTCATTGAGGTAACTAGGGTTAATTTCCTAATTCTATATATATGCTCATTTTAATATGATGTTTTGCTATACGTGTATGATTTTGAAATGTTAAATGATTAGTTGGTTATTTGATTATTGTTGTGATTGGACCTTGTGAGTCTATGGTGGAGTTGTAGTATAGTTGCCACCCGTACATCATGTTCCGATCAGGCATTGGGTTATGATTAGACCCTTGAATAAACTAAGCCTAAGTTGTGCTCAATAAAGAGTTGGTGCCGTGGACGGGCCTCTCCCGGTGTTATTGGCCTTTAATATATTAGATGTGATTGTTGGTATGGGAAAGTAGTCACTAGTAGTTCAACTAGTTCATTTGCTGATTGAATTAATAATTCTAGTATTTGATGATATGAAATGTATTATGTTAATTAATCTGCACATATATATGGAATTTGCCTCTTGTTATTGAGGTTGTAAATCTCACCCTGGTTATGGGCTAACATTTTTAGGGACTAAACCTCTCAGTGACAAGGAGAAATTAATGGAAGCCTATTGTATGGCTTGATAGCCATAGGTTTGGAGACCTTGTAAGGTTAGGTTTGTGTAATGAAAATACTAGTTTTTTATGTATTTTCCGTATTGTACCATGAATTCCCAAGTATAGGGACTATTTATGTAATATAATTATCATGGTATTGAACATTGTAATTTTAATTGACTAATAATTGATGAATGACTTAATCTTTTATGACTATTAAGCATTAGCCCTGTAAACATTTGTGGTTAAACCATTTTTGCTATCATGGAATGGGGTTGATTGACATGAAATTAAGTTTTGGTTGCTCTAATTCAATCCTAGACCCCTATACAATGAGGATTAGTGAATCCATGATATTAGGGAGTTGGGAGGTCTAGAAAACCATGCATGTTAGTCATGGAAGCCTTAGAATTCATTTAGAATGAGTGGCAAGGGGTTAGAAAGCATGAAAATGAGAAAATAGCATCAAGAGGGACAAAGTTACGGCTTAAAAGGACTTGAGCCACGACCAAAATTGAAGTTTGGTGTAACAGAAGCTAGGAGCGCCGTGGCCAAGGTGATTTAAGTCATGGTGTAAAGTGAGAAATCAACTCTAGGGGGTGATAAAGAGTAGTCTCATTGTGGCAAGAGTTGAGAGGTAAGCTGGGAGAGTTTCATAAGGCTCTCTTGCCATGGTGCCACATAGGCTCTTTGTGGTGAGACACTCAACTTGCTACGATGAAACACCCAACTTGTTGCGAGAATCGAGAGAAGTTAAACAATAGGTTCCCCAGAGCACCTTTGTCATAGCGCGAAAGGCCTAAGTCGCAGTGCAAGGTTCATATTTTAGATTTTGAGCTCCAATAGCTACTTATGCCATGGCGTGAGTGTACCAAGTCATAACGTGAGTCTCTGAACTTGGTTTTTAGGCTCTAATAGCCAACTTAGCCATTGCAAGAAGAGTTCAAGTTGCGGCGAAGGTTCTTAAGCTCTTATTTTGACTTCGAAACCTTAAATTTCACTATGGTATCATTATGTAATGACTTGGGCACATTTATAAGATGATTTGGTTAATTGGAAACGGTAGTAAAATGAATTAAAGACCTTTAATTGATAATTAGAATCACTTGTATACTCAATAATTATGATTGTTTGGCTAATAACCTTGATAATATTAAGGTTCAAATTTTCTCATATTTTTCCTAATTTAATTAATTGAAATGACTTTAGACAGTGATTTATGATCATTAATCGTGTAATTAAGCTTAATCATAATAATTAAAAATTAGGGTTGTTACAATAGCAACTACAGTATTGCAGGATTTCAAGTATGCTGGACTAGATTCAAAAATTCATAAAATATTTTATAAAGTTCCAAAAAATATCATCTTTAACTTGTTAGAAAGATCTATAAATTATCTAATTGCATACCAAATTTTAGCCCCAAATTAGATATTCTAGACTATCAAGGGTAGAAGTGTAATTTATAACTCATTTGAACCAAAATTTGGTTCAAAAGTGGTCTAATTAGCCTCTAATTTGCACTCTTTCATTTTGAGCAAATTTTAATAGCTATAAAAGAAATGAATGCCTTATCACTTTCATGCATGCAAATGCAAATGTGGTCTCAACAAAAAAAATCATGATAAGTTTTAGAGTGAAAGCAAAGATAAGTAAATACACACTCAAAATGAACAAATATGGCTTAATTCCTCACCAGCTAATGGCTATCAAATAATTCATTGAAATCAAATTCATTGCCACTTCACTTGAATCAGAACACAAGATCCATTACTTATCATGTTTAAGTGAATCCAAGCTACAATCATCTCAACTTGCAACTTTCATAGGAAATTTTTTTTAAAAATCACACTATTTTTCAAAATTTTTAATTTTTTTTTAAAACAAGGAAAAGGTGGATGGAATGACATGACTCTCCCCCCACACTTAAATGTTGCATTGTCCTCAATATCAGCACACAATCCAGTCAATAGATAAACAACACAATATAAAGAGAGTGAAAAGAGAGTATACAACCGGATGAACTTGAAAATGGAGATCTTAAAGTTGGCTTAGATTCCTATGTAGCTGGTTAGCAACCATTTATTACCTACAAAATAGAAATAAAAACAAACTGTAATGTAGAAAAGAAAAGAAAACTAAATCCTAAACTAAAAAGAACTCTATCAGAGACTAACTAATCATACGTATCAAAAATCAAAATTAAAATAACTTTATTCCTCCTTAGCTGAACAAATTTAAGTTTATCCACTTTAAAGCATTTTGATTAATCATGCAGTGATGACCCATGGACTTCCTCAACCATCAGTAGTCTTAGAAAGACATATTTAGCATATTCAAAAACAAGAAAAGAAGAAAAATCAAAATTAGGACATTTAAAACTAAAGAAAGAAAACTTAAAATCAAACTTAAACTTTAAACTTTCTAAAAACCTATCAAAACCGATGAAATCTACTAGACTCCCATCAGTAAGAGTCATTGCATCCACAGAAGAATTTAATTTCAACTTCTCATAGTCCTTTGAGTTCAAGGTGTCTGACAGTTGCTTTTTCTCAGTTGGGAGAGTCTGTAGCTTGTTGGGAACTACTTCACTAACTTCAAGAATCTATTTCGGACTCTCAACAAGAGAAACAGTATCTTCCCTGACCAAAGAGACATCAATAGGCTCACAATATTCTAAACAATGATCAACAACAAAATCTAATCTCTTACTAGTGTCAACAATAACATAAGGAACATCAGGGTTTTCAATATCAATAACAGTATGATCATCGCTATGCCTACTTCCATTAACACTAGCATGATCAGTGGAATCAGTATCATTAATAGGTTTAGTGCAAACAAAGAACTCTTTGGATTCAATAGACTCATTAGACTTTAGAAACTCATTAATCTCAGCACATACAGGACATGTATGCATATCATCACATAAACATTTAAAAGTGGGGTCATCAAGTTATGCCATTGATATTAAAAGTTGAGGAATATGTTCAAAAAAATACAAAGAAAAAAAAAAGATGGAAAAGCTAAAGAAAAGCAATGGAAAGAAAAAAAAAGTCATTGAAAATCAAAAGAAAGAAGTGTTTCAGATTGAGTCTATAGTTGCTTACACTAGTTGGAAATAAGGCCTAGAAACACATTCTTACCTATCCTAGATTTTCATTGATTACTTGTGAAGTCCTAAGGTGTTCTATTTGTTGTTTTTTTTTCCTTTTGTTTTTGTATCCATTTAATTCTTTCCTTAACCCCATTACAACCCTGAATAAGTCCTCTTGATTTGTACTTTGCATTTGACATTGACATGGGTGGTGGAGATTTAGAAGCTTGACAAGCCTATGGTAGTGAAGCTTAGATAGGTGAGTGATGTACATTGCCTTAAACACTTGAAAGTTGAGAGTAAACACCAATCCACGAGAAAGACTATGCATTTCAATTCATTCTTTTCAAATGAGATTGCCATGGAGCTTATTTCTTGATGCAAGTGAAGTTAGCTTTGATTGTTGAAGTGATGAAAAGTTGTGATTAGTCTCTAGCTTGTGATCTTTACACTTCCTTTTTCTTTTCCACTTTCCAATTGCTAATCCACTAGCCAGTCTTTGGATTTTGAGCTTTGTCCAGGAGTGCAAAGGTTTAAGTGTAGGGAAATTTGATAAACACATATTTCTATCTATTTTATTATCCTAAACTTAGGCATTTTAATAATGAAATATGGCTTTAAGACTTTAATTAGATAAGATTTTATTTTAGTAGCCATTTCTATATTTTAGGAGTTAATTTGCAAAATTATTGAGTTTTAATGCATGAATTTCTTTTAAATAATTTTATGGATATTTCTACTTAATATTTTCTAATCTTTTTGTGCAGGCTTTGGGCAATTTAAATTTAAGGGTTGGAGGATAATTTAGGAGGTGATTGAGGTTTTAGAAGAAGGAAGGAGCTTATGCAAATTTATTCATATCCATTCCATTCAGCAGCTCACTTGTACATGGTTTCTTGTTTTTCCACATCACCCACTCACACTTTCAGCTTCACATATCACTCACAAGTTCAACCCATCAATCACACAATGTCATTCATTCCATTTTCTAGCTCAAACTCATGTGGTTTCTCATTTATCCATGCACTTGTCTAGCCATTCACTTACACTCCACAACACTCTCACTTTGCACCCACATTTCCCATGTACATATTATTTTCTATAAAGCATGCATCCATGTCATTCACTCATTCATGCATGGGCACACATTTCACGTTAAACATGTCATACAAGCTTCCACATCATACACACATCAACTCGCATGGATGATGCCTTGTTTTAGTGAGGCTACAGGGAGAAACAACACGTTGAAGTAGCTGAACATGAGTTGGAAACAATAGCTAACGTGGAAGGTGAGCAGAACAAAGGAGAAGTAATGCAAAAGGTTGCTAAACACATATATGCAGAACAAGTGAAGGAAGTAGCCTCTGTTTGAGAGCTAGACAAAGAAGGAGAAGCAGCTATAACATGCAGAATATTTACGTGGATGGTTACAAGTTACTAGAGAAGAAACGAGTAAAGAAAGATACGGGCTGAAGCTAAGAGAGCTGGATAGAGTGTGGGAGAGTTGAACAAAGAAACCACGATTTTATGCAGAAGAGAAAGAGAAGCAAGCAGCCTCTATTTTGGAAAAAGCTAGAACAAAGAGCAGAACGTGAATAGATGAAGAAGAAAATGAAGAATGAGCTAGAATAACTAGCTACGGGTTGGGCAAAATGAAAAGAAGAATCAACGTGGAATGAAGGGCTGGAACGAGCTGAAAATGAAGGAGGCTTGGGTGTAGAACTTTCTCTTGTGTCTTGTAAGCAGCTACAAGAAACGAAGACTGCATGAGGAAGCACAAGCTGGAGAAGAGCAATTCATGTTGAGGAATTACATGGAGAAATCATGCGGGAGAACAACACGAGCTAAGGTCTGGATAGCAGTGGAATAAAAATGCGAAAAAGAGCAATGTGAATGTAATAAAAGAAATAAAATAAAGCTTACATGGGAAGGAATAGGGCCCACACTCATATAAACAAAAAAAGATATTAACGTGGATTGCTACGAGCAATGGAAAGGAATGAGAGGCAGCATGTGAAATTATTAAAATTCACGTGAGAAGGGCATCCAAGATACACTCGGGCAGAGAGCATCCATATACACGCCATTCATACACTATTCACGGATTCCATCGTTCATTCATGCATCTTCATCCATTCCATGTCCAACAGCCTCTCATCCTCCATTCCTACTCCATTTCCACTCAAATGAAGCTCTAATTTCCCTTGTGGCTAGCTAAAAGGAAGGCACTTAAGTTGAAGCTTGAATCCATGGAGAAGAACTCAGAAATTCGGCTAAGATTTCCTTAATTTCCTACTCTTTTTCTTTCTTGTACATGCTTGGTTAAGTTGTATTGATTGGGAATTTGTGTAATTGTAATTAGTGGCTGGTTAGACATTGATTAGGAAGTCTTTTTTATTGATTAATTGATTAGATTAAACACTAAATTTTACATTTTCTTATCATTTTCTAAGTGTGTAATCAAGGTGTTTGATGAAATGCTTGTGAGAATTGGTGTGCCTAATTATCTAATTTGAGGATTCCTTAGAGTTTGATTGGTTAATTAAATATCCTAGGGTGTTAATTCAGAGGCTAATCATTCAATTTAAGTGTTCAAAGATCTTAATCACAAGAATTAGTAATTTAATAGGAGTTGAGATCTCAATTAACATCAAGTTGCTAGTTTCTTGATTCTTGTGTGGTAACTTAAGATACATTTGCCATGGACACAAATTGGGACTCTTAGACCAGAATTAATCAAAATGAATTAGAATAAGGATAGTGGATACCAAGGGACGAATCCAAAGCTAGTCATAAGTCTATCATTTAACCATAATCTATACAATTAGGTAGTTAGTCATTTTAATTTTATTTTATTTTAGATAGTTCAATTAGATAAAAAAACCCCTAATTTAGGTAGTTCTAAAGTCCTTTTATAACAACCCAGAAAAAGAAAAGGAAAGGAAAAGAGGAGCTGGAAAATTTTCGAAGAGCTGAGAATTTTCTAAGTCTTCTCGCCATAGCGAGAAATGGAATCGCCATAGCGAGAATGTCTCCTCGCCGTAGCGAATATGTTCCTAGCTATAGCGAGTGCGACATTCCATATAGAGACTAGGGAGTTGCTCGCCGTAACGGCGCTATAGCGAAGGCAGAGGTCTGGAATAGACATGATCTCGCCGTAGCGAAGCCATAGCGAAGGCAGAGGTCTGGAACAGACACGAGCTCGCCGTAGCGAGGGCACTAACTCGCTATAGCGAGAGCGGTCCAGAAAAGCGAGAAAAAGAGAATTTGACTTTTTAAAAGCTTCCAAATTTCTTCTTTCTTCTTCTAACCGACTCCAACTCGTCTTAGGAGAGAGCAAAGGGCGGAGGAGAGAGAGAGAAGCTGAAGAGAAGAGGAAAGCACAAGAAAGGTATGAATTCTCATGGCTTCCTCTTAGTAAGTTGCCCTTCTCCCCTTTTCCCCTCTTTCCTACGGTTCAGATGATAGAAATGGTTAGGTCTTGAGTCTGGTTCAGAGGAGAGAGAGTGAGAAACCATTCTTGAGAGAGATTAGAAGTAGATAGTCTTCTCTTCTTGCTTTTCCCATTTCTTAAGAGTTGAGAAAAGAGAGGGATAGCTCATGGACCCTAGTGAGAGAAAAGACCTAGAGTGAGAAGCTCAGCATAGCTGATTAGAAGTGATCCCTAGCTTAAGAATTGAGTATAAGGTATTAATTCCATGCTTTTGTGTGGTTAGGCTCAAGAGGAACTCTCCCATCTAGAAGTTGTTGTGAAACCAATAAGGGAGGAGACCATTGACAGAGCAAGTAGTAGATAGCCAATAAAGGTAGTTCTCTCCACTTTCTCTCATGCATAATTGTGTGTTTACATTGTCTTGCTTGTGTGTACGAATAATATGAGCTATGAAAAGTGTGTTAGCATGATTATATGTTATTATTGAGATGATGGTTTAAATGATTGTTTGGTTTGCTTGAGGAAATGGAAAAGCCAATAACCCTATAGCCAAGGTGAGGATGAGCCGAAGCCCTAAGTTGGTTGAGCCATGTCTCCCAAAAGTGAGGTTGACTCCCAAAGAGTAAGGGTGAGTCTAAGTACCTCTAAAGTATGGGAAGGCAAATCCAAAAGCCATAAGGGAAGGGGTGAGGCCGATCCAAGTACTCAGCGAGCTCATGAATGTTATCCATGGCCATTTCACATGTTTTAAATGTTTTCATCATGTTTTATATGCTAACATGCCATACATGCATAATGAGACTTGTTGCATGCAATATATGTATGTTTGAATGAGAGTTGAACTATTGAGATTCTCCGAATCTCACCCTCCCTCTCCACCATCCAACCATGACAGGTGGTCCAAGTGAGATAAGAGATGGGAGCAACCACCACCAAGCATGAGGCTAGGGATAGAGATGAAGAAGAATGTAAAGAATTCTTGTATATGTATTTTGTACATGAGATGTAAATGATGTATATGATATAGCATGTACAAATATTGTAAGACAATATATGTATTAATGATGAATGTATGAGAATGAGGTTTATGATGAATGAAAGAGCATGGTTGAATGAGAAAGAACCAATAATAGCCTAGTACATATGGGTGCATAAGTGGGCATGGGGTAGTGAGTTTCCTCAATATAAGTTATGAGACACTTGAGGCATGATTGATAGCTCCTATAGATGCTTTCTCATGTGCTCAAAGAGTCATAGAAGTAGAAAACTTAAGATTGGACCCCATTAGCCACACTTTTGGCCAAGAAAGGGCCATTTTGCACATGATGTCATAGAATAGCCATATGACCTCTTCTTGCTATGAGATTTGACATGTAGCTAGATCATGTTTAGAGCTTTCTGGGAAGCTAGAGTTCATGTCATTTAGAGGTCTATAGCATTTTCTATGATTTTTCAAAGTTGACATCAGAAAATCGGATTTTAGAAATCACTGTTCATTTGGTCAGTTTGAGAAACGTGTCATCCGAGGGGCAAACATAGTCCAATGGCTATGAAATTTTATACACAGAAACTAGATGGTCACAGTGACTTGTAGGAACTGGAAGTACCTCATTTAGAGGTCCAGAGAGGAAGTTATGCAATTTCGAAGTTCCTGCCCAGAATCAGACACCCAACCAGACCCGAGGTACTGTTTCATCGGTTTCCGGGAAATTGGCTAGGGGAACTGATCTGGAGATATTTTTCTCCTCTAGCTAACATCCACATATTTCCATAGAGATATAGTTTATGAGCATTGGATTTTGGTGGAATTAGTTAGACAATTTCAAAGTCCATATCAGTAAACTATGACAGCAAAGAAGCCCCCTCTGACCAGTGAACTATTTCGATGTCAAACCCAGAATGAGTGAGAGATTGAGACTTTTAAGTATTTTTAGCATGAAATAGACGTCTCAAGATTTCTAGAATGACCCAGATCATGCGGATACGATTTTTCTGCATTTAGTTATGCATTTCCAAAGTTAGCCCAGAAAAGAAGCAAAATCTACCACTAGCGAAAATGCATGTCTCCAATCCCTTTTTGCTTTCCATGAGTTTTAAGCAGTAGTGGGGATTGAAATGAGTCTCAAAAGAGCAATTGAGCATGAGGAATGAGAGAGAGAGCTCAAAAGAGCAATTGAGCATGAGAAATGAGAGAGAGAGTTCAACCGGTCCATGTTACTTCTAAGTGGAGCTCTACCCACACACAGTGCCATAGAGAAAGTAAGCATAAGGTAGAGAAAGTGTCTCCCTTGTGAGTTCCGCATTGCCCATATGGGCTAGAGGGCATGTTGGGTATGAGTTAGAGGTTAAGGTGTCACACCTTTAATACTTAGAAACCCCAATCTAATATTAAACTCCATTTCTAAGAGAGATGATCTAAGTTGTGCCACTAGCTACATATTTAGTTCAACCTAGTTTTATTTTAAGAGTTGCGCGACAGACCCGTCAAAATTTAAAATGAGAAGTACAATCACTTTAAGCACAAGAAAAAATCACTAGCAAACTAAACTAAAATTAATTCAAAATCAAGAAAATAAAATTCCAAAGAAGCTAAGACTTACTTAACAATGAGAAATAATTCAAAATAGAGGTCTATCATTTCACCAGAGAACTATCATACTGTAACTGGGGGCTCTCTATAACTCTATGGGATCTACTGCGACCCCTAGGTCTACTGTGACCTTTCAGAACCCTACTAAGGTTTACTACAACCCATTGTACTATGCTAGGATCTACTACGATCCATCTCTGGGAGACGTCAAAGCCTAAGATCGTTGTATATGAAAATAAAAATATATGCTTACTAAGTTTGATAACTATCGCTCATAATTTCTAAGGCTCAACTTAGATGTTTCTCATGCTCTTCATGCGAAGTGGGTTTTGTATCATCTGATTCTTTATGATCCCATCATACTACTACTCAGGAGTATTTTAACTTTCCTTTACTACTCCTTATGAGATCCTCAAGTTCCCACTTCAGCCTTTTTTTTAACTTAGGCTTTCTTTTCTTACTTTATTCGCTTACCTTGCTTTATTTATACTTATTCTATCTTTCCTCTTATATCCTACAATTTCTAACTATGCCCACGTTCTGCTTTTGAGTGCCTTGGCACCAGGGCATCTCACCCATTAAGTGTGGCTAACATCTCTGGTAAGAGAGAGGCTATACACTGGTCTCTTCTTATTTCATTTAATTATATTATAAGGGACTCAGATCATACATACTGAACTTATGCTATTTGAATCTGAATATTCTTTACTAGTAGCATGTTCTTTTCTATATTATTATTCTTTACTAGGCATTCTTTTTCTACATGCTTTTCTCATCATTCTGGTACTACTAGAGTCCCTTATTTATCTTTCTTTAGTTCATCTTTTGATTTAACTACTAAAGTACTCTTCGATTATCGAAACACTTTTTATGATTGATGCCATTGTTTGCTACACATTCCAGTCACATTACTAATGGGTTGGCCAGACCCAATATCATGTAACCATTATTGTAAGCAAACTATAACATTAAACACTAATACATAGGCGTTTTATGGCTAAGCTCAAAACCACTATCACCTGTATATTACAAGTTTTTCAATAATTTAAAGTATTCCTCTCTTACTTTTCTTTATCTTCTTTATTTCTGTAGGACACTCGGGGAAAAGAGAACTCTTTCTCTACTTGATCTCGGGGTCACTTTACATCGCCCAACTATTTTTATTTCGGGCACTATCATGCTAGAAGAGCATCTATGCCAAGAACAAGTGTACTTTCTCAAGTACATCAACTCAATATTTATTCTTAATCTATTTTAATCTATTATGTCCTCAGCTTGAACACTGTCATATATTCTCTCTCTTTTACCTTTACTATCTTTTTACTTTTGTAAAAGGATGTTCTACTACTGACTGTTCCTCTTACTAATTAGTGTTTCTTTATGCTTAAGAACACCTACATTTTTCCTGGGTTCCTTTACTTATTCACTCTCTATAACATCAATGGGATCTACTTTATCTCATACTCTTGCTTTGCTCTTAACTAAACCATCTCTCTATAGGAAAATTATATTTCATGAAATCTCAAGAATTACATTCTGTGTCACTCTTGGCTTACACTCTTTCTCTACCTAATGCAAAGACTCGTCTTCTTAGGCAGTGTCTAGCTCTCTCGAACTTCCCTGAAGGTACTAAGGTACTAACTATTTATCTCAACTCGTTTATACTTTCATATCAGAGATAGGCTTTCTCTCTATTCAACCTCTTTAGTCTCATCCCCAAGAGCATAATATACTGATTTTAGGGTTCTACTAATCCAATCCAAGACACATACTCTCAATGTCTGGATTCTACCTTACTTGGCCCCATTTCTGGGCAAACTTGAGAAATTCATAACTAAATCTAGAAAAATAAAAAACATGTACTCTTGGTTATTCTGAAAGCTTAGGATGTCTACTTCATACTAAAAATATGTAAAAGTCTTAAAATCCCACACACAAAGCATTTGACACGCGAAATCATCTGGAGGTCGGAGTGGATCCTGATGCTGTCACAGTTTACTGATATGAACTTCAAAAATGTCTAACTAATTCCACAAAAATCCAATGCATGAAAATGATACCAATATGGAAATATGTAGATGTTAACTAGAGAGGAAAAATATCTCCAGATCAGTTCATCAAGCCAAGAACTCAGAAATCAATGGAACAGTACTTCTAGTCAGGCAAGATGACTGATACTGGGTAAAAATTTCAAAAATTTATATCTTCCTCTCTAGAAATCTAAATGAGGTGCTTCCAGTTGCTACAAGTCACTATGATTGTCTAGTTTCTTCCTATAAAATTTCGTATCCATTGGATCACACTTTCCCCTCAGATGACATAATTTCATAACTGGCCAAATGAACAGTGCTGATGCAAATCCGAAATTCTGATACCAAATTTGAAAAATCATAGAAAATTCCAGACCTCCAAATGACCTGATCTTCAACTTACCAAAAAGTTCTAGACAAGATCTAGTCACATGCCAAATTTCAAGGCAAGAAGAGATCATTTGGTCAGACTTGGACATCACGGGGCAAAGTGACAAGTTTTTATGTTACAAGAGGGCTATTAGGGTTTAACTTTGCTTCTCCTACCTCTAAGGCTCTATGAGCACATGGGAAAGCATCAACATAGGCTATCAAACATGGCTCAAATGTCTAACAACCTAGATTGCAAAACTCACTCTCCCACACCAGAACATACACCATGTACATAATACCAAATCTTGCTATTCATAACAAAACTTGCTACATCATTCAAGATGGTCTTAATTCTCATACATATATGATAAATACATTCATTTACAAGTATTCATACGTGCTACATCATGTACATCATTAGAGTACATCTCTTAATTTAACTACAAAATAGTGACAACATAACTATTTCACAACTCCTTTGCCAATTTTCTAGCTTCAAGCTTGGTGGCTCCCATCTCTTATCTCACTTGGTCCACCTAGCATATTAGGATGGTGGAGAGGGGGAGTGAGATTCAAAGAATCTCTCATTCAATCATACATAAAGCATGCATTACTAGTCTCACACATGTATGCATGGGCATATTAGCATGTGAAATCATAAGAAAAGTATTTTCAATATTTGAGTAGGCCATACATAACATACAAAGGCTTGCCAAGTAAGTGGATTAGCCTCACCCATTCACTTGTGAATTTTGGACTTGCCTCACCCATTCTTTAAGAGGTTCTTAGACTCAACCTTACTCTTAGGAGTCAACCTCACTTTTGGGAGACTCTTTACTTTGTCGCAACCAACTTTAGGGTTCTTGGCTCATCCTCACCATGGCTATAGGGTTGTTGGCTTTTCCATACTCAAGCAAACCAAAGTAATCACATAATACATCATTGAAATACATAAGGCATCATCATGCTAGCATACTTTTCATGGTTTAAAAACATACATACACACATGCAAGACAATGTAAGCACACATCTATGCATGAGAGAAGGTGGAGAGAGCTACCTTATAGGTTAACACAAGCCTTCTCTTTTAATTTGTCTTCTCCCTTCTTGAGTTCACAATCACCACTAGATGGGAGTGCTTCTCTTGAGCCTAGGCACACAAAGAGTATGAAATTACCCTCTTAACATTTTATTCATGAAGAGAAACTAGGGTTTCTCTCTCTAGAATTCCACTAACTCTCCTTCCTCTCTCAAGCTCTCAAGAAAGGAAAGCAAAGAAGAAGAAGTAAAGATATATGAGTTTTAGTCTTCTTCAAGAGGGATTTTCCACTCTCCCTCTTCTGAACCAAGCTCAAAGCCCAACTACTTTAATAACCAAAACCATAGGAAGAGAGGGCAAAGAGAGAAAAACAACATGCTAAGAAGAAAAATCATACAAATCTTACCTTTTTCTTGTTCTTCCTTCCTCCTCTAGGTTTCTCTCTCTATCCACAGCTCTTTTCTCTCCTTTGGTCAAAGCTTAGGTTAGTTAAAAGAAGAGGAATGAATCTAGACTCTTTAAGAAGTCAAATTCTTTTTTTTCACGCTTTTCCGGACTAACCTCACTATAGCGAAGAATAACCCTCGCTACGGCGAGCACGTATCAGTCCCAGACCTCTGCCTTCGCTACGACGCGCGCTACGACGAGCAACTCCTTAGTTTTTGTATAGGATGCTCGCACTCGCTATAGCTAGAAGGCACTCTCGCTATAGTTAGACCATTTCTTGCTATAGTAAACAGGTACATTCGCTATAACTAGGCTATTTCTCACTATAGATAGCAGACTTAGAAAATTTTCAGCCCTTCAAAAATTTTTCAGCTTTTTTTTTTCTGGTTGTTACAACAACGAAAGCCAAGCTTTCTTATCTTCATGGACAAATACTAGTGCGTGCAGTTGGGTAAGAATTACATGTGATGGGTCCAACTTTGTTTCCAAGTTACATCTCACAAATCTTGGATTGAGAGGTACATTTCACAGCCTTAATTTCTCATCTTTCCACAATCTCCAATTCATATATTTACAAAACAACTCATTTGATAGGACTATTTCTCACCAAATTGGTGGACTCTCCAAACTTAGCATTATTAATTTCACTAACAATGGGTTCTCTGGCATTATTCCAACAAGTATTGGAAACTTAACAAGGCTTAGATACTTATTACTTGGACATAACCAGTTTATTGGTTCCATCCCCCAAGAAATTGGAATGTTGAAAGAAGTTGTTGAACTTGACTTGTCAGCTAACTATCTCTCTGGTAGCATCTCGACTACTATAGGTAACATAAGCAATTTACAAGCTCTTTATCTTTCTTCTAATGAAATCTCAGGGCCAATTCCATGGGAAGTAGGGAAATTGCATTCTATTGAAACCTTAAAATTGCTAAATAATAGTATCTCAGGGTCAGTCCCACCCTTCATAGGGAACTTGGCCAATCTGAGCACGCTCTCTCTTATATTAAACAACCTTTCTGGATCAATTCCTTTTAGTATTGGAAACTTGACAAAGCTTTCAAAACTAACTCTATCTAAAAACAAACTCAGTGGCAGCCTTCCAACAAAAATGAGCAACCTTACAAAGTTGCAAATCTTGCATTTATCTGATAATGATTTAATTGGTCATTTGCCTCAAGACCTTTACCTTGGTAGGTTGCTCACTAAGATTACTGTTAACAAAAATTATTTCGCTGGTACAATTCCTAGAAGCTTGAAGAATTGTTCAAGCCTTACTAGAGTTAGGCTTGAAAGTAACTAACTAACAAGGAATATAACAAATGCCTTTGGTGTATATCCCCATTTGTACTATATTGATTTAAGTTACAATGAATTTTATGGCCACTTGTCACCTAAGTGGGGGAAATGCCATAATCTTACAAGCCTTAAGATCTCCAATAATAACTTATCTAGTGGCATACCACCAGAACTAAGTGAGGCAACAAAGTTACAAGTACTTGATTTGTCCTCAAATCATTTGACAGGAAAGATTCCAAAGGAATTAGGCTTGATGTCATTGACTAAACTCACATTGAGCAAGAATCAATTTTCAAGCAATATTCCTTTTGAAATTGGATTGTTGAAGAACCTTGAAAATTTAGACCTTGTAGATAACCATTTAAGTGGCTCAATTCCAAATTAGCTTGGAAGGTTGCTCAAGTTATGGAAATTGAATTTAAGTAGAAATCAGTTATTAAGCCTTCCTTCTAGTTTTGGCGAATTACAACATCTTTAAGATCTTGATCTTAGCAGAAATTGTTTCAATGGAGCCATCCCACCAATGCTTGGAGAACTACAACAACTGGAAATGTTGAACCTATCACATAATAATCTCTTTGGTACAGTTCCTTCAAATTTTGATGATATGAAAAGCTTGATTTCAGTTGACATTTCATACAATCAATTAGAGGGTGCACTTCCAAATAATTTAGCCTTTCACAAGGCTTTAATTGAGAGATTAAAAAACAATAAAGGCTTATATGGTAATGTATCTGGCTTGTCAGTTTGCCCAATAACAAGTTACAATCCTCATCATCAAAGTAACCATGCTATAATTATTTTTGTTTTCATTACTTTGGGTTTTCTACTAGTATTTTCTATAGGAATTTCATATATTATTTGCCATCAAAATGCACAAAAGAAAACTTAGAAGGAAGAGTACAAACTCAAAATTTATTTGCAATATGGAGTTATGATGGGAAAATGGTATATGAAAACATTATTGAAGCCACAGAGGAGTTTGATGAAAAATTTCTCATTAGGGTGGGAGGGTATAGAGACATTTACAAAGCTGAATTGTCCATAGGTCAAGTTGTTGCTGTGAAGAAACTTCATTTAGTACCAAATGGGGAAATGACTAATCTAAAAGCTTTTACAAGTGAAATTCAAGCCCTGGCAAAAATTAGACATCATAATATCATGAAGCTATATGGTTTTTGCTTGCATTCAAAGTTCTCCTTTTTGGTATATGAATTCCTCGAATGGGGTAACTTAGATAAGATACTAAGCAATGGCACATAAGCAATTGCATTGGATTGGAATAGGAGGATAAAAATCATTAAAGGTGTGGCTAATGCTTTATACTACATTCATCATGGATCTCACCTCCTATTGTTCACCGTGACATATCAAGCAAAAATGTTATTTTAGATTCAGATTATGAGACTCACATCTCTGACTTTGGAACAGCCAAGCTTTTACATCCTGATTCAAGCAACTAGACCTCATTTGCAGGCACCTTTGGCTATGCTGCACCAGGTTAAAGGGCTTTATATTTAGCTATTTTCCATTAATTAGGAGTTACATGTTGTTATATTTCATGTTATACTTAAATGAACACAACTTGAACAAAGAATATATAAGTAAACTTCTAACATTTTTTTTCCTTACATGATGTAAATTTGATTTCATTGCAAAGCTTGCTTACACAATGGAAGTGACCGAGAAATGTGATGTTTATAGCTTTGGAATGTTAGCTTTGGAAATAATTATGGGAAGGCATCCAAGAGATCTTGTAATGTCCTTTTTCCCATCAACATCTTCTATAGTAGCAACATCAATAGCCCATGATTTGCCATTGAAGGATGTGTTAGACCAAAGGCTAACTTATCCTTTGGACTCAGTTGCTGAGGTGGTGATCTTGATTGCAAGAATAGCCTTTGCTTGCTTGAATGAAAGTCCACATTCTCGCCCAACCATGGCGCAAGTATGTAAGGAGCTTGTCATGCCAAAATCACATCTTCTAGTTCCATTCTACAGTACCAAACTAGGAGATCTTAATTGAAAAGAATATTGAAATTTGTCAATATTCACTATGTCTGCCTTTTTACTTTGTTCCCCAATTCCCTAGTTGTCTTGTATTGCAAACATGTTTAACTTTTTTTAATGAACCATTTGAATAAAGGCCAAGACAAAGTAATGGATAAATATTTTGTAAATTATGTAGGAGCTATGTTGGTTTGTAATGTTGTTAAGTAGTCAAACTAGGTGTTTTTCTAATCTTTAATCCAATGAAGTTTGAAAGGAATCTTATTGTTTCTAAATTGTCTCAACTACGACTCCATCTCAGGTTGCATGCTATGTCTTTTTTTCCAATCTACTTTTTCTTTCCAAATTTCTATTCTTTTTTTTTTAATTTCCATGCAAAGCATGGAGCACATTCCTAGTGAGCAACAATGATGCACACAATTTTCCTTCTATTTAATTAGGAAGTATTCATATGCTTTTAACTTTTTGTTATTAGGCTTTGACTATTCTTTTATGTCCTATTCTCTTAAAGCCAAAATGTACATAATCCCCTTGAATTTTGAGTCATGCGTGAATAATTTCTTGACCTTCAAAACTTTACAATGGACCTCCCAAACTTTAGATTTTGTACCAATAACCCCTTATTATTAGTAAATCTATTAATTTACTAACAGAAAGAACTAATTTATGCTCCAGATTTTAAAATTTTCTAGCAACATTTTAAGGAATTGTTAACTTACCCTTCAATTGCCTAAAAATTTGATCAAGCTAAGCCATACTAATCTTGATTCTCAAGCATGTCCAACACCTAATCTGCATCTATCACAAGAAAACCCACTCCAATGTCACACAAAGGGAAGAAGTCAAGGATGATGCAATCAAGTGGGTTTTACTATATGAATTTCTTAATGGGTTACCTACGGGGATATAAAGTCATTTGGATTTTCGTAGTTTTGTTGAAGTTCTAGATGCCTTCCATCTATGCCCTACAACATTTCAAATTTAAGGAAAATTCTTGCCATATATTCTTAATTGTATGCAAAATCTTCCACTTTGCTTCGATTTTGGCCAATTTCTGTTCCTTAGATATGGAAGAGGATGAGAGAAAGAATTGCAAAAGAGAGAGAAAGGATAATGGGCTTTTCAAAAATTACAAGTATAACCTCTTTTGCTTCTAGTTTATATGTCATCAACCACTACTACAAAAAAGAGGAAACTTAGTGAGGAAATGTTCTCTTGCTAAATTCTAGTCGCTAATTAGTAAGGAAATTTTTTTCTCCATCATCCCTTGCTAAATTCCCTCATTGCCAAAATTGTGAGGGAAAATCCCCTGCCAAATTTCATTTCTAATTTTTGTTAGATGTTCCTAATTCCCTTGCTAATGAAAAAAAATTAATCAACTTCGATTTATTCATTGATGTAGAATAGCTTCCTAAATGGTGTCAACTTTGATTTACTCATCCCAAATTTTGAACTAAAATGGAAACAAGTTCCTTCAGCTACACATTCACATTTAGAATAGCATTCACATCAATCTAAGCATCCGTATCTTTCAAGATCATAATGCGCATCCCAAAGAACTTATTCCCATTTTAGTTTAGGATTTGGGAAGAGTAAATCTAAATTGGGAACTTTTAGTAACGCATTCTACATCCATAAAGAAGGGAACTTACTCCCATTTATGCTAAATTTAATTTTTCTTGTACAGCATACAAGAGTTAACTTGTCCATCTTTGAAAAGTCTCTATATTTTAAAGATCAAGAAACTTGTTACTTGGTTGGTAGCTGTTCAAGTCCCGTAAATTGCGAGTTCAAATAAAAATCCTGGGTTAGACCGTATGTGCAAGTCACACACATTGTTAATTATTTCTAATGGTTGCATTCTTCAGTCACATTCACACAACACAATCCATCCAAATTCCAAAATATTTTTAATTCCCCTTCATGCCTTTGCTCTATAGATAAGAGTAATTATGAAATTTTGCAATGGAGTGCTCGACCTCTTGAGATGTAAGTTCTCCATTGTTAAATTATCTCATGATTTGTGTGTCTAGTAATATAAAATTACTTTAAATAGATTTCAAGAGAATTCAACAATGAAAAAACTTGAGCCTTGTATAACATTGCCCTAATTGTATTGAGTTTAACCCTCTTAATACGTCGTCAGGCGAGATATTCAACTCAAAAAATGACGGTCACCTTATGCTCTTCATCAAAGTAAATTGCCATGACATATCTTTTAGTTCAAGTAATAATATGCTTTTGCAAAATAGGAATAGGGTAGATAAAAGAAAGTAGCTCAAGTACTTTCCACATATAGTGCTTAAAAAACGAGTATAATCAGTAACCTGCATTGAAACAGTCAAATTCAACTCTGTTCATATTGGTGACTTTTGAGCTAGAATGCACGTCATCTACTTGAGTAGCTATTGCAACTAATGCAACTTTGCCAGCTGTAAAATAATGGAAAAGCAACACCCTTAAGCCCACATCATAAGTCTAGAATAAGAGTAAGTCTATATTGAGTTTGACCTGTTAAAAAGTTAGTGCTTTGACAATTAGATTTAAATTGAGGCTATATAAACATAGAATTTAATAAAAAGCTTTCAAAAAAGTTGTAATTTTTAATCAATATGGATATGAAATTTTATAATAAAATTCATAAGTTAAAATTAATTATTCAAACAAATCAACAAAATGTAAAAATACAAGAACTTAAAGTACAACGAGACAATTCTTTTATACTTTTTTTATAAAATTTTGATACATATTATCCAATACGTCCTAAAAGTTATTAAAATTGATTTTTTTAAAAAAAAAATCTATGATCAAGACAAAAATAAGTTCAACAGAAAAGAAAAAGGGAAGTGGTTTGATTGTTGGGCTACTATTTTGTGCAATTAGAATAGAGAAAAAAGGTTGAAATTCCTTTGTTAATATTAATGATCCAAAGAAGCAAATTTTCCCTTCATTTCAAAATCCAACAAGAAATGCTTGACATTCTAAAGTAAGCCATCCAACAATTTACTCAAGCTAGCAGTAAAGTTCAGATTTCGGTGCTAATCCTGACTGAATTAGCATTACGCACCTCCTATATGTAAATGCTTGGTTCCCTTCCAATGAAGTCTCTCTTGTAATATTTTCCAAACGTATCTATATATCATTAAGAGGCTCCTTACACTCCAACACATGGGTTTTGTCCATCTATTAAAAGTTTTTCTTACGAGAGTCCTTCCACTCCCACACATGGGTTGTTTCTTGATTTGTACTTTTCCAGTTGCCCCAAGTTGCAAGTTTGAAGAAAAATCCTCAATTAGCTAGACTATATGCAGAGTCACATGTTCTTGGTCATTTCTTCTGATTTCAGTCAAAGTCACACAACACACCATCATTATCCCTATTGATACGTTGTTAGATGTGAATATACAAATGAAAATTTTGGGATAGAGTTGTTCTGGTTGCATTAGAAGTCAAAGTCACACAACACTGTCCATCAAAATTCCAAAGCATTGATAATTCCTCTTCGTGCCTTAGTTCTATAGGTTAGTGTATTGAGGTTACCCTCTTGATACGTTATTAGAAGTGAATATACAATATGCCTTTGGAAAATTTTAATAATCCACTCAATTGTCAAATTTTAGGATTTAAATACTTCTGTCTATTTTTTGGTAACCCCGTTAACGAAATTATCACATCTCCCTCTGATATTTGTTACATAGGACAATTCCATTCGTTCCAAAATAACAAATGACAAAACTTGAGATGTCATCTTTGTTAATAGGGTTGATAAAAAACGGACAAAGGATTTAAATACTAAAAAGTAATAATTGAGAGGGACATTTTCAATTTTCAAAGTTAAAGAAAACATTTGCAAATGGCTAAATATTGAATGAGGGTATTCACATTTTTTCCATTTGCAAATTTTGATTGAATCTAGAGAATAATATGTAACTTTTGACTAAAAAAATTGTCAAAGTTGTAACATATTAAAGTTTAATTTTTTTCATTTTAATTTTGTCTCAAAAAATTTATAGATGTATATATTAATATTTAGTTAATACTATTTATATATCACATTAATAGAATGTTAATTAATTAAAAAAAACAATGTCTTGTATATCACATGGCTACACCCTAGTTTCATAATAAAATTCATAAATTAAAATTAAATTATTCGAACAAAAAAGTTCTAAAAGCACACAAGAACTTATATTACAGAAGTACAATTCTTTAATACTTCATTTTCATGAAATTTTAATATAAATTATCCAACGTGACCTAAAAGTTAATGTTAAATTACTTCTTTTACCCCCTTAGTTTTGCTCAATTTTTAATTTAGTTATTATTGATTAAAAATTTGTAATTAAGTCCTAATAATTTTAAAAAAAAATTATTTAGTCTCTACTATTAAATTTTCATTAATGTATCATTTTTACTGATGTAGCCAATTATATGTCATCTTCACACTTTAAAGATGCATGATTGAAGCCAAATCATTCCAATAACATAACTTGCCTCACATGCCATATATGTAAGTTAATTTCACTTTATTGTTTACTTTTATCTCTTTAATAGCCTAAATCACATATATTCAAAATGTTAAAATAACAAATAGTTGGCTATGTTAACAAAATTTAATGACATGTTGATAGAAGTTTAATGATAGGGACTAAATTAGAAAGTTTTAAAACTATAATGATTTAATTACAAAATTTTAAACTATCAGATAACTAAATTAAAAATTGAATGAAATTATAAGGAATAAACGTTTAATTTAACTAAAGTTGAAAATTAATCTATGAACAAGGCAAAATAACTTCGAAAGAAAAGAATTGCATGATTTTCATTGAGACTACTTTGTGCAATTGTGATACATAGGGTTAAAATAATGCTTAAAGATGATGAAATTCCTTTGTTGATATTAATTAGAGAAAAATTATTCTTTTCATCCTTGAGAGATGCTCGAGTCTCAAATTATATGTCACTCTTCTATATTTTGAAATTATATCCTCCCTTCCTCTAAAACTTAAAAATGTGCTATATTTATTTCTCATGTAATTAAAGATAAGTTATAAATATACTTATTTAAGCCAAAATATCCATTTGTTTATTACTTATATAATATAATAAGTATTGAATGCATATTTAACACATAAAATAATCCATTTTCTGAATTTAACAAAGTGTAAAATTATTTGATAAAAACAATATTGAAAGCAAAGAATATATTTACAAGATATTTTTAAATTTGAATAATTTATAAATAATAATAATTTAATTTCAAGGTCAATATTTGTATTAAGTATATATTAATAAACATAAAAATTGCAGTAAATATAATAAAGTTTTAGAATAAATGAAATTTATGTTTTTCAATATAAAATAAATAACAATGAAATAAAAGGTCAAAATATTTTTTAATAAAAGAAATCAATATTATTCTTGATAGTACTTTGGTTAGATTTTGATTTTAGGGAAATAAAAGTATATTTTTTAAATAAAAATGTAAAAAGGTCATATAATTTGAACATTTAAAAAGAAAATTACCTTATTAATCATCAAATGAAGCAAATATAGCCTTTATTTCAAAATCCATGGAATTGGAAAGCAAATTATCCAACATCTTACGCAAGCTACCAGTACATTTAACATTTGGGTATTGCAAAATACAGATAAGAGGGCCCTTGCAAAATATAGCTAGCCTGAACGGAAACAAGCATAGGCACTAATACTGACTATTAACATTAGGCGCCTACCTTAGATGCCCAGTTCGTCTTTTAAATAAAAGAGCCCTCTCCAAATGGCTTGGTTTCTTTTGATTGGCATTCTGCGTATAAGGAAATAAAGAAAGACATAAAATTAAGCTTTGCTTCTTTCTCTTTAGACGAACGAGAATACTTTTCTCTCCTTTTAGGGGAATATAGGCGTAAATTCAAAGTACATCCTTAAAGATAGAGGCCGAAGGCCTTCAATAATACACATAGATATTTGGTTTATATTTATAAAATATGTTTGGCCCAAATAAATTATCCAAATATTAAATAATTGTCACAATATAAAATTATGAAAGCCTTTGATCTAATATTCACCTGTTTCCAAGTTATTTTAGTATTTTTCCTTTTTTTAGTATTTTTTTTTATTTTTCAGAAACTTATTTAAATAAACAAATACATTTTTTTTTTGGGTTCAGTTTTGACTGGCAGTCTTTTATAAATAAAATTTTGCAAATTTAATCTCAATTTTCTATTGATTTTTTTCCCCTTTTTCAGTGTTTTTTCCTGCGTCAATATATGACAAATATTCATTGACGAGTCTACCTAAGCTATACAAGAATAAGAATGTCTCTTCTGCTAATACACTTTTAAATGGAATATCTATTTTAAATATACTTAGATGTTTATTTATATTTTAATCATACTTAGACATTTATTTATAATTAATTTGACTTATAAATTAGATGTACTTAAAAATATCTAATAAATTATAATGGGAACTGACTGAGTTCAAATATTAAATTAAATAAACATGCTATATAATTATTTTATTTTTGTATTTAAACTCGAAAAGTAAATCGTGTGTTCCCAATTTCTCTTCAAGAATACATTAAAAAACAAACAAACAAACAAAAAAGAGAAACGGCTACACATAGCTCCAATCTTTCTACCTCGTAGGATTAGTGCTTTCCAGCAACAAAGTTTTGGCTATATTATTACAAACTCGGCATGACTGACAAATCATCTAAGACAGGTCTCATCACCTAGCACTCTTATCTGCATGCAACAGCAACACCACTATAAAAGGAAGCATCTTGAAGAAATCTCCTCGTTCATTTCAAAGTTTCTTCTTCTTGTCAACAGATCTCAAAAGCATATATATATATATATATATATAATTTTCAACATCACGAGCTAAAATATTCCTATTCATTTTAGTCCAAAAACCTAAATTTCTAGCTTCTGATCAGTATATGCTCCAAATCTACACTGTAAGGCTTTCTATCTAATTTTATTTTGCTAATTACCTTAATTAGCTTCCGTTTTTCTCGATGCTTTGAAAAGTGTTTTGTTCTTATGTATTCCTAGTATCATAATACTCACACATCATAAATTTAATTAATAACAATAATTGATCTGTGTTGATGAAGGTTTGGTGGCAAAATTCTTCGCTGATCGAGAATTAATCATGAAGCCACATGCTCAAAATTCTTAATATATTTCATTGCAAAATACATATGCTACTTAAAAATCAATTAAAGGTTTCACAAGAATTAATCAACTGAAACACTTTTTAATCATAATTTTTTGTACCTACTTTATCTTAGTTTTAAGTACTTTTAGGCATTTCCAACATGTATTGTTAACTAGTTTATGTTGTTGTACTTGCCCAATGGTTGTTTACAATTACCATACGTAGAAATTTAGCGCATTCAGTTCCTATTGTTTTTAACTAAATTAAAAAAAAAAAGAGGTATTGCTTAGTGTATAATTTGACATATATAGAAGCTGTGTTTAATTTGATGCCTTATTAATGAAACCCAAAATTATTTCTTGACACAGGCTGTCATTTTTGCGAAGGGTCCAAAAATCTCATTCGTTTATGAACGTTTATTCAATTATTCACTGTATGTTTTGTGGTTTACTCACATTCTAAACATTAAAACATTCTCTCACTCAAGCCCCGTCAAACAAGCTGAAGATTGCCATCACTACTCTGTGCTGTACCTCCACCCTCGCTGCTTGCAACCTAGAGCATAGTGTTGCACCAGCAAAGGACAGCAGCGTCCGACATGAGTAGTTTAATAATCCAGTCTAATATTTGAGCTTAAATTTAAGAAAAATTACAATGAAGATTTTAAAAATTAAAATTATTTTTAAAGACCATAATTACTATCAAGTTTTAAGAAATTTTACTATCAATTTTAAAAAATTTATTAATGGATATAAGAAAGTTGCTGAACTTTTTTGTACTCAATAATAAATTTCCTAAAACTAATAGTACAATTTTTTAAAAACTGATGATAATAATAGCCTTTACTGGTAATTTTAATTTTTAAGACTCTTTATTGCAACTATTTGATAATATGAGTCATTCATTGTAATTTTTTCTTAAATTTAAACTCATTTGATCTAGATATTAGACTTGAAGCCTAGGCCTATCAAGTTAGGGCTTGACCACCTTTGCAATCAACCTAGTTAGTCTGCTTTGTAGTCATGGGTATGGCTGAGCTCTGAATTGCATGAGTTTCAGTTTGAGCAGATTTTGCTGCTGCTGATACATTCCAAAATAGGGTTTGCTTCAACTTGTGTGTATGCAAAAGGATTAAAAGTCTAAAATTGTCACACCTCCAAAATAAAGATGTGATCGGCACAAGAAATGAGGTAAAACTTTATCAGCAAGCCTAAAAGAACAAATAGGATACTTTCTTAATTGCAATCAAGTTTAGAAGAATTATATAAATATAATCTCTCTGCATAAAATTATCAAACAGGAGCCTAAATCATTCCGGACAAGTCCTTTGGGCTGACTCCATTAACCGAGATCCACTAACACTGACTTTGCCAACACTCATCCTAGTTGGACATTTGACCTTTCTTCTTCCTCCTCTTTTCTTCTCTCTCTTTCGCTCTCTGCTTATCATCTCTCTCCCGTTCAGAAATACATCTAGTAGAATATTAGAATGCGAATAGAGAGAATGCAGCGAGTTCAAATCAAAGCTCAAGCTTGTAGTTTAAAAACAAGCAAACCGAATAGAAGTACCAGAATGGAGATAGCAGGAAAGAAACGGAAAAGAAAAAAAATACTTCATCTCGGGAATTTAGGATCCAAGGCAGTAAGCATCTCCATCAATACATCGGGCTAGTCCTTGAGCATTTTAAATCTCTGGTAAATTGACTAAAGACAAATTTAGCAGAAACTGATTGTAAACAAATTGCTAGTCCTTAACTGATTATATATAAACCACCATTTTTTTTAAATGAAGCAAGACTTCATTAAAATAAGAGAAGCAAGAGAAAAAGAAGGATGAAGATTCCTCCTAAAACAACCAGAAAATACACAAAACATAAGAACAAAAGAAAAGAGCATTAGCTTAAAAGAACTCTGCAATCCTCCCTAAACCAGCATTACTTGCATATATAATTAAACATCATTATGCCTTAAGATAGTAATTCATGTAATTAGATGTATTTGCATGTAGTATAGAAAATTTTCTGAGTAGAATTTGTAGATTATATACAGTAGACGTTTTCTGAGAGAGAATCGTATTTTATAAAGTGAAAGACACCATTTAAATAAAAGAGAAATGTAATGTAATGTAAGCTTGTGAAGTTTTAGTAATACTCCATATATTTGTATAAATTTAAAACCAAAACTATGTTCTAAAATTAACTGGCTAGGATAACTTGAAACCAGTGAAGAAAAAAGTGTTGGATTCTAACGAATATCTCAAACACATAAATAATATCCAAACAAGCCAAGAATTTCTGGCTTCTGATCAGCACGTTGTATTCTCCAAATCCATACATAGTAAGATTTTCTATCTAATTTTCATTTACCAACTTAATTAGCTTCCATTTTCTCGTTGCTTTAAAAGTGTTTTGTTGCTATCTGTTCCAAATATTAAATACGCTCAATTATCATCAATTTAGTTAATTTATATTTACGTTTAATTAACTTAATTGGTCATTATATAATCCAATAAGAAAAAATTTTAAATGAGATCGAGATTTTAACTGTACAATAGTCATACACAAACAAAAATTATATATCCAATCGTGGCTACGCTAGCTGCACTTTCTGTATGTAGTCATTCTTGAATATTAAAATGTCTACTTATATTGCTGCGTTATTTCGATACCGGAAGAGACCTCACTTACATATGAATGGATCTTTTGTTAGGCTGCCTCTATGCTAAACAGCATAACTTCCAAGTAGAAAAAAAATAAAAATAAAAAACCGAATTTATGGTTGGCTGGAGTGTTGCACAAAAATGCACAGATCTTTGTTGTGCATAGCACAACATATGTTGTGTCCGAGGCACAACAAAGGATTCAGGTCCCACTAACATCAAGTTGGTATAAAAATTTTGGACTGTATTATCGTCTGGTTTTACAGAGAGCGACAGGGAACTAAAAAGTTGTGCGTATCATAAGCTATATGCACAACTCCAAAATATACAACCCATTCCTTCATTGTAATTCAGATATCTTGGACATTTGCTTAATCCTAGAAAGATGATCATGCATGCCAAGTATAACAAGTTTAGCATTACTTCATGATCACTTGACAAAAGCAAAAATAATAAAAATACCCATGGAGCAAGGTCCTTGATACATGTACATCCACCTTCTGGCATTCACTGAACTTTTACACGATTCAATTTCTTGTTAACTTATTTATTTTTGCATCTCACTTTTTTTTTCTTTATCATTTTTAGGAAAAAAATCCAGAAACGCACAATTTGATTAAAATGTACAAAAACAGAACAATTTGGTGGTGCTTTTGCGCTCCACAGTAGATTATCTCAATGGCCAAAGTATAGCACATGGGAAAATTTTTCCTAAGGACCATAAGTTTATAAAAATGACATTGAGGGACCATAAAAATTGAAATTTCTGTTAATGATTAAAAGACCTAACATCAGACTTGGCTAGACCAAAATATCCCAGTTATTTCTCCCAAATGTAATATGCTGAAACATTATAACACAACATACTCCTCTTGCCATTTCTTTTGGTCATCTCTTAATCCCACCAATCCTTTATCCATCTATTTTCTTTTGCCAAGCATGGTCAAGGAAGAGAAGAGCACACATCTCTGCGCTATTGTGCGGACATCTCTGTAGGCAATTCACATTTGTGTGTTGTCATATTCGGTTATCTTTGCAATTAGTTTGCTGGTAACCTGTACGATCTCAAGGTAATGTGTGTCTTCCTCCCTTCATTGTTTTATCTTGTGAATATTTCCCTTTTTGCATATAGAAGCATGAATCCCATAATCATCAATGTTGGAAGCATGAGTGGCAACTTTAAAAAGCAAGGGTGGTAACTCCAGTGTTAGAAATAGACAAAGGCCTCTGTACAAGTTGTTGGGTGTAGAAATAGAAAAACAAAGTATTTCAAAAAGGCTAAGTCCCACATTACTCAAAATAAAGAAGTTGTGAATGTATATATATATTAAGATGTGTTATTGGGCTAATAAAAGAGTTAAGGAAAAGGTAGGCTCGCGCACACAAGAGTGGGCTAAATTGGACTCAACTCAGTTGAAATCAACGGATTTTCCCCCTTGCGCGCGAGATAATACACGAAAGAAAAAGTTTTACACAATTTTTTTTTATTTTATTTAACTGATGGAGGTTTCCAGAAAGTGTTGAAATTCTCCCTTATGTAAAACTGTAACGTGACTTTAGTTTTATTTTTCCATTTGAAATTATGTAACTACCTTCCTTAATACTATTAATTTTTATAACCTCTCATAATTTTATTTAATCTCGAACATTTTTTCTTTAATTTTAGAATATTTACCAACGTTTATTTTTTAAATTCTGCAATGTCCCTCATTAAACCATCAACGTTCACTTTTTAAATTTCTAAACGTTTAGCTTCTTGCATATATATATATATATATGTCTATACTTCCATCTGAGTTCTTCTTCCGATTGTCTTGCTATTCTATATCCTTGAATCTTCATCAGGAAGGATCTATTTTATTCTAGGAGATTTCCGTCAAAGCAGAATAATTCTTAAGGACAATATCCTGTGATATGACTCAAATTAAACTAGAGTACCTCGTCCACAATCTTAAGGATTATGGAGTCTACTACTGCTGTTCTTGCTCAAACCATTGCCTTTGCTATAACAAACATCAGCGCTACTATCGCCAATGCCAGTGACCATGTTCTTGTTGCTATTCAAATTATTCCGCCAATTGTCCCAATTGTCAAGCCTTTTTCAGATATCTCAAAGATTGAGATATTTAGAAGACAAAATTTTTGAAGATGGCAAGAATATATTTTCTCTACACTAGATATGCATGGTGTTGCTGGTGCTCTCTTTGATTGGAGACCTTCACCAACTGCAAATTAAGTTTAGTTGGATGCTTGGACTTACACCATTAAGGTATGTAGACATACAATTATTAGCACATCGTCTAACGACCTCTTTGACGTCTACTATATTTATAAAGGAAGCTAGCAAAATTTAGGAGTCGTTGTTTGCAAAATACACTGCTGAAGATGCTGGGAAATAGAAGTTCGTGATAGGCAACTACTATCGATGGGAGATGACAGATGACAAAAATATTAAATTTCAAATAAATGAGTATCATAAGTTGCTGGAGAATCTTCGAGCAAAGAAGACCCATTTGCTTAATGAGTTTGTTGCATGTATACTCATTGAAAAGCTGTCAGAATTATGGAAAGAATACAAACAATAACTTAAGCATAAACACAAACAACTATCTCTATCAAATCTCATCACCCACATAATCATTGAGGATACAAATCGAAAGGAGCTTCAAGTGACAAAAGCCAAAGATATGACTTCAAAGGCAAATTTGGTGGAGACAAAGCCAAGGAAAAATAAGTATGATAATAAAAGGTCTGATTACAAGCCTAAAAACCACTAATCCCATACTAAAAAAGAAAGGAGTTTGTTATATTTATGGAAAGCTAGGTCATCATGCTACATAATGCAAAAAGAGAGCTAGAAACAACAATCCTCCTAAACCAAGTGCAAATTTGGTTCAAGGAGATGACATAATTGTTGTGGTTGTTTCACAAGCTCTTCTTATGCTCAATGTGAAAGAATGGATAATAGACTTTGGGACTACTAGGCACATATGTGTAAATAAGGAGATGTTTACATCCTACGCTTCTGTGGGGAATGAAGAAGAATTTGTATATCCTAGTGATTCCAAAACCGCTAAGGTTCTAGGAAAAGGAAGCATTCTTCTTACACTCACGTCTGGCAAGATTTTGGCTCTAAAAGATGTCCTTCATGTGCCCAACATTAGAGCAAATTTAGTTTATGTGGCTCTGTTGAAAAAAGCTGAGATTAAAGTGTCGTTTGAATCTGATTGTAATAATAAAAAATAATATTTTTGTGGGCAAGGGTTATTATAATCAAAAACTGTTTATACTCAATGTTTTTGGATTTAATAAGAATGCATCTACTCTTACTTACTTGGTTGATTCATTTGAAACGTAGCATGCTAGATTAGGGTATATTAGTATATCTTATCTTAAGAAAATGCATAATTTTGGTTTAATTTCTAGCGTTAGTAATGCATGTTCAAATAAGTGTGAAATTTGTGTAGAATCTAAACTAACTAAAAAGTCTCATCGCTTTATATAAAAGAAAACTGAATTACTTAATTTAATTCACACTGATTTAGTTGATTTAAAACAAATTATAACTAAGGGTGATAAAAGATATTATGTGACTTTTATTAACGATTTTTCAAAGTTTACTAAAATATATTTGCTTAAGAATAAAGATGAAGCTTTTAATATGTTCCTTTTATATAAGGTTGAAGTGAAAAGTTAGTTAAATAAAAAAATAAAAAGAGTTAGATCAGATAAAGGAGGAGAATATATCTTGCCTAATGATTTTTGTGAAAAATAATAAATAATTCATAAAATAACCCCACCATATTCACCTGAATCTAATGGAAAGACTGAAAGAAAAAATAAAACATTAAAAAAAATGATGAATGCCATGGTTTAATGCTCATCTAGTCTAGATAATCTTTAGGGTGAAGTTTTGTTATCTGCATGTTACTTACAAAATAAAATTCCTCATAAGAAAATTGATAAGACGCCATATGAATTATGGAAAGAATATGCTTCTCATTTAAAATATTTAAAAGTGTATGGGTATCTTGCGAAAGTTATGCTATCGGATCCTAAGAAAAGAAAAATTAATTCTAAAACTTCTGATTGTATATTCCTTAATTATGTTGAGCATAATATTTCTTGTAAATTTCTTGCTTTAAAAAGTTACGTGCTTGATCATAATACTATAATAGAAACAAAAAATATTGAATTCTTGGAACATATTTTTCCTTTGAAACTTAAAAGCACTTCTTAAACAATAGAAAATGCTTCTTCCTTACCTAAACAAAACCTTGTTGAAAACTCACCTGAAGATTTAAGGAGAAGTAAAAGGTAAAGGAAAGAAATATCTTTTGGAAGTGATTTTTATACTTATATTGTACAAGATGAACCATTAACTTATTTTGAAGCAATCACTTCACCATATGCACATTATTGAAAAGAAATAATTAAATTTGAGATTGATTCAATTAATAAAACAAAACTTGGGTTTTCGTCTATTTATCTCCAAGAGTAAAATCTATTGGTTGTAATTGGGTTTTTAGAAAGAAATACAATTCTGATGGGACTATTGATAAATATAAGATGAGACTAGTAGCTAAAGAATTTACACATAAACAAGACATAGACTATTTTGACATATTTTCTCCTGTTGTCAGCATTTCTTTAATTCAAGTTTTGATTACTTTAGCATCTGTTTACAAACTTTTTATTCATCAAATGAATGTTAAAACTGTATTTTTAAATAATGATCTAGAAGAAGAAATTTATATGTTGCAACCAAAAGGTTGTATTGTTTCTGGTCAAGAGAATAAAGTTTGTATAATTGTTAAATATTTATATGGCTTGAAACAAGCTCCTAAATAATGGAATGAAAAACTTAATCTAGTTTTGATGAGTGAAGGGTATTCAACTATTAAAGTAGATAAGTGTGTCTATACAAAACTTGTAAATAATGAGTATGTAATTATTTGTTTATATGTGGATGATATGCTCATTTTTTGTACAGGTATGAATGTTGTGCTTGAAACAAAATATTTTCTTGTTTTTAAGTTTGATATGAAAGACATAGGTGAAACAAGTATAATTTTGGGTGTTAAAATCATAAGAAAAGATGATAGTATATTGCTATCACAAGAACATTATATTGAGAAACTTCTTAAGAAGTTTAATCATTTTGATAATAAACCCATGAGTACTTCTTATGATACTAATACTTAGTTAATGAAAAATAGAGGTGATCCTGTGGCTTAATCTAAATATGCACATATCATTAGTTGTCTGTTGCATTTGATGAACTTCACCTGACTTGATATAGCATATACTATGTGTAGATTAAGCAGATATACACACTGTCTAAACAGTGATCATTTAATGATCATTGGTTTGCATTGGTGAGACTAATGAGGCATTTGAAAGATACCATACATTATGGTATTATGTATTGTGAATTTTCCACTATACTTTAAGGGTACAATAATGCGAACTGGATATCAAATTCATGAGACAAAATCCACAAGTGATTATGTATTCATTCTTAGTGATGGTGCAATAACCTGAAAGTCAGCCAGACAAATTATTATAACTAGATTCACTATAGAATCAGAGTTTATTGCTCTAAAATTAGCTAGCAATAAGGCTAAGTAGTTGAAAAATTTCTTAGCAAGCATTCCTTTAGGAGTAAAGCCTACACCATAAGTATCTATACATTGTAATTGTCAAGCAGCAATCACTATTGCAAAGAAAAAAAACCTTCAATGGTAAAAGTAGACACATTCGATTGAGACATGATATGATTAAGTAGCTTCTAAAAAATGATATTAAAGTGAATTTGGCAAATCCCCTTACTAATCCCTTGGATAGAAAATTAGTTTTCAAAACAACAAAAGGAATGGGACTTAAGCCAATTCGAAATTAGCAGTGACAGTAGCCCAACCTTTGTTATTAGAGATATCATGAAAAAGATTCATATGGGTAATAACAAGTCACTATTAGTTCTACTAGCACTTAATTCTAAGTCCTTTCCTATAATATAAGAAAGTGTTAAGATGTATTAATTGAGAAAATGAGCACAAGGCACTTAATAATTTTTATATCCCTTATGGATAGTGCATTAAATACAAATATACTTGATGAAATCACCTATATGAGTGTAGAGTGGAGCCACTCCTATGAGACTATGGCAAAATTTCTAGAGCACTCATTAAAACTAGGCACGTGCATGGCCTATTAAAGCACAAATAGTGATAACAGCAAGAATCGTGAGAGTGTAAACTGATTAATAAAACCTCTATCATACAACTAAGAATTGTTGGTTTATAAAAGCTATAAGCTTCACTAATGTTAAGTTTTATTAGTCAAAATTTGGTTCATAGTCCAAAAGATACCATATTCAAAATGTTTACATCCATACTTATAATCTAGACATTGCTTATTTCTCTCTTACCTTTTTGAAATATGTGAGGGATTGTTGGGTGTAAGAATAAAAAAACAAAGAATTTCAAAATGGCTAAATCCCACATTGTTGGGACATCAACATGGACTTTGTAATGGGACTTCCTAAGACAAACTAGTTTGACACCATCATGGCAAAAGTGGGTAGATTTACTAGGCACAGCCGCTTTATACCACTTTCTCATCCTTTCACTTGCAAGGATGTAGTGGAAGTATTTTTCAAGGAGGTAATCAAACTTCATGGCTTCCACAAACAGCCATTTCTAACAAGCACAGAATTTTCATCAGCCAATTTTGAAGAGAAATGTTCATGTTGGCTAGCACTACTTTAAGATATAGTTCAAGGTACCACCCTAAATTAGATGGACAAATAAAAGTGATGAATAGAAGCTTAGAGACCTACCTATGTTGTTTTGTAGGAGGTTAGCCTAAACAATGGCTTAAAATGCTACCTTAGGTAAAGTTTTAGTTCAATACAACATACAATCGATCTACGGGAGTGACCATTTAAGGCCTTATATGGAAGGAATCCTCTTACTTTGTTATAGTGGCAAGATTGTCCTTCGATCGCGGAAGATGTTAATGATTAGTTGAAGGAATGTAATCTAATCTTATTTGAATTCAAGACCCACCTAGAGCAAGCCCAATTGAAGATGAAGGAACAAGTTGATCAAAAAAGAAGAGAAGTAGAATTTGACATTGGAGATATGGAATACCTTTCGCCCAGGCCTTATAAGCTGAAGACTCTAGCCAAGTAGAATGAGAAGTCGGCACCAAGGTTTTATGGTTCCTACAAAGTGATAAAAAGGCATAACCACCTACAAATTGGAATTGCCTAGCATAGCAAGAATTCATCGAGTGCTCTATGTTTCACAATAGAAAAAATCTCTACATCCTACTATTCCTACATAGCCAATTCCCATGTCACTCTCAAAAAAGATGGAATTACAGGTTCAACCTAAAAGTGTGAAGCAAATAAAGACTATGACCAATGGACAGTAACAAGTCCTTATCAAATAGAAAAATTTGCCTAACTGTGATAGCACACAGGAAGATGTTGATGTCATTGAGATGTGATTTCCCTCTTTTCACCTTGAAGACAAGGTGGGCTTGTTGGGGAGAGAAATGATGAACCCAACAAGAGTATAGTCTACACATACAGGCGAAAGAAAGGCAAGGCCCACATTGGTGCTAAAAGTGGCAAATTTTATGTAAGACAAAAAAGAAATGAGGCCCAATAGGGTACTGAGCATAAGGTAACAAAAGGAGGGGCCAAAAGGGAAATGTTTAAGAATAACTAACTTTATACATGTAGATCATGATGCGAATGAGTGGAGAGAGAGAATCAAGAGGAGTGAGGGTCCTATTGTGGTGAGGGAAGTTTGCGAAGGCAAAGAAAAATTTTGTGAATTTTGGGAAAGTACCTGATCTCCTAAAAGCCAAGAGTGTTTTTCTTCTTCTTCATCTCCTCCCTTAGTTTGCCTATTACTCTGTACTTAGTTACTCCTCCCTCTCTCTCTTTGCTATCAAAGAGGAAGCTATAGCTCAAGATATATACAAATAACTTTAAAGTTTTGAATCTGTCAACATGCTCAAAATTGGTATCAAAGCACACCATTGCCAAGTGATATCAAGACACCTAATGGGGCAAAAGAAATCAATAAAGGCATTAGCTCTTACAATTTATTCATAAAAATTACAAATATGTTATGTTTGTTAACATTAATTTATTTTTGTTTTTCTACTTGTCATATTTTATAGCTTTCAAAAGTTATTGAAGGCATGGTGGATTTGGAGATATGATGATTTGGAGAACCTATATGCTAACTCCTAGGAATATTGTAAGTTACTAGGGTTATTTTGATTCAAATTGTTAACTTTTCATATTGCCATTGTCACTTAAATTTATATATTAATATATAATCATTATGATTTTACTTGTTTTTTATAGGTTGATGATTGTTCACTTGTTAGTACGTTGCAGATGTTGTTGGATTGACGGATTGTGGAGTCTTGTAGTTGAAGACTTGGAATTTATCAATTTGATGTTGTCTTGGAGTTTTAATTGATGAACTTTATTTTTAGTTTGGATTTTGACTTGTTTGTGGTTGGAATTTGATGTTGTAGTGGATTAAAGTGTGTTGAGATTGAAAAAATAATTAATGTTGAATTTTTAGAATTTTATAGCAACTTTTTAAATCAAACACTAACCATCCAATCCAATCCAAATTAACCAAAACTAAATTGGATTGATTTAGTTCTGACCAAAAAAACTAGATTGATTGGATGAGATTTCTCATAGGCTTTTTAATGAAGGCCATGAGATTGCATTGCAATTGGATAGATTAGACACTAGAGAAGAGGATCAAAATTATACTTTTTATTGTAAGATTTGTGAGGCAGAGGTAAAAGAAGCATTAAAGAGAATGGAGAGTGGCAGAGCAGTTGGACCAGATAATATACCTATTGAGGTATGGAAGGATTTAGGAGGGAAAGGTATAAGTTGGCTCACAAAGTTATTTAATGAAATTATGAGATCTAAGAGAATGCCAGATGAGTGGAGAAGAAGTTCTTTAATTCCTATTTATAAGAATAAGGGGGACATTCAAGATTGTGCAAATTATAGAGGAATTAAGCTCATGAGCCACATAATGAAATTATAGGAAAGAGTAATTGAGCAACGATTAAGGAAAGAGACCCAAGTTACGGAGAATCAATTTGGTTTTATGCCGGGAAGGTCAACTATGGAAGCAATATATTTGTTGCAAAGATTAATGGAGCGATATCGAGAGAATCAAAGAGATTTACACATGGTGTTTATCGATTTGAAAAAAGCATATGATAGAGTACCAAGAAAGGTTCTATGGAAGGCTTTGGAGAAAAAAGAAGTTCGTATAACTTATATTCGAGCAATACAAGATATGTATCGTGAGGCTACAACTAGTGTAGTAACAAAAGGTGAACATACAGAAGATTTTCCAATAACTATTGGTTTACATCAAGGGTCAATTCTGAGTCCTTATTTATTTACTTTAGTATTGGATGTGCTTACTGAACATATCCAAGAGTCGGTACCACGGTGTATGCTATTTGCAGACGATATTGTCTTAGTTGGGGAATCGAGAGTAGAAATGAATGAGAAGTTAGAGAGGTGGAGATTAGCTTTGGAAACTTATGGATTTCGTTTAAGTAGAAATAAAACCGAGTATATGGAGTGTAAGTTTAGTAAGAGATACATCACTTCTAGCGTAGAAATGAAAGTAAGAGAACATATTATACCACAAGTCACACGATTTAAATATCTTGGATCCGTCATACAACATAATGGGGAAATAGAAGAAGACGTAAAACATAGGATTCAAGCGAGGTGGATGAAGTGGAGGAGTGCTTCAGGTGTTATTTGTGATAGAAGAGTACCACACAAACTTAAAGGTAAATTCTATCGTACAGTTATAAAACCTACAATGTTGTATGGAACTGAGTGTTGGGCAATAAAAAATCAACAAGAGAATAAGTTCAATATTGTAGAGATGAGAATGTTGCGTTGGATAAGTGGACACACTAGACGAGATCGGATTAGAAATGAATACATTAGAGAGAAAGTAGAAGTCGCCCCTATTGTGGAAAAGATTGTAGAATCAAGACTTAGATGGTTTGGTCATGTTGGGAGAAGACCTATAGAAGCCCCAATTAGGAGAGTAGATGAGATGGATAATAGTCCAATAATTAGAGGTAGAGGAAGACCAAGACAAACTATAGGAGAAATTATTAAGAGAGATTTAGATTTAAATGATTTGTCTAAAAATATGATTTACGATAGGTGCTTATGGCGTCGATTGATCCATGTAGCCGACCCCACTTCGTGGGAAAAGGCTTTGTTGTTGTTGTTGTTGTTGTTGTTGTTGTTGTTGATTGGATGAGATTTCTGGCCATTTAATTAGATTGGCTTGATTAAGGTGATTCCAAATTGAACTGATCCAATCCATTGCTCAGCCCTAATTAATGCATAGTTAGGTGCCATAACTGGGGGTAGTGGTGATATATAGAGATGCCAATAAAAAAACAGACCAATCATGAGCATAAAAATGCATAATATCAAACCTTCCCCCAATACCTAGATCTATTTAAAATAATCACCCACGATAGTGCATAGCTAAGCATGGCACGAAGTTAGGGACATAAGCAACAAAAAACTCTCAAAATTGAACCTTCGACCAAAATCATAAGTCAAGATTTAGTACTATATCAAACATCATCAATTACATAGAAATTCATAATTTAATTTTTCACTAAACTTATTTTATTGGATGGTACCAAAATACATTTATGGAAGATAAGAGAGAAATTGATGAAGACGAAGATAATATGAGATACTAAAGTCCCACGATGAGTTATATGGGTTATTTAATATAAGGTGGTTCTCCCACTTCAACAACTAACTTTTAGGAAAAAGTTCCTCACTTCATTTTGGTGCCCATCAATTAGCGTCAAAGCTGATAATCGATGATTCCAAAATAGGCTACTTGCACCAATGGAAGGCTAAGTGTAACCATCATAACCTCAACTTCCCAAGAATGGCTAATTGATGGAAACCAAAGTAATATGGGATGGCAAATTCCCACATCAAGTAGTATAGGCTACTCTCTTAGATACTTAAGTAGGGCGGTTCTTCCAGTTACTTTTGAGGGAGAGTTCTCTACCTCGCTTAAGTTCTCATCAAAGACCCAAGCTCTCAAGTAACTAAGTAATAAAGCCTATCTAAACAAAAGAAAATAAATAGGACATAAACCCAAGCTAATCCTATCTCAACAACTTAAAAAAACTTTCAAAATATAACTATCCTATGATAATAGAAAAATAAATAATAAAACTAGATAAGATCCAATTACATAAAAGAAACAATAATAAACAAATGGAAATATCATGTGCTATGAAACACATCTTCTAGAACGTTTTCTAATGGCAATTTCCAACAAGTTAGAAATTCAAAATGGCAACATAGGAAGAAGCAAATGCATATCATTTTTATGACAGAATGTTGGACATTGTCCATCGAACTCAGAGTCTCAAACACTGTCAATCAGAAGCATAAACCAAAAAATCCAATACACCATGTCATTTTTAGTCCATGTTTATGCATTTCCTAATTTATTTAGTTTTCTAGATACTGAATATTAAAATTTTGTGGAGACACAATATGAAACTGAAACAATCAGTAGCTTAAGCTTTTGCCCTTCATTTCGTTCTTTGCTTTGAAATCCAAATATAGCATTTTTTTTTTTTTGGAGAGGGGGGGCGAGCGGGGGGAAACTAACCTTTGATGGTTTTCCAGACCTGCTCAGAATTGTTATCATCTTTCTCATCAAAATCCAAATACAGGGCTGAGTTAATAAATGGATTGCACTGCCACCAAAATTTACTAACCCGATCATAAGGTTAAGCAATTCAACGCACCCTGAGATAGAACACAATTATTGTAAGATAATGAAAGTTATTTTGAATCCAAAAAAAAAACCCAAAAAAAAAAAGAAAAAGGAAAATGCATATCCAGGTTCTTGCATTGAGAAATAAAAGAAAATGCATATCTGCTCTGTTGCAGACTAGGCTCTTGTTGGTAGATTCCCAAGCTAAGCCACCCCTGAACTCTATGTTCCAAATCAAGACCATAGTAATACCCGAAATGGCCAGAAGGTGAACCATGAATGTACAGAACAGTAGGCACACCCAACGCAATATCTGCTCTGTAGAGAGAGTGGACTGCAAAGTGAAGGACAATGAAAGAGTGAAGAAGGGAAGGGACCGAGGGGTTAGGGCAAAGCCAAGAGCCCAGATTCTCAAAACTATAAGGAAAAAATCGGCACCGATAAAAAGACCTTCCATATCTGCTCCCCAACCTCCCCTATTCCAAGTGTCATGGGCCTGAGTTGAGCCAAACACAAAACTCCCCCTTTCCCACTTTCTTTTCCATCACGAGTCTCCACAATGCAACCTGTGATCTGAAAAGAAGGAAAGGAAACAATGAGAGGGAGAGAGAGAGAGAGAGAGAGGGGGGGGGCTTCATTGTGGGCAGAGTTAGAGAAAGAGGGGAGGGTGAGAGAAAGAAATTCATCTTCAAATTTGAAATTGGCCGAGGTGCAGATATGGACAAGTTTTTTTCTTTTTCTTTTTTTGGGTTTAAATAGAGACTTTGGATGGCATAGCTGGCAAATGGGCGGGAAAAATTGTATACAATACCTCTCAATTCTTATAATAGTAGATGAAATAATGATGCTCATGTTTTCTTTTAATCCATCTTCTTTCAGCAAAGGGAGATTGTCTTGCTCACTGCAAGTGTGTGTTCAAGTCATCCCGCGTAATTGCATCAAGGCATGAACTTGGTGGGCATCATAACAGACTGGCCTTAATCATAATTTTCTATATTCCTATGATACTTGCAACAAATTGCAATAGAATTAATGTTTAAATTCCTTAATTTGATCCACAATCCACTCTCCCAGTCTGAAGTACCCATGTTTCTTACAAGCATCAAGGGCTAAGGTTAACATTGGAATAGAAGGCTCAATTGGCATTGTCTTCAAAAAATTCTCAAGTTCATCCATGTATCCATGCTGGCTGTAGAGTTCAATCATGCAGTTATAGTGCTCCACCCAAGGCAAGACACAGTACTCATTGCTCATTGACTTGAAGCACTGGGTACCAAACTCAACAAGGCCTTCTTCTATACAAACAAACAGAATATACTGAAAGGTCACATGGTCTGGTCGGATGCCTTCCTCTACCATCATCCTAAACAGTTTGAGGGCCTCTCCACCCCTATGATTGTGACAACATCCAAGTATTATGGTATTCCAAAGGACTACATCATGAAAATCTGCCCCCTTAAGAACCTCAAAAGCACACCCAAGACTCCGACATCTACAATACATGTAAATCAAAGCAGTTCTAATTATAATATCTATCTCAATTTTATGTCTAATCATGTATGCATGAATTTGTTTGCCATGGTAAACTGCAAAGGTATTTGCACAGGCTGTCAAAAGGGTTCCAAATGTATATTTAGTTGGTTTTGTCTCCCACTGCATCTCTGAAAATATTGTTAGAGTTTGTTCACTTAATTGATGATGAGCATAACTAGTCAACAAAGCATTCCAAGAAACCTTGTCACGCCAGTTACTCATTTGGCTAAACCAAACTCTGGCACTATTTAACATCCCACATTTACCATACATGTCAAGAAGGGCATTGCTAACCATAAGGTTGGTGTGGAAGCCATGTCGATAGATATACCCATGCACCTGTTTCCCCATTTCATGATCTGAAAGTCCAGCAGACAAGTTTAACATCAAACTAAGAGTCACATGATCCACTACTTTAGTTTCACCAAGCATCAGATATACAAAATCTAATGCCTCTAACCATTCAGAGGAATGGGTATATCCTGCAAACATTGCATTCCATGAGATCACATTATGTTCAGGCATCTCCTCAAAAAGTTTCCTTGCGTCCTGGATTTTCCCACTCATCGCATACCCTGACACAATTGAAGTCCAAGTGACCAAATCTTTGGAACCAAGCTGATAAAAAATCCTAGAACCATCATCCAGTTCCCCACACTTCACATACATGTTGATAAGAGAGCATGAAACAACATCATCCTCTTGAAAACCTAGTTTAGTAACAACTCCATGTATTTGCATCCCCTCCTTTAGTGCAGATATACTCGAACAAGCAACAAGAGCATTAGAGAATGTAAAATTTAATGGCTTGATTGCGGTAGTGAGCATCTGCGAAAACATGAAAATTGCTTCCCTACCATCACCATTATCGAGATACCGCCTCACAATCACATTCCAAGTGATCGCATTTGGATACTGGATCTCATGAAACATTTTACGGGCATCACTCATAACCTGACATTTAGCATAAACATCAACAAGGGAACTTCCCAGAATTACATTGCGATGAAAACCATATTTTGTTATAAGCCCATGAATTTGCCTAGAGAGATGAAGCTCAGATGCTGCAGCACAAGAGCCAAGAATGCTGGCAAATGTGATCTTATTTGCATAAACTCCCGACCTATTCATACATTGGAATAATGATAATGCCTCATCTGGGAAACCCCCCTGCGTATAGGCTGTGATCATTGCATTCCAAGACCCTCCATCTCTTTGTGGCATTTCCTCAAACAGCTCCCTGGCATCATTCAGAGAACCGCATTTACCGTATGTTTCAATTGCTCGGTTAAGAAGAAAGATTGGTGGCGTAGGAGAGAAGGTGACCAAATGAGACTCGACCTTCCGAGCCTCAACAATGGCTCGATGAGAGGAACATATCTGGAAGAGATGAACATAAAGAGAATACGGGAAGAGTGCAGGGCAAGCGAAGAGTACGGACACGGCTTTTCGAAGGCGACCCGCTCTGAGGTAAGTGAGGATTGAGTTGGTAGCTTTTCGGGCGCAGGTGGCTTCAGCTTGGGCCTTGAGATTTCGGTTGTGAAAGAATTGGTTGAGTACAGAAGCGGGAGTCTCACCCATCCAACAGGCAATGATGGCTTGATATTCGAATTTTGAAGACTTTAGAACGTGTATATTGAGGACTCAAATTTCCCACGGCATGCTATTCTATAGTGCTTGAAAAGCTTTCATCTCCTTCTCGCTGATTTCTATCTTACTGCTTCGTCAGCAAGTAATCTCAGTGATACAGAACAAGCTCGCAACGAAAATAACATTGGTTCTCTAAGTTGAGTATTACTCAGACCTAAAAGGGTCACTGATACTTAAACAAACTTGGAGCTTTGCATTCTCCTACTTCAAATTCTCATTTTTCCTTTCCTTCAAGTTATCACCTGCCCTCATGTATCATCAGAAACCTTCTTTTTTAAAAAAATAATTAGACCAACACGGCCAATACCCAGAACTCATTTTTACATAAACTCATCCTAAAATTTCCGCTTATCTATAAATGAATGGGAGACTTTGAGCTTGAGCTTCAATGGACGCACGCAAGAGGCAAAGCAGCGGCGGCCAACACCCAGAACTACCCACCGCCGGTGGCGTAAAGCCTAGCAGCTGCTTTTGCTGCTGCGAGAAGGAATTTTGCAGTCTGTGCGAGAGGCACAGAACGCGACTCCTCCTTGCGCCCTTTGCCCGTGCGACAAGGGAAGAGATTTGAGGCTGGTTTTGGGATTTCCCCCATGGCATAAGAGCACCGTCTTGGGGTTTTGCTTCCCACGGGCCGGCCTGTTATGGTTTTGGAGTGATGATAGGAAAAAAGAATAAAGAAATAATTTAAGCGTATTTTTTTTATTATTAAGTTTTTAATAAAATTATAAATATATTTAAAAAAACTAAAAAATTTAATCATGTGTTATTTAATTGTAACACATATACCCTTACTTACAAAAGTTATACATTTGTTGATATGTTCTAATTTAAAAATTATATATTTTTATATTTTAATTAAAAAACTTAATAACAAAAATATAAAAAAATTATTTTTTTCATAACAAAAGCCAACCCACAGAAATTGGGTTGTTTATTTTGAAATGGTATCTTTTTAATGAAGTCTTACAAGAAATATTATAAGGGAGAAGTAGTTTGTGTATAAAAAAAATATTTGATATATGAAAAGTAATTTGCCTTTAGTAAATATTTTAAACAATAGTGTTTTTATTGTCAAATTATTTTTAAAAGATAAATATTTGGAGGATAGATTAAGAAAAAAAAAAGTTAAAGGTAACTATAGTAATTAGTAATCTAAAGTGAAGGTATTTTGGTTTTTTAAAAAAATAATTTTACACTTCTACTTTTATTGATAAGCTTTAATTTTCTGCTTTCTTCTTACAATACAAAAATTATTTTTGCTATCACTTAAACGTAACTTACATATTTTAGAAGTTAGGTTAAACATCTCATTTAACCCAAATAAATACTTTTTTAAAAATAAGTTTTTCTTCAAAAAATTGCCTTTTTATATTTTTGTTTCTATAAATGTAATATTTTTAATGATTCACAGATCCACGATGAGAAGAAAACAGTGTACCTTTTTTTAACTTCCTATAGCACAATATAATAACGTTGCATTCAAGTTTCCCTTCAGTTAGCTGCTTCTGGCCTTGGGTGGTCTTTGAATATCATCACATTTTGTTTGTTATGTGTGTCTAACAGTATATCGCATGCGAGTCCTTTAGAGTTCAAGCTAAGTGAAGTGTTGGGAAGGTTTTTCCCTTTTTCCAAAATTGCATATCGGTGAGTTTAATGAGATGGGGTGTATGGAGGGTTACAAATAGAGCCCCTTAATCTTTAGCTTAGGTATCACAAGCAACCTAAAAATAGGATTACATATAAGTGTTATCGGTGTCTTAAGCAGTTGTGATCAAAGTGTTAAGTGAGGGTTTGCAATTTTTCTATTTAAAAATTGTTAAAGGAAAGGCTTTACAATTTTTCCATTAAAAAATTATAAGAGGAGGATTTGCAATTTTTAATTTTTCTATTTAAAAATTGTTAAAGGAAAGGCTTTACAATTTTTCCATTAAAAGATTATAAGTGGAGGATTTGCAATTTTTATATTCAAAAATTGCAAAAGTTAAAGATTCTAGTGAAGTTATCTCTATTGAGATTGTGAAATTTTTTGTATTTTTTTTCTTCTTTGTTTTTCGTATGTGTACTTCTGCTATTGAATCTTCAATAAGTGATATTAAAGCAATTGGTTTTGTCCTAGGGAGGAGAGAGAAAGGTGCGAGAGGTGGCACATGTAATCTATACAGGAAGCAAGTCCCAGTGCTATGCCAGTGATTTTTGAAGGAAGTTAGTTCTTTCTAATTTAACATTAATTTTTCAAGTTTGGATTGTTATGTGGCATTTGCATTTGGGATTTTGGAAAAAAAAAAGATTTGTTAGTAATTTTTATTTTCAAAGTCCCACATCAGTGGGTTTAATGAGAGGAGGTGTATGGAGGATTACAAATAGACCTTCTTTAAGTATTACAACAAGCCTAAGCATAGGATTATTTATGGATGTAATCAGGGTCTTAGGTAGTTGTGATTAAGTATAAGAGAGTGTTTGCAATTTTTTTGTTTAAAAATTATTAGAAGAGAGGGTACAATGTTTCCATTTAAAAATTGTAAAAGTAGGGCTTGCAATTTTTCCTCTCAATAGAGTTATCTCTACTGGGATTATGGAAACCTTTGTATTATTTTTCTCCTTTCTTTTCTTCTTATGCTTGCTTCCTCTATTGAGTTCTAATATGAAGTTCTTATAGAATTTGGTCAATCCTGGTTGTCCAAACCTTCAAGAAAGGTTAACAATCCACATGTCCCTCTAGCCATCAAAACACATGCATCTCAACTACTACCCTTAGAACATGTTTGAAGCTTCATCACAGCCTTATCAATCATCTTTCTGTCGATGATTACCACCACACTACCACCGCCAACAACTCTAGTGTGGACTTTAGTTGTTGCATCACCATACTATAAGCTTCTTCTACACCCTCTTTTGTAGGGAATTTCAATGATTCCAATCTTCCAGATTTTCCCTTCGTCATTTAATTAGTGTGCTTTCTCAATCTCGTCTTCAACAAATAGGTTTTTATTAAGCTCATATTATTACCTCATTGGAAGATCCTAATATCAAGTTACATGTGTTCTCTCTTATTTGTTGAAAACATTGCCCATTTTGCATGGCAAATCTAGCTCACATGATTATATTAGTAATTAATTTCACACATATATGTTTAAATTATAGTGACCGCAGATGAAATTTCAAAGGCTTTTTCTTAATACTCATTGAACTGCTTAATTCAACTATTTACGTTGAAAACTCTATAATCATTCATTACTATCCTAATTCAATTATTATCACTAATTGACACTACTTATTAAGTTAATCCCTTTTTTTCTAAATGTCATCTTTTTTTTTTAATGCTCTTGCTTTTTTTGGGGGGAGGAGGGGAGGAGGAAGATGCTCTATCTTAAATCTTAATATCATTTTCACTTTTTTAAACAAAATTTCTAGTGAAAAGATCAATACCTCACAATAAGGTCAAAATTTTCTAGTGGTCTATCAAATGTAAAAATTAGGAATTTTTTTTTAACCTATAGAAAAAACATATGGCCAATCTAGAGAATATTGGAACTAGTTAAGTCCTTTATGAAGATATAAGCTTAAAGCCATTAGTGTTTGAATATTTTCTAAAATTGTGAGAGGGAGGAAGATTTTTTTTTTAATGCAAAATTTATGCATAAACTTGTATTGATGTATTAGTAAAATGTAGTTAAAGTGGTCTCATTTGGTGTTATGTATATTGATGTCATTCCATCTTTTTTGTAAAGGAATGTTGATGTCATTCACTTAGTACCTTGCAATTCATAGGCAATATTTAACAAGTGAATTAGTGAAACTTTATTTGCAAGATAAATTATCTACGTTCTACAATTCCTTTGGCATCCTTTGTTAGTTTTAGGCTATATAAGTTAGGTTTTCTTGGTGCAGGTTGCTAAATATGTGGAGATTGGATTGCTAGAGCTTATATTGCTAGCATGATGATAATGGTTCATTTTGATCTCATGATCCCTTTACTTATGTTGCATAATGATTTCTGCAAGACTGAGTATGTTAATCTCTTGTTCTTTTTTTTTTTCTTTTTCTCATCTGAGTGTGCAATTTTGAGAAGACTATCATTATGTAAATAAGATGGCTACTATTTTCACATATAATCATCTGTAAGTAACTTTTCATATATCTACAAATAATGATACTAGCAAAAGAAATAATTGAAGCATAATTCTAATTATTGTTTTTACCTGCCATTCATACTATGCAATAAATAATTTGGTGAGATCTGACTTTAGTTATTAGTGACATCATCTAATTGTGCCTTTTAATTACTACTCTCAAGAATTTATTATTCTATTATTAGGATTGTTTGGAAGTGTCAATGGATCCTTTGAATTTGTGTAAGAAGACATCTCAAACTTTTGTGTATTGTCTACTTAAGAGGAAACACAACTTCTTTGTTGATCAAACTAGTTTGCTTGCTTGCCTTCCTTGTAATTAATGGAACTAGGCCAATTCAATGCAAATAAAATAAAAGCCAAATGAAGCCAATTCAAAGTTGTTCATTTAGAGTGCACTTATTCATAGCTAAAGATTGCTTCTTCTTGTAGAAGACAACTAGAGAATTTATAGTAAAGTTTTACTTTACATTGACAAAGATGTAGTAAAGCTATATATTACTCTTATAATAAAGTTATACATTTCTCTTATGACTTTTGGCTCTATATTATTATACTCTATGTCACAAAATAGAAATGATTAAAGTTTGTACAGTGTTGATCAAATATAGAATATAAGCGTCATATATCCATCAACCTTCCTAATTTATGAGCTTTAAAATATCACTGCATAGATTTAGTACTCCCAAATGATCATGTTATACCTATATTACAAAACATGATTTAGTGAGTTGAAATTCACTACTTCAACTTTAACCACTATGCAATAGAAGATGCTTTAATATATTAAGTACTATTACCAACAATAAGCTATTGAAGCTCAATTGACTCTTAAGTGTTTAAGGGTGCTTATAAATTGCTAGAGTTATCAAATAGGATAATCAAAATTGCACTTAACTTAAAGCTTCATTATCCAAAAATTGAACATGGAAAATGTTGAGTACTGTAATTAAAGCAAAGGAATAGCTTTAGTGAATAAATATAAGAACAAGTTTACATACTTAAGATTGTTGACTTTGCAAAACATTTTGGAACATTTATTTTTCTATTTGATTAAATCACAACCTAACTTTTTAGGCATTTCTTACCTTTCCAATTTTCTCTCTTCTTAAATCCTTTAAGTTATGTCATGCACTCACTTACACTTGCATTCATTATAGCCTTGCTATTATCACTATTTATATATTTTTGGCTTTTACAAATCTCTATTATTTACTTATTGCACTCATCAATAGTTTTGTTTATAAATAAGAATGCTTTTTCATGTCCACCAATACAGCCGTGTTGGACCCCTACAACTAATTAGGCAACATGGACTCATGTCAAAGAAGAGCAACACAAACCAACTATGTTTCTAGACATGGGGCCATGCCAAAAGTAGCTATTTGCTTGAAATTTTGCCTAAAAATACACATAGTTCTGTCATGTAACCTCACACAGGTCATGTGGGATCATTTGAAATGAAAATTTATAAGTTTTATACTGAATTAGAAGTTGAATTCATTGTATGATTGTGTGATTATTCGTTGTGTATACATATGCTCTTGTAAATTCTCCTAAAACACTATGAATCATAACTTAGATAATATGTCACTACTTCCTAAGCAAGGATTTTTTCCCAGACCCAATGTATAAAAGACTGAATACAAAACAATATTTATGCATGGATGACCATGACAATCAAAATACCTTGATTGGAGTTTTATTTCTTATGCATGAATGACTATACCTCAAACTATTCCCATGCATAGGTGACTGTGGTCGTGGAATACCTTGACCTAAACCAATATTTGAACTCTTAAGACATTAAAGATGTTTAAGAGACATGTTAATAGGAAAAAGACTCCTATCAAAATTCATTGAATCAAATTATTAGTTAATAATTTGATTTGTTTGGCCTACTTTATACGTGATGAACTAACATTGTCTAGAGCTCTTAAAAATTGCATATGCAACTAGTTTTTACCCAATGGCCTTGTATATATTGGATTATAAATTATTACTAAACTGTAGATATTAGTATGATATACAAGATTAGAGTCCCTTATTTTTAATATTGAGCTTTTTAGGATAGTCATAAAGGTTAGAGTCTTGAGAAGGAAGTGACCATAAAGTCCTTATATGTTGTAGATTCACATTAGAGGACACCCTAGTTTGCAATCATGATATATATAGCTATGAATACTAAGTGTACTAACAATCTTTGTGATATGCAGGAATAAGAAAGACAATTGTTCAATCTTTAAAATGTTGAAAACCTTAATTTTACATTAGGTAGTATGGGATATTGGATTTGACATATTTAACTTTCAAAACCTAGATTTGTGTCAAATAGTATGAGATACTTGATATGGTACATACGAAACTTTTTCTATTTAAATCAATATTTTTAAATGTGATTAACTACAATTCCTTAAAAGGATCATCTAATATATTTGCCAGTGCATATGAGTTACATAACTTATGCAGGATACTATTTTGTGTTTATATTGCCAAATAGGTGATCTTGTTAAAAATTGGTGCCCATGAATTCATATTAGTATGTTATTGTTTAATTTTCTTTTACTTTGATCTCTTCGATAGACAAAGGGTAAAAATGAAAATATCTTTTACACACTTGGCAACTAGACCATTACCTATTTTAAAAATACTGTATGTCTTACTCAGAATTTTAGATTCTCACATATTGTAGTATTACATTCAGATAGCAAAGATGCTAGTGACTCATTACATAGTTAAGGTTAAAATGGATACACGTGGATATTCTGGGGGTGCATCAAGTTCATGTGGTAGTTAATATGAAGTTTGTGACAATCACAAAAGATAGCTAGCCAACACCTTTTTCTTCCCCTTCTCTAACCTGGCCAACATGAGTTAGCCATGGCTAGCTCTATAGTATAGTTTAACTTAAGGGAGCCCTGATGATTGTAAATAAATTACATATTAATTCCATGATTAAATAATGTTTTAACCATAAGACCATTTTGTATTGATTGTATGTATAATTGTTGGCTAGCCAAGTACTTTGATTGACAACTAGTATGACACTTACTCAGATGTTATGAAATATTATAGTTTATATTGGTGTGTGATCTCTTCATTACTAAGTTGAGATGTTACATAAAATTTTATTCCACTATGTGTAATAACTATTAATTAGATTGAAACAAGCAAAAGGATTACAAATGGTTAAAATTCACTCGCCAATTTAATGTTATCCCTAATTAGTTGACCATTGTTGTTCTATTATAAGACAACCTTCTCTTTATGGGGAAGTGATTAAGCATCATTGATTGTCAAGATGTCTTGGCTTTATTGTGTTGTGCTTATCTATGAAACCAAAACACACAAAATTGAGGGTACTCAATTAAATGCAATGGAATTTCTTAACATACTTACCAACAATGTTAATAATCTAAATTTTCTTGTACTTAGTATATCGGGTGCATTGTTTCCCTCACCCACATCATCACCATCATCATAAATAGCCACTTTGAGTGGAAGCTAAATACCTAGCTAGGAAGCTTCCTTAATAGGATTGCATAAGGTGGCAAGGCCTTATGTGGAAAGGCCACCCCTTGAAAATAAGGCACACCATCAAATTGTATATGGCTCTCACTACTACTTACATAGCTTTTATCTTAAAAGTATCAAAGACTTTACTATTTTGAGTTCTCAGTTATTGGACTCATTCTAAAATATGAAATTTGAATTTATTAACATTGTATACACTATATCACTTTACATAATTAATTGGACTAGGGAAAGAAATTTCAAATCATCTGAATAGGATCTATTGTCTTTAGTTCTTATTTGAAAGAAAGAAGAGTGATAATTTTGTTATATTACTACTTTTCAAGGGAACAATAATAGAGGGTGCAGATGTACTTATACAATAAGAAAACTATTCAATAAACTTTTTATGAACCCTCTTGTCTATCTTAGAAGAAGACTATGCATGACTTTTTAATTGTCTTTGTACATGATCTTTGAATTCTCTATATGAAATACATAAGTTAATTAGGCAATTGTAGTGATTAGAAAACATTTAGTGAATAAATATAATTTACTTAATAAAGAAAAGGGCCTACTTCTTTATATTTAGTGAGCACATCTTGATATGCTTGTAATTTCTTTAATAGGAAAAATGTGAAGTAATTAAAACCACTAACTAGTTTCCTAATTAGTGGAGACAAAGTGCCTACATTGGATTAGTAATCAACATGTTTAGCTTGGTCAATTACAATCTCAATTCCATTTAAATAACTTGAGTTAAAAGTTCAAACCTCTTGAGCCATGTAACGCTTAACTATTGAGCCCTTTTATATACATAAAACTTTAATTTGCCCAAGTACCTAATGGAACGCATAGAATTATAAGTCATAGATGTAAATTGTGGAGATTGAAACAATTAAGAACAAATTGTGTATATATTTGCATATAGAAACTTCTTGTTCAACCTTTTATGCAAGATTAAATTTAATATTTGCAATTAGTTAGTTAAATGTGTGGATAATGGTTGATTAATGAAAAAAATAATAAGTTATAAGGGGTTGTTATCTAAAGAAGAAGAGAAGTAAGATAATGATGATAAATATTTGAGTCAAGTTACATCCAAATTTTTATTATCATACAAATATCTAAAAAACAAAAAAAAAAAGTCAAATCACATGAAGAAAAAAAGGTGAGCATGAACCAGATTGAGTCAAAACTGACTCAAACCAATTATAACCCATAACCAAATAGGTCTTCCATTTTACAAAATTGACTTGTTAGATTTGGTTTATTTTTGTCCAAAACCAAACAGAACTGAACTTTTAAACACTCTTAGTTGGTATCTGATAACTGAGTTAGGGTATTACAAGTAGGAATTCATACCATCCATGGCCTGTAATTAGCTTTACAAGCATAAAAAGGGTGTAACAATTGGGATCAAACTAGGTGAAGGTGATGGTATTTGTAACACCATCATTTCTAGCTTATACCCATCATCCCTTACATGCTCATATGAGATATAGGAATATTAAAGTGAGATCTTCCTCATTGGATTCATACACTTGCTTAACGTTGTGACACGGTTAAAAATTCATTTCAGTGTCACATGGACCATGTGAGCTCATTCTATGCATCCTCATATTTAATTACACCATTACAACTCATTTCAATCTAAAAAACATCTTTAAACCCATGGAAACCAAAAAGAGATATGAGACATGTATGTTCATTTTCGGCTAGGCTTGGCCTAATTTCTGGGCAAAGTTTGAAAAATCACAACTAAATTTAGAAAAATTAAAAGCATGTACTCTTGGTCATTCTGGAAAGCTTGGTATGTTTACTTCATCATAAAAATATGTAAAAGTCATAAAATCCCACACAAAAAGTGTTTGACATGCGAAATCATCTAGAGGTCGAAGTAGGTCCTGATGCTGTCACAGTTTACTGATATGAACTTCAAAAATGTCCAACTAATTCCACAAAAATCCAATGCATGCAAATAATACCATTATGGAAATATGTGGATATTAAATAGAGAGGAAAAATTTCTATAATTAGTTCATCAAGCCAAACTCTCAGAAATCGATGGAACAGTACCTCGGGTCAGGCAAGATGATTGATACTGGGTAGAAACTTCAAAAATGCATATCTTCTTCTCTAGACCTCCAAATGAGGTGCTTCCAGTTGTTACAAGTCATGTGACCATTTATTTTCTACCTATAAAATTTCGGAGCCATTGGACTACGTTTTCCCCTCGGATGACACATTTTCACAACTGACTAAATGAACAGTGCTGATGCAAAATCCAAAATTCTGATACCAACTTTAAAAAATCATAGAAGATTCTACAGCCCTCCAAATGACCTGATCTTTAGCTTCCCAAAATTCTCTAGACAAGATCTAATCCCATGCCAAATTTCAAGACAAGAAGAGGTCATTTGGTCAGACTTGGACATCATGAGGCAAAGTGACCAATTTCTCTTGCTAAAGAGGGCTCCAAGGGTTCAAATTGGCTTCTCCTACTTCTAAGGCTCTATGAGCACGTGGGAAAGTATCAACATAGGCTAGTAAACATGGCTCAAATGTCTAACAACCCATATTTACAAAACTCACTCTCCCACACTAACACATACACCCATGTGAACAATGCTAAGATCTTACTATTCATTCCAAAACTTACTATATCATTCAATATAGTTATAATTCTCATATATATATGATAAATACATTCATTTACAAGTATTTGTATGTGCTACATCATGTACATCATTAGAGTACATCTCTTAATTTAACTACAAACTGCTCTTTCACATATCCCTTGTCGTTTTCCCTAGCTTCAAGCTTGGTGGCTCCCATCTTTTATCTCACTTGGTCCACCTAGCATGTTAGGATGGTGGAGAGGGGGAGTGAGATTCAAAGAATCTCAATAGCTCATCTCTCATTTAATCATACATAAAGTATGCAAACAAATCTCACAAATGTATACATAGGCATATTAGCATGTGAAATCATAAGAAAAGCATTTTCAACATTTGAGTAGGCCATACATAACATACAAAGGCTTGTCAAGTTAGCCTCACCCATTCATTTGTAGATTTTGGACTTGCTTCACCCATTCTTTAAGAGGTCCTTAGACTCAACCTTACTCTTGGGAGTCAACCTCACTTTTGGGAGACTCTTTACTTTGTCTTAACTAACTTTAGGGTTCTTGCCTCATCCTCACCATGACTAGAGGGTTGTTGACTTTTTCCATACTCAAACAAACCAAAGCAATCACATAAAACATCATTGAAATACATAAGGCATCATCATGCTAGCATACTTTTCATGGTTTAAAAAACTTACATATACACATGCAAGACAATGTAAGCACACATCTATGCATGAGAGAAGGTGGAGAGAGCTACCTTATTGGCTAATCACAAGCTTTCCCTTTCAATTTGTCTCCTCCTTTGTTGATTTCACAATCACACCTAGATGGGAGTGCTTCTCTTGAGCCTAGACACACAAAGAGCATGAGATTACTCTCTTACACTTATTCATGAAGAGAAACTAGGGTTTCTCTCTCTAGAATGCCACTAACTCTCCTTCCTCTCTCAAACTCTCAAGAAAGAAAAGCAAAGAAGAAGAAGAAGTAAAGATATGTGAGTTTTGATCTTCTTCAAGAGGGGTTTTCCACTCTCCTTGTTCTGAACCAAGTTCAAAGCCCAACTACTTTAATAACCAAAACCATAGGAAGAAAGGGCAAAGAGAGAAGAACAACATGTTAAGAAGAAAAATCATACAAATCTCACCTTTTTCTTGTTCTTCCTTTTTCCTTTAAGGTTTCTCTCTCTCTCCTCCGCCCTTTTCTCTTCCTCAGAGGGAGCTTAAGTCGGTTAAAAGGAGAAAGGAAGGGTTTAGATGCTTTAAAAAATCAAATTCTCTTTTTTCATGCTTTTCCAGACTAGCCCTCGCTATAGCGAGGCATAACCCTAGCTACGGCGAGCTCGTATCAATCCCAGACCCCCCTGCCTTCACTATAGCGTACGCTACGACAAGCAATGCCCTAGTTTTTGTATGGGATGCCCTCACTCGCTATAGCTAGAAGGCACTCTCGCTATAGCTAGACCATTTCTCGCTATAGCGAACAAGTACATTCGTTATAATTAGGCTATAGCTAACAGACTTAGAAAGTTTTCAATCCTTCGAAAATTTTCTAGCTCTTTTTTTTTTCTGGTTGTTACAGTATTGGCCTTTTCCTAATTTGAACCTACTTATCTGCAAATGGTTAACACAAGCACCTATTGCACCATAAGTTGTAGTAGTTGATAAGAAAACTCCTAACTAAGTTGGTGATGAGTAGCTTGACTAAAGGTAGTGAGCCAAGGCTTAGGTCTTATAAGGTGGGGTTTCCATGAGTTAAATGGTTGGCCTCTAATCGACATAACTTACCCCCAACCTGCTTTATAGTTGTCATTTCCCTTTCTTGCTTAATATTGAATTCATTAACCACCATGGGCTTCATGATTTTTACAAATGTACTAAACATCATTGGGATACACTTCTACATTTCTTTTATTACATATTGTTTTAGTGATTGTATTGTGACCATTATGGATGTAGATGGTCCATGATTGTCCCTACTCTTTGAAGTTGCTCCACTAGTCTACTTAGGAGCATGATAAGTATCATATGTGGTCATATCTTCATCGATTATTTTGGCATATAAGTAATTGTTTGACCACTTGTAACTACCAAGCATGCATGATCATTTATTATTGGCTTTATCCTACTAGGCATACCAAAGAATATGATTTGGTGTCAAAATTTTTATCGACTAATCAATCAAAAACATATAGCTATAATAAGGAATTGACTAACAAGTCAATCCTTGATTTTTAACTAAATTGTGGAGACAAAATACAACTTTTTTAAAATGGGTTAAACTTAGTTAAGTCTAGACAGGTAATGGGTGAAAATGATTGGATTACACTTGTGAACATTGCTTAAAATGGATCAGTACATGTATAAATGAAGCAATATTGAATGACGATAAAAAAAACTTCAAATATTCTTACTACTACTTTGTTAATCGACTAAAAGATGAAGACAAAAAGCTAATTTAAAGCAAGAAGTAAAGGCATAACGCAACTAAACAAAATGATTAGACATAAAGTAGAAGAATGAATTGTAAGTCGGATGTTTGATGACTTTTTCCCCCTTTGGTCTTTTATTCTTGCTATTCTATAGTTTCCTTGATGGCTAGTAACTACCACCACATATGCCCAATCCCATGATCTACGCCTCTTTCATTTCATGGCCGTTTCGTGGAGATCATGCTGTTCAACCAACACCTCCGACCTCTTTCATGGAAATTGTGCTATATTTCTACTTGTAAAAATTGCTCCAGTTAGAGTATCCCATGCTTTCTTTTTTCTCAATGGTTCATTACTCCCTAACTAGAGGTTATTGACTAATCGAACTTAGCTACAAGCTTGGCTATTCATTCTCCTCGACTAATATTCTTAGTCACAAAATTGGTTGCAGCTTGATTTTTTTTAATGCTAACAGAAGGGGAAAAAATCTAGGGTAAAAGGAAAAAGGAAAATTACAAAGTTAAGTAAAATTCAAGGTTTTAGTTTTATTAATTTTGTTGTTGTGACATACTCTTTGTTTTCGAGTTATTCTTTAATAAAAATAAATAGCTTAAATTCCTTCACCAGACACGGTCATATTTTTCACTCACGTGGTAGGATTTACATCCAAAACTCATGCCTATGGCATTGTTCCTATCTATACACCAGGATTACTTGAGGTCTGAGCCAAATCCTCATCACCACTAACTACATGAGATTGCACATGGGTATATGGTTTCTTCTTATTAAAAATAGATCACTAAATGAATTGTTGATTCAGTGGTCCAAACATGCGTGTCCTATGAGGACGATTGAAAATATAGTTGGTAGATTTCTTCTTTAAAGAAAGAAAAACTTAATTGGTGACAGTCTCAAATTCTCCCAAAAGTTTAGTGCTATCTGATTGCCTGACATTAGAGACACTACTACACGGTTTAAATTTTTGGATCAGAAATTGAACTAAATAAATCTAACAAGCCATTGATTTTCCTGATGACAAAGTTGCATTTACTTCTAAAATGAGATCCATTTGCGAGTCTACAGAGAAACGAGTTCCTTGTTATCGAGTTCTTGATGACAATGCAGAGCCCATGCCATATAGCAACCAAAGTCTCTGACTTTCCTCTGTTTTAAACTGATAGTTGAGCGATCTTTGGACCATGGCAAGGAAACATTTTTGTGAGATGCCTGAACATAATATGTTCTCATACGATGCAATTTTCGCAAGATATACCCATTTCTTTGAATGGATAGAGGCATTAGATTTTGTATCTCTGATGCTTGATAAAACTAAAGCCGTGGATCATGTCACTCTTAGATTTTAAACTTGTGTGCTGGACTTTCAGATCATGAAATGGGCAAACAGGTTCACGGGTATATATATATCAACATGGCCTCATCCAACCTTATGGCGTGACAAGGTTTCTCGGAATTCTTTGTTAACTAGTAATGCTTATCATCAGTAAAGTGAACAAGCGCTAATAGTATTTTCGGAGTTGCAGTGGGAGACCGAACCTAGTAATATACGTTTGAAATTCTTTTGGGAGCTTGTGCAAATGCTTCTGCACTTTACCATGGCAAACAAATTCACGGATGCATGATAAGACACGAAATTGAGATACATACTATAATTAGAACTACTTTGATTTACATGTATTATAGATGTCGTTGTCTTGAGTATGCTTATCAGGTTTTTAAGGGGGCAGATTTTAGAGATGTTGCCCTTTGGAATATCATAGTACTCAGATGTTAGAATGGGGATCTGCTGTTGCCCAAGGAGAGCAATATATCTGGATTATTTATATAGATTTAAATGATCTAAATTTCAACAATCTTTTTTTCCTCAATCCCAAACATCATTTTTTTAATTTTAAAGAAAATAAAATGTAAAATGAAAATTATCTTCCAACATCCAGTATAAAGTGTTTGATTGATAGTAAAAGATTATCTTTATTTTATATTTTTTAAATTAAAAAAATAGTTAGGATTATAATTAAAAAAACTATTAAAATTTAAACCGTTCACATCCATATGAATAATTCTTATCTGCTGCCAAGGATCCCATTCTAGATGTTGTCACAATCGTAGGGTTGAAGAGGCCCTTGAACTGTTTGGAATAATGGTTAGGAAGGCGCCGACCAAACCATGCGACCTTTCAAGCTGTTCTGCTTGCTTGTGTAGAAGGCCTTGTTGAGTATGGTTCCCTGTACTTCTCAAGTCGATAGGCAGTAAGTACTGTGTCTTGCCTCGGCTAGAGCGCTAGAACATGCCTTATTGAACTCTACAGCGCGCACAGGAACGAACTTGAGAATTTTGTCATGAAAGGAGTAAATCACATCAATTATTTAAGTTCAGCTCAATTTCATATTATATATTTCAAAAATATTATTCATATCCATTAATATTTGATTTATATCACAAAAAAAATTTTATTCAATTTATTTTGTCGATGAAATTAACTTTACAAAATATAAATTACTTTTAAAAGTAAATTTTCTTAGTTATTTTTATTATCTTATTAAGAATAAAATCACAATTCCATATCAAAGATTATCACTAATTGAGTTACTTATATTGTCATATTAAAAATAAAATTATAATTTTATGTGTAAAAAAATTAATTTTAGTGACAAAATTATAAGAAAGATTTTAATATATCAAATTTTGAAAAAAATTAAATAATATTTTTAAAACGAAGGGTATCAAGTGTGGTTTAATCAGTTCCACGAGAAGCTTGTATAATAGACCCCATTATTCTAACGTTGACCATCGCCCTTCGTGCTAAGAAACATGGGTACTTCAGATTGGGAGAGTGGATTGGGAAGCAAATTAGTGAATTTAAACATCAGTTCTACTTCAATTTGCTGCATGTGCCATAGAAGGGAGCTAGATCTGAATTTCAGGGCAGGAGTAAGCCATACAGTAACAAGTCACACAGAATCATAGCCCTTAGACTGACATTACCACAGAGAAATATGATCGGGCCCGGTCCGTTGTGCTTATCAGGTTCATACCTCGATGCACCGCCCCTGGATGATCTATTATAACACAAACATACACAGAGAAGGGACTGGCCACTTTTTACCAGAAAATAGCCCATCGATCGTAGTTGTAGTCTGTATGGTCATATAGCATGATGCGAGTTTAAGTTTCCTTTTGAGGGAATAATATATAAACAGTAATGCACATAAGGGAAGTACTGTATTTGAAAACCTTGAAGCAATTAAGATGATCCTTATTTGGTGTATGAATTGCAGAAGGAAGCTACTTCTGCATGTTGGGATTTGAACTCTGATTAAGAGCCGCTTTTGAACTACAAGCATGTGTGATGCGATAGAATAATTCATCCGAGAAGGCAGAGGATAATAAGAACCGTAGGTCGTGACATGGTGAACTGTGAGTCTGATTGCTGCCACAACTAAGAAAACCTATCCGTTGGGATTCTCAGCAAATTGTCTACGTTGATGCGTATACATCTGTTGACCAATTCTTCATAGGGGACTAAACGATAAAGGAAAAGAAGTGATTGCAAAAGTATAAAGTGAGAATAATAAATAAGTTAACAAGAAATTTAATCCTATCAAAGTTCAGTGAGAACTGTCAAAATGGGTTCAAACCAAGATTAACCCACCAAAAAGTGGGTTGGGTTGGCATTTTGCCAAGGATTAAATAACTATATCTAAGTTTCTTCCAAGAATAAAAATATATTGAAACGAAGAAAATTTACTCCGTTCAAGTATATAGTATAAGAAGAAAAAAAAGAATTGAGGCTGAACTCATAACACAAGCATTTCCCAACTTATCCAATAAGCAACATCAGTCTGTTTTCCTTCAGTTGCATACAAAGCTCAGCACATCATTGGTGTATTTTTCATATCTTCTTAAAACCCATTAACAAAAAGATTGAATTTTTCATTTCATTTCAGTTCTGCTCTATTTTTTTTCCCCCTTGAGCCAACTGAACAGAAATCAAGGGAAAGAAGGAAACAATCACTCACTATTCAAAGAAACAAAGACTTTAGGGTCCATGAGTGTTGCAGCAGAGGGCACTCATTAAAATAGACCCACAATTCCTTGAATCTATGCTAAGATATGATATCATTCTTGCAGTGGCCACGACGCTATGTAGAGGCTTAAGTGATTGCACACATCCTAACTTGTACACTGAAGTTCTGTCAAAGATAACATTTAAATTGTTAGCACAAAACATACTCCATTCTTGATAGAAGAACTGCATATACTAGTTATGTACATGTACAAACATAGCCAACAAGTATAAATTGCTAAGAAAGCACATAACCCAACAATACTGAGTAGTTACTATTTTTTTACTTGAAAGAAAAAAAAGCATATTACAAGAAATTTTTCTTCAAATTTCATGATTAAATCTGAATCAAGGAAATACCTAAAGAATGTTGATGATTAAATGCATTCAAACCATCCAAGATATAACATTTTTTGTGGCCACAACACTATGTAGATGAACAAGTGACTGCAAAAATCCTGACTTGTACTCTGAAGCTATGTCAAAGATAACATTTGACTTATCAGCACAAAACATACCCCAAATTTCAGCAAATCTCCATAGAAGAAATACATAAACTGCAGACTTATGCATAAATACAAACACGGCTAACAACTAATTACACATAAATTAGTAATTACTATTCCCAGCTGAAGTCAATAAATAACAAAGTAGCCAAAAAAAAAAAGCTCTCATATTACATAAAAAATTTCTTCAAATTCCTTGTTAACTCTGAAGCTAGCAAATTCCTAAAGAATGTTGGTTATGAAGTGCACTCACACCAAAACAAGGGAATATAGAAAATTTCTGTTTCCCACTGTTCTAGTAATTCAGGGTATGAAGAAAAACCAAGGGTTTTGCGCTTTGGAATAAAGAAATTACCTGTTAAACGATGGGAATCGACGCGCAGGGCGACTAGAATTAGATAAACGTTGAGGCGGCATTGTCGCAGAGGCGTTCAGAAGAGGAGAATGGTTCCTTGCTTTAACGGCTGATTTCAACACAGACATGGAGGGCTTTCCGATTAAACCACGAGAGCAATTCGAACATGCCATGGATAGAGGACAGTAAAAACTGCTGCCAATCTTCGACACTTGAAAGGGTTTTTCAAGTTTGTCCTAAACTGGCAACGCGAGTTTTGGCCCAAACGAGAGTGCGGATTAACAATTTAGTCCTCAGACGAGTAATCTTGGCGATTGATACAGGTGATGCTCAGGTTGAGTAAACAAATTTTAAAAAAAGTAAAATAGATTAACAATAAGAGTGAAATAAAATTTTATAAAAAAATATATTTTTAGTATGATTTAAAAGTTAGTAAAAATAAATTTTTATTTTAATATTTAGTAAAATAAAAATAATATAAAAATAAAAATAAAAAATAAACACATGACTAAAATGTAATTAATAAAAAATAAAAAATAAAAATCATAGTTAGTTACTTTATATTAAAGATATTTATAATTTTATATTAGAAGATTTTAAATTTTAAAATTTTAAAAATCAAAAACGTCAATTACATAAAAAAATTAGAATTTAAAAATTATTTTAAAGATTTCAAAAATTAAAAACTTTAATTATGTAAAAAAATTAGAATTTAAAACTTTAAATTAAAAATTTTTAAAATTTAAAATATTTTAATATTATTTAAAAAAATATTTTTTTTAATCTTTTCATCTTTAACAATAATTTTTCTACACATTTTAAATAAAATAAATAGTACAACAAAAGCTACGAAATCCATTAACTTTTCCATTTCAGCTTTTCGAATGTCATTTCGATTTTTTCCATCCCCCTCTTCTTTTTTCCACCTCCCTCTTCCTCCGTACCAAAGCCACTCATAATATATCCAAGAGATAATAGATTCAAATGAAAGGATTACTCATAATATATCACTGTGTAATTAAGAGATAATAAATTTAAATGAAGGGTTTAATATGTAAAAAGTATAAAACTTTAAGAACTAACTTGTGTAAAACTACGGGCAGAACTAGCTCTAAATTAAAGGGGAGGGCCAACTTTCAATTGAATAAAATTTGCATAAATAACAAAATAATTTATTATTAATATTTTAAAATACATCATAAAAGATAATATATTAAAATCTAGATTTTTTCTCTTTCATATCACGAAAATCATCTATAAGAAAATTTGTACTAAACTTTTTAACAATTCTCTTTTCAATATACACAAGCAAACAGTAAGAAAGAAATTCACCTTCCATCTTGTTACATAACACTGTTTTAATTATGTTCATAACTAAAAAAGATCACTTTATTGTATATAATGATCCTAACTTCTAATCATAATAATTAAGTTTAAATACGTGATCAATGGTCATAAATCAAGGTCTATAATCATTTCAATTAATCGATTTAAGAAAATATAAGATAATTTAAACTTTGATGTTATTAGAATTATTAACCAAATAATCACAATTATTTATGCACATAAATGAATCTAACCTTCAATTCTAAAGCCTTTAATTTATTTATCCATTAATTCCAACTCACAAAAATCTCCTAAAAGTGTTTCTAAGTCATTCCTTAGCATTACCATAGGAAAAACCAAGGTTTCTAGGTTAATATGAGAGTTTGAGAACCTTTGCTGTGACCTAAAACCTTCCTGCTGTGGCGAAGTTGGCTACTAGAACTTAAAAACCAAGTTTTGCATCTTAAGTCGTGGCCTAAGATTTTCAAGTTGCAGTGAAGTTGCTCTCGAGTTCAACTTCTCATATTTTTGCAAATCTTGCCATAGCAATAGTTGTGGCGAGTCAGACCTTGGGCACGATAGGCCTGTGTGGCGTCGTGGTAGAAAGACACCCTGGAACCTATTGTAGCAAATTTTTCGATTCGAGTCGTGGTAGGCTACACTTGCACCGTGTCGAAACTAACTACTAGGACATTCATCATCTGATTTCCTCGACTTGCACTGCAGCGAAACATGTTGTGCCATGGTGAGGTTGCTCTCTGTTACATTCCTTGGCCAATATTTTCACTTTGCACTAAGGCGAGACACCTTGCATTGCAGCTCTCCTCATTTCTGTTACTCTCCTTGCCGTGGCGTGACTCTCTCTTGTGCCTATACCTCTCAAATTTTGTCTCATGCACTCCAATTATCCTTCTAGAAACACTTTACGACCACTCTCCCTTAATTTATGAGACTCCATTAGCATTTATCTACTTGATTTACCCAACATATCTAACCTTACTAATTCAAGGCTTAGATATTGATTTCTACTCCCAAACTATCATGCATCAGCAAATTCCATGTGATAATAACAAGGAACTAAATTCATATACAACTAATATTATCATTCAAATATAAATTCTAATAGGGTGCCATGCATTACTAGTCTAAGTGATCATTTAAATTATCAAATGATTACATTCCTAAATAGTTGACCATGTCTTAGCATCAGCTAGGTTCCATGTCAGATATATAAGTTCGTACATTAGATACCAATCTAGAAAGAGGTCCAACTCCTCCATAAATACATTCTAAGTTAATAAAACACAATCTCCTACACTTGATAATATGATTACATGATGATGCTATACAAAAAAATAACAAAATTAGTATCTATACTAAATTAGCTCAATCCAAGTGTAACTTCCTACACCAAGTTTCAGCTCATAGATGTTCATTCACTTACTTGCCTTTATCCTTACCCAAAGGACCTTCACCTAAAATAGTTAACCCGTGAAATGGGGTGAGATACAAATTTCAATAACCAATGCAAATTTCATTCATATATTCTAATTTAATTAACATATGTGCGTAAAATCATATAGACATCAGAAAATATACTAGTCACATCAGCAAATGAAACAATTAGGTTATCAGTGACTATTATTCCATACTTGCAATCACAAATCCACATGTTAAAGGCCAATAACATTGAGAGAGGCCCGTCCACGACACCTACTTCCTAATAAGCACAATCAGGGCTTAGTGTATTTGGAGTTTGATCATAACTCGGTGCCGCATCGAAGCACATGCATTGGTAACAGTCGTATTATAGCTCCACCATAGACTCACAAGGTCTAAACATAATATAATAGATAGCTAACCAATTTATTTAGCATTCAAAATCATACATATGTAGCAAATATAAAACTAAAATAGGCATATGCATGGAATTTAATATGAACCTCGATTACCTCACTTAATTGAGTCAAGTTCTGCAACGAAAAGTATATCTCCAAACTCTAAAAATCTTATATCAAATCAAAGCATGTTCTTATATGATAATTACAGCATATACTAGATCCCATAAGATCCAACCATTATAAGCTACCTAAAAAAACACTTATCAAACCACTAAGAGACTCTAATTTCGGATTTTGCCTTCCCTAAACCAGAAATTTCAAAATATCACCCTACATTATAGATATTTTCACATAGAAACAAAGTCCATATCATAAATCAACTATTAAGGTCTCTAACTAGTAGTATCAAAATAAAGAGTTTATACTTACCTAATATCTCTCCTAGCCTTAACCTCTGAAAATGCTCTAAGAAAATACCAAATAAACACATTTCAGATTTTGGGTATGGTGAAAATGCTCTAAATGAAAAATCAATTGGGTCAAATTGAAAAGAAAGAGGAGAGGATTAAGTTATATAACACTCATATTGGCTGATTTTGGCTTTAGAAATGAGAAATGATGAATTTCTTGCTAAGAACCCTAACCTCTCTCCAAACCTTCGAAAGTTGCTTCTTGTGTTTCTTGTTTCTGTAGAATTGGTGGAAGGGGCTGGATATGTTTAGGGTTTGGGCTGACCTAAAGGGCCAATCCCAAGTGGGTTTCAGATTTATGCTTATTGGGCCAGATTTCATGAGTTGAGCTACAAAATTTTGATTAGGTTTGGCCAAGTTCCAAGAGTCAATCTAATTTGGGTCTACATAATGAATGTTGGCCCAACTATAAGAGTTTATATAAATTAAGTCTTAGGCCTCTATCTCATTAAACCAAATTGGGTCACTGTTAAGTGGTCTCTCTTGGGCTAAGTTTCATAATAGAAAGTTGGGTCTGTACCTAAAATTATTGGGCCTCTATTAGTCTTTATCCATAACCTTCTTAAATTAATTATAGGCCTAAATTAAGTTCTAACTCAATTGAATCTTAAACCTATATTAATTATTTATTTCTCCATAAACTCCTATTAACATAACTTACCCAATTATTCCATAATAATTATTCTTAATTAGTCCAAATCCATGATTAACATCTTAATTAATTTTGGGGTGTTACATTGTAGCCATAAAAACTAGAAGAGTGAGAGTAAGAGTTACAACTCTAAGCACAAAAGGATAAAATTTTGATTTTCTCATTTTCACCAACTATTGGCATAAGTAAAAAATAGTAAGCAATGTTTGAAAATTAAGAAGTTGTCGTACATGATCAAAATGCTTAAATTGCATCCTCAACTATATCATTTTATGTTTTAAAAATTCTCGTGGGTAGAATTTTTCTACCATTTTGCAAATGTCATCAATTCTAAATGATATATGCATCTTTTTTAAATCCAAAGCTGAGCTAAGAATAAACAACTCTATTGTGTGATCATTAAATTTATTATTCAATTCTTGCAATTGAGAGTCTATCATTGCATTGAAAATGTCAACTTTATAGTGATGCTTGATTGTAACTTCATTTTGTTGACGACGAGCCCTTCCTCTTTTAGCAACATAATGGGCATTAAAATCTGGAATAGGTCTATTGACTGCTTCACAAAAAGATTTCACCTTCATAACTAATTCTTCCCATCTATCATCTCTTAAATTTTGAATAAGCAACTTAGTAGATGAAATAAGATGTATTACATTCAAAATATCTTGAGATTGAAGTTGTAAAGCTTGACAAAACATGTTTGATATCTCTAAAATTTTTTTCATAAGATGCATAATGAAAACAAATTCAAAAGAAGCACCTCATACATGCTGCATCTGTGTCTCCACATTGAGCAGCAGTAGGTCCATCTTCAATTATATTCAATAAAACTTCACATGTCACACTAAACATCTTTATTAAGCTAGAAATAGATTTCAAGTGAGAACTTAAATGAGTATTTCCAGCCTTTTGTAAAGCACCAATTTGATTAAGCCATTTCCCACTTTCAAGCTCATTAATCTCAAGTAAGTGAGTAATGTTTGCACTTAAGCAGCTTTTAATTAGTCATTTCACTTACATGAAACACTAACAATATTGATAATAGTATTCAATGTGGTAAAGAAATGATGGATAGGAATAACTTCTTTAGATGCGGCAACTAATGCCAATTGCAAACGATGTGCCAAACAATGAACATAATAGGCATATGGACATTCATTTGAAATCAAAGCTTGTAATCCATTCCATTCTCCATTCATGTTACTTGCACCATCATAATCTTGTCCTCTAATATTTTGAATAATAAGATTATGTTGAGAGGGGAGAGAAAAAATGCCTTTTTTTAATGTTATCGCAAAAGTGTCCTTAACCTGCACAAGTCCAAAAAAATGCTTTTGAACATATCCATCTTTGCCAACAAATCTTAGGACGATTGACATTTGCTCCTTTTTGTATACATCTCGAGCTTCATCAACAATTATACAAAATTTTGCATCACCGATTTCTTCATAAATGGAATTTTTTACTTTGGTTGCCATTATATGCAAAATTTATTTTTACGTTTTTAGTAATGTGTATGACGCATTTTGTGGAGCGTTATCCAAAAGTTTTGCTACCGTATCATTATAAGAAGATATGAAACTGAGTAGTTCTAAAAAATTGCCACGATTCATTGATGTTTTAGACTCCTCATGGCTTCTAAAAGAACAACCTTGAAATGCAAGCCACCTAGTTGCTTCAATTGAAGCTTTCAAATGAATTTTATTTTTTACAATTTCTTAAGATGTGAATTTTTCAAATCTGTGTACAATATGTGATGCTTGGTTCATGAGATCTTCACATTTTCTTTTTGCAATTCAATATGGAGAAGTGAGATCTTTTCTAATATTTTCCAAAAATGCACAATTTTTTCCATCCCTTACCTTTTTCCATGATCGAAATCCATTAATAGTAAATGCATCTAATCTAGAAGGTCCATTTTGAGAATGAAATACGTAACATGGTAGACAAAATGTAGCATCCACACTTGGAGAGTATTCCAACTAGGATGGAAATAACTTAAACCATGATGCTTGATGTAACAACCAGAATTGCTAAAAATTTTTTTAAGTCTTGAAATTTTTCTAAGTTTGCTGGCTACAGCCCGGCTATAGGGAATGTACCTGTTCGCTATAGCGAGAATCCACCTAGCTATAGTGAATGTATTTGATCGCTATAGTGAAAATGCTTCTAGCTATAGCGAGTTTGGGTATCCCATACAAAAACCAGGGAGTTCCTCACAATAGCGCGCGTTGTAGCGAGAATAAGGGTTTGGGACTAATGCGTGCTCGCCGTAGCGAGAGTTATTTTTCGCTATAGTTAGGGTTAGTCTGGAAAAGCGTAAAAAGGTGTGTTTTTTCTTCTTAAAGACCCCAGAAGCTTCTCTTCCTCTCTAACCGACTTAAGTTTCGACCAAAATAGAGAAAAGGTCTAGAGAGAGAGAGAGAGAGACCAAGAGAAGGAAGGAAGAACAAGGAAAAGGTAAGCAAAACTTGAGATTTCCATAGCTCTCTTTCTTAAAATTTTATGCTCCTCTCTTTGCCCTCTCTTTCTATAGTTTTGGTTGTTGAATTAGTTTTGTTTTGAGCTTGGTTCAAAAGAGGGATGGTGGAGAATAAAAGGGAAGGTGAAGGTAAAAGAGAACCACTCTTGAAAGAAGCTAGAACTCAAGTTACATGCTTATGTATTTTTGCTTTTTCTTCTTTGCTTCTTGTGTATGATTGTTTTACCAGTTTGAGAGTTTGAGAGAGGAAGAAAGTTTTGACCTAGAATGAGTAAAAAATCCTTGAATTAGAGTGTGGGGAGTAGAGAAATGCAAAGGAATTAAGAGAAAAACAAGTGGAAATTAAGAGGGAAAAACTAAGGATTTAATCTCCTAGCCTTTGTGAGTAATTGTTTGAGTTCCAAGAGAGTAATTGCATGCTATTTGTATTGGTGATTGTATCCTAGGCCAATCATTGTATTGCAAATATTGTATTTTATTAAGAAATAAGAGTTTTCTTTTATTACATTATTATATTGTTTGTATGTTCTATATAATAATATCCTTGGATAAATCATATAGATTATCCTAAATATCCCTAGTCGATCATCATTGTGGGAACAATGATGAACTAAGACTAGTATGATTTTGATTGATGATTATGTGTTAACCATGTATATAAATACGAATCAAAATCATAGGCACTCATCAGAGAATAAGATGCTAGATCGACCCGTTATGAGATAGCTATATGGATTAAGTCATAAGCGTATCTCATATATAATCGTATCACTGAACCCTTAGACTTGAAATCACCATAGTTTCCAATATGAGAAACACTATTTTTGGCATAGTTAAAAGTCATCTTTAACCGGGTGATCATAAAGGCTATGATCGGATATAGTAGAATTCATGTAAAAGAAAATGAGCGATCAAGATAAAATTTGTCCTTTTGATTAATAGAGAAATATCTCTGGGCCCCTTGATGAGTAAGACTAAGAAATGCATAGCCATACTTGAATGAAAAAGTTTCCATTTGTACTATCAGTCTGCACGTAGATCGAGAAAGCAACGATTAAGTAAGATGAGGATGACATTTCTATGCCTTATATTTGATCTAGATATTGTGTGATAAAAGGGATGTGATAAGATTATATGACAGGTTGCATTAGATCACCGATCCCTATATGATTTGGGTGATCATAATGTCTTGTTAGAAATCGCTTATGACTTGTGGGTCAAATAGTATTATTAGCCCACTGCTAACATCATATGGGCCTACAGAGTTGCATACAAGAATGAGTCAACTCGAGCTAAAATATCCAAATTCGTTGGATTTAAAATTGCATCTAGATTCAATGAATGTCACATTCAATCTAAGGTGAAAGAATTTTATAAATAAATAAATATATATTTGATATATACATAATTTATAAAATTTGAAATATATATTTATATATTTGAAATATATATATCCTTTAATTAATTTAAATCAATTAGTTTTAAATTCAAATTTTTATGATAAATTTAAATTTAAACTAATATGATAATTTAAATTTAATTTATGAGATAAATTAAATTTGAATTAAATTCTAGATTTATATTAAATAATTAGTTAAATTTAAATATATTAGATAGACTTAAATTTAAACTAATCTATTTGATTTGATTTAAATAATATTTTTAAATTAATTAAACATATTTGAAACCCTAATAGGATACCTCTATAAAAGGGTACGAGGCTTGGGTTTCCTAAAATTACAGAACAAAAAAAAAACCCTAGAAAGAGAAAAGCGTATGGATGGCGTATGAAAATTGTACGGACATCGTACGAGGCGTCTAGAGAGAGAAGTGTATGGACACTATACGGGGCCCTAGAGAGAGAGAAAAGGGAGAACGTCTTCTCTACTAAGAACATGTACGAACATTGGTAAGAGGTGCTAGCACGCCGTTCGAGTTGAGCATCCATTTGTGTAGATATTGGTAGAGGGAGCAGATCTTTATATCAATTCCTAAGATCCAATTGAAAAGGTAAATATTCTTAGATCTACTAGATTTAAACAGCATTGATAGATCTATGGGAAGGGATTTGGGATTTTAATTTTTCGCTGCGCGTCCCTGAATTCTCAACAATTTGTTGTGTTTAGGCTCAAGAGAATTGGCTCCATCTAGTTATGGTTTTAAGACCGAGAAAGACAAAGATAAATCAAAAGGGAAGACTTGTGTTAGCTTACAAGGTAGCTCTATACTCTTTCTTGTTGCATTCTTGGATGTATAATAGTCATTGTATGCTTATGTATGTGCTTGTATTGTGAGACATGCCATTTGATATTGCCTTGATACATTGATACCAATTTGCTTATATTTTGGGTTGTAAAAATTGCTCTTAAAGGGTGAGGTGGTGCTAAAAGTCCCTTGTGATGGGTGAGGTAAAGACAAAAGTCCTTAGAAATGGGTGAGACAAGGCCAAAAGTCTCATGGATGAGTGAGGTCAAGTCAAAAGTTCCTAAACTAAGGGTGAGACCATCTAAAAGTCCCTAAAATAGGGTGAGGCTAGATCAAAAGTCCCTATAACTCATTCTTGGCATTGATATGATATTTATGGCATATAAATCATGTGTTGTATGATTATGAATGGTTAGATGCCTACTTGCATGTTTTGACTTATTTATATGCCTTAATTGCTTCTTTGAATGAGTGTATGAGCTATTGAGATTTCATGAATCTCACCCCCTTCCCTCTTCCATCTCATATGATCCAGGTGGAGCTCAAGAGCCAAAGAATGGAGGCCATGAGGCATAAATAGCTATCACTTAACACTTTTACACACTTATGCATAGTTTAATGTATAAGAAAGCCAAAGTGCTTATGTATACATATTAGTTATTAAAATGATTTAGACTTCTTTTTATCCTCTAGTTAGCATCTGTAGCTTTGCAAATTGGTATAGTTTTCCTAGATTGGATTTTTGTGGAATTAGTTATGAATTTTTGAATTTCATAATAGCAAGTTGTATTAGTACTGGAGACAGCCAGACCTTTGTCTCTTTTCTGATGTCAAACGTGGTCCAAACACCAAAATTATGGTTTAAAATTATTTTTAGTATAAAGTTAATATCCAGAGCTTTCTAGAAAGCTATGGTTTGCTTGATTCCCATTTTTCTAGAATTAGTTATGATTTTCCAAAGTTGAAAATCTAACTTTTGGGCTCGTTTTGAGAAATTGTATTTTTTAGTTTTTGGCTTCATATCCATGGTTCATGGGTTGTTTTATGCTATGTATGAGTTGTATGAATGAAGTTTGAGTAGAGAATGTGATTGAAGGGTTCATGAGACCTACGGGGCAAAGTATAACTATTTAAACCCCGGCTTAAAACATTAAAATGCCATGGTTTTAGTCCTTTTCTTTGGAAATCATATGGAATCAAGCTTAAATGATAGATAATCACGGTTAATACATTATAGTGTTACATTTTTTGTATCAGAGCAAAGGTTCAGGCACTTTTGCTCAGTATTGAGCTCTTTGAATGGTGTGAATAGCTTGTGTTTGGTGTGAATTGCCATGGAAGTGATAATATACATATGCATATATGCTTGAGATATAATTGTGAATTGAGAGTTGTTATTTCTTTTCAGATAAGATGGTTAAGATTAGATGGGGCAGGGGTAGAGGCAGGTCACCCAAGGCTCAAAGAGCTGAGTCAGAGGTTCCCGTTGGGCCTGAGGATCCTCTGCGGACCATCATAGAGAGATTTGATCGGTATGGGGCCATGATAGACCAGCACCAGGAGATGCTAGAACAGCAGAGGTACATTGCCCAATAACAGCATAACATGATCATGCAGTTACAAGATACCCTGGCCAGGCAAGAAGAAGTCAGGAGAGAAGCCTCTATACCTCAGCCATCCACATTTGGCATTCCGCCTACACCTCTCTAGGAGCCTGCTTCGACCCAGACGTCTATCCAAAAGCTATTGAATCAGTTTAGGAAGAATAGTCCACCCTCATTTGATGGAGAGTTGGATGTGGATAAGGCAGAGGCCTAGGTCATGGAGTTGGAAAAGATATTTTCGGTGATAGATTGTACTACAAAGCAGAAAGCTCAGTTCACCACTTTCATGCTACAGAAGGAAGCCAATAGGTGGTGGCGTAGCACAAAACCCCTTATAGAGACCAAGAATATATAGATCACTTAGGAAAGCTTCTTGGTTAAGTTTTATGAAAAATATTTCCCTAGTTTGGTAAGAAACAAGAGAGAGATGGGCTTGAGACAAACAGATGAGATGACTGTTGATCAATATGTGGCCAAGTTTATTGAGTTGTCTTAGTATTCCTCTTACCTCCAGAGGTATGATGATGAATCCTAGAGATGTGGGCAGTTTGAGACTGGGTTGAAGCCCTTGATTAATGACAGAGTTACTCCACAGTGGATTAGAAAGTTTAATACCCTTGTGGAGGTCAGCAAGGTGATTGAAAATAACCTGCGAGCTATCATGCCTGCTACGGTTACAGCTAGTCAAAAGGGGGCTTCAAAATTGAAAAGATTGAGACCAGAAGAGGGTTCTAGTCTGACACCTAGCACCAAGAGGAGAGGTAAGGTGCTATGGAACAGAAGGCCACAATAGGGCAAGCCAATGTTGCCTCCTGGAGCCAATCATCCTTCCAACAGTCTCCAGTGACGTGCTTCAAGTGTGGGAAGTCAGGGCACATTGATAGGAAGTATCCCCAGACGGATACAGTGCCCCCTCTTAGGCCACAGACCAAGGGCCGAGTGTTTGCCCTCACTCAGCAGGAAGCCAGGGCGTCTCCCAGTTTGATTAGAGGTACGCTGATAGTGAATGGCTTTCCTATAGTTGTTGTGTTAGATTCAGGTGCTAGTCACTCTTTTATATCCTATGATTGTGTGAGGCAATTGGGTCTAGCTGTTAGTGTCTTGCCATTTGATCTATCTGTCATTACACTCACTTGAGACTACATTGTTACTTCCCATACTTGCTTAAATGTCACTGTTCAGTTTAATCATTGTCATACCACTATTGATTTGATATGTATGCCCTTCCATGATATTAATTTGATTGTTGGTATGAATTGGATGGTCGCGAATAATGCGGTACTTGATTGTGAACGCCGAACCATTTCCTTACTTGATTGTGGGACCATGCCTAGGATAGGAGCTGAGTTATCCTTTTGTAACTACTGCCCAGGCTAGAGGCATTTAGAGTGTGAATGTTAAGGGTATCTAGTCTTCTTCTCTATTCAGGCTGAGGTAGACGAAGGGATAGAGGAGGCCCTAGTTGTTAGGGAATTCTTGGAGGTTTTCCTTAAAGATTTTGACTTTAGTGGTCTATCCCCTGAGAGAGAGTTAGAGTTCCCTATAAACATAGTACCTGAGGTTGGACTGCTATCTAAAGCTCCTTATAGGATGGCTCTGGCCGAGCTTACTGAGTTAAAAAAATAAATAGAGGAATTGTTAAAGAAAAGGTTTATCTGCCCTAGTGTTTCACCTTGGGGAGCTTCGGTGTTATTTGTGAGAAAGAAGGATGGTAGCTTATGATTGTGCATAGATTACAAAGAGTTGAATAAAATTACCATTAAGAATAAATATCCTAGTTAGGGCATCTGTGTTTTCTAAGATAAATCTTAGATTTGGGTATTATCAATGAGAGTGAGAATTGAAGACGTCTTCAAGACAGCTTTCAGAATGAGATATGGGCACTATGAGTTCCTTGTGATGTCATTCAGGTTAACGAATGTGCTTGCTGTGTTCATGGATTACATGAACAGGGTATTCAGACCATATCCAGATCAGTTTGTAGTGATTTTCATTGATGATATTCTAGTGTACTCCAGATCCTTTGAAGAGCACAAGAGGCATTTGAGATTAGTCCTAGAGACCTTGAAAGAGAAAATGTTGTATGCTAAACTTAGTAAATGTGAGTTTTAGCTAATCAAGGTAAAATTCTTAGGTCATGTGATCTCATGAGATTGGGTCGTTATGGGTACCTATAAAGTAGAGGTTGTGTTACAGTAGGATAGACCTAGGATGATCACTGAGGTTAGGAGTTTTCTAGGTTTGACAAGGTACTATAGACGATTTATTCAGGGCTTTTCTCAAATGGCCTTACCACTGATGAGGCTAAATAGGAAAGAAACACCTTTTGTGTAGGATGATAGATGTGAGAGGAGTTTCCAGAAGTTGAAACTCTGTTTGACCACTACCCTTGTACTGATTATTCCTGACCCTAGTGAACCATTTTGTGGTTTATTGTGATGCCTCGGGCAAGGGGTTAGGATTTGTGTTGATGTAGTAGGGTAGAGTAGTGGCATATACCTCTCGATAGTTGAGGCCTTATAAGGAGAATTATCCTACATATGACTTGAAGTTAGTCACTACAGTGTTTGCTCTTAAAATCTGGAGGCACTATCTGTTTAGTGCTACCATAGAGATTTATAATGACCACAAGAGTTGGAATACCTGTTTGACTAGAAGGAACTCAATATGAGATAAAGGAGATAGATGAAGTTCCTAAAAGACTATGATTATGTGTTAAAATATTATTCGGGCAAGGCCAATGTGGTGGTAGATACCCTGAGTTGAAAATCCATCTATGCTACCCATATGATGATTAGAGAGCAGGAGCTCCTAAAGAGATTTAGAAACATGAACCTCTCCTATCAGATGGTATCGGGTAAATTATATCTGAGTGAAACCTGAATTGAGAATGTATTGAGAACCTAGATCTTAGATGCCCAGAGAGAGGATGAGTTCCTAAATCAAATCAAGAATGAGATATCCTAAAGTAAGACCTCAGATTTTAAGGTGTCTGAGGATAGTATGATGATATATCGAGGTAGAATATATGTGCTTAGTCAAAATAAGTTGAGAGAAAACATTTTAGAAGAGGTACATAAGAGTAAGTATACTATCTACCCAGGTGCCACCAAGATGTATCAAGATTTAAAAAGGGTTTTCTGGTGGCTAGGGATGAAGAATGATGCGATTGAATATGTGGCTAGATGCCTAGTATGTTAAAGGGTAAAAATAGAACATCAAAGACCCGCTGGGTTGTTGCAAACCCTAGATATCCCTGAGTAGAAGTGGGATAGTATAGCCATGGACTTTGTTATGGGGTTACTTAGGATATCTTCTGGACACGATACTATTTAGGTAGTTATGCATAAACTGACGAAATCTGCACACTTTTTAACTATCAGAGCTACTCACACATTGGATAGATTAGCCCATGTGTATATTAGAGAGATAGTGCAACTTCACGACTTCACAGAGTACCCAGTAGCATAATTTTGGATAGAGACCCTAAATTCACATTGAACTTTTGAAGGTCATTACAGCATGCCTTAGGGACTAGGTTGCGGTTTAGTACTACATATCACCCCTAAATAGATGGTCAGACTGAGAAGACCATCTAGACCTTGGAAGACATATTGAGGGCATGCGTGTTAGAAATGAGGGGTAATTGGGATGCTTATTTACCATTAGCAGAGTTTGCGTATAATAATAATTACCATTCCAGTATTTAGATGGCCCCTTATAAGGCTTTATATGAGAGAAAGTGTAGATCTTTTCTGTGTTAGGTTTAGCTAGGTGAGAGGAGCATGATAGGACCTGAGATTTTGGACTAGACCACCTAACAAATAGAATTGATTAGGAAGAAACTCCTCATGCCCCAAAGTAGGCAGAAAAACTATGTCAATAAGAGAAGAAGGTCATTAGAGTTTGAGATTAGAGACCATGTGTTCATCTGAGTGTCTCTAATGATAGGGGTGGGTCAGTCAATGAGGATAAGGAAGCCTAGTCTTAGGTATATTGGTCCATTTGAAATTCTTGAGAAAATTAGACCCGTGGCTTATCGATAGCCTTACCTTCTAACCTAGCCTAAATCTATGGTATTTTTCATATCTCCTAGTTGAAAAAGTACTTACCAGATCCCTCACATGTCATAGAATATAAGCATGTGTAATTGCAGGAAGATCTTTCCTATGTAGTGAAACCAGAGAGAATTATGGATGCCAAGTTGAAATAGCTGAGAAGTAAGAACATTCCTCTAGTGAAAGTGGTCTGGAAAGGCCTGACATCTGAGGAAGCAACTTGGGAATTGGAGGATGAAATGAGGTAAAAATATCCAGAGTTATTCCCTTAATGTATGTATTTAAATTTTGAGGACGAAATTTCTTTTAAGGGGGTTAGAAATGTAACAATCAGAATTGCTGAAATTTTTCTAAGTCTGAAAAATTTTCTAAGTATGCTGCTATAGCTTGGCTATAGCAAATGTACCTGTTCGCTATAGCGAGAATGCTTCTAGCTATAACAAGTTCGGATATCTTATACAAAAACCAGGGAGTTCCACGCAATAATGCATGTCGTAGCGAGAATAGGGGTCTGGGACTAATACGTGCTCGCCATAGCGAGGGTTAGTTTGGAAAAGCATGAAAAAGTGTGTTTTTGCTTCTTATAGACCCCAGAATCTTCTCTTCCTTTCTAACCGACTTAAGATTCGACTAAAACAGAGAAACAGGCTAGAGAGAGACTAAGAGAAAGAAGAAAGAACAAAGAAAAGGTAAACAAAACTTAAGATTTTCATAGATCTCTTTCTTAAAATTTTGTGCTCCTCTCTTTGCCCTCCCTTTCTATAATTTTAGTTGTTGAATTAGTTTTGTTTTGAGCTTAGTTCAGAAGAAGGAAAGTGGAGAATAAAAGGGAAGGTGAAGGCAAAAGAGAACCACTCTTGAAAGAAGCTAGAACTCAATGTAGATGCTTATGTATCTTTGCTTCTTCTTTGCTTCTTGTGTATGTTGGTTCTACTAACTTGAGAGCTTGAGAGAAGAAGGAAGTTCTGACCTAGAATGAGTAAGAAACCCTTGAATTAGAGTGTGGGGAGTTGAGAAATGCAAAGGAATTAAGAGAAGAACTAGTGGAAATTAAGAGGGAGAAACTAGGGATTTAATCTCCTCGCCTTTGTGAGTAATTGTTTGAATTCCAAGAGAGTAATTGCATGCTATTTGTTGTGTCTAGGCTTAAGAGAATTGGCTCCATCTAGTTATGGTTTTGAGACTGAGAAAGACAAAGAGAAATAAAAAAGGAAGGCTTGTGTTGGCTTACAAGGTAGCTCTCCACTCTTTCTTGTTGCATTCTTAGATGTATAATAGTCATTGTATGCTTGTGTATGTACTTGTATTGTGAGACATGCCATTTGATATTGTCTTGATGCATTGGTACCAATTTGCTTATGTTTTGGGTTGTGAGAATTGCTCTTAAAGGGCAAGGTAGTGCCAAAAATCCCTTGTAATGGGTGAGGTAGAGCCAAAAGTCCTTAGAAATAGGTGAGACAAGGCCAAAAGTCTCATGGATGAGTAAGGCCAAGTCAAAAGTCCCTAGACCAAGGGTGAGGTCATCTAAAAGTCCCTAAAATAGGGTGAGGCTAGACCAAAAGTCCCTAGAGCTCATTCTTGGCATTGATATGATATTCATGGCATGTAGATCATGTGTTGTATAATTATGAATGGTTAAATGCCTACTTGCATACGTTGACTTATTTATATGCCTTGATTGCTTCTTTGAATGAGTGTATGAGCTATTGAGATTCCATGAATCTCACCCCTTCCATCTCCCATCTTATATGGTCTAAGTGGAGCTCAAGAGGCAAAGAATGGAGGCCATAAGACATAAATCGTCATCACTTGATACTTTTGCACACTTATGCATAGTTTAATGTATAGGAAAGCTAAAGTGCTTATGTATACATATTCTTTTTTAGATGTAAATATTTGAGCAAGTATAAATGTATGTATAAATGATGTGTGAACCATGTATAAAGCCAAAATAATGAAAATATGAGATTTAACCCATTGGTGGCTTGTATGTAGTAGTGCATTTTTACCTGTAGTATGGCAAGTTTGAGATATTTGATGGTTTGAACTACTTAGGCAATTCATATATGTTGTGTTTATACTTTAAAATTTGCCCAAGAGGTGCTAGAGTATGTAGGAGGCTATTTAGACATACTTTGAACTAATTATGACATCAAATTTGCTAAATTCGTGAGCTTTGTCAAAATATGACCAAATGAGCTCTTCTTGATATGAAATTTGGCATGTATCTAGATTTTGTTGAGAGTTTCTTGAAAAGATAAAGCACAGAATATTTAGAGGTCTAGGAAATATTTGGTGAATTGTTGAAATTGGAGAATTTTCTAGTTTTGGTTATTGCACTGTTCCTATTGGTCCGAAAATAAAGCTGTGTCATTCATGAGGCAAATGGTATTCAATTGTCATGAAATTTTATGGGCATAAACTAGACATCTACAGCGACCTATAACAACTAGAAACACCTTAATTGGAGGTTTGTAAAGGGAGAAATAATATGTTGAAGTTCTATGTTAGCATCAGGGATGCCAACTGACCTTTGTTACTTTTCCATTAGTTTTCGAGGTCCAAAGGCTACTGAAATGATTTGGACTTATTTTTTCCTTCTAGTTAACATCTGTAGATTTCTAAATTAGTATAGTTTTCCTAGATTGGATTTTTTTTTGAAATTAGGTATGAATTTTTGAATTTCATGACAGTAAGCTTATATCAGTACCAAGGACAGCCAGACCTTTGTCTCTTTTTTATGTCAAATATGGTCCAAACACTGAAATTATGGTTTGAAATTATTTTTAGTATAAATTTAATATCTAGAAATTTCTAGAAAGCTATGGTTTGCTTGATTCTCATTTTTCTAGAATTAGTTATAATTTTTCAAAATTAGAACCAAAAAGTTGACTTTTGGGCTTGTTTTGAAAAATTACATTTTTTTGGTTTTTGGCTTCATATCCGTGGCTCATGGGTTGTTTTATACTATGTATGATTTGTATGAATAAATTTTGAGTAGAGAATGTGATTGACGGGTTTATGAGACCCACGGGACAAAGTATGACTATTTAAACCCCAACTTGAATCATTAAAATGCCACGGTTTTGGTCATTTTCTTTGGAAATCATATGGAATCAAGCTTAAGTGATGGATCATCACGGTTAATACATTATGGTGTTACTCTTGGAAACTATGAGCATGTTTTTGCTTAGATTTTGGGTACTTTGGAGTTATAGCTTGATATGGACTAGCCTTAATATTGGCTCTTCGAACTTCATCACGCATCTCAATAGGATATTCTCATATTTGTTATCTTAATCCTGGATCAAGTTCTAATAAACTGATATCAAATCTTTCATTGATTTGAACTATTAAAAATTTCATAGGAGAACATTCAGAATTTGAAGCTTTACTTTCCACAGAAGGACTTAACCCCTCATCAATTTGTGGGGTTTCAACATTCCTCCTTTTAAAATATGAATGAATTATGGTTTTCATCTAAGAGAAATAAAAAAAAAAACTACAATAAGTCAATAAGTTTAGAGATGGTATGCAGTTTTATATTTTTTCTATTTTCTATGATTCTTTCTTTGCAGTCTAAACAAAAAAAAAAAAGATGAATCAATAAACTTTATGAAAAAAATTAAAAAAAAATGACTTTGAAAAAGAAATAGATACCTTGACTATGTCACTTGATGTAGATGATGTCTTGTACCATCCACTGGTCCTTAGGGTAATGATCTGCAGTTGGACTAAAGATTGAGATCAGTGTTATACATTCAAATAGGAATTGAGCATAAACCCTAATAGCTTGTAAACCATCCTGGTGTCATCTTGGATGTTAGCTGTTATAGGAAGGAGGCCTAATATAACATCAATAGGCCTTTTAGCTTCTTTATTTTCACTACTTAACTTCTATCTGTCATTGACTCGCTAGTGTGCATAAATGTCCCATTTGTTATTTAGTCACATAGTGTGCGTAAATGTACATGGGGATGAGGGGATGCATATATAATTTCTAATATAAAAAAAATCGGAGGGTCCTATTTGTCATTCAATCACACACTGGTCCTTTGGTGTGTGTAAATGTACATGGGGATGGGGGGATGCGTATATAATTTCTAATATATAAAAAATTTGGGGGGGCCCACCATTCAATTGGTTCTTCCCTTGGGTGTACATAAATGTACGTGGGGATAGGGGATGCATATATAATTTCCAATATAAAAAAAAATTGGGAGGGGGGCCCACCATTCAATTGGTTTTGCCCCTGTGTAAAATAATACTTTTGGATGCTAAATAGTTAATTAATTTATTTTTTAAGGATTAAACCATGAAAATAATTTTTTACCTTTATTTTAGTCCTTAGCATAATGTTAATTGGCTGCCTAAATTTTTTTTTTTCAAAACTCTAATTTTTTAATTTATTCTTTGAGAGGCACTAAGATAACAAATATTGTGAGGATCATTTGTTCTATAGATTTGAAACAAAATCAAATTCTCAAAGATTAAAGTAATACAAATTTCTTTGAGAGAGAATTTATTCTTCATCAGACTAACTCTATTGTACAGCCAAAAAAGAAATTAATTTTTTTTTGAAAAAGCCAATTATTACTTTAGAGTTGAGTCATCTTTATATGACAAAATGATGTTTTAGTCTTCTTTTTGTAAAAAAAATTATTTTTTTATTGATAATATATATAATTTCTTTTATTTTTTGAAATGGGAACATTTTATTTTTTTATTTTTTGCTCAAAAACATGAGAGAAAATGATTTTATTATTGAAAAAATTTCAAATCAATTTAATTTAGTTATAACTTCAAAGGAAGTAAATAATGTCTTGAGTTCAAAATTTTTAAATGAAACTATTTAAATTTTTTTTAAAAATAATTTAGAACTAAAATTTTCAAACATAATTTTTATTTAAAAAAACTTCGAAGTATGTGTTTTAAAAATGTTTTAAAAACAAAAACGCAATCAAAATATTTAAATTGTTTCAACATGAAATGTTAGCCCAAATTTTCATTTTTTTTTCTAACTGATTTTAATTCTATCATCTTTTCTTAGAGTCAAATAGGGCTTAAAGGAAAAATCATTATTCTTCATTTAGATAGGTTTTGATAAATTTTTTACATAGGTGAAGTACTAAGAATTGACATGATTTTTATATCATTAGTTAAGAAATAATGCGTAGAAAATTATAAAATTTATTTCATAATTTTTAAATATCGTTAGGATTAGTAATAATACCCAATAATTAAAAGCTTATATAGAATTGGACCAGACTTTGAAGTTTGAATTAATTGCTCCAAAAGGTTCGTTATAGGAAGAGTTATCGATGGTGATGAAGGAATCCAAAGAAATGAGGTCAAGATAGAGATATAATTGAAAAACAAATAAAGACAATATATATAGGGTCTTTTAGCCTCTAATTAAGAGCAACATAGTCATTTTCACCTTGAATAATAAAACAACGAAATAATAAAATAAATAATTGTAAAATATGTGTAGGACGCATGAAGGTACATTTAGCATGAATATAATACGCAGATGACGTAATAACTTGACCAAAGGACCAATAGAAGAACATATAAGTGAATTCTTCCGAACAGTTGCATTTTCATAATTTTTGACCACCAAGACTAGGTGTGGCACCATATGCAGGGAAGTTCTTGAAAGTTGGATGCATTCCAGAATGATGACATCATTGAAATCTCACATTAATTGAGAAAATCTGATTAATTTGACTTCTGACATCAACGGTAATTAATATCAAATAACTGATTTAGTTACTCTAACTGAACTAGAAGGAAATTATAGTTTGATTAGAGCTAGATAGTTAGAAAGAAAAAGATCCAATGGTGGAGATTTCTTTTAATTCAAGATGCAATATTGGTTGTTGAAATGATCTGATGGCTCAAATTCTTTCTTACTTTTAGGTATTTAATCTTAATCATCCATTGAATCCAATAGTCCAAATTCCTTCCTTAATACCAATATTTAATCTTAGCCATCCATTTAATCCAACGATTTAGATCTTTTATAAGAAAATAAAATTAAATCCTAACTATCCATTAAATACATGACATGCACACCCTTACCAATACACACATTTTGGCCAAAGAGAGGAAGAGAGAAAGAAAGCATGGCCAAGAGAAAGAAAGAAGAAGAAAGGAAGGAGGAAGAAGAAGAACGAAGAAAAAGCAAAAAAGGAAAGTTAAGGCAATAAGGTAACATAGTTAGTTTTCTTCTTCTTGACGTTCTTTCACTTTTCATTATTTACTTTTCTCTTCTAAATTTTGGTCATGGCTAAAGAAAGAGGTAATCTTTGTTGTTCATAAATTCTTGCTTAGAAAAGATGAATAAATTAATATATATGGCCAAAAATTCATTTACTTCAAGAATGCTTCCAATTTTTGGAGACTTTTCCTTAATTTATGAAACTTTGATTTTCAAGAAGCCATTGAAAAGGTTGAAGAGAAAATAAGTGGGAAGATGATGGAAGAAGGCTTAAAGTGGAAGATTGGTTAATATAACCTTGATTATTATGAAGTTTTGGCAAGTTGTTCTTGAAGTATTAATTTGATGGAAACTTAGAAAATTTAATGAATCTTTAGAAATTGATTTGGGATTATTTGTATAACTACCTTGATTATGCAAGAGTGGCCATTTGGTAGAAGAAAAATGTGAAAATCATCACAAACAACGCATAGTTTTGACCATGTACATATAAGGTGCCTAGAGATGT